>CM076570.1:592503152-593703152 GCA_034641835.2 Pinus albicaulis
TGTTGATCATGGCGCTGTTTGTACTTCGCATTGGCTCTGTCCAATATATCATGAACCTGTTGGCGGATGTGTTGAATGCGCCCGATGAAGCTACTTGCTTTGTCAACTTCAGACTGGACATGAGCTGAATCGGCCTGAGCAGCTGCAAACGGCATGGCTATGTCAATGGGACATAGTGGCTGGAATCCCAAGCCCACCTGAAAGGGGCTATGGCCAATTGAACTGTGGAGAGCCCGGTTATAACCGTGTTGTACATAGGGGAGGCTCTCGTCCCATGTGCGTGGATGCTTTGAGTTGTACATGCGCAGAATGTGTACAATCATTCTGTTGACGACCTCTGTCTGGCCATCTGTTTGGGATGGAAAGCTGTGGACTTGGTGAGCTTTGTGTTCAACACTTATATCGGACCAAGATGTGCCGAGGAACCTTCTATCTCTGACCAGAAAGAGAGGAATGTGATCCTGTGCGTACCCACACTCGTTCGAAGAAGAGTTTAGCAGTGGCTTCTGCTGTGATATTCTTCTTACAGGCCGCCATGATGGCCATCTTCGAGAATCTGTCAACGACCACGAAAACACAGTCATTTCCATTCTTAGTAGAAGGTAGGCTCGACATGTAATCCATGGAGATGGATTCCCACGGTCGACTAGGGGTAGGTAGTGGAGTATATAGGCCTTGCTTCTTGATGGTCGGTTTGGCAATGGCACAAGCAGTGCAGGATCTGATGTGCTTCTCGACATCCTTTCGAAGGTTCGGCCAATAGAAATACTTCCCGTATTTGCCATCGTTTTCTCGACCCCAATGCCCAACACTCGACTCATAGTGCTTCCATAATTCAGCCTCGACACGTTTTCGCTTGAAGGAACACAAAGGGTTCCTGTGACATAAAAGTGCATCTTGAGGTGAAAATTTGGAACTTGCGTACCCCCCAATAGTGCCTTGTAAGTGTGGCCGAATTTTGGGTCACTCTCATAGAGAAGAGGCCAATCAGAAGTCTCATGCCCACAAGAGTTTAGCATGGTGGTGAGTGCCACGATCGGTGGTCGGTTGAGGCAGTTTGCAACATTATTGGTGCTACCCTTCTTGTACTTGATGTTCAAATGAAACTGTTGCAGATATGTGGACCACTTCTGATGGCGATCATTCTGCAACTTCCCTTGTGTCTATATGAACTGCAGGGGCCGGTGGTCTGTGTGGATGATTGTTTCCTTCCCCAAAATGTAATGTTTCCATTGTCGACAGGCTTGCACAATGGAATACATTTCTTTGTCATAGGTGGGATACTTGCGAACTGTCTCAGACAATGTCTCACTGTGATATGCCACTGGATGTCCCTGTTGAGTAAGAACTGCCCCAATAGCATAGTCAGAGGCATCTGCCTCGATCTCAAATGGCTGCTGCAAGTCTGGTAAGGTGAGCACTGGGGCAGAACAGAGGCGATTTTTCAATTCTTTGAACGCCTTCTGTTGAGGTTCCGACCAAAATAATTTTTCTCTCGCTCCTCCTTTGGTGACTTGACTCAAGGGCCAAGTGATATGAGAGAATCCTAACACGAATCTACGGTAGAAATTAGCAAGACCCAGAAAGCTGCAAAGCTCTGTTATAGTAGTCGGGGCTGGCCAATCCCGAATGACTTGGATCTTGGATGGATCCACATGCACCCCCCTTTCATCAATAATGTATCCCAGATATTGAACCCGGGTCATGCCAAACGTGCACTTCTCCAAATTGGCACACAACTTGTGTTGCCGCAGTGTTTGGAGGACTTGTCGGATGTGATGAAGGTGCTCTTCCCAAGTCTTGCTGAAGATCAGAATGTCATCCAAGTACACCACTACGAATGAGTTGGTGAATGGCCGCAAGATGTCGTCCATCATCCCCATGAAGGTTGCGGGAGCATTCGTCAACCCGAAAGGCATGACCAGCCATTCAAAAAGGCCTTCCTTAGCTTTGAAGGCAGTCTTCCACACATCAGAGGGTTCAATTGGTACCTGGTGATACCCAGACTTCAGGTCGATCTTACTGAAATATTTTGCACCTTGGAGTTTGTCCAGAAGGTCATCAATCCGTGGGATTGGGTACCTATTCCGGACAGTGATCTTGTTCAGCGCCCGATAGTCAATACAGAGTCTCCACGTCCCATCCTTCTCCTGTACCAACACGATCGGGCTCCCACAGGGCGATGAACTTGGTCTGATGTGACCTTTCTGCAACAGCTCCTGAATCTGCCTCTTGATTTCATCATTTTCCAGAACAGAGCGTCGATAGATCGGTCCATTGGGTAGTGGCGCACCTGAGGTCAGATCAATCGGGTGCTTGACCTGGCAGTGCAGAGGAACCCCTGTGGGTGAGGTGAAGATGTTCTCGTACTCCTCCACGACCTTATCCATTTGTTGTTGTCGTGCAGAGGGGCCCTGTCTGGAGGTCGTGGCCACAGTCTTCTTCTTGCCCTGGGGGCGGATCATCAGGAAAACGAATTTCCGGGTTTGGGAAATGAGCTTACTACATTGTTTTGTAGTAACCAAAGAGATAGTCGTAGGAGGTGGTACCTCTGGTATCCTGTACAACTTATTTCCCAAAGTAATAATAACAGCACGAGGTCGAGACTCATACACAGCATGACGCTTCCACAAGCATGGTTGTCCTAATAATACATCAGAAACATCAATAGGAGCAACGTCACATAATACCTCATCCGTGAAGGGCTTGATGCTATAGGGAAGGCGGCACTGCTGGCTGACGCGGAGATCTCGTCCCTGGTGAAGCCACCCGATGGTGTATGGATGTGGGTGAGCTGTGGTCGGCAAGCCCAACCGCTTCACGGCGTCTGCTGAAATGAGGTTCTTTTGGCTCCCATTGTCGACAATGAACTGTACAGGGGAGCCCTTTACCCACATCTGGGAGTGGAAGAGACGTTCCTCCTCCTCTGGATCTTCCGGCTCCTCCTTCTGGACCTTTGTAGTGGCAACAGTGGCGTTGGGCTCCGCATCAATAATCTGTTTCCCTTTTTCATTCCCCTTTTCAGGTTCTGATTCGGAGTCAGAGCATGCATCTGACTCAGAAGCCCTCATCTCGGCCACTAGCGACTGCTTGGCTCGACACTCACTTGTGTTGTGAGTGGAGCTCTTATGGAACTCACACCAATTTCCCGTGTCCTTCTTTGGCTTTACGGTGTTGTTCTTTTCTTGTGGCTTTGACGGGTGGTCTTTAGCCGCCATGCCTTGGCTCTGTCCTTTGTTCTGCGGTTTTGAAGCACCTTTTCCTTGCTTTTGATTCGCAGATCCAAAGTCTCGCTTCTTCTGTTTGAATTTCTGCTCAATCTTGGCAGCATACCGGTATGCCGTACCAAGCGAGGAGATGTCGAGGAACTCCATTTCCTCCTGAATGTATCTGTGCAGACAGCTGCGATACTTTAGCACCAAATGTTTCTCTGAATCTCTGATACCCAACTTTGTGCGCAGGGTATGGAACAGATTCGTCAGCTCGTGCACATCTTGATCCCTTTGTTGTCGCAGCGTGGTCCATTGTATGTACTTGTCCTCATAGCTCTCCACGGGATAGTACTGTTCCTTGACGGCGTCTCGGAAAGAATTCCAAGTTGGTACGGCCGAGAACAGAGAGGGTTCTGTCTGGTCCTTGTTCTCACAGTAGGTTTCCCACCAGTCCTTAACATGGGGGGTAGCTCTGAGGAGTGCAAAAATAATCTTCTCCCGGTCTGAAAAGTCATGAACAGAGAAATATCCTTCTAATAGATTCAACCATCTATCTACGGCATCTGCGTCTATTTGACCCTCAAATATGGGAATGTCAAAATTTACTTGTACCTTAAAGGGAGTCACAACTCCAGAGTGGCTACTGGATGCAGATGCGCCGCCGGTGGGCAGCCGTTGAAGGATCTGAACAAAGTTATCCATCATCGCGTTCCTTTGTTTTTCGAGGGCCTCCTCGAGTAATATTTTGATAGGATCTCCTGCTCCCTCATCTTTCTTTTCGTCCCCCATGGGCGTCCGTCGAGGTTTGCGAGGCTGATCTTGCAAAGGTTCCACTGCATCAAGCCATTTTCCAAGGATACCCCACCCTTGGGGATGAGGCGTGATCGAGAAAAAAGTATCGCTCTCGATACCACCGATCCGATTTTACGCAGGAACGCAACGAATAAACACATAACCATAAATACAGAGATGCAAATGAAATAACACTTCATTTCATTAATATCAAATACTAAAAGATGCTTACGTACATAATGAATTCATAAAATAGCTGGTATTGTATTAATTCAAAGGATGTAGGCCACACTCTCCGAACGTTTTACAATGAGTTGCAATGGCTTTCATTATTATTGAGAAACAATGGAGAACCCAAAACATCCAAAAACCTAACCCTAGGAGATGAAGCGCCAAAACTATGGGCCCCGTTTGGGTAAATTGGTGTTTCAACTTCCCAGGGACGCAACTTTGGCATACTATCTCCGTTTGACGCATATGATACATCATTAGAAAGCTCTATCCGAGGACTACAGCTGTCGGGACAAATTTTATCAGAAAATTCGCTGGCGCTTTCATACCCAAAAAACGTCGTTTAGGGCCTCAAAACGCCCAGTGCCCAGGACTCAAATCGTTAAAAAATATTTATTCGGAGTTGGTAAACCGAAACTGAAGAGGAACAAATGGGGGCTATGGAATAGGTGTAGGCCACCAATATCCACCTGGATCATTCCTCTCCCCTTAGGAAGCAATGGTCCCCATTGCGTTAAGTTCCTCCATGAGATGAGGAAATTTCTGCTGAACTTGGTCCCTGGTGAACCACTTTCCTTGGTGCAGGAGTTGGCCAGCTTTGACAACCCGATACAGTTGGATCTGCTGTTGACGAGTGTTCTTGATTTGCATGTCCATGACACAATCTGTGGTGGCCTGTTCCATGTAGTCTGGGTTTAACTCTGTTGGTGTGAGTTGTTCTGCAATGTCCGAGGTGTCCAGTAGAGGTGGAAAGTAAGGACGAAGGCGATCCACATTGAAGACCGTGTGCGCACTATATTATTGTACTGGTGAATGCTGAAGCTATGAAGCTCGAAGGCACACAGGCACCATGCAGCCTTGTAGATGGTGTACGGCCCGTACTCCGAGCGGTTGCTTGCGTAGTGTCCGTGCTGAGGCGCTCCTTCGCAAATGTAGCCACACTTTGTCGCCCACCCTCAAGCAGGCACCCGGCATGGATCATGGGTGCTGTTTGTACTTCGTACTGGCTCTGTCCAATTACTGCGAACCGTTGACGGATGTGTTGAATGCGCTCGATGAAGCCATTTGCTTTGTCAACTTCGGCATCGGACATGAGCCGGGTCTTGCTCGAGCAACAAGTAACGCATGTTGCAGTTCATCGGGGACATAGGCCGGAATCCCAAGCCCACTCGAAAGGGCTATGGCCAATTGACCCGTGGAGAGCCCGGTTATAATCAGCGAAGCTGCGACAGGGGAAGGGGGCTCTCGTCCCATGTGCGTGGATGCTTGGAATTGTACATGCGCAAAATGTGTACAATCATTCTGTTGACGACCTCTGTCTGGCCATCTGTTTGGGGATGGAAAGCCGTGGACTTGGTGAGCTTTGTGTCCAACATTGACCAGAGGCTGGACCAAAATGTGCTGAGGAACCTTCTATCTCGATCTGATATGATAGACTGTGGGATCCCAAAGTGCACCCACACTCGTTCAAAGAAGAGTTTAGCAGTGGCTTCTGCTGTGATATTCTTCTTACAGGCCGCCATGATGGCCATCTTCGAGAATCCGTCAACGACCACGAAAACACAGTCATTTCCATTCTTAGTAGAAGGCAGGCCCGACATGTAATCCATGGAGATGGATTCCCACGGTCGACTAGGGGTAGGTAGTGGAGTATATAGGCCTTGCTTCTTGATGGTCGGTTTGGCAATGGCACAAGCAATGCAGGATCTGATGTGCTTCTCGACATCCTTTCGAAGGTTCAACCAATAGAAATACTTCTACAGTATTGCTACCGTTTTCTCGACCCCGAAATGCCCAGCGACTCAACTGTAGTGTGCTTCCCATATCATCTTGGCACGCTCGCTTGAAGGAACACAAAGGTGTCCCAGGTGACATAAAAGTGCATCTTGGAGGTGAAAATTTGGAACTTGTGTGCCCCCCAAGAGTGCCTTGTAAGTGTGGCCGAATTCTGGGTCACTCTCATAGAGAAGCGGCCAATCATAAGTCTCGTGCCCACAAGAGTTGAGCACGGTGGTGAGCGCCACGATCGGTGGTCGGCTGAGGCAGTCTGCAACATTATTGGTGCTACCCTTCTTGTACTTGATGTTCAAATGAAACTGTTGCAGATATGTGGACCACTTCTGATGGCGATCATTCTGCAACTTCCCTTGTGTCTGTATGAACTGCAGGGGCCGGTGGTCTCTGTGGATGATTGTTTCCTTCCCCAAAATGTAATGCTTCCATTGTCGACAAGCTTGCACAATGGAATACATTTCTTTGTCATAAGTGGGATACTTGCGAACTGTGTCAGACAATGTCTCACTGTGATATGCCACTGGATGTCCCTGTTGAGTAAGAACCGCCCCAATAGCATAGTCAGAGGCATCTGTCTCGATCTCAAATGGTTGTTGCAAGTCTGGTAATGTGAGCACTGGGGCAGAACAGAGGCGATTTTTCAATTCTATGAACGCCTTCTGTTGAGGTTCCGACCAAAAGAATTTTTCTCTTGCTCCTCCCTTGGTGACTTGACTCAAGGGCCAAGTGATATGAGAGAATCCCAACACGAATCTATGGTAGAAATTAGCAAGACCCAGAAAGCTGCGAAGCTCTGTTATAGTGGTTGGGGCTGGCCAATCCCGAATGACTTGAATCTTGGCTGGATCCACATGCACCCCCCTTTCATCAATAATGTATCCCAGATATTGAACCTGGGTCATGCCAAAAGTGCACTTCTCCAAATTGGCACACAACTTGTGTTGTCGCAGTGTTTGGAGGACTTGTCGGATGTGGTGAAGGTGTTCTTCCCAAGTCTGGCTGAAGATCAGAATGTCATCCAAGTACACCACTACAAATGAGTTGGTGAATGGCCGCAAGATGTCGTCCATCATCCTCATGAAGGTTGCGGGAGCATTCGTCAACCCGAAAGGCATGACCAACCATTCAAAAAGGCCTTCCTTGGCTTTGAAGGCAGTCTTCCACACATCCGAGGGTTCAATTGGTACCCGGTGATACCCAGACTTCAGGTCGATCTTGCTGAAATATTTTGCACCTTTGAGTTGGTCCAGAAGGTCATCAATCCGTGGGATTGGGTACCTATTCCGGATAGTGATCTTGTTCAGCGCCCGATAGTCAATACACAGTCTCCACGTCCCATCCTTCTTCTGTACCAACACGTACCCAAGCCCCACAGGCGATGAACTTGGTCCGATGCATCTTTCTGGAATGGGGCCTCCCGAATCCGCTCTGATTTCACTGGCTTCTGCACTGTGAGCGTCGAGGATCTGGCCTCATTGCAGCGCACCGGGGGTCGACTGACCGGTGCTTGACCCGGGCAAAGGCAAGAGAAACCCCCGTGGGTGAGGCAGATGTCTCCTCGCACCCTCCACGACCTTGTCCATTTGTTGTTGTCGGTGCGAGGGGCCCCGTCCGGAGGTCGTGGCCGCCTTCTTTCTGCCCTCGCTGGACGACCGTAAAACGACCCCCGGTTTGGGAAATGAGCTTACTGCATTGTTTTGCAGTAACCAAAGAGATAGTGGCAGGAGGTGGTACCTCTGGTATCCTGTACAACTTATTTCCCAAAGTAACAATAACAGCACGAGGTCGAGACTCATACACAGCATGACGCTTCCACAAGTATGGTTGTCCCAATAATACATCAGAAACATCAATAGGAGCAACGTCACATAGTACCTCATCCGTGAAGGGCTTGATGCTATAGGGAAGGCGACACTGCCGGCTGACGCGGAGATCTCGTCCTTGGTGAAGCCACCCGATGGTGTATGGATGTGGGTGAGCTGTGGTCGGCAAGCCCAACCGCTTCACGGCGTCTGCTGAAATGAGGTTCTTTTTGCTCCCATTGTCGACAGAAGGGCTTGATGTTATAGGGAAGGCGACACTGCCGGCTGACGCGGAGATCTCGTCCTTGGTGAAGCCACCCGATGGTGTATGGATGTGGGTGAGCTGTGGTCGGCAAGCCCAACCGCTTCACGGCGTCTGCTGAAATGAGGTTCTTTTTGCTCCCATTGTCGACAATGAACTGTACAGGGGAGCCCTTTACCCACATCTGGGAGTGGAAGAGACGTTCCTCCTCCTCTGGATCTTCCGGTTCCTCCTTCTGGACCTTTGTAGTGGCAACAGTGGCGTTGGGCTCCGCATCAATAATTTGTTTCCCTTTTTCATTCCCCTTTTCAGGTTCTGATTCGGAGTCAGAGCATGCATCTGACTCAGAAGCCCTCATCTCGGCCACTAGCGACTTCTTGGCCCGACACTCACTTGTGTTGTGAGTGGAGCTCTTATGGAACTCACACCACTTTCCCGTGTCCTTCTTTGGCTTTGCGGTGCTGTTCTTTTCTTGTCGCTTCGATGAGTTGTCTTTAGCCGCCATGGCTTGGCTCGGTCCTTTGTTCTGCGGTTTGGAAGCACCTTTCCCTTGCTTTTGATTCGCAGATCCAAAGTCTCGCTTCTTCTGCTTGAATTTCTGCTCAATCTTGGCGGCCTTACGGTATGTTTTGGTCGAGAGATTTCAAGAAGAACATTCCTCTACGAATGTATTCAAAAATACGGTGCCGATACTAGCACCGGATGTTTCTCTGACTCTTTGATACCCAACTTTGTGCGCGGGGTATGGAACAGATTCGTCAGCTCATGCACATCTTGATCCCTTTGTTGTCGCAGCGTGGTCCATTGTATGTACTTGTCCTCATAGCTCCCCACGGGATAGTCTTGTTCCTTGACGGCGTCTCGGAAAGAATTCCAAGATTGAGTAAGTGAGAAGAAACACTGGTGCAATAAGTCCTTGTTCTAACGGTAGGTTTCCCACCGGTCAGCAACATGAGGGTAACTTTGAAATTAAAAATAATCTTCTCCCGATCTGAAAAGTCATGAACCGAGAAATATCCTTCTAACAGATTCAACCATCTATCTACGGCATCTGCGTCTATTTGACCCTCAAATATGGGAATGTCAAAATTTACTTGTACCTTAAAAGGAGTCGCGCCTCCAGAGTGGCTGCTGGATGCAGATGCGCCGCCGGTGGGTAGCCGTTGAAGGATCTTAGCAAAGTTGTCCATCATCACGTTCCTTTGCCTTTCGAGGGCCTCCTCGAGCAATATTTTGATAAGATATCCTGCTCCCTAATCTTTCTTTTTGTCCCCCATGGGCGTCCGTCGAGGTTTGCGAGGCTGATCTTGCAAAGGTTCCACCAGATCGAGCCCTAGCTCCTTATACCCCGACCTCGTTGGGGACATGCAAAGGATCGAAGAAAAGACATTCCGATACCACTGATCCCGGTTATGCGAGAACGGAGAATAAACATATAAACAGAAATACAACGATGCAGCGGAAATAATACTTCATTTCATTAATATCGAAGGACTGAAATCTGCTTACAGACAGAATGGAAATAAAACTAGCTAGGGCGCTGGTAGCTATCTCTGAGAAGAGATGTGGCGGCTACAGGCCTCTGAACTGAGTTACAATGAGGCTCGAGGGCCTATTTATCATTTATAAACAATGGGAAATCCTAAACAGCCAAAACCCTAACCCTAGGAGATGAAGCGCCAAAACTATGGGCCCCGTTTGGGTAAATTGGTGTTTCAACTTCCCAGGGGCGTAACTTTGGCATACGATCTCCGTTTGACGCGTACCATACCTCATTAGAAAGATCTATCCGAGGACTACAAATTTGGAACGAGAAATATTGGTCCATGGACCCATGTTGCTCTCTGTTTTCCCAAAAAACGTCGTTTAGGGCCTCAAAACGGCTCCGGAAGTTTAGGACCTGAAAAACTGCTAAAAATAGTAAACTGTGCCGAAACTGAAAAACTGAAATAGACAATGGTGGAGCCCCAAGTGGAATAGGCGGGTGACCACAAATATCCACCTGGATCACCAAGGGTGCTACAAGGAGACATCATGGGGTGAGGGGCTGGAATCATGCCGCAGGCAGAACTGGGCAAGATCAAATAGTTGTAGGACATAGTGTCTAGTAGATTCGCTAGGCAGATGATCTACCGTGACAAGATAGTTGATGAGCTCTGGTATTACAACAAGAATGTTGCAACTCCCAGGGCTGCCATATTTAATTTATCAATCTAGGATTCATACAAAATTAAGAGGTGACAATGTTGTACACATAGTAAGCAAGGTTTTACTTAAGTTTCTCTAAGGAAATGGTCAAACCAAGGCGTACAAATACCATTTTGCAAGCTCAGATGAAGGTAGTTTGTTGAATCTACTTTGCAATACAGGAAAACATTGATTATCCTAACGCATAAGAGAAAACTCTGATCTACTTTAAAGGAAAGAAATACTTGGAAATTAAACCCTAATATGTTGCATAAAATAAATGACAAGAAACTAAACCTAGTTTATCTACGTGAAGTAAATACCATCAAATAAACCCTAAAATACTGCATCCAAAGTAAATCCTATTCTAATTACAAGATCCACCTACTTATAAAGTGATTCTCCCTCCCAAAAAGTTTATTTCTCATTCAATAGGTTAAAATAAATACATAATTATTTAATTATATTTAAATATATATGATAATGATGGTTAACGTTCACTCAGACCAAACTTTGGTCTATCGGACCTAAAGAAATGAATTATTTAATTTGTTTTAAAATTGTACTCCTATGCTCAAATATCTTGGAGAGAAGCGTCATGAGCTCACTATAATTTTGACATATTAAAAGGCTAGGAAGGTCGGTATTGCAACAAAGATTATGAAACTGAGTCTAATGTGGGTGTACATAGGGAACTCTAAGAGGAAGTGATTTTCATCCTCAATGTTCATATTCTCACAAAGATGACAGATCCTTCCACCCATGGTGTTTTAGGAACTGCCCAATGACCTGTTTCACTATGGAGCTCATGAGAGTTCATTCTTATCTTGGATATATTAATTTTTATCTTTGAGATATTTAAAACAAAGAGACACTTTTGATCTTTTAGAGTAGGGTTGATGACGTCCTTATAATATCTTAATTTTATTTTAGCCTCTAAATCTTTCTCACACCACATTTTCTCTTTAAACTTAGAAGTGACAATATTTTTAATGTTATTAATGTTTTTCAATGCAACATTTTCGTCGATCTCCCAATGGTTTAACTAGGCCCTGGTATCTTTATACCAACCTTGTTTGAGCCTTATTTGGTTTTGGATGGAATTTAAATCTAGCTTAGGAAGCCTATGGTCTCCCATGTTATTGATTTTGTGCTTGTACAATAGGAGCCTAGTCATAGCTAGGCTCTCGATAGGGGAAAGACCCACTTCTATAAGGAGAATAGGATAGGGTGTATTTCTTTTAATTTTGAGGTTATACGTTATAAAACGCTTCTGGATTTGCTCAATATTTCTCCAAGATTCTCCAGAGATGCTGCAAAGCCAAACCTCACATCCATACAGGATAACAGGAGTGACTAAAGTTTCAAAGAGGAACTTATTTTTATCCCACATCACAAGGTTTGTTGCTTTACAATTATTTTCAAAACCAAAATAAGCTTTCCACCCTCCATTAATCCTTTTTTCAATGCTATATTTCCAGTTGAACTTGTGATGAATATCAATTCCTAGGTACTTGTAAGAAGACATTTCATCCAAGATGCTATTATCATACATAAAATTAACGTATCTTTCTTGGATTTGATAATCATAACTTTTGTTTTGTCAGTGTTAACAGTCATACCCATGGTAGAGCAGAAACCCTTAAGAAGTCTTAGTTGCTTATCAAGATCATATAAGGACCTTTCCAGAAGAACAACATCGTCAGCATAAAAAAGAAGGATGATGACTATTCCAGCTAAGATTGTGCTAGCACAACCTACTTCCTCTAAACAACCTTCTAACTTGTCGATATAAATTCCATATATATATATATATATATATATATATATATATATATATATATATATATATATTATTCTTTATTAATATTTTTAAATAAAATTATTATTAACAATATATATATTTTTAAATTACACCAAAAAAACAATTATAATTATTTAAAAACAAATCCTAAAATATCATACTTATTAATGAAATTAACTTCAAAGAAGATATAAAAGTTTCTTTATAACCATTATAATAGTAATTGTTCATTCACTTAAAAATGAGAAGCCTTCCTACCCTTGTTTGTAGGTGCTCAAGTAATGGTACGAGTATTGATAGAAAAAATGGTTTTGTTACCAAGATATAAAGACAAAGGTATTTTATATTTAAATAGTTTATTTATGAAATTTTTTTTACAATTTAAGTTTTTTATAAATTTTTAAGAATTTTAATTAAAATTAACCAAAAAAATTATTTTGAAGAAAAAAACTATTTAAATACACTTATTTTAAACCTCATAAAATTATTAATATCAATATCTTTAACAAATCTTTACGTGATTCTAATTAAAATTAAAAAAAAAATTATTTTGAAGAAAAAAACCATTTAGATACACTTAATTTAAACCTGATAAAATTAATAATATCAATATTTTTAACCAATCATAAAATTGAAATATAATTTTTATAAAATTCTAAAATTATTTTTATAACTAAAAAAATATTTAATTTTATATTTATATATTTCAAAAATATTATAAATTTTCGATTTTTTTTTTTTTCAAAACAATTAATTAAAAATCAAATATTACTCTGAGAAATTGATTACAATATATTATACTTTAGAAAAAGTATAAAAATAAACAAAAATCCCAAAAAATTGATTATTAACAATAATAAATCAACACATAAAAAAATGATTACATAAAAACTAATTAAAATAATAAAAAAATATTCTTAAATTACATTTATCCCTTAATTAAAAGATGATTTTATTAACATATTAAAGGCAAAATTTGGAGAAACTTGATGCACCTAATTTAAATTTGAATATCTTTCGCACCATTTATAGTTATAATTATATATAATTTTTAAAATTCATAATATAATAAAAAATACATATTAAAATTATTTCATACTTAAAAGAAAATATTTCATTAACATATTAATGAAAAGTAGATTTTAGTAACACTATATGCATTTAATTTAAATTTGAATAACTTTCAAAGTAATTTGGCATCTATAGTTTTGTGTTTATGGGCACTAGTAGAACTTTGATCATGGGAGTCTTTTGTGTTTTGAGCTATATATTTTTATATTCAGAGATGATGTTTATGTAATTTTTTAAAAGTAATATAAAGTATTAATATATATATATATATATATATATATATATTAAAAAAATCATAATATAATAAAAATTATATTATATATTTTTAGTTAAAATTGAATAACATTTATGTTTATGGGTTTTGAATAGATGGTGACTGGGTGTTTTATTAAGGCATTCCTTGATGTGAAGTCACTGGTTCAATTCCTCGCCTCGATTGGGGTGATATGTTTGGACATGATGATGAAGATGTAGAAAATATCTAACATAACTATAATACCATGTATAAATTATATCAATGGACTCAATCCGATCATGAAATGTACTAAAGAAAGATACTGAATCCTTCTACAATATTTGCGGAATATAAATTTCGATCACTAAATCACATGCAAGTAAGAGAAAGAGTTAAATCAATACACAACACTAGATATTCTTGCGGAAAGCAACTACTCAAAACCCCTCCATATTTGTTGTATAATCAACCAAGGAATCATGAAAAAACACAATGTATTTGTGATCACCACAACCTTATACACTCTACCAATTGCTTCACACTGATCTAGGCAAAATTGGACAAACACATAGCCAATTATCAACCTACCCTCAGCCTACCCTACTTACGCAATCCCTAGAGAATTAAACCCCTATTAAATAGGAAATTCAACCTTCCTTGATTGTGAAATTCATCATGGGCTTCCCATGGTTTTATAACTGCACCGGGGCAGTTTGCCTAAAATACAACCGATAGTTTTCTAGCCTTGAACCTTTGTCTCAACTGGGTCACGACCAAAATTAGCATGCATGAAACTATTAATAGTGAATCATCAGTTACTTCATAGATCACTACTTGCGAATTAAATCTATTTTAATTCACTTGATCTTCCACTATCTCATCAAACAGTTAGAACTAGTTAAAATGATTTTAACTCAATTAATGTGAGTTAACTGATCCTACTCACACTAGTGCTACAACTGCAACTAGACCCTGTAAATAATATAATCACTCTACATGCCTAACCTTTGACCCTCAACTCGAAATTCTTGGGCTAACTAAGTCTATCACACTTATTTAACTATTACAAGTTGTTATGAGATAAGATTACAATTTATTTTCCAATTTATTTAAAAATTGGTCCCCCACATTAGCACTAATGTGTCATTGAATTCCTCACTCATGTGTGACTTGGAATCCCACACTAGTATGTGGTGCATTTTCTTGTTGAATTTCAACACTCCCTCTCAACAAGAAAGGGATTATCTGCTACCCCAATCCTGCTTTTGTGGTATTCTAATTTGCTCTTCGCAAGCGCCTTCGTTAAG
Organism: Pinus albicaulis; assembly: GCA_034641835.2. Classification (NCBI taxonomy): domain Eukaryota; kingdom Viridiplantae; phylum Streptophyta; class Pinopsida; order Pinales; family Pinaceae; genus Pinus; species Pinus albicaulis. The sequence continues at coordinate 592,517,850 of CM076570.1, forward strand.
ATATTTGCATCTTGATCCTCCATGGGAATGTAGTACAACAACATAATGCGCCTCTGAACACAATCTCTGAGATGGTGGTACCGGATGTTAATATACTTGGACCTATCATGGAATACTGGATTAACCGATATTTTTATGAAACTCTGGTTATCACAATGTATCACCGTTGGATCCATCTGGTGACCAAAAAAACCAACAAGTATCTTCCTCATCTATATGGCCTCACATGCAGCCTGACTAGCTCCCATGTACTCTACCTTGGTTGAACTGAGTGCAACTAATATCTGCTTCCTACTGTACCAAGAAACTTCTGTTGATCCTATGCTGAAGATGCCCCCTGATGTGCTCTTCCTGTCTGATGGACTACCTGCTCATACTGCATCAGTGAAGCCTTGAAGCTTCACTTCCTCTATCCGTTTGTACCATAATCCATACTCTGCAGTGCCCCAGATGTATCTCAACACATGCTTCCCCGCCTTCCAAAAGAGCTTGGTAGGCTTAACCATAGCTTGACTAAGCTGGTTAACTGTGTAGGATATGTTTGGTCATGTGTTCACCAAATAAATAAGTGAACCAAGAATTTGCCTATAAAAAATAGCATCCACTACCTCACCTGAAGTAGCACCCTCCTTCCTCTAGTTTCCTGCAAGAGGAGTCTCCATGGGTTTTCTACCCTCCATGTTTAAATTCCTTAGAATCTCCTTGGCATACTTGCCATGAGATACAAATAGCTCCCCATATATTTTCCATATTTCTAAGCCAAGGAAATAGTTCAAGAGCCCCATGTCCTTCATCTCAAACTCTCTTGCAAGATCCTCTTTGCAAGAAGTTATGAGCTGCTCATCACCTCAATATAAGATCATCAACATAAAGTACAATAATCAAAAGCTTACCATCAACCACAATATGATATAGGTTTGCATCCACTTCACTCTTTTTTAAGCCCAACCTGGTGAAATAGCTATCAATCCTGGTGTACTAAGCACGAGGTGCTTGCTTCAGCCCATACAATGCTCTCTTGAGTATGAACACATGTGACTCCCTGTCAAAGGTCTCAAAAACTTTTGGATACTAAATGTACACTTCTTCCTCAATAAATCCATTGAGAAAGGTTGTCTTTGTATCCATCTGATGTATCTGCCACCCCATCTGCACTGTGAGTGCAAGGATAGATCTAATCAAAGAGTACCTTGCAACCGATGCAAAAGTCTCCTCATAGTCAATCCCCTCTACCTATGAGAATCCTAGGGCCACAAATCTAGCCTTATATTTCTCCACACTCCCATTTGCTGCTTGCTTCACCTTGTAGATCCACCTGGATCCAACCACTGACTTCCCCACTGGTCTTAGGATCAATTCCCATGCACTGTTTCTGATAATGGAGTCATACTCCTCAACCATGGCATCAACCCATGTTGGCTGTTGCACTTCTTCCTCAAAAGAAGATGGTTCTGTCATAATGCACTCGCTCATAAGAGTCATGTATCCAGTATACCTATCTCGACACCTTCTCTGCCTACGTTGTGATGTAGGTGCACCTACATGCTCTGTTGCATCTAGCATCAATCTGCCAGCCTCTCTAGTGCGCTTCATACCATTTCTGGTGGATGGATCTACATGAGTGGTTTCTGCCACTCCATGATCCTCTACTTGTGGTTGCTCCACATCTTGAGGTTCATACTTTGGAACTAAGAATTCCCCATCTGCATGCAAGTCAAGCTCCATTTCAAGGGACAATCACATGGCTTTCTCATACTTCCCCATGGTACATCCTTTGAATGTGTCTATCTGCGCAAGAGTACCCTTTGGAAGACCTGTAGAAATCTTCTTCATGATCCTTAAAGCACTATGGTGTAGATGGTCCAATCTCCTGTGCCATAACTCACCTTTATCCCGACTCACCACCTTCCCTGCTTTACTACTCAATGCTACGCAACCATCTACATCACGTTTGTAGAGGTTCTTCACACAAACCCCAATCTTCTTTACCTGTGTTTTGGCTTTGTGATGAAGGAACACCTTTCCTTCACTGAAAACCACATCATATCCGAGATCCTCCAACATAGAAAATGAAACTAAATTCTTTTTCAATCCTGGTACATGCATGAAATATTTTAATATGAAAGGTTTACCTGACTATCTCTGGAAATTAACTGTACCAATCCCGGTAGCGTTGTACCTCCCATCATCACCCATCTTGATGTGCATATGAAGATCCTTCTCCTCCAAGCTACTAAAGAGTTCTTTGTTTCTCGTCATGTGGAATAATTCTCCACTATCCAAGTGCCACATAGATCCCATCATAGTTGACACCATGCATGTGATGAGAGATAAGTCCAACTCAAACTGTTAGGCCAAAGCTTCACCCACAGCAGCTCTCAGAGCCTTCTTGTTGTTCTTCTTATTTTGTTGACAATTTGTGGCATAGTTTCCATGATCATGGTAGTGAAGACATTTAACCTTTGACATGTCACACTTCTTGCCTTCTTTGTTGGTCTCATATTTGGAATGGGACTCCTTCCCCTTCCCCTTCTTTGCCTTACTAGCCAAGGCACAATTTTCCTCATCATTAGTCTTGGATGAGGATCCATCCCTGGTATTTCGTCGAAACTCTTTTTGTACCAAATCTGACCATAATCGCTCCCAATCTGGTAACTTCTCCCTCCCATTCACAGAGTCCTGGTAACTATTCCAGCTCTTGGGAAGGCCTAGAAGTGCCAGGCTCACCAAGTCATCATCAAATATAGTAATCCCAACACTTCCAAGCTCATCTCGACATTGAGTGAACTTGGTCAAGTATTTCTGAATTGTGTTACCTTTCTCCATTTTGATTTTCCTGAGCTTTTCCTTGAGTGCCAATTTTATGTGGTCACTGCTGCTTTGAAACAGATATGTCAAGGCCTTCCACATAGCATACGGAGTTGCCTTTCCATGGATACTCGAGACAATATGATCTCGAACTCCCTCTGAGAAGATCCTCCTAGCATTTGCTACCTTCTTCTGTCATGCATCAAGAAGTTGGGCATCTACTGTTGTGGGCTTGGGAATATCAATATCTATGAATTCCTTCAACCCCTTGTCCTCCAACACTCCCTCCATCCTGTCCTTCCATGCAATATAATCCAAACTGCCCTGGAGTGAATATTCAAGTCTCAAGCCATTGAAAGACATCTTGATCCACTTCTAGCTCTAAAGAAAGTATCTGCAATTTGAATACTGTTCAACACAAACTCAATTTATTCTCCACTATTGTGATTCCTGGCTTTCTGATACCATGTAAAAAATCTCTAACACAACTATAATACTATGTAGAAATTATATCAATGGACTCAATTTGATCATGCAATGTACTAAAACAAGATACTGAATCCTTCTACAATATTTAAGAAATATAAATTTTGATCGCTAAATCACATGCAAGTAAGAGAAAGAAGTAAATCAATACACAACACCAGATATTCTTGGGGAAATCAACTACTCAAAACCCCTCCATCTTTATTGTATAATTAACCAAGGAATCATGAAACAATACAATGTATTTGTGATCACCACAACCTCATACACTATACCAATTGCTTCACACTGATCTAGGAAAAATTGGACAAACACATCACCAATTATCAGCCTACCCTCAACCTACTCTACTTACGCAATCCCTAGAGAATTAAACCCCTATTAAATAGGAAATTCAAACTTCCTTGATTGTGGAATTCATCATGGGCTTCCCATGGTTTTATATATGCACCTGGGCAGTTTTCCTAAAATACAACTGATAGTTTACTAGCCTTGAACCTTTGTCTCAACTGAGTCTCCACCAGAAGTAGCATGCATGAAACTATTAATAGTGAATCATCAGTTACTTGGTAGATCACTACGTATGAATTAAATCTATTTTAATTCAGTTGATCTTCCACTAGCTCATCAAACAGTTATATCTAGTTAAACCGATTTTAACTCAATTAATGTGAGTTAACTGATCCCACTCACACTACACTAGTGCTACAGTTGTAACTGGACCCTGTAAATAATAGAATCACTCTACATGCCTCACCTTTAACCATCAACTCGAAATTATTGAGCTAACTAAGTCTATCACACTTAGTTAACTATTACAAATTGTTATGAGATATGATTACAATTTATTTTCCAATTTATTTAAAAATTGGTCACCCACATTAGCACTAATATGTTACTGAATTCCTCACTCATTTGTGACCTGGAATCCCACACTAGTATGTGGTGCATTTTCTTGTTTAATTTCAAGAGAAGATGTAGTCCTACCCAACTTACAAAAAAAAATAAAAAAAATTGAATAACATTCATATTAATTTGACATTTATATTATATTAAATTTTAAAAAATAATAATATAATTAAAAATACCCCATGACAAGTGATTATGGAGTGTACATGAAAGGACTCTATAAGATGGGATATCTGGGCTATCAAGGACTTATGTCATTGTCCTCCTAATGTTGGTTGTTGAATCGTGGTTCTACATGAAACCAATTGCAAGGGAATGGTAACGGTAGGGCGATGGATTACTAGGGGATTTTTGAAGTGTAAGATGGGTCTCCTAAGGAAAATAATAAAATAATAGGAAAAATAATAAAACAAGAATTTTGAATTTTTAAAGGAAAATAAAGAAAACTACATTTTTTTTGTATTTTTTACTTATCTCCTTACTATACTTAATTTTTATGTGTGGTCATTCGTTGGATGTGTAATTAAATTCCACATCCAACTATACCTACCTTTCCTAATTTTGAGTAGACCTACACCAAGTAAAAATGAAAATACACTATTTTTTTTTCTTAAAAAAATGGAAAAACATATTTTAAAATTAAAAAATATGGAAAAAACATGTTTCATTAGTTACTTAAAAGTATGCTAAGTGGGTACTCATTAGATGAAAACTCTAATTACTCATTCAATGAATTCCCACACTTAAAATTTGAGTATACTTATAAGAAGATAAGTAAAAAATACAATAAATAAAAGTAGTTTTTCTGTTTTTTCTCCAAAAGTATTCATCCCTAGGCATGACATCATCATCTTGAATCCTATTGGTTCTTCTAAATTCTATTTTCGTAGTACATTTTTCATTTTGAGGCCCATTTTTAACCTCAAAATTCCCCTGTTGAACGATAAATGATCTTGTATTGAACTATCATTGTAAAAGAGTTATGAAGCACTGAAATTCCCTCATGGAAAATTATGGGAAGGCTACTGGAAAAAATGAAGCCATTCGGAAGATCTTCATGTGGAGATCTCTTAGGTTATGGGTTATCATCCTACCGTGCTTTTATATGGGTATTCTTGTAGATTAAAAAAAATCTTCAAATTATCATATCTATCAACCAAACCTTTGTCTTATGCTCATTCTCATAAAAGGAACATGTGGTCAACAAGTTTTTTGGATTATAAATATGGAATTTTTTACTGCTTGGTGTTGGCTTTGAACATGGTTACCGATGAAATAGGTAACTGAAGTGGTACCTACTATTTCGAGGTAGCAAAAAAAGCACCTGATTTTGAAAAGTGGTGATGCAGAATCACCCTTTTTTTTTGTTGTGTGTGCATATTTTTGAAACTTTAATTTTTTTATTTATGAAGTATGAATATTTGTTTTCAAATGTTAGTGATTTTTAAAGGTGGTGATGTAGCATCAACCAGGTTTTTTTGGAGTGGTGATTTTCGCGATGGTAATAAAACATAAAATCAAAATTAAAAAAGGGGAAAAAATAAAAAAAAACAGTTTAAAGAAAAAAAAATTAGAACCAAAAAAAAAAAACTATCAAAAACAAATTTTCTAGTTATTAAAAAAAAACCACATAATAAATAAACAAAATGATAAAAAAAATTAAAGACAAAATTTAAAAATAATTAAAACTTAAAAATTAAAATATAAAAATAAAAAATAACTATTACTTCAAAATTTAAATTAAAAAAAACAAAAAAAATTAATAAAAATAAAAATTTTTAAATAATAAAAAATTAAATTAAAAAAAATAAAATAAAAAATCAAAATTAAAAGAAAAGTTTGAAAACAAAAAAAATTAATATTAAAAAAGAAAAAGAAAAAAAAAAAAAAACATTTTAAAATCACTTAAAAAACAAAAATTTATTTTTATTAAGCTAAACCATTTTTAAATTTTTAAAAAAAAAAAAAAAAAAAAAAAAAAAAAAAAAAAAAAAAAAAAAAAAAACATTTTTTCAATTAAAATTCAAAACAATTTTAAATTTTAAATATTAAATTATAAAAAAAAAACGAATTTAAAAAAAATTAAAATTCAAAATTGAAAAAAAATCAAATATTAAATATAAGAAATTAAAAAAAATGAAATTAATTAATTTTTTTTTTTAAATTATATCAGCCCCTTGAAATTTAATATATTTGATTTAATTTTCATTTTTATATTTTAAATTAATTTTCTTTTTAAAATTTTTATTTGTTTATTTTTATTTTTTAATTTAATAATTTAATTTATTTATTTTCCCTTTTTAATTTTAATTAATTTTTTGTTTTATTTTTAATTTTAATTTTAAAAATGTTTTTTAGTTTTATTTTTTTGATTTATTTTATTTTATTTTATTTTATTTTTTTATTTTTTTAAAATTGGTTTATCAATTTATTTATGTATTAAAATTTAATATTTTTTTTAACATTTATTTTTTTTTATGTTAATATTATTTTTTTTCTTATTATTTAATAAAGTTTAGTATATATTTTTTTAATTTATTTTTAATATTTAAAATTTATTTGTTTTTTAATTTTTTTTTCATATTTAATTTTCAATTAATTTTAAAAACAAAATTAATTTGAATTCAAGTAATGTTTTTTTATTTTTGTTAATTTTTAATTTTCATTTTAATTTTTTGAATTTAATATATATATATATATAAAATTTTTGTTGGTTTGTTTTTTTCAATTTTTAATATATTTTTTAATTTTAATTTTAATTAATTAATTTTTTTTTTTTTCTTAATTTTTTTGAATTTTTTATATTAAAAAATATAATGATTTTTTTTTTTTTTTTTTTCTTTCAGTTATTTAAAAATGTTTTTTTTTCATTTTAATTTTTTTAATTTTTAATATAAATTGTTATTATTATAAAATTTTGGTTTCAACACTTTCCATTTGCGGCGTGTTTTTTGCAAAAAAAAAAAAAAAACTTTTTACCTCTATTTTAAAAAAAATTGAAAATTTACCTTAAAAAAGGAAAGGTTATTCCAGAATAAAACGTTTTTTAAAGATGTTGAAAATTTACCCCAAAAAGAAAATAAGGTTATTCCAAAATACAACTTTTTGTTTTCGAGTTGTTTTTTCATGGGTTTTTGGTTTTTTTTGTTAGAGTTTCTGTTTTGAGGTAATAGTTCCCGTTTCATTGGTAACTATGTTTTTGGGTCTCTAGGTGACGAAAAACCATCCTTAGAGGTTAAGGTCTTAGGACGATCCTTGCTCTTTCTTTGTTTTCATATGAAGCATATTAGAATATTTTTATCTTGTGTAGGTAGAATTATCCTTGCTTCTTGGGTTGGGTGGATTTTATTCAATTCTTTTTCCTTCTATAGCATTGCACCTCCCTTTCACTCCAGGTTTTCATCTCTTCACTAACATTTATTTCTTGTTGTCCTCTTTGTTGTTTCCTATATTATTGTTGTGTTTGTGCCTCTCTTTGAGGGGAGTTCTCCAGTTAGGTTCTCCTCTTCTATGGTTTGTCGTGCTTCTCCCTTACCACCATCCTAATTGTTTCCTTTCATTAGTTCGAAACCTTTGTTCCTCTAATCTAGTAATGAGGTCCACCCCTCCTTTCAATAGACTACTTGGGATTCACATTTGCTATTGGTTCTATTTTTCTCAATCATTATGGTTAAACCTAGTCTCCCTAGGGGTCATAGGGGAAGAAGAAACCACGCCCTCCACTTTATCTCGTGGGCTCAACACTTTGAGAAATGTCCCACTATTGTTTTTTTTCACTTAACTCCTCCAGAAATTAGAGTAGAGGTCCGAGAGATTGAGTGAGAAGCAAGGATTGAACAATGATTTATCACCAATGCCAATGTGGAAATAGAAGTTGGTAGCCAAGTCCTTTCTATGGGGAATACCAAGACCTCACAAACCAAATACACCCAAACCATTGACATCAACCATGAATTCAAAACCATCATGGGTAAAGTTTTGGTGGAGCGTTATGAAACTCAATATTTAATCATATTTTGTGTTCAGATGAAATGAAAAGGTAGATAAAGAATCTCATTGATAGAGTCTCCATCATGCAAATTTTTTTGGAAAATTTGGTTTTTTCAACATTTGATGAAGAGCATGCTTACCTTACTTTATATAGGTTGATTCACCATCTAAGTAGATGTTTTTATGCTATTTTTTTATTATATAGAGCTAGTAGCAAGGATGAAAAATTATATATGGATACCAATCTATTTGATAGTAGAACGTTACGTAAACAAAGTCTAAGTTATCTTTATGTTTTTGTTTTCAAGTTCAAATATTTTGTATGGATAAATTTATTATTACTATTCTATTGGTGTAGTTTTCCTAATGGAAAATCAATAGGAATAGCCAATTTTGCATATTTTTTAATAGTAAAATAGTATAATCACTCACTCGCACACACACACACACACACACACACTAAATGGGGTAGCACAAGACTCCCCCCGGTAGGAGGAATTATAGGCATTTTAAATGTGGATTCTTCTTTGATATTTCATATTTCGACCAACATTAGACATGCAACACATCACTATGCAGAGGTTTTTTCTCTAAAGCTAATACTTCAACTCGCAAGAGATCAAGGAACACAAACATTGCCTATATATGAGGATTCAATGACCATTATCAAATGAATGAGGGGAAATTCCCATCCTCAAAACTATACACTTATCTCTTTATATTGAAAAGTATGTCTATGAAAATCAACATTCACTAACATTTCCTTTGAACATGTCTATTGCCACAAGAACACTAAAGCAAACTCCCTCTCAAAGGCTTGTCTCGATATGGACAAAAGCACATGCAAGGTTAAAAAAAAGTAGCGCACAAACTCTAAGAATATCTTCTTGACGCTTGGACATAGTTGATTGCATGGGTCTATAGTAAATGTCATATCAGTTTTGTTGATCTTGTTTTTTTTTCCATCTTATTGTAAAAGATGCAACATAGCTAAAAACCTTATGACAACTAACTAGAATGCTACCTTTGTTAATGAATGACCCAAGTTATTTTTTTGTAGAAAGAAGAAACAACCTCTCCAAAAATAGAATATTGCTAGTTATTTTGTATGGACTTTATGAGGTATATCCCACAATGTTGACAAGGCAAGAAGAATGGCAACAATCTTATAAACACAGATTTCTTTTCCCCACACACACATAAAATAAAAAAGCAAAAAACATTTGTTAAATTTATATGAAGTATCACATTGTGACTAAGCTAAATGGTGTATATAATTTTAAAAGCTTCAGTTATAACTTGATGATAATTATGAACATCCATTAAGACCTATATTTTCTATCAGAATTGATTAAGTGGAATTCTTTAACATTTTATTTTTATGCTTCAAAAGAAGTGAGGGAAACAATCCCAAATCACCATAGATTAAGTGGAATTCTTTAATATTTTATTTTTATGGTTCAAAAGAAGTGAGAGAAACATTCCCAAATCACCATAGTTTTGCAGAGTTAAAAGGTCGAGACTATTGATAGTGTGAGAAATATTTTAGATCAAATGTGGGCATAAGACAAACAATTCAAGAGAAAATGTTTTTGATCTTCAAACTCGAAGTATTGTAAAGGTGATAGATTGTTTCATGTTAGGGCATTTTGGGAATTAACCAGTGAGTGGTTTCATTATGAAACTTCTTATCTTAGCAATGTTCATTTTCATCTTAACAATATTCAGGACATATAGATATTTTTAGTTTTCAATATTGGGGTTGATGACTTCCTTATAATATGTTACTTTACTGTTTTCCTTTGGCTCTTAATCACCCCACAATTTCTCCTTGTTTTCCTTTAGCTCTTAATCACCTCATGATTTCTCCTAAATTTTTGAAGTAATAATATTTGTAATATTATCCTTATTATGAAAGCCCAGACTAAGCATTATTATGCTATCTTAACATGAACCAAAAATGGAGATTTTCACTAAAATTAAAAGTAATTTTAGAAAACTTCTTAACTTCCATATTACATAACTTCTTCTAATACATAAAATAACTAATCATTATCTTACTTTAAATGAAAAATACTTGTTTAATAAAAAAGATAAAGTATAAAATATTTACCTTCAATTTTTAATTTTAAATACTTTTATATATATAAATATAAAATAATGTAATATTAAGATGGTTATAAACTAGTTTTGCAAGGTTATAAATGGGAAAAAGATGGTTTTTGCTGCTGGACTACTCGTCATTCAGATTGCAGAACTATTCCTCTATACATCCTATGGGGGATCCTGCGATGCCGGAATGCTTGTGTTTTTTATGATGCTTCCCCAGATCTGAAAGCCACTACCCTCAAAATTGTAGCATATTTCTTGGAGATCGACCCTCACAAACCTAAGGTCCAGGTGCGTTTGGTCCTACAAACCCATTGATCAGACCTTTCCTATTGGTTCATTTGATACATTTTAAAAATGAAAAGACACCAAATATATTTTGATCATAATAAATCGATTGAATGACAGTACAAAATATTAAGAGGAAAAAACTGGTTTTGCAAGGTTATAAAGGAGAAAAAGCTGGTTGCAGATTACAGAACTATGCCTCTATGCATCCTGTGGGGATCTGGCGAATGCTTGTATTTTTTTATGATGCGTCCCCCGATCTGAGAGCCACTGCCTCCAAAATTGTAGCATACTTCTTGGAGATCGGCCCTCATAAACCTAAGTGTTCCAGGCGCTGCTGATCCCATAAACCCCAGACCTTTTCTATTGGTTCATTTGAAGGTGCTTCTGTGGATGGGCTGTGTGGCTGTGGAGATGTTATCTCCATTTCTTCTTCCTAGAGTTACAACTGGTCAGGGTGTTTGGGCATTAATATGAGGGTAGAGGTGTTACCTTTATGGGGAGTCCTCAGTTGTGCCTTGTGGCTGGTGGTGGATAAGATTGTGATCTCAGGTGACTTTATGGGGAGCCTTCAGTTGTGGCTTGTGGTTGACGGTGGATAAGATTGTTAGCTCAGGTGATTCGAAGGTGACTATCTATTAGGTGATGGGGAAGTTCTCCCTGGGTGTGAAGTGCTTATGTCCCTGGATAGTTCAGATCCCCTCCATGAAACATTGTTTCCACTCTGTCTCCTTCTGTCATGTGTATCGGAAACAAAATACCCAAGCTGATTGGCTCTCTAATCGTGGAATTTCTGTGCGGCCTGGGTTGATACATTTTCAGTGGCCAGAGGAGGGTGCTATAATAGGCTTAGGGGCTTTCCCCTTTGCATGACGTTCCTTTGATCAATTTTCCTGGGAGGCGTTGCCGGAATTTGATTTCTGATCCCTGTGATTCGTCTACAGGCTTGTTTCGAGTTGTTTGGGGATCTTCCCTGTCTCGCAGAGGGATTTCTCTGTTTATTTTGCTTCGGTTGTTTCTTGGCTCCTTTCTGTGATCATTTTTTTGGTTAGACATAGCGGTTTTGTGGATATCTGGAAAATGTAACCACATATATTTTTAATATAATGTTCGTTGTTTCTTGCCTTGAAAAAGATAAATGAATGTGCATCGGTGTTTTAAGGCACTGATCATCGTATTTGTTTTCCTGTAAATAATCATATCTAATCAATGCCCTCACAGGAGTTACTAGAGGAATAGGACAAATTTCTTTGTCAAAGTCAAGTACATTGCAATAACTCAGATAGCTTTATACTAACATATCCTTCAATATTCTTAAATGCATTCAAATAAATATATGCAGTTATATCGATAGCATCCCTAAATTAAATGCACTCAAAGAGACTAGTTGACAATATCTGTAATAATTCTTCATAAAGCTTTTCGATTCATACTTCATCACCTCATTCTGATAGGGTTTCGTCTAAGTTTCATATAAATATAGTATATATCTGTGTACGTTAAAAGATAAAATAGCGTCAGATTCATAGTCGTGTGGTTATTCACTGAGATAGTCCATGTTATAAGCTTCTTCCGGCTTGGCTGCATCACTGAAATTTATCTGCCATAACGGTTATAGTAAGATTGTTGGTGTTGTAGCTTGTGATAATACAAAAGTGAGAGGAAGTGACATAGAGAATATGGAAAAGTTGTTCACGTACCAGAGTTGCAGAGCTGGGCGCTGCATTCCACTCTCCTGCAAATTTGGCTGAGTTGGCTGTAGACGAAATGGCTGCAACTGAAGAGGATTTCCGCGTGGTTCAGCTGTTTGACAGAATACTCCAAAGTCAATCATAGGCTCTGCCACTCCCTCCACTGCAGCTTGATGTTCGGCTAGCTGTGTCATTGACAATCATATTGGTATTATTGTTTCTCGGTATTCTTAAAAAAACTTAAAATAACTCAGAAATTTCAACAAGAATATGAAACATTTTGGCAGAAATCATTGAAAATCTGGATTATAGTTGTCAAATTTCAGGATTTTGGGTGCTTTAAAAGTTTTTGATGATGGTGCTAAATCCATTTCCACCATAAAAAAAATTCAAACCTGATTTCTTGAATTTTTTTTACCTATTCTAAAAAAAACTTGCAGTCCTAACTCTAAAGATGTGTCATTGACAATCATATTGACCTTATTGTTTCTAGATTGATTGTATATCTCAAAATATTTTAGAATTTAATGAGAAACATGAAGTCTAAATTGACTTGGCTTCTGTTGATCTTATTTTAGGCTTACTTCTGTTCATCATATTTTAGAAATACCATGAATTGGAACTAAGTTAAAAACTCTTAAATTTTGAAAATAATTTAGAATCTGAGATAAAAATGTTCCAAAATCTAGAATCCAGACAAAAATAACCCTCTAAATTATAAAGAAAAATTCCTTTCTCTAAGTACCATTAACCCTGTAAACTATAAGAAAACATTCCTTTGTCTAAGTACCATTGGCTTTACTAATAAATTGTAATATCTAGATGCATACTAGTATGTAGAGATGCTCTACTAATAAATTGTAAATTGTAATATCTGGATACATACAAGTCTGCAGAGATGGTTGTTTTGCTCCTCGAGAAGACGCTCCTGATTATAGGTAGGTAGGTTGAGTTAAGTGCTGATTCATATTTGTAATCTTAAAATTAAAGAGCTATAAGAAGATACTACCTTTCTGCGTAGATTATCTAATTGTTGCAGCATCAGATGGTTCTGTATACACAGAAAAACACACCATGTTTGAATGATTCAGAATGATGAATTAGTACTGAAGATGCATGGAATGGAATGGAATTTGAGTAATGAGATTATGAGAATTAATAATTACCTTTCGAGATCGAACGCGATTTGATGCGACTTCCAATTGTTGTTCCAGGTGATGTAACTCGGCCATAGTCATGGAAGTTAGATCCTCACCCAGCATATGCCTGTATAACTCTCTGCACATTATTAGTTACTTATATACTCCAAATCTTATTCTTCCCTGATCATTTTTCCAATTATAACAAGAATTTGCAGGTTGTTCTTTGTTCGATTACCTGATATTAGTCTGAAGCTTTTCATTTTCATTCTTCATTCTCGTCATCTCACAGTATAAATGCTATTATGATTCACATAGAGTTAAATAAAAATCAATATTCAGTTTAACTTAACTTGCAAGTAATAATATTCATAAACAAATATTCAAATAGCAAAGAAAGCAAAGCAAACCTGGTTGTCAAACTCGGACAGTCGGGCTCCGGAAACTTTTTGGTATCTCTCTATGATCTTCCTCATGCTGGAACCACAAGTTTAGAGGGAAAAGTCAATAATCTACATGGTACAATTTTTCCAGGAATTGCGTTTACATTACACATTATGAATTGCATAGACACTGAGGTGGCATTCCTTTATAACTGGGGATTTGTGTTGAAGGCCTTTATGACTGCACCAGGGGAATTACCAACAACATAGGGTGTGTGCGAAGAATTTTGTGTACATGAAATTGCCATGTAGCCTTGTCGATGACGCATTGTTATACAAAAATTATCTTAATATGAAAAAGAATTTTGTGTACATGAAATTGCCATGTAGCCTTGTCGATGAAGCATTGTTATACAAAAATTATCTTAATATGAAAAAGAATTTTGTGTACATTAAATTGCCATGAGCCTTGTCGATGAAGCATTGTTATACAAAAATTATCTTAATATATATATTTTTCAGAGTAATAAGTATATTTTAATATATATATTTTTATGAGTATAAGTATATTTTATTACGTACCACAGAAAACTCATATCTTAATATATATATTTTTAAAAGTAATAAGTATATCTTAATATATATATTTTTAAGAGTAATACGTATATTTTATTAGGTACATTACAATACAAAATCCATATCACTTTGGATGTGATATGGGATATAAATTGTAAACCATATCATTTAAGTTAACTATTTTAGAAATTTTTTTAATATTTATTAAAAATTAAATACATTATTTATAAAATAGAATATCAATATGGAAAAAAATAACAAATAACTTTTTTTTTTTTACTTTTTAATATTAAAATTATATTTAATTGACAATTTTGTACTTCTATTTATATATATTCTAGATTTTATAAAAACACAACACTCTAAATTACCCAAAAAAAAACAACATTTATCAATAAAATCTCCAGTCTCCAGACATAAACATAAGACATCACAGTGTATAAACAAACTCTTGCCACTGAACTAGAAGCACTTTATAGTTATTTTTTAAGATTAAAACGTAAATGGTAACCATATTCCCAAAAATTCAATTTTCTATTATGATCATAGCCAAAATAATAAATTTTAAAATTGCACAGTATAAATAAATAAATAAATAAATAAATAAATATATATATATATATATATATATATATATATATATATATATATTTATTTATTTATTTTAACTTAAATGCATTTAAGTATACTTGAAAAAATGTCAATGAAGTTTAGTTTAGTTTGTGTTCATCCTCATGTTGTAATAAGTACCACCCTTATTATTAAAAAAACAAAAAATATGGTTAATGGTTAATGCGCTCGAATTGAAATCGTTACCCTGACCATGTATTTCCAAATCAATAATTAACATAAATTTGTATATTTTACCACTTCCATTTAAATTTACGTTTATAGATGCTAACTTGGAAATTGTGCATTATCACGCCACTATTCATGTAAAAGATGAATGGCCTAAATCACATAAATATAAAGAATTTTATTATTATTTTCTAATGGTGTCAAATTTAATATGTTTAAATTATATATACATAATAAATTTTAGTATAATATGTTTAAATTATATATACATAATAAATTTTAGTCATTATAATTTTTAATTTTAATAGAGAATAATAAATTTAATTCTATTATAGTATTAGATAGAAGGTGATTGTTACTATTGGTAAGTATGTTTTAATGTAAATAGATTTAACATTATAGTAAAAATAGAAATTGTTTTTGCTTGCTATAATTAGTAGGAATGTCTTTATGTGAATGGAAGGAAAAGTCATTGTGACAAATAGTAGTATTTAATAAAGAATGTCTACTTAAATTGTGATTGTGGTTGGTGAGAAGACAAAATAAGGACTATGGAACAATTTATATGAGCAGAGTAGCAACTCCATGCAAAAAAAATTTTATTGCATATGGGGCTATTGATTATGGTAAAGTATATTTGGAATCAATCACTTTTAAAATATTATTGGAGTGAAAGATGTTTGAATCAAGACAAAGGATGGACACGATATCTTGCTGAAATAGGTTAGGAATATTCGAGAGTTGTCTATGAGCTTGATCTGTGAGGGACAATTAGATGATGAAGGTTGCTCCACAATCTTTTGTAAAGGTGGCTGAAAATATTTTTACCCACACTCAAAGACTTCGACCTCTTCAAAGACTTAAAAAAATACACACATCTCTTGTATGGTTATGCGGTCAAGAAAGAAGTGTGAGGGTCCTAGAAGAGGACTATTGAACAACGAAGAAAGAAGGAAGGCTAATGTTTCAAGTTTTGAAATTTACCTCTAAATCAATCCATTTGTGCGAGGTTTATATGGAAGACTAAGTTTTTCTACAGGTATGAATTTTGCAGAAGGCAATGGCAGAATTTGTTGAAGGAGTAGCTCTCTTGGTTGAGTGGTTGGCCTACTCTTTATGTGCTGGTCTAGGATCTATGGTCTTGAAAGTCTAATTTGAATTGATTATATAAGGAGTTCTCTAGGTTTTCCCCTATTGAGGGGATTTTCCCTAGCTTGGAGCATATCTTTGGTGTTCCTCTTATTGCTTTGGTGATATTCCATGTTTGGAATTTTTCTTGATGATGAAAGAACATAATAATCTATAAGAAGAAAAAATAAAATATCACAATAACTTGTCAAAGTTTAATAAAAAACAAGTTAAAAACCCTAACTATATGTTGCCCTAAATTTATCAACATGGTTTCAAAGCCAAGGCTTTGAATGAAGGGGAGAAAAGAAGATCCAAAGGGCTTCAATAAAATAAGAAATTATGATCATCTAGGACCAAGCTCCTAGAGGGTGAAAATCAAAATTTTGGGCACTCTGAAAGGTCCTAATTACAATAACTAGGTTGCATATCTCATCATTGTTAAAAGATAAATATTTGAAGGATAGAGGCACTATTTTTGATAGAAGAAAAGCAAGGAAGATAACTCTCCATAGACTGAACCTATTTAGTTGAAGACTGAAGTCATAGGCATCTTTCTTATGATCCTGAATCACTCAACAAGGATCTGATTTTTTGTGCAATTTCAGAAGTCCAAAACCTTTGGTATGTATAAATAACTCAATGACCATACTCCTTGTAGATCAACGAAGTATATTTACTTGCAAAAGTTTCAAGGATAGTTTGTTAAGGGTATTGTAGGCCTAGTTGGAAGGTTGTTTTGAGTATAATTCTTGTTGAAATAGGATAGAGACCTATTCTATATACATGTGCATAAATAAACCCTAGTACAAATTGTATGAAAAGGAATTAGACCTATAAAGCTATAATTATCTTGTAAGAAATTGACTCAAGAAAAATACAAGTTGGAGAAGTAACTACTGTCACGTTGGAAAGAGGGAGCCAAGACCTCCTCTGTAAGTGCATCTTGAGATCTATATCCAAATTATCAAAAGAATGAAAATTTTGTGCAAATTCGAATTGTTTCACTCATCTGTATTCATAATTCCATAGGTCTATACAGGGGCATTGGAACCATAAAGTGGATTTTTTTTTTTTGTATACCTATAATAGTATAGAAGACGAGTTTGATATTAAGAAGTTCCACTGGTCTGAGCATATACATACACAAAATTCAAGGCTATGCAATGACTATAAGTTGAACAATGAAGCTTCTTCATTTGAGGTTGAAAAGTTATATCTACAACATTTTCTCTTGAAATATATTGTGGTATTTTCTTCTTTCAAGTAAATTATTTGAAGTCATTAAGAGTTTGTGAAGAATTCCTATCAAAGGAACTACTTCAAGAGAAACATTCAAGGGTCTATCTTGGAGGCCCTATTCCTAGGGACTAATATTTAATAAGGAAGCTACATATATATATATTGAGGATCTGATTGTTCATATTGAAAGAAGTCCAAACTTATAAACTACATGAATTGAGTAAGGCCATTGTATTGCATCAGAGAAATCAAGGTATTTTCATTGGAATCTGTGAACAAAAGGTTGTATTTTGTTGACAATCATTGAAACATTAAAAATTAGAGGAAGAATTAAAGGAATTATTATTCCACCTTGGGAAAGGGATATATTTGTATCAAAAGGAAAATCTGTATAAGTCAATTCTTTGAGACCTCTGCACCAAAAAGTAACAACAACATATAGATCCTGAAGTAATTTTGAAAGAAGAAGAAGTCTAATGGAAGTCTTATCTCAAGTAAGTAATTGATATTTCTTTTATGTCTCAAGCATCCAATATGTCTTCATTCTACAAGAATAACAAGAAGCTCGATGGGACTTCTAACTACCAAGGGTGGGAGAAGAGGACTGACCTTATTCTCCTTGAGAATTCAATGTGATGGATTACATAAAAATCAATATTAAAGAACCACATAAGAAGGATTCCAATGAATGAAATAAATATTTCAAAAGTAATATAAGAGCTCAAAATGATCTTGATTGAATCAATCAATGAACATCTCATACCATTTGTGGTAGAGCTAAATAAGACCAAGGACATCTATGATAGATTAAATAAGCTATAATGAGTGAGCACCTTAGGTCATAAAATTTCCTCGAGAAGTAGATTGTACAAAATAAAGGATACAATTTGAAGAAGACATTGCAATTCATCTTGTGAAGATGTCTTGATTAAGAGACCAGCTGTATACCCGTGGAGAGACAAATTAAGATGAATCAATAGTGGAAGTCGTTTGTGACTAGCATATACTCGATAAAGGAAACTTTCAACTTTAATGAAATTTGGTCTCAATGTCTAATGGAAGGATCCTGATTTAAGGTCAAGGAGGAAACTAATCCTCTTGGAAAATATCAAGCATATCATCAACAAGTATGAGGACTTTGAACAAGGGAAAGATGGGAAGGTCTAGTTTCGGTAAGAAGCATGATGTGTCAAAAATAAGATTCTCTAAATGTAATGAGCTTGGTCACTACAAGAGGGATTTCCCACTCTTGAAGGAACCTAATCAAATGAAAGGTAAAAAGAGGAAGGATGGAGCCCATTGAAGGAGCTCGAGAAGAAGAAGTTGAAAGAAGAATATCCTAGGGATCTCTTCTTTTGAAATAAATCCATATTGATGATATTTGTATAGTTAGAGTAGGGCATGTAGTTGCATTAATAGAATACATGAAATCATGGTTAGCAACATTTAAAATAATTCATTGTACATATATGCATTGACAGCAGTCATGTTGCAGATATAGTGATCATGTAGTAGCTAGTTAATGATATGAAAGGATCATTAATGTCATGGAGTGATTTCTTCATCTTAGGAAGAATGACCATGGTGGTATTGTTGCTATTATCTCAGATTTGGGCCAACCTTCCTAGAATTTTGTTGATACCTTTGCAGCATGATGAAGTCCCATCTTCAGGATGGGAAGTAGTTTGATGAATGCTAGATGATCAACACTAAGTAAGAGGTACGAATATTTATGAAATTATTCTATGATTTAGGTAGCCTATGTTTTCATTATGCAAGAAGAGCAAGATACAAAAATATGTCCGTTTAAATTAACATGTTTTGAATTTGTTTGGGCTCTTCCAGTTGAATACATGTTGGTAGTAATCAATATTTGATATGATATGAAATACTGCTGACTTTAGAGGAAGCTAAAAAATACCTGAAAAAATGACCTAATGTGAGGATGACTCTTCTTGATGATTGAATAAGGATACTAATGATGACAATGCATGGCATGTTGAAAAGAAGCTATTATAATACGATGAATCTAATGGTTTGATATAGTTTTTCTACTGAAAGAAGATGCTTTGCAGGAAAATTTAGTGATAGCCAAAAATGATATGACTAAGATTCTATTACAGAAAGTAAGTAGTTTAATTTGTAGTCTAAGTCCAAAGGATATATGTCCCTGACATGAAAGGTAGTAGGTTTCAGATGTTTCGATGATCATATCTTGGTAGACCACTTTCCCGATGCTCAGAGGGAGCTATGTTCAAGCTCCATAATGATTGGTTTGTTAATATGTGGGTAAAGATTGATGATATATAAAGTGATGGCTTGTCCCTACAATTTTTTTAAAAGAAGATGGTTCCATGACGTGCATAGAATTTGATGATTCCTACTAGCAGCTGATAGTACCATGAGCTCCATGGAAGCATAGACAACTGATATTGGAAGTGAGTCCCTAGTTGAGAGAGAGATTGGATATATTCCTTTCATGTGTAAAGGAATGAGTGGATACTCCCTGGTTGAGAGGGAGAGATAGAAAATCATTCTTGTCTTTGCATATTTGAAGAAATAATGGAGGATTGGGTAAGCATTTGAGACTGATACTTCTTGGGGATAGAAATAGTCTCGAGAACCGATACTCTTTGAGGATGAGGTAAGGCATCCAAAAGAAATATTAGTTGAAGAGGATATTCCTTGACGATGTATAATTCCAAGATGGGAATGGTCCTAAAAGGACATAACTTGTGAACATTCGGATGGGGTATGTACCTTGAGAGACGATGATGAAGGTGTCTATAAATCATTATATTCCCAACATTTTCTCTAATATAGTGGAGAGATAGATTTTTTAGTCAAGGTATTTCTATATGACAATTTTGGTTGATATAATGAGATGTACTGATATAAGTTGAGAATATAACTTATGAGATGGCATACCAATCCAACTATTCTTAGTAGTAAGTTTCAAAGTAAGTATTGTCTTTGTACTGATTTTTCAACTATGAATACCTCCCTAGTTAAGAGGGAGTGTTGAAGTATGTAATGAGTTTTGGTCTTCATAATTGTATTTGTCTCATGACAAAATGTAATTATTGTTATACTTAAGAAAACAAATTTTATTGTCAAATAAATTGACTTATTAAAGCATGGGTTCATGCATGGGTCAATGGTCAATAGGTCAAGCACCCATTGTATGCTCTAGGGGTTTTGTATTGAGTCAATTCAAAGTCATGATAAAAAAACCCTTTGAGGGCTCATGTACCAATAAAAGAAAAATATTTTTAATGTAAAAAAATTATCTAGAATGTCACCAAGAATAGGTTGACTAGTCCTCATCAAGTCAGCCTAGAGAGGCCTAATCCATCCCTAGTGAAAGGTATAAAAGAAATACTTTGACCTCCTCAAATACTTAAAAAACACACATGCATCTCTTTTATGGTTCTACGGCTAAGAAAGAAGTGTGAGGGTCCTAGAAGACGACTAGAGAAGAAATAAGAAAGAAGGAAGGTTAATATTTCATGTTTTGAAATTTATGACTAAATCAATCCACTCGTTTGAGGTTTCTATGGAAGCCTCAGTTTTTCTACATGTCCAAATTTCGCAGAAGGCAATGGAAGAAGATCTCTTGGTTGGATGACTGAGCTGGTCTTGGTGTGTTGGTCTAGGGTCTATGGTCTTAGAATTCTACTTTTAATTGATTCTATAGGATTTCTCTAGGTTTTCCCCTATTGAGGGGCTTTGCCCTAACTTGGAGCGAATCTTTGGTGTTCCTCTTGTTGCTTTTGTGATCTTCTATGCTTGGAATTTTTCTTGATGATTAAAGAAAATAATAATATATAAGAAGAACTAAAAAAATATCACAACAACTTGTCAAATTTTAAGATATATCAAGCTAAAATCCCTGACTATATGTTTCCTTAGATTTCTCAACAAGGAGGAAATGAGTAAGATTCCATATACTTTTGCAATTGACAATTTGATGCGTGAGTAAAATCCCATATGCTTCGACAAAGGTACTAGTCATTATTGTATATGTTTTGGTAATAATAATAATGTTATGCTTATGGTTTTACATATGCAAATATGGATGTAGATGTGAACACTAGAAAGTCCACAACTAGTTATTTACATACTTTTGCAGGTGCAAGAGTGTCTTGGATGTCTAAATTGTAGAAAACAGTTGTCGACAATAGAGGAAGAATACATAGTTTCTTTGGAAGCTTGCAAATAAAATATGTGAATACAATGATTGTTAAGAGAGATGGGAATAAAACAAGATAAATATGTTCTTCATTGTGATAGTCAAAGTGTCATACATTTAGTGAAAAACTCAACATGTTATTTGAAGACAAAGCACATTAATGTAAGATGTCATTGTATTTGTAAGTGTTAGATGGTGGGATTCTACATTTAAGAAAATACACAAACCTTGTTTAGGCTGATGCAAAAGTAATGAAAGGCATTTACGGAAAGGATTAGTAGCAAGGAGATAAAAAGAATACCAAAAATATTCACTCAAGGTTCTATACTATTTGGTCTCAAGTGAGATATTGTTAGATGTGAGACAAAATCAAATTAAAAGAAAATATATAATATTTAGACTTCTTCATACTTACGATTATTTGAGCACATTGTATTGATAATCCATGGGTCAAACAAGTTAAAGTATTGATAATTAATGATAATGATCCATAATATTATAAATATTAAGATTACAAAATATATTCAAAATCTACCATCCAAATAAAATGCCCCGTGATAGTTGAAATACCAGATGTGTTGATCAAATTCGATGTTTGTTACATGGAACATTCATTGAATCCACATTGGAGAGCTACCCTCTGTTTGTTGGTCTTTTGAAAGACATTCGACCAGACCCACCTCAGATTTGATTCGTTTCAAAATATTGCATAATCTCTTGATTGACCAGACCCACCTCAGATTTGATTCGTTTCAAAATATTGCATAATCTCTTGATTGACGAGACCCAGCTCAGATCTGATTTGTTTCAGAGTTATTGCATAATATCTGAGTTGGGCTCTGGGAGATTTTTCCAAATTGATATCCAACTACACAAATATTGGCGTGTTGAAAGTATTGGCAGAATCGACCTCAGCCTTTTTCAAGGTTCCGTAATATGCAATTAAATTAAATGCTAAAGATGTGTATATACTATGTTCTTCTTATAAAAGGAATAATTTTCATAGCTATAACAACCTAATGGTTGAAGGAGAACCGATCTTCTTGCAACCTTGAAAGATTTTATCATGATATACTGTAGGTGCAGCTAGAAAATGCATATACAGTGGTAATGATGGTTAGGTATGAACAAAAGGAAGGTGCATTTTGGTGTTGTTAACAAGGCACATAAATGTTTCTTGTCTCATGCTCTTCTTCTGCTTATCTGCAAATGGTTTTAGATCGATTCACCAATGTTACGTGAATGAAAGTATGAACTTTCCATAAACAAGTACGGAATGCACTTCCGGAGAAAGTACTATGGTATTCACTCATCATGTCATGAATGAATTAGACACGAGAAATATGTAAGTTTTAATGAAACGTTTACAATGGCACTGTATTCATAACATATAAGTTTGGGTGTAAGGCCTAAAAATGACAATTTTTTTCATAATACAATTACACCCAAAAAGTTTAAATTTTGTAACCAAGGTAGCCTGTAACTAAAGTCCATGAACTCTCTTTCTATAATTCAGATTTATACAAAGGAGAGAGTGTAAATGTCACAATAGTCGATTCCTAATTGGCAATGTGAGTAAAGCCTTGCAAGAAAGAGAGTTTTACTAATAAACAGTCAAGGAGAGTCCAAATCAAAGTCATCCTTCATGTATTTTGAACTGCAAACTTTGCATGTTGTGGGAGACATGAAAGAAGCCATCATTAACAAGTAGCAAAATGAAGTTTAAAGAATGAGAGAACATCTAGTGCAACCACCATCTGAGATATAAAGTAGATGAAGAACATTTAAATCCATAGCAAATAAATACTATTGAAGCATGAAGATTGGTTGAGAATATTGTAGCATGTGAAGATAGAGATTGATACAACATTCGAGAAGAGTAGCTGAGATTAATTGATTAAGTATTTAAGCATTATAGTGGGACATTGGAGCACGGAACGAATTTAAAAATGAGAAGTCAATGACACGAGTGAACACAAAGAGTTGAATTTATAAGATGACGATAAAAGACAAAATTGATTGATCCCCTTAGCATGAGAGAGTAGAACAATCCCTTGGGTTGTGATAGAGAAAGACAAGTAGGTTAATTATATTGTAGGCTCTTAGTGATTCTACATAAAGAAACTTTGGGAGCGACAAGTGGATGTTGGACTCATTGGCAGAGACCAATTGGATTGGAGAGGGGTTGCGTCCACAATTCCTAGGTGGAGCAATAGTCTATATTGGTAGTTGAAACTTGAGGCTCTTGTGGACTGTAAAAAATGATTGACAAGTTAGGATTACACTATGTAATCACCTAGAGAGTCACAAGTCATATTACACCTTGTATACATGTATCTCCCCATCCAACTTGCATCTATTATGGTTGAGTTACCTATGTTTATCAATATACATGGTTGATGCATACTAATGGTACTTCTACATGAGTATATACCTAAAATGTTGTTGCACGCTTGATGCATGAAAAAGGAATTAAGGTGGGAGAAGTTGAGAGGCCTCTTAGGGTTTTGTAATAGTCATCATACTTTAGCATAAGACATTAAATAAATATATGTATAAGTGAATGCATAAAGTACTCTAAGAAATGATTATTTATATTAGGTGTAATTTCTCCCACCATCTTTCCCATGTACAAATACTCTAGTACATAGATACAATGTACCTACCTTCTTTCTTTTGTAATTGATAGAGTTCCTTTAGTGACATTCCATGAATTTCTTGTAAACATAACTATACAACCTTCACTTCCCAATTACCCTATTGAAATTAGATTTCTTTTTAAATCATGAATGCACCTTATATATTTCAATAAACATTGGTTTCCATTATGTAATTTTATCCATAGCTTACCCTTTCCAACAATTTTAAATGGTTCATCACCACCCAAATACACCTATTCAAAATCACCTTTAAAATAATATTAAAAATATTTCCTAGGGGCATGGTATGAAATCAAGCCCCTGAGTTTATTACCTAAGAATCAACAATGTTATCCACCGAAATGATAAAAACATCTTGTAACACACCACGTGCTACATTTTCTTCCTTATTATTCTCCTATTTTCCATCTCCTTTTTTCTTAGAGAATAAAATTCTTTCTTGTTATGTCCTTTCTTGCCACAATACCAATATTTTAGCCTCACTTTGGATTTGGATCTACCCTTTTTATACTTTCCACAATTTACTTGTATCCTTCCTCTCCCCCTTCCTCTGTCCCTCTTCTCTAAAGTCAAAGCATTACCTAATATCTCACATATGCTTTTCTGTCTCATTTTATCACCAAGGATAACACCAATAACACCATAAAACTTTAAAGTGTTTGAACAAGAGAAAAAATTACTCATAGCCATGGCCAAGCCATTTCAATTTTTTGGTAATGAGCACAAAATAAAAATAGCCTTAATGTTATCACTGAATTTTAATCCTACAGAACTTTTAAGTGATTGGTGATTGTGTTAAAATCACTTGAGTGATTAACAACGTGCCACCTTCTGACATATTCATATTAAAGAATCACTTCATAAGAAATATCTTGCTGGAAGCTACGAGATTTTCAACCAATTCAACAAATTCGTTCATCAAACCCTTCGTTTTATTTTCTTTCAAAATGTTGAAAGCCACTAATTCTATGGTCTGAATCTTGGGGGGGGGCTTATAACCTAAGTTTAGATGTATAAGTCATAACTTTATATTTTTATGTATAAGGGAACTTAATTGATACATAACTAATGGGTTCAAACCTAACCGTTGAATATGTTAATAAGACATCTTATAAGAAGGAAATAGGAAGAGAGTAAAGGTCGAGAAGGAGATGTCCCAAAATTGACCTCATTGCATGTAATGGTTCTTATTGATGGAATTCTTCTTCTTCTCCAATTATCTATCTATCTCTTCATATTTTTATGATGTATTTAGTTCTTACACTTTTATCAATGTTCTTGCGATTAGTTTCATAGAAAATCTATATGTTTTATTTTCTCCTCTCTCACCATTCATGGCTCCTGGGTCATAGCCCCCAAGATCTAGATAAATGGTATTAGAATGGGTTACGATTCCATGGGAGTGAGGGTTCAAAGCATATTTTAGTTTCAAAGTTTTGTAGCAATATCCAACCTCCTTTTAGCACTTTTGGAGTCCATTTTCTTGGCCATATATTATAGGTATTATTGTTGGTCCATAATAATTATAGAGTTTTCTATGCTCGAATATTCATTCACCATTGCAGAAGCATTGTTACATGGATTCACTACAACATTGGTCTGAAAAATGAAGGTTCCATGACCTCTACAACAACCCATGTTGATCTACAAACCCTTGACATCCTTTGTGGCCCTCTACACTTGGTATTATCACATTCCTTGTTATTATAGATTTGAAAAACCATGTCATAACTTGAAAAAAATCATATGTAGTACATATAAGATTGGACAACCTCATTTCAACCATTTATCAACCTTTCCATGATGGTATTACCACCATAGAAGCACAATAATGAATGAAACACATGGAAAAAATCACCAAAAAACTTCATTCAGGTGTTGCGACCTCCATAAATAATTTTAGAAGGTGAAAAGTAGCTCATTTGAAAGGATTTTCTATGAGCTCAATTTGTTATTTTTATCAAATTTGTTTTTTTTTTCAGATTCACATATCTTGAGTTTTAGGAATTATTTTCTTAATCCACATTTCATAATAGCGCAAGTATCTTATATCAATGGAAATATATCTTCAATACCTCAAATGAGCCTTTGACGCAATTTGATTTCATAACCTATAGAAAAATTTATTAGTAAAGTTGCAATAGAGGTCCATTACCGGGAAAATTGAAGAAAAACCATGTTTTTAGGTCATCCATAAACCCACGATTATGGGAAAACCACACAATACCCTTCCCCAAACTTACCATTTCCAAATAAGTTATGGGTCATCTACAAACTCACAATTATTGGTGAATAACACAAAAACATTCACTTCATTGGCACTTGGTATATTGTAATAATGATGTTTATGGACCATTCACAAACTTATGGTTATGATTTAACCACAAAAAAACATTCTCTTCATTAGCTCATGGTGTATTGTAATCATAATGGTACACTAAACATAATGGTGTCTCTGTTTTCTTAGAATTTGAATGATGGCAACCATCATTGTCTTAAGGGGAAGGATTGATTCAAATATTAGGGGGGTTATAACCTAAGTTGTATGTATATGTCATAAATTCAAATTTTTATGTAAAATGGAACTTAATCGATATGTAACTGATGGGTTCAAACATAAAAAAAATTGAATCCATCAACATGACATATTATAACAAGGAAATAGGAAAAGAGTGAAGTTTGAGAAGTAGATTTCGCAAAATTGGCTTCATTGCATGTAATGGTTCTTCTTAATGGAATTATTCTTATTCTCTAATTCTCGATCTCTCTCTTCATATTTTTTTGATGCATTCAATTATTGCATTTTTATCAATGTTCTTATGATTATTTTCATGACAGATCTATATGTTTTATCTCCTTGTCTCTCACCATTCATGGTTCCTGGGTCTTAGCCCCAAAGATCTGGATCATGCTACCAGGAATAATAGTATTGTTCCCAGTTCCTTTTTGTAAAGTATTTCCCATTCACCATCATTCATATTCATTGCATTCTTTGTTATTCCATCCAATGGTAGAAAATGATTTCATTGATATAGAAAATATTCCATTTTCATCTTCCATAACTGGTAATTTTGGCCTTTAAACATCTCAACCATAAAACCTTATTTTCCATTCCTTCCACTTGAAAAAGCATCCCTCATTTCCTATTATTTTTATTAGCCAAATAAACATCCAACTCCATTACTATTTGTTTGGAATAAAACCATATAACAATAAAATCAAAATGAATGTGGAAATAAAACATATAATGTAATAATACAAAGGATACAAAAATATATGTGGTTCACTTGATTTGGGCTATGTCCATGGAAAAATGTCAATCTATCCTTTTATTCCATCCAGAAAAATTAAGGGATACAATCTATAGCACATCTAATGCAACCTCCTCTTGTCTCTCTCACAATCTCCTTTCTCTGAATTACAATGCTCTCTCAAAATAATAGTACACACTCATAATTACCTCATAATAAGAGGGAACCATTGCTATGTATTATTATGAAGAGGGTTTCCTTATTATTAAGAAAACTTTAACATAACATCTATTGTCATATTTGTGATTTAATCATGAACAATCTATATTGACTACAAAATTACAATATTTTACAAGGAAAATATTTTTTTTCTTTCAGGGGAGGCTCCAAAGAATTTTCATTGATCCCCATAAACATCCTAGTGACAATAATTAGGTGGAATCCACCCTACATGCCTCATCAATACTTGGGGTCCAAATGTAGCTAAAAACAAGGTTGTTGAATCAGGAAGATAATTGAGCTCCACAACCAACATTCTATGCATTGTAGTCGCTTTGTAAATCCATCATTTTATAGGGTGTTCTTGAGTTTCCTCTTCTTTCCATATACACCCTATATGATTAGACATCCCCTTATCTACGCTACAATTATTTGAGTGAACTGTCATTTTCTAAGGTGTTCCCATGCAAGGAGAGCACCAACTCACCACCAAGCATCTTCTTCTATTCATTATTCAACATTGCATGGAAATCATATAGTCCAATGTCATCATTGTGGAATTATTCCTATAATTTCTTCCTTTCACCCATTTTTATATGAATTTTTCTCATAACCTTGTCCTATTGATAGATTTCCTATGTAGTTTGATCAAATTGAGTATGTTAACATGAAAATCCTTTGTTGTCATTATCTAACATATCCTAATATGTACTCATATAGATGGGTTAGCAACCAATCAATCCTTTCATTTGTTAACATACAAATTTCCATGAAATCACATCATGTGCATGCATTAACCAAATGTATTTCATAATACCCTAAAGTATACAAAAAACTATATCAACATGCTTGTGTGCAAGATCACCATTTGTGCACTTTATACCCACACATGCATACCAATTTAGTTCATCCTTGCATTGATTTCAGAACACCATCTTCTTGGTATGCAATCCACTTTTTTTACATTGGAAAGTATAGCCAAAAATTTGACACATCATCCACACTCCTCCTTACTACCTACTCAATTATTTGGATGCCTTCCTTCTCTGGAAAAAACAACACCAAGGAGAAAAAGACTTAGGTGCTATTTAGTGTTGGAAAAAAGGTTGTGATGCAAAACATCAATTAAAAGTAGGGACACCACTAGATATTTATCTACTATTATAGCATCTCCATATCCATCCATGTATGCCTTTATACATGGCTAGATTCATTGGCATTTATCTTTGTACCAGTATTATATCTACTAAATTGTCTTGGTTATTACACAAATACAACATTCTCTACATGCCATCCATTTTAACATGAATACATTTGAATATTAACACATTGAATTTATATGTAAGTCCTTCTACATTTACCACACTAAGTGCATATCATTCCCATAAATGCATTCCATGCATTCAATATTATCACTTCATATATAGTAAATTTCAGTTAAGGGGATCCTTACCTAAATTCCCTCTGACATGCATAAATTATATACACATCAATTACACATGTATGGTTGATATTAATTATTTTGATGTTACCTAATATACTACCTCTTGTAGAAGATCATAAGATTCATTAATAAACCTTCTACTCAACATTTTCAATGACCACATTTATTCGTATAAATGGATATAATATGCCATATCATGTTCACACTTTCAGCCATGTAATAGCTTTTGTTTTTCCCAGGCATAAAATCCATCATTAGTCACTACTTATCATGATGGAAATTCACTTCATGCATAAATATAGTATCCCTTGTCTGCAACATATTGTATGGATTATCAATAATATCACATGCTCTAATGCATGTCTAAAGGAACCAAGAATTAACTCTTACATGCTCATGGTTGCTTATGCATTCTTTTAGCTTCATATCCTTATGATTGTCTAATGGCCATATCATAATTGTAGCTATAATAGTTGCATTATTCTATTTTAACATTTCCATCTTTCATTTTTATCCTTGGTTGTCCTTCAAATCCCATGAATACATGTAGACTTTGCACCTTTCCCAATCCTTTGTGGCTAGTAATTTCCTTTGGCCAAATAATTTGAATCCAAACCCTACTTGGCCATTTCCATTTTCAACCGATATGTCTCACTAGTGTTTCTACCCTACAACGATTTCCTTTATCTAGATAACCTTGTTCCACTTTTTGTTTTCATTGTACCTTTTGTACATGTAATCTACTCATTATGCATGATTCTTTTGGTAATTCCTTAGCCAAGTCATTATTGTTCATCATACATGTCTATCCATATATTATATTAATTCCGGTTGCTCAACATCCCTTTACTCTTTTATGTAAATATTTCCTAATGCAATTCCTTTGGATGTACACTTCTATGCTAGTGGTTTATATACTATTTCCTTTCTTCATTGGACCCTTGGTCCCCCAAATTTTAATTCCATAGTCAATATTTTATCATATGTAGTGTTGCATAAATTTCCTTTCTTCTTCACCTTTCATCCATTTACGTAAGGAATTCCCTTGACACCCTTATAGGGTCTTCAACATTATCTACATGGTTTAAGAACTCTCATTCTTTTTTATCACCATTCCTTGAGTGCCACAACAAACTCCAACTATTGTTAGATAATTCTTAGTCTTGGAGTCCATGCAAAATTATGGAATACCTCTCCTTGATGGTTGATTGAATTCTTTTGGAATCATCCCATGCTTCCAGTATGCTATCTGATGAGATAATTGAATCTCTTTTTTCACACTCTTTCAATAGAACTTGGTAGTCTATGACATGTAACTGTTTCAAGTTATCACATATTTTTATATAGAGATGATACCTCTCTCTAGGAGAAATAAATTCCTTCCTCCATTGGAGAAACATTTTCAACCACCATTAGGAATTTGGCTTCTGTGATCCATAAATTGTATGTAAAATCTTTCGGTGAAAATCACATCAAAGAAAATTTTGTCGACGTGTTTCAAACCAGCCAGTGTGGTTCATCATCCCATCGTTGTTTCTTTTACCTCCTTTATGTTAAATATCAATGGAATTTATTTAATCTTCCATGAATATTAATGGATTTCAGTCACCTATTGTCTTGATCCAAGCTTCTTGTCACTAGCATGGGAACTTGGTTATATTTAATAATTAGTTTCATTCCTCATGGTTCTCATTACCTTTCATTTATGTAGGTATCTTACATACTTTGGCCAAATATCATCTATACATAGAATATTATACCTAGAGTATAAGCCCATATGGGTCCTTAGAATTATCAACCCTTCCTTCTTCATGTTGTAATTAGCTAGAATGACAAAGTCATTCTCTATTTATGTTTACTTAATTTCAGTTGTACTTGCCAAGTGCAATGGATGTCTTCATAAAGTATCTTAATTTTATCCATCCTCTAACTTCTTGGCTCATTAAATATGGAATCAAGTAAAAAATTAAACTTGGTCAATTTATCCATGGTATTTGAGTCCTTATGATAAAATTCTTCCATAACCCATTTTTGGAGAGTCCTTGCTGATAATTAGTGTCACTTCAGTAGTAGGTACCGAAAAATATTCTTATCACGCTTTCTTGTCTTCACTTATACATATTTCACATTAACCTAATACATCATAAATGTACCTTAATTCCTAATTTGTTATGCATACACATTAATTTCGAAATGTGCATTCATATGTAAGAGAATAATAAATACCATGGGCATTATTATCTACCCATTTAGGCCACCAAATAAATTCTTGTGATTTCCTAAGAAATCATATTACTCAATCAAAATCATGGTTGGTAAATTATATTATTCCCTTCATTATCTTTCCATTGACTATTCATTTACCCAAATTTGGATTATGGGATGAAAGATATGGTCCTTCGAAGTTTTTCTAGTCTTTCTATTTTTCCCCTAATTTGACTAGGCATTATCTGGCCAATATCATAATAATTAGAATGATTACATTTTGATTCCATGGATGGATTCTACCATCCAAGATTTTTCTATAAACTACTTCTATACACCAATTCGAGTTTTGAGCAAGGAGTTATGCCTCTTAGAAGACTTGTGTCTAATTTTTCATCTTCACTATTTTATGTGTAATTTCATCATACTTACTCTATTTTTTACTTGTAGTATCTCATTGAAATTATCATTCATTTAAACTAGAGAGACTATGTGGATCGATAGTACACATAGTTTTAATTGGATTTCAACATCTAAAAATGTTGTTTAGGGCCTTAAAAATTCCCTAGAAGTTGATGAAAAAGAAATTATACAAAAAATCATAGCAAAATACCCTAATTTTGGTTATTTCTATGGCATTTGATGCAGTGACATAGCTCTTGAACCTTCATGAATGTTATTTTTTGAACCAACTCACAAAAATATGAACAAATAAGTGAGGTTTACTCAAATAGTCAAATGGTTCAAGATATAGACTAACACAACCAATTGAAAAATATAATATGATATTTGATTGTGAATAATTTATGACCAAATGGTTTATTTAGTTAATCCTCCAGTTGGATCAATGAATGTATAAGTTGGTTCAATGCTAGGATAAGTCGACCAAAAGGTCCAATTATTTGAATATTTATCTTTTTATGACCTATACAATATGTCAGTTTATTATCGGTCAGGTTGAACAAAGGGATAATCCTAGTTGATTTTTGATTGGTCAACTAAAGTGACATGCCTAGTTTATTGTCAATTGGGTTGAACAACATGATATGGAATTCAAACACAAAGAAAATTCAATTAATAAGTTGACCTGGTCAACCATTAGTTCAAATAAACTAATTATTTTTTCCATTTTGGAGCAGACATGAGCTAGTTAAGTAGTGAAGTGAATCAACAATCTAGTTGAATCAAATGATATAGTGTCAGTTGACTAGATAGTTGATATATTTGTCTATATCGTCAAATAAACCAATAGAATATTCTAGCCAACTGTAAGGATTATTTCACTTGGTAGTCAAATTGGTTTACCACTAGTAAAATTGATAACTATAGTACTAGCTAGTCACTACCGTGCATAAATTTATTATGTAGTCAATTTAATCGACTATATATTTTAAGATTTATTCTTTTTAAATCTATATTTATCCCTTGTACGTCCAATATTGTAACTGGTGCTCTAATACCATTTTCTTATAGACCCGCCATCCTTTGTCCACTGCCAATATTATAGGGAAATTTGTAAATTCCATGTCCCATTTCTCAGTAGGTTAATACTAATATTTTCCTCTATAAAGTTATTCCCAAAAAAAATTGTTCTAAAGTTCGATGGATCCCATATTGGTTGATGATTAAAATTGACCCATTGATCATCCATCCATCATCTATTTGGATCTATTTCTTATAGGCTATCCATAAACTATGAAATTAAGTCTACTATCTATTGACTACATAAATCACTAACTACATTTAACTGCATAGACAAATCTAGCATCCTTTGATAACCATCAATTGCATAGATGGGTCTACCATATGTCAACCACTTGTTGATTACATGACCAAAAGTCATTTTGTAACTTGACTCATAAATGTTTGATACCATAACTAACCAATATCAGTAGGATCCAAGTCCCATCAACATCATTTTAATTTCTTTGTAATATATCCAGGGAACATTTCCAAACTAAATTCCTCCATTATAATACCCTTGTCACATAATTTGGGTTTGTTATAAATATCTTATGCATGTTACCATGTTATGAATAAATTCGTATACTCAAAATGACAATAAAATTATGTGAAAACACAAAAAATAATTAAAACACCATGTATATACAAGAATAAACAAACCATTAAGCATTTAAAAACTTGAAAGGAACACTCTATTTTAAATTTTTGACTATTTATTGACGTCAAACATTCAACTTAGCTACAAACCTCACTTCTCCAAATCTCTCAACAATGGATGACCCTTGAGTTGGGGTGATGACTCCACTAGGGTAAAGGATCACCTAGGCCCAACTATGGTCATATATTCATTACAAGTAAGTACTAGGATAGGTACCAACTCTAGTAGCTTCATAACTACTATCCTATATCTTCTAGTGTGCACGACCCAAGGTCATGCACCCCCTTCTTTTATTTTTATGCCCTTTGGGTTTTGTCACTACCCTTCAAGGGTTTCCAACATAGGTGATCTAGGAAATCTAATCCAAATACCCTTAGTATTATTATAGGCACCCATTACTGCTCACAATGGGAAATGTTACCCAACCAATTCCCCATCAAAGCTTCAAACTTGCCTAATATTAGAAAGGGAAAATTAACCACATAATCCCACAAAGGAACTCAAAATAGTTTACTAAATCACATAGCTTATCCCTCAAGTTTGTAGCATCAACTAATAAGGAACTATGGTAGAACTAAAAATGGATGATGGTCCAAATGATGATGGAATGATCGAAGAGAATAAACTGCTACCATGGAAAACATGACTCAAGTGTGCATGTTGTCATTTCACCACGTGTCACCCAACGAACTTATCCCCACCACTTGGGAAAGTGAATATACTATCCTTCCATTTAATTTTGGAAATATGATAGGACACCAATCTATGACTTAGGATTATACATGCCCTTTTGACTTTGGGTTGTATTCCATAAAGTTTCTTTAGTAGTATTATATTATTTATTTGAATTTAGAACCATGTCTGGGTTTTTTCCCTCACCTTTCCCTATTGTGGATTCCTAGCACCCATATCTCTTGTTTTACTTGATATGAAACATTAGTGTAATTCATTAACATGGCTATGATTACATATTACAAGACTAGGCTTGCTAGACTTTTCACACATAGGCTCTCTAGCTTCAATCACATAATAAATCTATCCCAAACATATATACATAGCCTTGTAGGCTCCAAAAAAAATATATACACATGTATGCATGGCCATGTAAACCCATCACAACTCATTAACCTAATAAAATATGTACAACACATGCACAAGTTAATCTTGGGCGTTGTAGTTTTAATGTACTATGATTTAGATCATACACTATTTAGGTTTAAAATGTCATTGATAGTATCATGATATTTGCAATATATTAACATAAATTATCATTATTGGTGGTAGTGCTAACTTAAATTTGGGTTTGAAGAAATAATTAATCAACACATTTGAAACCACTAACCTTGGTTTGTTGCATCTCTTTCTAGGAATCAAAGTTTTACAGGTGTAAAATTATATATTTATCTCTCAACATAAATATGGAACACTATAATCCATGTGCTAAACCGTATCAATTCGGAGTGATGCTAACTAAAGAGTGCGACTCTCCGAAAATTGATGATAATCTCTATAAGTATCTTGTTGGTATCTTAATTCTTTTAACTCACAATTGACCTACTATATCCTTATTTTTAATGTGATTTCCAAGAGAAAACCACTTGAAGGTTGATTTTGTTTTTTTGTTTTTTTTATATCAATGGTATATATCAAATTTGAATAAAGATTGTAGTAATAATGTGAACTAGTTGATTGGTTATCCAAAAAAAATTGGGTTGGAGACAGATGAAAATAATTGAACATCAATTTATTTGTTCATATTGGATTTACCCATAGGGTGGTTATGTAATAAATATCATATTGATTTGTGTGGACCACAAAAGTGGAATATAGAGGTGCAATTAACAAGAGAAGAAAGGAAGTGTAGATTTTCAACCTAATGGGTGAGTTTGGATTTCATTTTCAAGTGTCAAAGGTAGTGTATTATGACAATAAAAGTTTAATGCAAGTAGCTTAATATCATGTTTCTCATATTAAATGAAATACATGAAGCTTTGTTTCCATAGTTTGAGATAGTTGGTACAATATAAAGTTATGTTTCATGTTCATTACAAGATAGATGATTAAATTTTTATATATTTATGAAGACATTAATAAAAGATAAGTATGAAAAGTTTTGGTATATTCATGAATTTTATGAAGATGCAATTACAAAGGGGTGTGTAGAGATAATTCCACCTCATAAACGTCTAGAGAGTTGCGATGATGGGGGTGTAGTGTGTTCTTCCCATATTTGGATTGTTTGAAGATAGTTTGTGTAATGAAATCAAGAATTGTAGATTGACTAAGAAATCAATGGGGTAGTATATTGGGTAAATGATTGTTTAGGCTAAACATTAGTAGTTTTGATTAGTTTGACTAGTGTATAGGTCTATGTGCATCTAAGGTTATCAAAATTAACAATATCTTAATTACTTTATAACGTTCAAAGTTTGCTATGTCTTCCTTTATGATGATAAAAATTGATTGTCTTCCTTACTTTATGGGAGTTAGTTATGCTTTCGATTATATAGAGATGATGAAACAATCATAGGTTGTTCATTACTTTATATCACGATACAATGGATATTTCCATATCAACTATACAATCTATAATGGTCAAATATGAAACAATTACGTTCTCTAATGAATATAAGATTATTCAAAACTAAATATGCAAAGGGATGTAGACAATAAACTTTGATATAAATATTATTAAAATATAAATATGCAAAAGGGAAGCGATAATAAACTTTGATATAAAGTTTATTAAAGGAATATAATAAAATAGATGCATTGTAGAGAAATATTGCTATCCTAAATAAATAATTAAAATTTTAAAAACTTACTATTACATAAAATGAAAAATAAATGAAATATATTTAATCATTCTAAACCAATTGGTGTAATACATGAAATATATTTAATTAATCTAAAATAGTTGATGTAGTTATTGATTTTGGAAAAATCAAATAAGTACAATATTAATGATAAACAAGACAAATAATCTAGAACTAAATTTAATACTAAATAGATAAATCATATAACCTATTAATGCTAAAAGAAATTTTATATAAGTTTCTTATGTAGAAATTATATAACATATGCATATATATATCCAGATTCTCCTGATCTAACAATATTTATCTTCTTGCTAAATACAGAATCATTCCACTGATAATATTTTGCGGAAATTTAAAAACTCAATTGCAAACACATGAAACAATACAAACAATCGCACATAACACAATTGTTTAACGGGAAAGCCTGAAGTTGAAAACCCCAACTATCATATATTATGTATAATGGAGATCATGTAACAATATCATACAAATCTTAGTACATCAAGCTCTTAGTACAATCAATCGTCACACACTAACATGAATAAATCTGCAAATCCATGCACTGATTTCTTGTGACCTGATAGCCTGCCTCCACTGTACAATCCTTGCTAAAGAAGACCCTTGAATGAATTCGAATTGGCCTTTCCTTGAATACGCAATCCTCATTGGCAACTCCAATGTGTGTGTGATGCAATCAATGCATCACTATAGTCACAACAGATAGTCCATCTCACCCTTTCACCTATCTCTCCACTGGGTCTCCACTGGAACTGACATGCACTGTCATTAACTGCTGTTTTTTTTCAATTGATTAGTGAGTTATTATTTGTGAATTAATGAACTAATTAATTCACTAAAATCTCACTAGTGTATCTTTCAGTTAGACTATATACAACTAGCTCAACTCAGTTTAACTCACTTAACTAAGTTAAACTGAATAACAACTCCATGAACTACTCTTCCAACTCTGTCACAACTTTTCCACTTCAGTCCTAACTGAGTCCTCCATACATGAACCACCAATAAACCCTAGGAATTGTGTAATTCCTTCAACCCACTGATTTTCCAAATCTGTACACTGAAATAATGTGCTCCAAGAGAATAAGTTGATATTTAGAGTCTAATTATTATTAAGGGCTAATAATAATCGACACATCTATTTTTAGATCGACGATCTATAAATAGACTTCCTCCAATATTCTAAAAATAGAATTTCATCTATTTTTCTAACTTGACCAACCATCCACAAATAACATCCTGCAACTTCTGAAATATGATCACCATGTCTAAAAATAGACATAATCTAAAAATAGACTTATACCTAAAAATAGCCTGCAGGCCCACTTAGTGAAGGTGACTGATTTTCACTAAGCTTCATCATCTTGTTGAATCTCAACACTCCCTCTCAACAAGATAGGGATTATCCTTCACCCCGATCCTGCCTCTATGGTAATCAAATTTTCTCCTATCGAGCGCCTTCGTCAGAATATCTGCATCCCGATCTTTCGTAGGAATGTACTAAAGCAACATGATCTTTGGCTGCACATAATCTCTAATATGATGATACCGGATATCAATATGTTTAGATCTATCATGAAACACAAGATTAATTGAGAGTTTAATGCAACTCTGATTATCACAATGTATCACTGTAGGATCTAAATGTGAACCAAACAAACTGACCAAGATCTTCCTCATCCAGATAGCCTCACATGCAGCTTGAATTGCTGCCATGTATTCTGCTTCCGCTAAACTGAGTGCCATGGATCTTTGTTTCCTTCTGTACCAAGAAACTGTTGTAGATCCGATACTAAAAACCCCTCCTTATGTGCTCTTTCTGTCTGTCGGGCCGCATGCCCAATCTGCATCTGTGAAGCCATGCAACTTCATCTCATCCATCTGTCTGTACCATAAGCCATACTAAGATGTGCCCCTAAGATAGCTGAGGACATGCTTGCCTACCTTTCAAAAGAGCTTGGTAGGCTTAACCATTTCTTGTGAAAGCTGGTTCACCACATAGCATATGACTGGTCTTGTATTAACTAAATACATGAGCAAACCCACCAAATATTATAAACAGTGGCATCCACCACCTCTGCTGATTTAGCATCCTCTTTCCTCCAATTTCCTAGAAGAGGAGTATCAATAGGCTTGCAGCCTTGCATGTGAAACTTCTCAAGTGTCTCCCGAGCATAATTTCCTTGAGACACAAAAATTTCACCTTCCCGCTACCATATTTCCAATCCAAGGAAGTAATGAAGGAGGCCCAAATACTTCATCTCAAACTCCTTTGCAAGATCTGCCTTACATGAGTGTATCAACTGGTCATCACCCGTTAGTATTAAATCATCAACATAAAGAACAATGATTAAAAGCTTACCCTCCACCACAATTTGGTACAGGTTTGCATCCGCCTCACTCTTGGTGAAGCCAAGTCCAGTGAAATAGCTGTCAATCTGTGTGTACCAAGCATGAGGTGCTTGTTTTAGCCCATACAACGCTCTTTTGAGTCTGCACACATGCGACTCGCTGCTGAAAATATAAAATCCTTCAGGCTGCTCAATGTACACCTCTTCCTCAATAATCCAATTAAGGAACATAGTATTCACATCCATCTGATGAATGTGCCAACCCATCTACACCGAGAGAGCAAGGATGGTCCTTATGGAAGAATATCGTGTGATAGGTGCAAAGGTTTCTTCATAATCAATCCCCTCGATATGTGAGAAGCCCCAGGCAACAAATCTTGCCTTATACTTCTCAACGCTCCCATCAGCAGCTTGCTTTACCTTGTAGATCCATCTTGATCCTAAAACTTATTTACCCATCGGCCTTGGAGCAATCTCCCAAGCACTGTTTTTGACAATGGAGTCATACTCCTCCACCATGGCATCTACCCATGTGGGCTCCTGCACTGCTTCTTCAAAAGAAGATGGCTCTGTCACGATACACTTGCTCATGAGAGCCATGTATCTAGTAAATCGGTCAGGTGACTGTCTCTGTCTACGCTATGATGTAGGGACTCCTACATTCTATGCTGCATCAAGCTTCAGTCTCTCAGCTTCTATGGTACGCTTTTTGCCTGTTCTGATGTCTGGTTCTGCATGAGTGGATTCCTCCACTCCATGAATCTCCTCTTGTGGCTGATCCACATCTAGAGGCTCATCTTTGGGAACAAGAAGTCCCTTCTCTGCATGAAAGTGTAGCTCCCTCTCAAGCGACAAATTCATGGATTTCACCTCATTGAATTTTATATCCCGTCACACCACAGTCATCTGATTGTCTGGAAAATACACACGATAATTATGGGGTGTTTCTATGTACCCCACAAATATCCCAACTTCTGCATTCGGCTCCAGCTTCTTCCTGGCATCCTTTGCCACATGAATATAAATAGATGAGCCAAAAATATTCAAATGAGAAATATCAGGCTTCTTACGAGTAAAATCTTCTTTAGGTGTACTCATGCCAAGTACTCTATGAGGACAACAATTTTGCACATAAACCGTAGTGTTGCATGCTTATGCCCACAAGTGCATTGGTAGGCCCTGGGCATGCAACATAGCTCATGCAACACCCACGATCCTTCTATTCTTCCTCTCTGCGACCCCATTCTACCATGGGTTATGAGTCTCTATGAGTTCTCTTTGAATCCCTTCTTTTCTACATAAGTCTTTGAATTCATTCGAGGTATATTCACCACCATTATCGCTCTGTAGAGCCTTCACTTGCTTCCCCAAATCCTTCTCCACCAATGCTTTAAACTCAGAGAACTTTGAGAATGTTTCACTCTTCTTCTTCATGAAGAATATACATCATCTACAAGAATAGCCATAAAAAAATATAACATAATACCTGTGTTTTGTTGTTGAAGCAACCGAGAAAGGTCCACACACATCTGTGTGAATTCTCTCCAGGATCACCGAAGCATGGTTCTCCTTCTCATGAAAGGTGGTCTTCATAAACTTACCCATAGTACATCCCTTGCACTGATCTCACTGTGCAAGAGTACCCCTGGGAAGTCTAGTAGAGATCTGTTGCAAAACCTTCAAAGTTCCATTGTGAATATGGCCCAATCTCTTGTGCCATAATTCGCCCTCATCCCGACTCACCACTTCTTCTGCTTTGCTCATCATTTCAGCGCAACCATCTACCTCCAGCTTGTAGAGATTCTTAACTCGAATCCATATCCTCTTGGTTTGATGTGTTGTTTTATGTCACAAGAAAGCTTTTCCTTCGTTGAAAACAATGTCATAACCTCTGTCTTCCAACATTTTGACCGAGACCAAGTTCTTCTTTAGACTTGGAACATGCATAACATATTTCAACAGAAATGGATTACCTGACTCCATCTCAAAGGTAATGGTCCCAATGCCAGTCGTACTGTATTGACCATCGGCGCCCATATCTATATGCATTTGGAGATCCTTCTCCTCCAAGTCACTAAACAACTCCTTGTCTCCTGTCATATGGAAAGACGCACCACTATTAAGGTACCACACCGATCCCATTGAGCTTGAGACCAAACGTGCGATAAAAGAGAAATCAAGTTCAAATTGGGAGGCTAAGGCCTCACCTGCTGAAGCTCCAACAACCTTCTTGTTCTTCTCCTTCTGTAGGAAGTTAGTGGAAATATTCCCATGTTCGTGA
The DNA here is from genome assembly GCA_034641835.2 of Pinus albicaulis. Classification (NCBI taxonomy): domain Eukaryota; kingdom Viridiplantae; phylum Streptophyta; class Pinopsida; order Pinales; family Pinaceae; genus Pinus; species Pinus albicaulis. The sequence goes on from CM076570.1 coordinate 592,558,959, forward strand.
CAATGAAAACACTTCACCTTGGAAAAATCTTGCTTCTTTCCTTTAACCTCGGATTTTGGAGGAAATTTCTTCCCCTTCCCTTTCCTTGCTTTAGCATCCAAAAAATAATTCTCTTCATCATCATTCTTCGATGAAGAGCCATCCTTGGTACTTCGCCTTATCTCCTCCTGCACAAGATCCGACCAAAGTCGCTCCCAACCTGGTAGTTTCTCCCGTCCATTGATAGAGTCTTTGTAGCTATGTCAACTCTTCGAAAGCCCAAGAAGAGCCAAGCTCACCAAGTCATCATCATAAAAAATAATCCCCAAACTTCCCAATTCATCCCTACAGTGGACAAACTTTGTGAGATATTTTGGAATATTGTCGCCCTTCCCCATTTTTATTTTTCTGAGCTTATCTTTCAGCGCCAACTTCCTCTGGTTGCTGTTGCTTTGGAACAAATCTGTCAATGCCTTCCACATTGAAAATGTAGTGGCTTTCCCATGAAGTCTGGACACAATATGGTCCTTCACACCTTCCAACATAATTCTTCTTGTATTTGCTACCTTCTTTTTTCATGCATCAAGTAATGCAACATCGCTAGAACTAGGCTTAGGAATATCGCTATCGATGAACTCCTTCAGTCCATTACCTTCCAGCACTGCCTCCATCCTATCCTTCTAGGCTATGTAATTCGAGTTTCCCTCCAGGGAATACTTCAATCTCAACCCATCAAAAGACATTTCAATGTATATTCAACTGTCGCACCAAGAAATTTCTGCAGCAAATTCGAATTGTCCACCAGCACAAACTCAACAATTCTTCACAATTGCAATGTTCAAGAATTAACACTGCTCCGATACCATGTAGAAATTATATAACATATGCATTAGAGTGAATTTGCTTGTGGGAGCTCTTGGTGATCCGCACATCAAAAAGGACACCACAAGGTATGACCTCGTAAAAAAATGACTCTGCTCTTAAATGCTTTTATTGTGGTAAGATAGGCCATATTGCTAAATTTTGTCGCAAGAAGAAGGAAAATCAAGAGAGGTACAAGCAGAGAAGACATGCAGGTCATTTGGAAGATGTAGATGCAGATACGGACCTAGATTAGAATCTGGATGTTAGACTGTTTATGGCCGAGGCTGACACTGCTACTGAGGAGGATGAATCAGATATTTGGTTCGTGGATTCTGGAGCCTCCTCGCATATGTCAGGTAAAAAGCAATGGTTCAGAAATTTTAAAGAATCCAACTCTGGAGTAAAATTTTATCTTGGAGATAATAGCGGGTACCCGCTATTATCTGGGGTAAAATTGATTATGCAATATGGGAAGTTAATTCCATTTATATTCTATTAAGTTCGTCTAGTCCATATTGATAAGACATAAAAGTCAAATTGCTTAACCAATTCCTAAGTAAAGTCAATGCATATTTATATGATTATTAGATATATTATCCTGCATGGAAATTGGTTTATAATTTTATGATATTTATCTCAATTATATATGGAATTCTTAATTTTGTTTATAATTTTATTATATTTATAGTAAAAATAATATTTATATTAATAATATATTTTAAATTTATTATATATATATATATATATATATATATATAAAGAAATTAAAGAAATTATATATGTGAAAATTAAATTCTTGACAAATTTGTCAACAAATGCAAAAGACATGAAGTTTGGCAAGCAATACAGGATCTCACAGGTGCGGATCACCAGGAGCTCCCACAAGCAAATGCACTCGCTTTGAGTTTCTTCATTAAGCACCAATAATTAAATAGATACATTAGGTGAAATAGATTCCTAATTAATAGGAACTGAATGTCAAATAAAGAGCAAAATCATAACTACGTAACAAAATATACCTATTCTCCATTAATTTCTAACACTCCCCCTTAATGGAGAAAGGGATTTTTAAACACACCTAATGTATCCCTAAACAAATCAAACTTCAGTCTTCCTAGTGGCTTAGTGAATATATCAGCCATGTTATCACAAGAATTACAATACTCTACAGAAATCTCGTTGGACTGCACTTTCTCCCTAACAAAATGAAATTGAGTGTCTATGTGCTTAGTGTTTTTATGAAACACAGGATTGTAAGCCAGTTTGATGGAACTTTGATTGTCACAATTGATGATCGTAGCTTCTGTCTGTTCTTCCCCTGCATCTTGGAGAAGTCTACGCAACCAAACTGCCTCACATGTCGCTGCACACATAGCTTGATATTCAGCTTCTGCCGAGGATAAAGCAATAGTATGCTACTTCTTGCTGCACCAAGAGATGACCCCGGAACCAATGTTGAAGGCGTAACCTGTAATTGATCTTCTTTCATCTAGATTTCCCGCCCAATCAGAGTCTGTATAACCTGTCAACTTAACATCAAATGAGTCAGAATACAAAATACCAAAATCTGATGTTCCTTGCAGATACCTTAATACTCCTTTCGCTGCACTCCAATGACTGTCATGGGGTTGAGTCATAAAATGACTCAAAACACTCACTGCATAGGCTAAGTCAGGTCTTGTTGTAGTCAAATAAATAAGACTACCAACCAATTGTCTATACAATGTTGCATCTGCATATTTCAAACCATCATCCATCTGAAGTTTGATATTCTGCTGTAAAGGTATGCATGAAGGCTTACACTCATCCATCTTAAACCTGGATAATAGACTCTTTTCATACTTACCCTGGGACAAGAAAGTTTGACTTGAATCTCTCCAAACTTCTAGACCCAAACAGTATTGCATTTCTCCAAGGTCCTTCATCTCAAATTTCTGTGATAATTGCTGCTTGATTTCTTCAATGAGATTGTCTGCACTTCCTATTATTATCAAATCATCTACATACAAGGAAATCACCACTATCTATCCTTCATTATTAAACATGGTATATAAGTTGGGATCATTTTTTCTCCTTTCATAACCATTCATGAGGAAAAAAGAATAAATTTTTTCATACCAGGATCTAGGTGCCTGCTTTAAACCGTATAAAGCTTTCTTTAATCTACATACTATATGTTCTTCTCCCTTCTTAACAAATCCTTCAGGTTGTACTAGGTATACTTCTTCTTTTAAATCACCATTTAAGAAAGTAGATTTAACATCTAACTGATGTATTTTCCAATGATGTTTAGTGGCTAAAGAAATAATCATTCTGATGGTGTTTAATTTTGCAACAGGGGAAAATGTCTCCTCAAAATCAATACCTTCTATCTGGGAATATCCCTTTGCCACCAACCTTGCTTTATGTTTATCAATAGACCCATCTACTCTAAATTTCAACTTAAATAACCATTTGCAACCTATGGGTTGTTTATCATCAGGAAGTTTTACTAGATCCCAAGTATTGTTCTTAATGATAGATTCATATTCCTCATTCATTGCTTTCTTCCATTCAAGACTTTTACTAGCTTCATAAAAATTAGAGGGTTCTACAATGTTTAACATACCAGTCATAAGCGCACAATCCCTATATCGAGCTGGTAACTGTCTTGGCCTGCTTGATCTTCTGAGTGGTGGGGGTTCAATTATTCTGCTTGTTTCTTCCCTTTGTGGACTGAACTCCACATTATCCTGCTGCTGCTGACTGACTCCTGTTTCACTATCCTCTTCTGAGAGTAAGGGCACATGCCATTCTTCATTGTTTTGGACAGGATTTCCATCATCAATCTGTTCATGGAATAATACATCTCTACTGAAAAATACCTTGTGAGTAGCAGGGTCAAACAATTTATAAGCCTTATACTCACTGCAGTATCCAATGAACGTGCATTTAATGGCCTTTGAATCTAACTTCTTCCTGTTCTTTTTGGGAACATGTGCAAAAGCTTTACAACCAAATACTCTAAGATGACTTATTGCAGGCTTGAAGCCAAACAATGCTTCAAAAGGAGTTTTATACTCAAGACTTTTAGTAGGACTCCTATTCTTTAAATACCCGCTATTATCTAGAATTTTCTGGTCTCTCTACGGTTTATATTTATATTAGTAGATTTTTCCTTCCTATGAATTTGGAATAGAAATAAGTTTCCCGGAAAAATAGGTGATATAATGTTGTCAAAATTGTCCATGTGGTTGGAAGGGTAACTACGTGGGTTAATTTCTCAACTATGTAATTATTTTTATACTGAAACCTTTTCTCAATAGACAGGCGAATGAGAATGAGATGTATAAAGGTACGTCAGATTTTGGTTTAAAAGCATGCTTTGTTAGAAAAACTCATTCCTATTTTCAGGTTTTTATACTTAGCATTCCCCATCATTAGTTAGAAAAACTCGTTCCTATTTTTAGGTTTTTATACTTAGCATTCCCCATACTTGTTCATGAGTTTTGTTTGTTTTTTTTCTTTTTCTTTTTTAAAGTTTGTACATCTACCTTATAAGAGCATTCCCATAATTGTTCAAAAGTATTTTTTGTTTTTGTTTTTACATTGTATTTTCTAATGTAATTATATTGTTTTTCTTTTTCTTGTTTTATGTTAGAAATTGTAATTGAATTGTAAAAGTATTATATTAAAAGTTTGTATATTATGGTGATTTGTTTTTTTAAATTAATTTTCTTAATATTGGAAATGGATAAGGTTTATTTATTTATTTTGAAATTATTTATTTATTTATTTATGTTATATTTAACAACATATTTTGAAATCATGTTTATGAGAATATGAACTTCATGGAAAGAGATTTATATATTTAATGAAACATATTTTAATATAATTATTATATTAAAAAAAAATTATTAGATTGTAACAGTCAAGTTATAACCATTAAAAAAAATTTACATATGTTAAAACCCGCACATCTATAAATTACATTCACACCTTAACATCTAAACAAGATCTACACATTGTAACTCTACACCTTTTTTTTAACTTGACTATAATTCATACAACAATTATTTTACAACTTATATTATGTATCACTTCTACCGAAACTAATTAATTATTGTACAAATCTGCAAGTAAGGTTATCCGCGGCCTATGGTTTCTCTGCTCCACGAGGAAAGTGTTATCCTTATAAGACAACTGTTATGACAAGATTCTACTAGTGATAGGGTGAATCCTTATCTGAATTAAACTCTCGAGTTCATTAGCATGGTAAAGCCTAAGATAGAATTTAAGGCAATTAATTATGCTCCTCGGAATTTCCGCCTCCTGGGGTTGAATGTACTTCGATGTAAACTTGTAGAGGTTTGCACCATAGATATGCTTACTTCGAGATCCAACGGTGAATGGTTATCTAGGGTTTGCAAAGTAGTGACCATACCTTGCTAATTGTTCTTTGGAATTTTTTCGGCTCTCTGTTTGTCTCTCTGGTGGAGGAATTCTTGAACAACCTTCCTTGGCCTTTAGCAGGGATCACCTTAACACTTTGATTTATTTCCTCTGAAATATGAATCTTTTTCTTCTACTGTCGATCGGATTGGGATTTTCAACGACTAAACCTTTCCGCACAACCTTCAGGTATCTACATCTTTTTACAATGTTGGGTAATTTTCCTTCGATGGTTCATTCAATATAAGAATTTAGTTAAATATCATTTCCACCGCTTCAGTTCTTAATTGGACCTATGAATTCTATGTGTTTTTAGGTCCTCGTCCTCTCCACGGCTACATCAGATTTCTCCATATCTCTGTTGGTTACTGACACACATTTTCTCTCTCTTCTTCAAGATGGAAAACGCATAAAACCTACTCTGCTCATCGCAACGAAGAAGGAGAACGACCAAGGGTAAACTTCCTAGTCTCTGCACTTCTTGATTTTCTTTTTTTTTGTTCAATGGTTTATTTTTTACTTTACCCAACCACTTATGAATTCTTCCTTGATGCCTTTGCAGATGGCATTTTCTCTGGTTCGGCCTGAACCCTGTCAGGTAAGCTAGGGTTACAATTTTTCTTCTCTTTAAGTTTTCCCTTACGTTAACTTTGAAGATTTCCTCTATATAAATTATTTAGTCTCACCTATTTATGCAGGTAAGCTATTTGAAATTTTGGAAGAGTACAACCGCAGATGAACATTACCCTACCCACGCTGAACTAATTTTCCCTTCCGTTTACACAGGTATTTCTTCTGCATGAAAGCTTGGAATTCCAAACCCCTGACTGGGTTATTGGTCCTTTACGAACAAAGTCGAGCTAGACTTTTTAATTCTTAGACTTGCTCCATAGTTACACAAAGCTATGCCTCCTAACTCTATTTTTTTTCCTTTTGTATACTGATGTAATCCTTTGGATTTTAGTGTGGTTGCATCCACCTACTAAATTTTTAGTTATAACTAGCTTTATTCTCGTGGAATCTTGAAAAGAAATCTATAATTAAAGGGGTATTACTTTTCTTGTTTCAGACTCTATTCTCATCTAGGTTTTAACCTCAAGGATAGTTACTTTCAGTTATACCTTTTTATAGATATTGGTAATTTTGGTAACGTTTCCAATTTGAGTTCTTGAAATTACTTTCCAAGATTTGTTTTCGAGTCTTAAAAAGAGTGCCTGCAATGATTTCCACATGCATTACTGTTAATCTTGTATTTTGACATTTAGTTCTCTTGAGGTTTTAAACTCACTGTATTTTTTTAATAGAGCCTTGGAGTTTTGGATTTGGGCAAAGTTCCTTACCTGCCCATAACTACACTTCTAGTTCCCGGTTTTCCCAGCTTATATATGTACATTTTTATATATTACTCAACATCTACTATCTGATATTAGGCGCAATGTATAGTTAAGTTTGTCCGTAATATTGCATCTACTTTTGTACTATGAACCAAAACAAATTTCCTGAATTAAATAAAATACGATGAATAATTAAAACATTTTAACAGTAAACACAGTAAAACTTCTACAACAACACATTCACTCTTTTTGGTTTGAAAATCCTGAATAAAGTACCTATATATTAATCTAATAGCTCTCATACAACAATTTATACTTGCACTGATTAAATACATTTCGAACAACTTCTTGGAAATAAAATAGCATAGGTACAAAGTCTCATTTTTCGATTTATCAATACCAATTTACTTCTTCTACCATCAAACGAATTCAGTAAATGTACTTATCTGTGATAGACTGTGGTTGTTCCTGCCTACCGTGGATGAGGCAATTACGTCCTCACCACCCCCCCGTGCTCCACTCCTGAGCCAAGTAGAAGGAAACAGTGCCTGGAACGAATTTCAGGACTCCGGTCCAATCCACCTTCCCGAAGTCACAGTAAGCTGAGAGTATTCCACTGGTTTTTTACGAGATCGGGAAAAATCACTCTCTCTTCCTCTTCACCACACATATGTTAGAACCCCCCTTCCTCATAGGGATCTTGTATTTATCCACAGAGGAAGAGTAACTGACTAACTGTTTCCACTTCAACTACTTCTCATTTGGAATTATTTATTTTTTTACCATCAATCTTTCACTTATGGAACCAATTCCATAAATAATTTCATTTAATTAAATTTAATCTCTGTTCATATATATTGTTTTAAAAAATAATAGCAGTAATTGTCTTAAAGTCTTAACAATAAACTTAATCATCAGTTAGCATTTAAGCCAACTGTTACAGCTTTACCCCTTGGAGGTGAACACCGTCTTCGGTGTTCTCATTCTGTTCCAGCAAATAGTTCTGGATACGCTTCCCGAATGAAGCCTTCATCCTCCTAGGTAGCTTCATATGGGCCAAAGTGCTTCCATTTCACCTTAAACTGGGTGATTTCTCTCCTCTAGAGCATGATTTCTCTCCGATCGATTATACATTGAGGTTCGACCACTCTTCGTCCATTTAGACCTGCAATTTCAACAAATTTGAACTAGGTTCCTTGTATATTTAGCATTTTAATCAAGTCTCATAGTTATGCTTTACCTGAATATTCTGCCAATGAATTATATGCTTTAGATCATGTATGTATAGTTTTAATAATGATACGTGAAAGATGTTGTGCACCTGGATATGACTGGGCAAAGCCAATCAATAAGATACAGGTCCCACTCTTTCCAATATTTGGGAGGGCCCGCAGAACTTGGGAGCCAACTTGGCACAAGAGGCCGACCTCAAAGTGATTTTCTTTGGCTTGATCCTTACGTACACGTGATCTCCCACCTCAAACTAACGATAAGTTACTTTTTTATCAACATACACTTTTTGTCTATCGTGAGCTGCCTTCAGATTCTGTCGGATTTTCTTTACTTCTGCTTCTATTTATGCTAGCATGTCTGGTCCAAGCATCAACTTGGTTTCTGGACTACTCCAGTTAATAGGAGTTCTGCACTGTCGCCCATATAAGGCTTTGAATGGACTCATCTTGAGCGACTCCTAATAGCTATTATTGTATGCAAACTCCATTAGGTGTAAATAATCTTCCCACCTAGTTGGTTGCTGCATCACATACATACATAACATATCTTCCAGGATTTGATTGACTTGCTTCGTTTGTCCATCCGTCTACAGATGGCAAGCAGTGCTAAAATTAATTTGAGTCCCCAATCATGTGAACAACGTCTTCCAAAATGCTGAAGTAAACTTCACATCCCTGTCAGATATGACAGTCTTTGGGATTCCATGCATTCTAAAGATCTCGTGCATAAATATATCCACTATCTGCATCGTCTTGTAAGTAGACTACATTGATATAAAGTGTGTTGATTTTCTTAATCGATCCACTACTACCATAATAGAATAATTATGCTTCTTTGACCTTGGTAATCCAGTGATAAAGTCTAACGATATCACCCCCCACTTCCACTCAGGTACCGGTATAGGTTGCATCAGCACGGCTGGGTGCCAGTGCTCCACTTTCACTTACTAGCATTCTAAACACTTGTTCAGATATTCTGGAATATCTCTCCTCATACCTAGCCAGAAATAATTCTTCCTTATTGTTGTTAACATCTTCTAATATCCAGGATGTCTAGAGTAATTACTTCGATGATGTTCATTTAAAATTAGTTCCTTCAACTCCATTCTATTTGGAACAACAATCCTCTTTTTGAAAATTAGTAACCCATCCTTATCAATTTCGTAATCATCAGATTTTCCTTGGTCTTTGAACTCCTTTGCTTGCTGCCACATAAAATTATATTTAGGATCTTTCTCAACTTCTGTTTTTATTTTCTCCATAAATCTGCACTTAACTTGATTATAATACAGTTCATAAGCACCATGCAATTTCCTGCTTAACACATTAGCTACTCTATTCTCCTTACCTTTTACATGTTGCCTATCAATATCAAATTCGCTTAGGAAGGAATTCCACCTTTCCTGGCGAGAATTAAGATCAGATTTCTTAAAATAATTGGTTAAGCTGCTATGATCAGTTTTGAGTACAAATATTTTTCCAAGCATGTAGTGCCTCCACACCTGGAGGGCATGCATTACTGTTGTAAGCTCCAAGTCATAGGCGGAATAATGCTTCTCATGCTCTTTTAATTTTCGTGACTCATAGGCAACCACTTTTCCCTCTTGTGACAGAATTGCCCCAACTCCTTCTTTACACGCATTTGTGCAGACCTGAAACTCTTTATCAGGATCAACTACCCTTAATACTAGAGTTTTAGTCAATAACTGCTTCAATTTTTCAAAACTACCCTGACATTCCTTTGTCCATTTAAATATTTTTCCTTTCCTTTGTAAAGAAGTAATTGGAAAAGAAATTTTTGAAAAAACTTCAATAAACCGTCGATAATAACCGGCCAGTCCCATAAAGGATCGAATGTCTGCCACATTTTGGGGTAATTTCCATTCCATAATGTTCTAATTTTCTCTGGGTCAACTGCAATACCCTCAGAAGAAATTATGTGACCAAGGTACTGTATTTCTTCCTTGAAGAAATGAAACTTGCTAAACTTAGCATACAACTGATGCTTCCTTAGCATCTCCAACACTATCCGTAGGTGCTCCTTATGTTCTTCTACATTATTGGAATAAACTAATATGTCATCAATAAATATTAATATAGAATTATCTAGAAAAGGGTGAAATATACCATGCATCAGCCTCATAAATGTTGTTGGTGCATTCGTTAGTCCAAAAGGCAGAACCACAAACTTATAGTGTCTGTACCGAGTACAAAAATCAGTTTTATGTATGTCTTTGTCCTTTATCCTAATTTGATGGTATCCTGACCTCAGATATATCTTTGAAAATATTGTTTCTCCCTTCACTTTATCAAACAGATCATTAATCCGAGGTAGATGATATCTGTTTTTAATCGTAAATTTATTAAGTTAGAGGTAGTCCACGCACATCAACATGGTTCTATCTTTCTTCTTCACAAATAACACAGGTGCACCCCAAGGGGATACACTTGGTCAGATGTACCCTTTATCCAATAATTCATATAACTGCATCTTCAATTTGGTTAACTTAGGTACACTCATTTGATAGGGTTTCCTTAAAATAGGTGATGCCCCAGGTATCAAATCTATGGTAAAATCAATTTCTCTTTTGGGTGGTAAGCTTGGTATTTCCTCTGGAAATATGCCCATAAATTCTTATACTACTGGGATATTTTCCATCATTGGAGCCTTTTATTTGGAATTGGTAAAGCCCACTTGGATGGCATATAACTAACATCATTTCCTCATGCACTTACCCATTTTATACATTGTAATTAGACACAGCTTTAGAGGTTTCTTTATACCTTGAATTTCCTTGCGAGTACCATCTTGCATTATGTAATAAATGATATTTTGCTTACAATATACTAATGTCCAATGCTTCTCCAACCAATCCATACCAAGTAGTACATCATAGGATCCCATAGGTAGTACATTCAGGTCTACAGCTAGCTGTTGTTCACTAATTTCTAACGCATAGTTCAGAATTTTATCACTAACTTTCCTCTTGGCTCCAGTGGCTAACTGTACCAACCATGGAGTTCTAAATTTTTGACTCTGAAATTTACAATTCTCTAATACTTTTGGACTTACATAGCTTAAACTTCCACCTAGGTCTACCAAAATAGAAACAGGTTGAGATAGCAATTTACCTTCCAGTTTTATCATTGTCGACTCATAGTTCGCCTGCCGATATTCCAGTGCTGCATTTATTTTGGGTATATTTCTGGCTACATCTCCCACAGATTAGGCCTCTTGTAGATTGGTAACTACCTCACTCCTTCCTCACTACGGATAGTTTTTGTAGTAGTGTGCCTCACCACACCCCAACACTGCAAAGGTGGCTTTTGGTTTAGAGTTTGTTATGGTTTGCTAAAGGATTCTTGTAGGTTTATCTTCTACATGCCATATTACTCTTTGATGATTCCTTCCAAACTGTTTGCTTACTGAGCTTCTGGCAACACTCTTGAAATTGCTGGTTCGGTTTTTCTTGAAACTAGAACTGCCCTTATGTTCTTTCTTTATCTACTAGTTTTTTCCTTACTCTCCTTTTGCTTTAGCTTGATAGTAACACATTCTGGCTTTTTTGATTGCCTCGTCCATATTATTAGGATTCACAAACTCAATACGCTCATTCATATGAGTTGGAAAACTACTCAGTAACCACTTTACTTTAGCCTTTTCATCTCTTAAATAGGGAACATAACAAAGTAAGGAGGTAAAATTGGTGATGTATTCATCCATCATCATTTGTCCCAACTTTAAATCATGAAACTCCCTATATTTTTCATCATAGAAGTGATCAGTCAAGTATTTATGTTTAAAATACTGCTGGAATGCATCCCAAGTCACATCATGGTCATCTATACTATGGACGTTTTTTCACCTCCTCCCACCATAATGTGGCTTTCTCCCTCAACTGATAAATAGCCAATCTGGCTTTGAGATTACTGTTGTATTCATACACTTGAAAATACTTTTTCATGTTTATCAGCCACGCCTCAACTACCTCCTCCTTAACTCCATCAAATGTAGGTGGTTTTATTTTTCGAAATTCACCTTGTAGCTCTACTTTCTGTCTCTTTACTTCTTTCTGATCTGATACATTATCTGATTCGGCTTTATTGTAGTTTTTATTTTTTTTACTTCGTTGAAACTGACTTATTTCCATTTTGTCAGTGTCATAATCTCTTTCCTATTGCTCATTTCTTTCCTAAAACTCTCTATCAGTACTTGGCTTCTCATTTCCTTGATTTTTCTTGTTTGAGAGGCTTTTTAATATCCTCTTCTGTTCTTGCATCAAACGCGCATTATCGTTTCACACCCTCTCCATTTCCTCTTGTAACTTATGTACTGTATTTAAGAGGATGCTAGTTTGGTGTTGCTGCTCCTCCAATAGCCTACTAGTTTGTTGGTGCTGATCCACACTCAGTTGCACCCACATATCCAGATTCATCTCTTTTCGGGGTTGGGTTTCCCCGATTAGCTGCTGCGTTTGACCTCTTCTCATATTATCTCATGTTATACTTCTTTTCTTTCTCTGTGCATCAGCACACACAACTTGAAATGTTAGTTGACCCATGAGGTCCCAACATACTAATGCTGCTCTAATACCAGTTGTAACATTCAGGTTATAACCATAAAAAAATTTACATATGTTAAAACCCGCACATTTATAAATTACATTCACAACTTAACATCTAAACAATATCTACACATTTTAACTCTACACCTTTTTTTTAACTTGAATATCATTCATACAACAATTAGTTTGTAACTTATACTATGTATCACTTCTACCGAAACTAATTAATTATTGTACAAATCTGCAAGTAAGGTTATGGTTACACTGTGGCCTATGGTTTCTCTGCTCCACGAGGGAAGTGTTATGCTTATAATACAATTGTTATCACAGGACTGTACTGGTGATAGGGCGAACCCTTATCTGAATTAAACTCTCCAGTTCATTAGCACGATAAAGCCTCAGATAGAATTTAAGGCAATTAATTGTGTTCCTCGGAATTTCCACCTCCCGGGGTTGAATGTACTTTCGTGTACACTTGTAGAGTTTTGCACTGTAGATATGCTTACTTCGAGATCCAATGGTGAATGGTTATCTAGGGTTTTCAAAGTAGTGACCATACCTTGCTAACCATTCTTTGGCATTTTTTCAGCACTCTACTTATCTCTCTAGTGGAGGAGTTCTTGAACAACCTTCCTCGGCCTTTAGCAGGGATAACCTTAACACTTTGATTTATTTCCTCTGAAATATGATTCTGTTGCTTCTGCTATTGGTCGGATTTGGATTTTCAATGGCTAAAAATTTCTGCACAACCTTCAGGTAACTACTGTCTGCTCAAATTAGTGTTCCTAAATTGATGTCATAAATTTTCAACCAGGGCTAGTAAACTGTTGAAGTGAAGTGCACTATATGTGCCTAGGTATCTTCTTCCTACTTCATTGTGTTTAGTGTTTTTCTAGTGTTTTTGGTTTTGTATTTTTGTGTTAAGAGGAAAAGAACTAAATTGTTGGTAAAGAGCAGATACTGATCACACTAAAACATAATAAAATCTACTCTAAACTGTGTATGACACCTAAGAATAGAAAATGCTAATTCACAAATTGCAAAGCTTGACAAGGAAAGTAACTCATAACATTAACTCAATCCAATTCATTCCATTAGAGGTATGTTGGAACAACTGGAGAAAATGATAAGTTTGATGTAATGAGGTTCTCTTTAATAAACAACAACTTACAATATCACAGAGAAAATCTTATCCATGGTTAGAAATTTGTTGGAACACTTTGAGAAAAGATTATCTGAAATTTAGTAAGGAATCCTATGCTAACATAACTTATGACACTAGAATTAACCCACTCTGCAACTCAAAATGTTACTATTAAGCCTCATTCAAGGGTTAGAGATCTCTTCGAATAGCTTTGGAAAAAGGCTGTTTGTAAAATTATGAGAAATTGCAGAATAGTCAAGGACTCAAAATGATATAGCTAATTCTTGTCCATATGATAATGATGTGTTAGAAGAGATTAAGAACAAGATAATTTTGTAAATAATGAAGGCCTTTTAAATCTAATTTAATAGGACTAGAATGCAATTAATAAAACTTGAAATACAATGAACATAACTGAACTAGAATGCAATTAACCTCTGAAGTATTATAGCTCTATCTCATTCACGTGTTAGTGATATATTGGAATAGTTCATAAGAATGAGATTGACTGTAGCATTCGATGTACGTGAACATAAAACATGAATTTTAGAAAACTGCCTAAGTTAGGAACGAAATAGAGCTAAAGTCACTTATCTAGAAAATATGCACAAAGCCTTTCAGACAGTAGGGGCCCTCTACCATCGGATTGGCACACGAATCTCCTCAAGATTGCTTCAGATCATGTATTAAAGTTGTACTTCTTTCATTAAAGGAGAACACTTCAGAAACAGAGTATCATAGTTTTGGAAAACTTAACAACAAAACATCAACTAGCTAACTGTCTCTTAGTTCACCGAGTTATTTTTATAAGCAAAATACATAACTGTCATTGTGAAGAAATAGGGATAGGTGTCTTTTTCAATCAAAATCGAATTAGAACTCCTGTTGAGGCCTTGTACTTTGCTTAAGACATCTGCGGAGTCCTTTTCCTGGTAGAAGTCTACTTCTTAGTTTTGGTTTCCTCCACGTGCATAACCACTTGCAGATTTTTGCTCAGACTTCGTAGAGGGCAAGGCATGATGTAGGTGAGTTCTGGAATTCAACCATATGTGTTTTTCCTTTAAGTGACACCTGTAACCTGTGTGAATATAAATATAGCCGCGGAATATGCGACTAGCTATAGAATGGCTGCATTCTGTAGCTAAGTCTAGTCAAAAATCACTACAACAACAAAACCACAAAAGTTTAGTAAGTTAGTTATTGCATGCAATCTTAAAGTAACTTTAATCATTCCTATTGATCTTTTAAGCCTATAATTAATAGAGGATAAATGGAATGAAGTGAAATTTGGTGAAAGGAAAGGATCTTTGGGGCTCAACATACCCCCACTGCAAAGCTTTTGCATGTCCTCATGCAATCAATCCATGTATTCTGAAACTTCTACTAGGACATCTAGCTTCCTTTTTCTGCTTTGCTTGATGTTTAATGGCATCCTAGGTTTCCTTATGTCCAATTTGAACCTTAGATTTATAAGTGCCCTGCTCAACTTTTTGTTTTTCTTCTTCAGCTTCTCACTAGCCTTGTACAATTTTCCTATTTGCAGAGAGAGAATTGTGTTTATATCAATTTTCAGTTTGACGTGCTCCCTTAAAATTTCATTTTCATTTTTTATATGCCTATTAAGTATTTCCAATTCATATTTATCTCTTCTCAACACTTCAATTGGAGATTTTTGTGGGCTAGGAGTTCTCCCTCTGCTTTTTGAGGCTCTCTTTTCTAATGACTCAACATAATTATAGATTTTTTGTTGGGCTGGGTCTACCTCCAGAGTTCCTCTATCAATATCCTCTTCGTACTGGTACTCAGGAGATCTATCAGTTGGTGTCTCTTCATCCTCAATATCTATGATTCCCGTTTGCTTAATCCCTGTTTTCTTCAATATGCCTCTAAGCCTATGGCTTCTTCTTAGTTTAGATGGTCCCTCACCTCTCTCCTTAGCATACTTCCTTATTATCTTTTCCTTTTTAAGCTGTTTCTTGATTTCAGCCAATTTTTTAGAGATAATCTCCTCACTGTCTTCTTGTATGGATTTACCAGTTTTAATTTCAACAGATTTGGAAAATTTTCTTCTCCTGCTTCTTCCTACAAGTTTTCCTTCAGATGGAATTTCTTTAGGTTCTTCAAAATGATTCCTCAAGAGGAACTCATCCCAAATGTCTCCCACCTTTTTTAAATGATGCTCAATTAAGATTTTAACTAGGCCATGGTGATATAGGGTGGTTTCCAAGAACTGAACCCTCTTTTGGACATTAGAAGCCATTCTCTTTATACTATGGAGTAAGAAAAATGGTAAATTGATTTCTTCATCTAAGAAATGCATCATAAGTCGAATGTGATAAACATATAGGGTACCAAACCTTCCCTCACAAGTTATAAAATTTTGCAGAATTAGCAACATATTTCGCCATTTATTCTTCAATGCTGAGCTAGGAAATCCCTTCTTAAAAATTGAAATATCCATACCTGGTGTTTTGAGCATCTGCCTCCATGCTTCATTTTGAAATTCCTTGTTTTTGAACCATCGTTTACCTTGCCTTGGTAATTCTGCTGCTTCTGCAATGAAGGATTTTGTGATAATGAATTTGACATCACCTATTTCAACTTCTGACTCATTGAAGGACCGGGCAAATGTCTTGGTAACCTCCTTATGGAATCCATTGAAATTTTCCAAAAACTGTAGCCACCCAACCTGCTGTAACATCTCTCTAATCTGTGGGTAAAAATCTAGGTATTTGGTTCCGATTGGTTCAGACCTTACAATGAGTCCCATGGCTTCTTTTCTCTATCTTCAATTTACTGCTCCGTTATCACTCTCCTATTCAAGGTAAAAATGGCTGTAGAGAGTTGTTTTCACCCCAAAGATGACTTCTCTATTTTTGCAGACAAGAATTGGCTACGGAAAAATGACATGAAGTGGTTATGGAATGAGTGAAATACGGTGAGGGTAAATTACACGAATAAATGAGTTTGAGAGCTGTCATGGAGTGAAAGACCACGAAAAAATATCGTGAGAATTTCAAAATCATCACTGAATACTTCGGGTTAGTGACGTGACCTAATAGGTCACTTCAAGTACTAACCGTTAATTTTTAATAAATGATGATTTGATATGGCGGAATGGAAGGGATTTGTCCATGAATTTTATGATAGGCTTGATAGGCTTGATCAATGCGAATAATCAAAATAACTTTATGAAACATACATATAACTTAACCGTACTATAACTTTCATAATCTGTTATCATAATAGTTTCACAAGTTACCTTAGCCCTTCTTTTGATTTTTTTTTTTTTTGTGGTTTTTAATATGCTTTGTCTTCCTTTGAAAATAATTGATCTTTTAGTCTTCATAATCCCTTTGATTTTGCTTGCTGACATAGGTGTGCAGGATCAATTTGCTGCTGAACAAGTGGTTGCTAGATAGTTTCCTGCAGGATATCTGGCTGCAGATGTTTGGCTACAGAATGTATGGCTGCAGAATGTTTGGCTGCAGAATGTCTGGCTGCAAAATATACCTGTAAAAGCTTTGAAACATGGAATGAAATGATTTGAAACATGGATGAAATGTAGTATGAAATGAAATAAAATGGATCATGAAATATGGTGGAATGAAGCATGAGTGAAGTGAAATATGATGGAATGAAATGGATCATAAATGTAAAGTGGAATGAAATATGAAAAGTGGCCTGCAACTTATGATTTGTAATACTCAATTGCAGAAAGAGATCAAATTTGAAATAAAAATGAGATGGTCCATGAAATGGAGTGAATGAAGTATGGATGAATGGAGTGAATGCAATATGAATGAAGTGAGATATGATGAAGTGAAGTGGATCATAAGTGGAATGTGATATGTAAAGTGAGCCTGCACTTATGATTTTATGATAGTTTCTTGCAGGAAAAGAACAATTTTGAAAAGTTAAAGTGTCAGAAAGATTCTGATTTTCACTTTATCTTTTCTGTATAAACATGCTAATCAATGATTAGTTTTCATGTTTATACTTTTTCTTTTCTTTTTTATGCATCTGATTTCAGAAAATACAATTAAGTTGATGAAGAAGAAGGATTATTCTTCATTACCTTCACATCATTGTTCTCTTGGAATCTCTTGATAAATTCTTCTCTTGAAAGTGGCTTATGATACAATTTCAATCTATGACCATTTACAAGAAAAATGACCTCATATTCATCTATTGTCTTGATTTTTATTGCTCCATTATCAAAAAATTTCACAATTTCATATGGTCCAAGCCAATGTGTTTGGAATTTACCTTGAAAATATTTGAACTTTGAATCAAACAAGAGGGCCCAGTCACCTTCTTTGAATTTCTTTTCCTTAATGTACTTATCATGCCATCTAGTCCTTTGCTGCTGGACTATATTTGTACTCTGGGTTGCATCCTGATTGATCTCATCCAATTCATTAATCTGTTCCAACCTATGCTTTTGTGCTTCTATTAGATCAAGTCCTAGCTGGACTTCCATTTTAAAAGTTTGAATTTGAAACTCTATGGGAAACAAGACTTGTTTTCCATAAACAAGTTCATAAGGAGTATGACCTGTTGTGCTTCTCCATGTAGTTCTATAGGCCCACAAGGCTTCAGGAAGCCTATCTGCCCAATCTCTTCTATGTAAATGAACCGTCTTTGTTAGGATCCCCTGAATGACCTTATTAGTAGTTCCACTTTACCATTTGCTTGTGGATGATAGGGAGTAGATTTTCTGTGTCTAATTTTGTACCTCTCCATCATTTGTTCCACTAGCCTTGATGTGAATTGAGTTCCTTGATCTGTAACAATTTCTCTTGGGACACCAAAACGAGTAAAAATATCCTCAAAAAGAAAATTAACTACAGATGCTTCAGTAGTAGAAAGTAATGGCTTGGCCTCTACCCATTTGGTAACATAATCAGTGCAAACTAATATATATTTCTTTTTTCTTGATGGAGGACTAATAGGTCCTACAAAATCCAAAGCCCATTTCTCAAAAGGTTCAATATGTACTTGAGGTTGCAATGGCATCTCACCTGAAGGAGAAGGTTTCCCTACCCTTTGGCGATTGTCACACCTTTTGACATACTCTTTAGCATATTTAAAAATGGATGGCCAATAATATCCCAAATGAAGGATCTTATAAGCTATCCTTTTATCAGTAAAGTGTCCACCACAAGGTTCATCATGACATGCCTTGAGGATCTCAGGCATCTCATCTTCTCGAACACATCTCCTAATGATAAAATCTGGACCTGTTTTGTATAACTCATTAGCAACCCATGAATATTTTTCATTGTCATAAATGATCTTTCTTTTGTCTCTTGCATTCATTATTGAAGGAAATTTCCCTGAAACTAAATAATTAGCAATGTCAGCAAACCAAGGAGTTTGAGTAGAAATTGCAAAAATATATTCATCAGGAAATTGATCTTCAACTAGGGTATTGTCTTGGATGTTTTGGAGTCTAGATAGGAAATCAGCTACTGTGTTTTGTTTTCCAGACCTATCTAGAATGGTAATGTTGAATTCTTGTAAAAGCAATAACCATCTTATGACTCTGCCATTAGTAATTGATTTGTTCATTAAATATCTAATTGCAGAGTGATCTGTGTGAACAAAAGTTTCATAGCCTGTTATATAGTGTCTGAATTTGTTTATGGCATGAACAACAGCTAAAAACTCTTTTTCAGTTACAATATAGTTTAACTCTGAAAGAGTCAAATTTTTACTGGTATAGTATATGGCATAAGGAATCGGGTCTTTTTGTCCCAATACTCTTCCTAGAGCTGTATCTGAGGCATCTGTTGAAATATGAAAAGGTAGCTTCCAGTTAGGTCTCCTTAAAATAGGTGCTTCAGAAATTTTTGTTTCCAGGGTCTCAAAGGCTAACTGGCAATCAGAACTCCATTTGAATTCACAGTCTTTGGTAAGTAATTTGAAGAGTGGAGATGCTATCTTGGTGAAGTTTTCTATAAATCTTCGATAATATCCTGTAAATCCTAGAAAACTCCTAACATCTTTTTGACAACTTGGAATAGATAAGTTAGAGATGACTTCAACTTTTGACTCATCAAATCTAATCCCATCCCCTGAAATGTGATGCCCCAAAACAATTCCTTCAGTAAACATCATAAAACACTTCTCATGACTTAGTGAAATATTTTCTTCTTTACATCTCTTTAAAAAAAATTCCAAGTTTACTAAGGCTTCTTCAAATGTGTTTCCATAGACTGTGAAATCATCCATATATACCTCTACACAATCATGTATTAGATTTGAAAAGATTCCTAGTACTGCCCTTTGAAATGTTGCAGATGGATTGCATAGTCCAAATGGAAATACTCGGTAAGCATAGGTACCCCAAGGACAGGTAAATGTGGTTTTGTCTTGATCTTTAAGTGCTACTTGAATTTGGTTATAACCACTAAACCCATCTAAAAATGAGAAGTACTTTTTGCTAGCTAATGTATCTAACACCTGATTTATGAAAGGTAGGGGAAAATGATCTTTAAGAGTAGCTTTGTTTAATTCCCGGTAGTCAATACATATCCTCCATTTACCATTTTTCTTTGGCACAATTACCAAAGGAGAAGCCCACTGACTATCTGAAATGGGATAGATAAAGTTAACATTTAACAATTTTTGCAATTCTTCTTTAACAATCTCCCTAAGATTTGGATTCATCCGTCTCTGAGGTTGTCTGATTGGTTTATAATTTTCCTCTATGTAGATGTGATGAGTGCAAGTCTTAGGGCTTATCCCTTTCATATCAGTGTACTCCCATGCATAAGCAGAAGAATGTCTCTGTAATATCTTGACTAGCTTTTCTTGTTGAGATTTATCTAGGTTCTTGTTTATGTTTAAAGTTTTACCTGGAAATATCTCAATTGTAGAGCTGCCAAATTTATCCATGGAGTAAAGAGACATCTGTCTTGATGATAAAAACTCAATGTTAGATTATTCTTGAAAATTTTCATGTTTGTATTCCGAAGACGATTCAAAATTTTCTAAGGTATTCAGAATCTGGCTATCTTCACTAATTTCTGAAATTGTGAAGAGAGGTTGTATGTCTTTTTCATCCTCAATCCATTGAGTATCATCTAATTCTGTAATTGTTTTTTCTGGAGGATACAAGATAAATTTCTTGGTTGAACTACCATCAGAGATGTACATATCACCGGATCTACAGCTAATGAAAGAATCAGATGTAGCTAACCAAGGTCTTCCTAATATAATAGGATGACCTCCTAGATTATTCTTAGGAGTTAGGATCATAAAATCCACAGGATACTCCCAAGAATCTAGGGACACTAGAATGTCTTCTATTACCCCATTAGGTTTGATCACAGATCTGTCTGCTAATTGTAATAATGTGGGTGTAAAAAGAAGATTAGGAAGCTTTAGTTTATCCATGATTTGTCTACTCATGATATTGATTGCTTCTCCTAAATTAATAAGTGTGTTTTGGATCTCAGTTCCATTGATGTGTATTTTAACAACTGGATTTCCTGGGTCTAGATACTTTGGAATGGAAATCTTACCCATCATGATATCTGCTATTTTTCCTGCCAGTTGAATTTTCTTTATCTCTTTGATTCTTTTTCTTGTTTTTTTCATGCTCAACTCCTTTATTGTTTTTTATAGAATTTGAATTTACTTGATAGCTTGTAATAATGGGATTTTAATACAAACATTTCTCAGCTCATCTAGGAAATCATAATTAGGCACCATAATTTGTTTTTCTACACCCCTATCAATTTGTAATATTTCTGGAAAGGGAGGTGTAGAGATAGATGTTGATGGCTGCTCTAATATAGGAGTTGAAGTTATTGGTTCTTTTTGTTTTGATTTTTCAATATTTAGGTCTTGGAAAGGTGTGCTCTCTTCAAGACTTTTATTTACCCGTAGAGAATCTTCCTCAGAGTTGTTTTGTTCTTGTATAATTACAGAAGGTTTCTTCTTTTCAAGTATTCTTCCAGACCTAAGTTGAACATCATTAAGGTCTAAAGGAGTAATCAAATAGGTTGGAAACTGTTGGCCTTCTATCATGTATGTGTTCTAAGGATTTTTATTGTTGGGGTTTGGTATGGGTTGGGCAGGTAACTGATTTGTTTTCTGAGGAAATGGTAATGGAAGTGGTGGATTTTGATGTTGTGGATTTTGAGGATTTTTTTGAGGAGGGAAATGTGGATATGGTGGATAGGATGGTGGATATTGATAGTACTGAGAGTATCTTCCATAGGGATTTTGTGCTCCTTGTGCCCAAGTTTGAGATTGATTTTGAAATTGGGGCCAAGGTTGCTGCCATGAATTCCAATTTGGTGGGGGTTGATTATATAGCTGATCATAGAATCCTTGTGTTTGAGGTCCTTGCCAAGGCCTTCTAGAGACAAAATTGAGAGATTCTCTAGAATTTTTAGGGGTTTCTTCTTGAAAGACAACTTTAAGACCGGGAAGTCAAGGACAACTCTTGGTCTCATGTTTTTCTGAACAAATTACACAAGTCTCTACTACTTTTGCATCCAAAGGGCACTCTCTCAAGGCATGCTTCTTTCTACATTTGGGACAAAATATTGCTAAGGCATTAGATTCATCTTTTTGCTTTTTTTGTAACTTAAGGGTGTCTATTTGCTCACTAAGACTCCCTAAAATGTCAGATTTGAATTCATCAAGCATATGTCCTATTTCTACCCTACTTATTGTCCTAGAAGCAGACTTACTTACCGTTGCAAGAGCAGGGTCTCTTGGTCCTTTTATAGTTTTAGATTTCCCTCTTGAAAGGTTGATACATAATTCAGCTATTTCAGGTAATGTGAGCTGAGATATATCCCCTTTTCCCATCATATTAAGGATATCTAACCATTCATCCCTAATTGTCTTCAACAAGAGAGCTTTCAAAGTATCTTGGTCTAAGTTTTCCAGTTTTTCTCTCTTGATGTTATAATTAAACCTCTCCAACAAATCTTTCAGATTTTCATCCTCTTTTTTAGCATTTTAAACACTTCCTCCTTATGGTTGATTGGCATATAATCCAAATACCTCTCTAGAAATGCCTGTTTCATGTCTTCCCATGTCCTAATAGAACTGTTGATAAAACTCATAAACCATTTTAATGCTGCTCCTTTCAATGTTGAAGGGAATAGTTTAAGTTTTTGGGCATCTTGTAAGTAACCATAGGTTCTACATAGGACTTCAAATTCAAATAGAAAGGTTTCAGGATCTTCACTTTTGAGTCCATAGAATTTTTGAAGGACAGAGGGTGAAATATTTTTCATATTTGCATTGGTTTCTTCATCTACTATAGGAAACCCAAAAGAGCTTCCCATTTCCCTTCTACCTCTTCCTCTACCTCCTTCTTCACCTCTACCTCCTTCTCTTTCGGCACCTCTACCTCTACCCCCTCAAAATAGTGTTTGTTATCCATTAAAGACTCCTCCTCCCCCTTCTTTTGCCATAGTTGATTCTTTTGTGGAAGTGGAAAAGTTTATGTCTCTAACAGGAGTCCTTGAATCTTCTTCTAGGACAGGTTCAGTGGATGAAGTGGAAGGTCTTTCTGATGGAATATTCGATCTTAAATCTTTTGGAAGTCTATGATCAGTAAAGCATGGGATGTGGGTTTGAGTTGGAGGTGTGCTGCCTCTTGGTCTTGGTGGAACAAATGGTGTTCTAGAAATCAAGCTTCTGCTTCTTATGAATCTACCCCTTGAGTCTCTTTCTCTACGCATATCATTGTTTTTGGGAGGTAAGAAACAAGGCTACCTAGTTACACTTCCCCGGCAACGACGCCAAAATTTCTGCTCAACTTAGTGTTCCTAAATTGATGTCATAAAATGTCAACCAGGGCTAGTAAATTGTTGAAGTGAAGTGCACTATATGTGCCTAGGTATCTTCTTCCTACTTCGTTGTGTTTAGTGTTTTTCTAGTGTTTTTGGTTTTGTATTTTTGTGTTAAGACGAAAAGAACTAAATTGTTGGCAAAGAGCAGTTACTGATCACACTAAAACAGAACAAAATCTACTCTAAACTGTGTATAACACCTAAGAACATAAAATGCTAATTCACAAATTTCAAAGCTTGACAAGGAAAGTAACTCATAAAATTAACTCAGTCCAATTCATTCCATTAGAGGTATGTTGGAACAACTGGAGAAAATGACAAGTTTGATGTAATGAGGTTCTCTTTAATAAACAACAACTTACAATATCACAAAGAAAATCTTATCCATGGTTAGAAATTTGTTGGAACACTTTGAGAAAATATTATCTGCAATTTAGTAAGGATTCCTATGCTAACATAACTTATGACACTAGAATTAACCCACTCTGCAACTAAAATTGTTACTATTAAGCCTCATTCAAGGGATAGAGATCTCTTGGAATAGCTTTGGAAAAAGTTTGTTTGTAAAATTATGAGAAATTGCAGAATAATCAAGGACTCAAAATGATATAGCTAATTCTTGTCCATATGATAATGATGTGTTAGAAGAGAGTAAGAACAAGAGCAGTTTGTAAATAATGAAGGCCTTTTAAGTCTAATTTAATAGGACTAGAATGAAATTAATAAAACTTGAAATACAGTGAACAGAACTGAACTAGAATGCAATTAACCTTCGAAGTATTATAGCTCTATCTCATTCACGTGTTAGTGATATATTGGAACAGTTCATAAGAATGAGATTGACTGTAACATTCGATGTACGTGAACATAAGACATGAAGTTAAGAAAACTGCCTAAGTTAGGAACGAAACAGAGCTAAAGTTACTTATCTAGAAAATATGCACAAAGCATTTCGGACAGTAGGGACCCTCTACCATCGGATTGGCACACAAATCTCCTTAAGATTTCTTTAGATCATGTATTAAATTTGTACTTATTTCATTAAAGGAGAACGCTTCAGAAACAGAGTATCACAGTTTTGGAAAACTTAACAACAAAACATCAACTAGCTAACTGTCTCTTGGTTCACCAAGTTATTTTTATAAGCAAAACACATAACTGTCATTGAGAAGAAATAGGGATAGGTGTATTTTTCAATCAAAATCGAATTAGAACTCTTGTTGAGGCCTCGTACTTTGTTGAAGACATTTGTAGAGTCCTTGTCCTGGTAGAAGTCTACTTCTTAGTTTTGGTTTCCTCCACGTGCATAACCACTTGCAGATTTTTGCTCAGACTTCGTAGAGGGCAAGGAATGATGTAGGTAAGTTCTAGAATTCAACCATATGCATTTTTCCTTTAAGTGACACCTGTAACCTGTGTGAACATAAAGATAGCCGCGGAATATGCGACTAGATACATAATGGCTGCATTCTGTAGCTAAGTCTAGTAAAAAATCACTACAACAACAAAACCACAAAAGTTTAGTAAGTCAGTTATTGCATGCATTCTTAAAGTAACTTTAATCATTCCTATTGATCTTTTAAGCCTATAATTAACAGAGGATAAATGGAATGAAGTGAAATTTGGTGAAAGGAAAGGACATCTTTGGGGCTCAACAACTACATATTTTTACAGTGTTGGGTAATTTTCCTTCGATGGTTCATTCACTATAAGAATTTAGTTAAATATCATTTCCACCACTTCAATTCTTAATTGGTCCTATGAATTATATGTGTTTTTAGGTCCTCATCCTCTCCACAGCTACATTAGATTCCTCCATATCTTTTTCGGTACTGACAGACATTTTCTCGCTCTTCTTCAAGCTGGAAAACGCATAAACCGTACTCTTCTCACCGCAACGAAGACGGAGAATGACCAAGGGTAAAATTCCTAGTCTTTGCACTTCTTGATTTTATTTTATTTTTTCAATGGTTTATTTGTTACTTTACCCGGCCACTTATGCATTCTTCCTTGATTCCTTTGCAGATGGCATTTTCTCTGGTTTGGCCTGAACCCTATCAGGTAAGCTATGGTTACAATTTTTCCTCTCTTTAAATTTTCCCTTATGTTAACTTTGAAGATTTCCTCGATATAAAATATTCAGTCTCACCTATTTATGCAGGTAGGTTATTTGAAATGCTGGAAGAGTACAACTGTAGAAGAAAATTACCCTACTCGGGTTGAACTAATTTTCACTTCCGTTTACACAGGTATTTCTTCCTCACGAACGCTTGGAATTCTGAACCCCTGATTGGGTTATTGGTCCTTCACAGACAAAGTCAAGCTAGACTTTTTAATACTTAGACTTGATCCATAGTTACGCAGAGCTATGCCTGCTAACTCTATTATTTTTCCTTTTGTATACTGATGTAATCCTCTAGATATTTGTCTTCTTCTTTTAAATAACTAGTTTCATATGATTTTAGTGTGGTTGTATCCACCTACTAAATTTTCAGTTATAACTGGCTTTATTCTCATGGAATCTTGAAAAGAACTCAATAATTAAAGGGGTATTACTCTTCTTGTTTCAGACTCTATTCTCATCTAGGTTTTAACCTCAAGAACAGTTACTTTCAGTTATACCTATTTATAGATATTGGTAATTTTGGTAACGTTTCCAATTTGAGTTCTTGAAATTACATTGCAAGATTTGTTTCTGAGTCTTAAAAAGAGTTCTTGCAATGGTTCCCACATGCATTACCATTAATATTGTATTCTGACATTTAGTTCTCTTGAGGTTTTAAACTCAATGTAATTTTTTAACTCGGAGGAATTGCCAGAATTCTTGTTATTTCAATTTCACTTACTAATCTACAGAGTATATATATACATATTTCATTTTTTCTCTAGAAAATATTTAATTCATTTTACTTATTCTGGCAGCGAGTTATTGTCCATAGTTTACGAATTATTTTCCATGGTTTTCTCTTTAGATGTTCTATAGTACAACTCAGGAATGCTATTGTCTGGTTATGGTTCACAGTAATACTTAACTATACTATATCACTTCCAGTTCTTTTACTGTGTCAATTTATAAACAAAAAAGTTGACTGGACTAATTGTATTCACTTTAAAGTCCGCGTATAGTATATACAAGTTGGAACAAGCATCCGATATTTCAGAGCCTTGGAGTTTTGGATTTGGGCAAAGTTCCTTACCTGCCCATAACTGCACTTCTAGTTCCGGGTTTGCCCAGCTTATATATGTACATTTTTATATATTACTCAACATATACTATCTGATATTAGGTGCAATGTAAATTTAAATCTATCCGTAATATTGCATCTACTTTTGTACTATGAACCAGAACAAATTTCCTGCATTAAATAAAATATCATGAATAACTGAAACATTTTAACAGTAAACATAGTAAAACTTCTACAACAACACATTCACTCTTTTTGGTCTGAAAATCCTGAACAAAGTACCTATCTATTAATCTAATAGCTCTCATACAACAATTTATACTTGCACTGATTAAATACATTTCCAACAAATTCTTGGAAATAAAATAGCATAGGTACATAGTCTCATTTTCCGATTTATCAGTACCAATTTACTTCTTCTACCATAAAAAAAATTCAATAAATTTACTTATCTGTGATAGACTGTGGTTTTTCCTCCCTATCATGGATAACGCAATTACGTTCTCATACCCCCCCCCCCCCCCCCTGTGCTCCACTCTTGAGCCAATTAGAAGGAAACAGTGCCTAGAAGGGATTTTGGGACTACGATCCAATCCACGGTCCCAAAGTCATAGTAAGATGAGAGTATTCCATTGCTTTTTTACCAGATTGGGAAAAATAACTCTCTCTTCCTCTTCACCACACATACATCAGAACCCCCCTTCCTCACAAGGATCTTGTATTTATCCACAGAGGAAGAGTAACTGACTAACTATTTCCCCTTCAACTACTTCTCAGTTGGAATTATTTATCATTTTACCACCAGTATTTCACTTATGAAACCAATTCCATAACTGATTTCATTTAATTAAATTTAATCTTTGTTCATATACATTGTTTTCAAAAATAATAACAGTAATTGTCTTAAAGTATTAACAATAAACTTAATCATGAGTTAACATTTAAGCCAACTGTTACATAGATTTTTTATAATATTACAATGACAATTATTTCAATAAATATAGTTTTAATTTAATATTGTTCTTAAGAATCTTATTGGGAATCCATCAAGTGGACTAACTGTCATTGTCACTGTGGGATCCACCTTGGACCACTCAAAAAGGTAATGATAATGGTTTGCAAATTTACCAAAGCCCATGGGTTTTGGTGTAACTACAAACCTCTTCATGGTATCAGAGCCTTGGCCTAGGTTCTATCCTCGATTTTTGTTTGAGTGAGGGTGTTGGATTTTGTTGGGGATCAAGTGGACTAACCCCCACTTTGGCATCCACCCTAGAACATAATGGGTTGGAAGTTTACTAAAGCTCATTGGTTTTGGTGTAATGGAAAGCTTCAACACAATATATATTATGATAATGAGATAAATTGTATATTCTCAAGAAAACATAATTGAGCAATTGTTCGTACATATTATTAATTATGCGATGTGTCTATTTTGGAATAAGGTTTCGAGAATTTTAATTAATTATCAATAATTATTAGTGGGATGATTGAGATTTAACCTCCACATAATATTCTGGAATATTCATAATAGTATACACAAATCAAAGATTGAGATTTTTCTCCAAATTAGTTATGCCATTTTTTCTCTTTTAATTAAATTTATTAATTAAAAAAGAGTCATATAAACAAATTTTATATGATGCGAATTATAATTTTTGACATGTGGTATTGATAAGTGATGATATTGATCCATGATACTATAAGAAAGTAAAATTTTCCATAGTAAAGTGAGAGTAAATATTCATAGTTAAATTTTTTAATATATATATATATATATATATATATATATATATATATATATTCTTTTTATAAATAATAATAATATTTGACAATTTAGTAGTGAAAATTTAAAATAGAGAAACTCACTTCTATGTAGAAAATGTGTCAAAATAATAAGACACTCGCAAGATTAACTTTATAGTTATAAGAATGATAACTATAAAGGTCAAGTAAGAGCCACATAAATTATCCATGCAAGAGGATTTGACATCTATGGAATACATGAAATTTAATTTTATGAAAAATATTAGAATTTAAAGGAATGAAGAGAAACATAAGGCTCTAAAATGGGATCTCCTAACTCAAATTTATTTATTTTTTCAAATAATTTAATAAAACTTTGTTTCTTGGAGTAAGATTAGGTAGTCTATATTTGTTTTAAAAAATAACAAGAATTGGGTTGTTATTTGAGAAACTATATCAATATTAAATATTTAACTTTTTTACATTGTTAATCATTGAGATAACTAATCTTTCACTAAAACTGTAAATATAATTATACTATTATACTAATTACATGACATATAATTAAAATTATCATGGACAAAAAATAGGTAGTACTAAAATTATAAGTCAAAATATAAACTAGAGAGATGGCTCACTTGAACATGTCATCTTTTTGGCTAGGATAAAAAGTTTTTGATATATCCTTTCAATTTTATCTAGCATTTCTTGCATGAAAATTGAGATCCCCTTTTGTGTATTGAATAGTTGAATGTAGATTTCTTCAATGACTGTTTTGATGTTCCAATAAAGCTAAACTAGCATGTAAGAAACCAACATGTAAGAAATTTGTTGATACTTGTTAGAGGTTCCTATTTTAGGAATCCTGCGTGTGATCCCCTTTACAATGTGCTAATCAGAGATGCACCTACATTATTGTAGAGATTCTTTGTCCACTTCTCTAATAGTGTGCATAACTACTTAAGGTATTACATTGGGATAGCGAGTTGTAGTTTGTCTTGCATTAGTTTCTTCTTGAGTTTGCAAGGAGGGTGGTTAAGGGGAGTCTGGGACCATAGATGAGATAGATTTTTCCTTTCTACCACCTTTGGAGCCTGAGGATACTCTCCATATTTCCATCAGAGAGAAGGAAGGGATTAACAAGGTATAATTAGGGAGAGTGAGATTCAGAGAGAAGATGGAGGGGAAAGATAAAAGTGAAGCTTAGGAGAGTTAGAGAGATTTAAGGGGAAGACATTGATTGGATAGGGGGTACAAGAGTAGGTGGTTAAGGGAGGGGTAAGGGAAAGCAAATGAGGGGGGGGGGGGGGGGCGTGCGGGGAGAGGGATTACTAGGAAGGAGTAGATAACAGAAGAGGGATCCAAACATAGAGCTATAAGTGGGGAAGGGGATGTAAAATAGCCATAAAGATAAAACTTAAAATTTTTGATAAAATTAGAGGCTAACATGATAGCCAGATTCAAACGATATAGAACTTGATATTTACAATTTAAAATGAAAATTTCACTATAATATTCGTGAATATCAAGGTTACCTTGAGACTAGAGCTATGAATTTTTTCCTTCCCATGCCTTTCCTTACAATATTGAAACCATACGACACTACTAAAATTTCACAAACTCAAAAATATGATTGTTTCCAAGGACATCATTGCTGATAAAGACTCAATCAAGTTGTCTAGAACACAACTACCATTGAAACCATATATCTTATAGCTTCCAAAAATAGTGCCATGAAAATTAGTAAGAAATTAGAAGAATAAAACCATAGTGAATACTAATACTAACATATAACCTCCCATGTTGTAGTTTCTGTTATCACTCAGGTTTTCCTTGAAGTTGTGGAAAAGGAAAGTATACCCGAGGTAACCACAAACCAACCTTCAGATGCAGAATCTAGCCAATCTGCATCCAGAGAGGGCTCTCTCTTTATAATTTATCTTTGTTCTTAGAAGGTTTTATGCTAGTTATAAGTCCAAGAGTTTGTTTGAAAATGGTGGAATTCGCCAACTAAGGGCAAGGTTGAATATTTTCAGGCCATTGGGCTATGGAGTCAAAGGATGGCTTTACTGGATTTCTATTCTACACACAAGATGGCTTTGCAGGGCAAGATAGCCAAACAGAGAACAATCCTTAAAATTTAAAGTGGATGGAATGGGTTTGAAAGGATGAAAGGCAGTTAAGAATCTTTCACCATGTTCAAAAGAAAGAAATGAAATGATTACAAATAAAGAGCAGTGAAGAATTATTTATTATAGTAACCAAAATGTTTAAATTAGCGAAGCAAGAGCAATTAAGAATTCATTGCTTATAACTAATTTAGAGGAAAACATGTAGAATAATCACAACTGAACTCAGAGTACAATTAAGTAAATTCTGAGTTATTCTTTTATGTCAAGTATTCAGAAATGGACACAATGATATTATAGACATATATAAAACTTAAAACATAGGATAGAAAGACTTATTGAACTGCAGTCAGACACATGAATCCTGGAAAAAGTCCTGAGCTTCAAACTGTCATCCAGCAAGCCACAAATAAATTTCTCCAAAACACTTTTATTCCAAAAACATCAATGTCACAGCGAAGTAGTAGAATCCACACTCAATACTTTCTTTGAGGGTTTATTTATACAAAAAATGATTGAAAATATCTCACACTACCCTAGCAAATAATCTAGGGTGACTAATGAATAAGTTACAATAAAAAGGAGACAGATGGTCTCGTAGATAGGACAAAAAAGTAACTGCTGGTGTGTTGTTTCCTCCCTTTGTGGATGTGCTGGAGGCAGGTCCTACAATAAGGCTTGATGCTGTCCATTCTCAGTAATTTCTTTTTTACTGCCTTGCTTGTCTGATACTCTTCATTTCTACTGATACTCTTTCAACTGCCTAACTGATACTCTTTAATCTTTGCTCCTTTATTTATCTTTTACTTGATAGTAAAAGGCAAAATTCTTTACCTGAAGATAAATTTCACAAAATTTCCAATAGGTCTTCCCACCATTGGTCTTCTGCTATTATGGTTCTTTTAAGTTTTCTTAATGTTTCATCGGCCTCTGTGTACCTGAAGAAAGTAGGCCTGTTTGGGAATAAATACCTTATTTCATACTCAAGATGAAACAAATCCTTTAACCTGTCATAGAGATTCCTCCCTGTTGGCAATGTTGCTTCTGACGAACTGATAGAATGAGCAGTTGTGTTATGAGCATGTATACCTATTTTATTAACATAGGTTTCTAGGTCCATTATTTTTTTCTCTGAGAGCATAGGACTGGGTAACCCATTGTCCAATAAAACCTGAAACTTTTCTTTGAAAGAATTAATTTCTTCCAGAATATCTGAGCATTTCCTTTCCAAATTTTGCATAAGAGTTCTTTTAGTAAAAACTCTTTTTATTTCTAAAATAGTACCTTTCCTGTCATCAATTCCAAGCTCTGTAAGTTGTTGCCTGGTCTGGGTGTTCAAAAACTGTATAAGTTGATTGGTTTGCTCTGGCCTACCTCTTAATTCATCTCTTGTTTTATCTATTTCTTCCATGGCTACTTTGACTAAGTCATTTTGTTCAAAGATTATCTGAACAAAGGACCAAACACTCTTTATTGACTCAACTATATTATCCCAAAGAATTTCGTTTATTTCTCTCAAAGGCTTTTCTAATGAAAGATCTCTTTCTAAAGCCTTAACCAATTTTTCCAGTCTTTTGATTTCCCTAGTATTATCAGCAACAATTTGTTTAGACATATCATATTTCTGCTCCAGATTTACTAGCTGCAATTTTGTGGTTTGAAGTTCCGTGACTCTGAGTTTTAAACTTTCCATTTTTTTTACCAATTCATCAGAACTTAAAATGGAAGTGTTTACCTGTGCTGACTCTGTTTGTTGATCTGCTGTTGTGGTACCTGTAGTGATCTCTGTTGTAGATGTTTGCATGATAGTCTGTTTTTCTTTTAATGCTTGTTCCAATTCTTTCTCTGTTTCACTCAGTTGCTCAGTCATTTTCAAGAGCAACTCCATCATTTCTTTCTGTGAATTTTCCTTCAAAAATTCTTGAGTTTGGGGATGCCTTGAGGCTGGAAATTTCAACTGATTTCTCAGTGCATCAATATCATCATCTTTTTTTTTAATTAGTGCCTCAATGCTTTTGATATATTTGGGATTGTGACCCAAACTAATGATTATTTCTTCCAGAGACTTTATTCTGTTATCTTTTTCCTGAGAAGAAGCCTTCTCAATTTGCAACTGGGTGTTTGTATTATTTAAAGAATCCTGCAGCCTAAGGGCTGCCATGGCCTTATCAGTAAGGGTTGAATATATCATTTCCCCAGTTTGTCTATGCAACTCTATATGGTCCAAGGGATGAATGTCTTTTTCCAGGACCTCAAAATTGGTCCTAATATAATCAGATGCTGTCTTGGGTTTTGGCACCTTGGATTTGAAATGGCTCATCATCATTTTGCCTTGTTGAATGTCAAATGTTGACATTAATCTTTCCTGATTGTGTGGAGCCATTCTCAGATACTGATCATATACCTGCATTCTCAATGGATCATTCTTTGCTTTTATATTAATGAAAGTTCTCTTTATATCACCTGTATCTGTTTTTGGCTGTTTAAAGGAAGAGGTTTCAGTACTCAACTATTTTTTCAATTCTTTTCCTTTGTGGCCTGTGTGTGTTTCACTAACTGTGCCAGTTAGTTGACTATATTCTCTTTCATCATCAATTATTTCATCTATAGTTTCCACTTCTGGGAGTGGACTGAGTTTCTGCTTTTTAGCTTGATGTAGCTCTAAGGATTCTTTGGGAGGAGTAGGATCTGGAACCTGTCTTTTCTTGCCTATTTCTATATTAGATGGAGTTTGCAATTCTGAAACTTCAGGATGATTCACTTGAGTAGGAGAAACCTGTGTTTGATCTGGTGCCCTGGAGGTTTGAGGTTTCTCTGCCATGATGAAAGTTTCAATGACCTATACTTCAGGTTCTTTCTCTTTGCCTTTAGACTCAACTGTAATTGATGGATTGATTTCTTGTAATTCCTGTTGAAGATTTCCTGCTGAAGAAGTGCCAATATGAGGTACCTGCACTTGACCAAAAGATTCTAGGTCAAATTTTTTCTCAAGATCTTTCATAATTTTGTTTATATTGTCTTCTTCACTATCTTGCTCAACTAGTGTTCCTTCCACCCACTCATCTTGATTAGCATATTGTTCTATTTCTGGAATCCTGTGGTGAAAGTAGGGTGATGATTTGTTCTTCATTCTTTTGTCACAGATAAAACTGAATGGATCATAAGGAACCCAACAGAAACTCCTTTGTAACTTGTAACGGTTTTGTAGTATATCTTCTGCTTCTCGCTCAGCGTCCCTAGAATTGCATATAAAGAGACCTAACTGACTTTTAATCCTGAGTTGGGCTTTCTTTTTCACACTACAAAAATGAATAATATCAGAAATATTCATTTGCCTAAAATATTCTAAGGCAAAAAGTCTCATAGGAACATATTTTGGCAACTTGAAGGGATACAATTCACATCCATATATTCTGATGACTGAATGATTTTGGTATAAATACCAGTCCCCAACTTTATATGTCCTTGAAAGCTGCAAAGTCTTCTTAATCTCATTACTGAGCCTTGGAGGGGGAATTCCAGTCAACAAGGTAGTTGCAGGATACACAAAAAGATCGATGAACTCAACATAAGAATAGGGAGAATTATAGGAAGAGTGAGTTATGGTAGACCAAAATATAACAGATCTAGGGTTTCCCTTGGCATCAAGCTTTTTAACAGGAAAAGGGAACTTCTCTGATTGATAATAGATGATGAGATGGTAAATGACTGAGGAATATTTAAACACTTTCTCATTATCTAGTCTCATGAACTGGTCATGGATTTTATTGGCAATAAAAGATGCAAAGTCATATTTCACTGCAGCATGTTTCCCAGGAGTAAAGATAGACAGCAACACCAGGGTTATTTCATCAACATATTCACTTGTATTGAAACCCATGACAAAGGATATCATATTTAGGATGAGTTTGCCTAAATTATTAAAATAAGCAAAACCATAGGGAGGAGGTCCCTTAGGTTGATGGTCAGGTAACATAAAAGTCTGGCAAATGCATTTCAATTTTTCTGGGGACAGTTGGGTAGACTTTTCAAGTAGTTCTTCCATGGACAAAGGAGTAAGATCTTGATCAGGTTCAAAATGGAGCATTGTATTGATAGCTTGAGGAGTGATGGGGAAAATGATACTCTGGTCAGGAGACAACACTGCCCTTTGAGTTGAATCATAGTTGGAGTGACAGTAGTGGATGATTTCTGGGAAAATATGGACTGAGGGGATAAGATATCTCGGGAAATTGGATTCCCACAATCCAATGACATCCAGAACTTTCGAATAATCGTCTCTGCAGCGACAATAACTCCGAAGGGGACTTTCATCGAAAACTAAGTCTTTAATTTGAAAGTCTTTATCCACCAATGGTAAGTATTCTAACTCTCTGTGAGGGGCATTTAATGGGGTTACATTCAGAGCTGCTGGAGCTTCCATTTTGGTTCTTGTGTATTCAAAATGGAAGTTTCGGGGTTTTCTTCACAGACCGGGCGCAATTTTAATTCTGGGAGCTTTGATTTTACTTGCAGGAACTAGAATAGACTGATATTAACCCTTTTTTAGATTCTGGCGTGATTTTTTAACACAGGAAAGTGGATTTTTCGAAGAGTTCCAGCAAGAAATCGAATAAATACCTGTTTGATGGAGAAGTTTGAAATTTACAGGTACTGGTCAATGGCGGATGGATGCTTGGGCACTGGTCTAACAATGGCGTTCAACAATTTTGGTTGGCGGTGTCTCAATTAGCGGAATTTTCGAATTCTTCAGTGGAGGGTGTAGTCTCTTTCACCAATGAAAATGACAGAAATACACGGGTTTTTGTTTTATTTACAAAGTCAATGGGGATTTTTATTTTTTCGAGGATGACGTCATTCGGTACGGGAGGACGCGTCACCGGGAGCGGGCGGTAAGCGGTAATTTCCGCACCGCTTTCGGGAGATGGCGGTATTTAGCGGGGAGGCAGCGATTCCATTAAGCGATCGACACGTGGTCAGAGCACTATTTGGAAACCACCGTGCTCCCACGCATTAACCTTTGGACGAGAGACAGTCAGCGGAATGATCTTGGACCGTAGATTTTCGGAGGGGCGATCCAACGGTTGGCGGAACATGAAGTTGGCGGGAGTTAATGTGCGGGCCCAACGGGGTTTTAAAATGATTAACGTTTAATTAATTATCCCGGGAGGCTTTTGATAGGCGGAAAGGATGGTTATTAATTAATCCTGGTGATTTAATTAATCCCACTGTTTAATCGGGGTTGCGGTGGGGTTGTTGATTTTGTAAACCATAGTTTAGAAATTGGACCTTGGGAAATTTAACCATGGTTAGGGTGTTGGGCGGAATTGAAAAACCAAGGGGATGGGTCACGGAGGCTCGGGGGTTTTCGAAGTTTTGTTTTAAATTAAAACTTCGAGTTTTATTTCATTTTTTCGTTCAAAACATATAGAACTATATGTTTAAACTTTTTTTGATGTATTTTTTATTATATGGTAATAAACAAATGTCATTTATCAACCATAGGGGTAGGAAATAATTTATATGGGTATATTCTAGCCAAAGGGTTTTTATTAGGGGTTTTTATTTAACAAAGGGGATTAAATAAACTTTGGCCAAAACTTATAATAAGAAGGGTTTTTGGGATATTTACGTAAAAGGAGTTATGTACTATAGGATAAGGTCTTTTCACTAGGGATTTAATAGATAAATCAGATGTTAATATGACAAAGGGGTGAGGGAAACATCAAAATCCTTTACTTAACTGGGAAAGTGGAGATTTCTGAAGTAAATTACATCATCTCAATTTCAACACTTAAACATAGAATAGCAAGTGATTTTGAGGGTTTATTATGGAAATTTGCATGATTTTCCTAAGTAAAATAGGATTTTACTTAGGAAAAGGATAAAAGTGAATGATTATAATGATAAATAACTTCAAGTACTTATGTCTTTTTGATCATTAGGCCGAGGGTCCGGTCCCTCCAAAAGTCAAGAAAATGCCTTGAGCCCCTTTAATCTCCAAATACCTTAGCACTTTGGGGAAATTAGTAAAAATCTTAGGGAGAAAGTGATGTGGGAAGTTAATGATTTTGACTTTGCTTTCTATGAATTTTCCAGTGCATTTTCTGCTTCAATATTTGTGATGAAAGTAAAAGATTAAACACATTTGGCACCATCATTCATCACATGAAACTTTGCAACACCATCTACCTACCTTATCTACTTTACACTACTATTTTCTCTTCTTTATTAGGGTGCATGTAGACTTGCAAACCCTTATCAATCTTCTTTTCTTTTACATGGTAAATTTATCTAATTCTACCCTTATTACATCCAAGGGCTCAGATTAAACTGTTGAGCACCTTTTATTAACTCTACCTATCTACTTATCTGCCAAGATTAAACTGTTTGGTCAGATATTTATTCTTTATTCTACAACATGAAATTGAAAAATGAATGAGTCAAGTTTAAACAGTTTGACTCTTCATAAATTGTGGCAAAAGTTTGACAAACTGCACACAATTTTGTTTATTACAAAAAATGAAATAGTAGTGGCATTTGGATTTGCACACTTTCCTGGTCTATTTTTGTTTGGGGTTCATTTCTTTCACTTTTTTGACCATTTTATTCTTCTTACCCTTTGATTTTTCTTTTAGGGTATACCCTCTTTAAATTTTTTAAATTTTTTGATTTTTTGATTTTTCAAGAATATGGAACACATTTGCAACAAGAAAAAGGTTTGAACATATTGCATAGTTCATCAAGTCAATCATGAAAAATGACACCTATTGGTATAGGAGTCTAATAGTTTCCACCAATCATGAGCACGATTTAAAATATTTTCTCTCATCTTAAACTCCCCCCCCCCACATGTTACCATAATTCCGCCACTCTCTCATGGATTTCGATTTCATCATAATTATAGTAGGATTGAATGTTATTCCCTAGTGTCAATATACTTCCATGGTAGTAGATTCACCTTAATTCAACATGAAACTTTGTTTGCACGACTGAACCTTACCTTTCACCACCAAAATGTGTTGTGAAATACATGTAACAATACATGTGGGTATCGTACAATAGGCTTCATAAGTGATAAAATCTCTCATCCCCATGCTTAGCTCCATTTCTTCCTTCTAGGCACCCTCCATGGGGGCTAGTTATATTAATTTATTATTTAAAATGAAATAATTCATTTACATCATTGACCTTGGCTACAAGGTAAAAATAAATGATTATCATGTTGATCATCAATACTTATGCTCTATGGTAGTGGCCAATGATGCATTCTAGCAAATACTTTGTATATTTCGTGAATGAGTTTGAAGGAAATATATAGATATCCATATCTTATAATCATAATTATAATAATGATTAATAAAAAATGGACTAATTTTTATAGATAACATATTTTCTTCTATATTCTTAGGATATAATAATATAATATTTGATGAATTCCTATTGTATAAAATAAGTGGATATTATCAACATTTTTTTTTACATTTTAACCATATCAATAAATAATTCTTTTACATGGAATATTGTAAATAGTTGTATGTAGATGTTTCGTTGATGTTCATTTAATATGAGTTATAGTTCCAAATTTTATTGTTTTTATTTTTTTAATACACACACAAGGAAAACCTCGCAAGATCCCCCCATTCTTAGAATATATATATGTAGAGTGGCTCAAAAACTAATTACTATAAAGTATGTTAATCCATCAAGATTAAGCCAACTTATCATGTGTGAACTCATGTTGAAATCTACCTTGAAACAATCCATTCAAATTAATTGAGATAAGCCATTGGTGTGTGTGGTGTGTGTGTGTTTATTTTAACCAATGAACACCCTAATAAAAAACTTGAGGGATGCCTCCCAAAATTCATGGGTGGTATGTTATTAAACATTTTGGTGTAAATTAGTGCGTCTCACCTAGGGATATTCAAAATAAACAACCATAGGTACCTAATTATCCAAATTCCCAACAATATTGGTGATAACCAATTGACCTAACCCCTTGGGCATTTCGATAATTAGGTACCTATGGGTGTTTATTTTGAATATCCCTAGGTGAGACGCACTATTTTACACCAACATGTTTAGTAATATACCACCCATGAATTTGGGAAAGCATCCCTCAAGTTTTTTATTGGGGTACCCTCTCTTATATATAATACTGCAACTGAAGTAAACTTGGCTGTTAACTACAACATTTCTTAGTAACCCAACAAGTATTAAGCAACTTAGAATGACATACATCACAATGAAATTTACCTTGAAATAGACCATTTAAATTGATTGAACTATCCCACTTGTACATACATACATACATATGTAAAAACACATGTATATATGTATATACACAAATTCTCACACACACGTTGCAAAATTCAACTAATTCCCTTGAGGTTTAGCATCCGTGTTTCTTGTTGGCACCATTTAAACTAAGTGTTATTCATAGGATGTAAGGAAGCACTTCGAGGGTTTTCCCGAGGATATTTTTGATACACACATAAACGTAAAAAATCAAGGAAAACTATAAGAGGGAACCTAAAGAATTATTTCATACATTATTCAATGAAAACCTTTGAAAACCCATAAGTGTATGTCAATGCACCTCAGCTAAACATATTTGAACCAAACACTTATTAGAACGAAATTATCTTAATTAATAACAAAATATGTGATAATTAGTTCACTTGCACTATACATACGTACATACATATGTGTGCATGAAGATAAATGGAGGAGGTGGAGGATTATGAATTTTATTTAGGGTTCTTGAAAATATGGCCTTTATTTAAGGATCATGGAAACAAAAACATATCTCTCTTTTCCAAATATTAAGGGCTAGAAGAGATGCAATCATGGTAGTGGAAGGGTGAACAATATTTCAAATATCATTAAGTGGATTCTTAATGGGGACATAGATATACAATAAATATCCTTAAGGAATTAATTTTGGGAGAATAATTCACGCTTTTTAGATTTAATACCTTGGATTGACAAGTCATGGTACAATTTAGACTAAGGTAACATTCACATCTTCCCATGTGATATAGGTTTACTTTTCTTATTTTTCTTGAATTTTATTCATAGAAATAGGTGTTAATGTTGTGAGGTCATTTTCCCTTTAAAGGCTTATTTATATTTGTAAACCTTGGAATAAAAATATAAACTTGATTAAAGCATTAAAGACCCACATTTTTTAGGAGTGACTTTTGGGAATTCACTTCGATTTTTGGAACCTTCGGTTTCCCTAGGTTGTGGGTGACACATCATTACTTTTCCAATCCATCGCTCCCTAAATCATCATTAATTAATGAATTTTTTTATTTTTAGGCACATAAATGGGGGGCTCTACGACTCAATTTCATTGATGTATGGAGAAAAAAATGGAGTCAACTGTATCACGAAAGATTCCCTTCTGATGTCATTTTTAACGTAAGGTAGGCCACATTATTTGTGATTTCTTTCTCAAGTTCAAGTTTTTCAAGAGAATAAAAGGTGCACGAAAATTCATGTGAAAATTGTATGTCTTCAGATTATCAAGACAAAATATACTAAATCATTAAGCCAAAATTAATGCCTTTGAGAAGATAGACCATACACATTTAGTAAGGTGAATGATTTACCTAATTCGAGGAAAAATATGTCTATTAGCATCATTGAAGGGAGTAAACTTTAATTCCTATGAAGGCATGAATTATTGCATATAATGGCTATATATTCCAAATTCGAATTAAGATTTAAATACGAAATGGTAGACTTGAGAGTAGGATAACTTTTTCCAACTCCACTTGTAACATTATTTCTTATAAAAATATAATATGAAGTTTATGTAGATGAATTTACTTATTTAGAGAATGGTTTCACATTGTCTCCTATATTCCTTATATTAAAATTTAAAATAGACATTTCTTCAAATTCCTAGAGGCTCTTAAGGTTCCATGAATATTTAATTTCCCACTCAATTGGATCTCTCAATATTATTAGTTCATCATTATATTTATAAATGATTTCCTCTGAAGAGCCATATGAGAAAGGATCATTTAACGCTAAACCACTTGCCACTTGAAAGTCCTCCTCAACATCAAACAATATTTTAACAAAGAAAAGATGATATCCCTTTCAATATATCATATAATAGTTAGTATTTAAGGGATATGGTTTGCAACTTATGAGGCTATTTGACTCATCCTCTCCATCAAATATCTACACCCTTGAAGTGAAAATGGACCAACTATTTTGGGAGAGTGATACTTTAAAACCATTGTTATTTATATATATAAAAAAATCCTCCTAACCTAACCAACTATGATCATGTGGTGAAAGCTATACCTTTTCCACTAATATTAATTTTCTAATAGTAATCTATTCAAGTTGTAGCTTATGAAATTCACACTTGGATACTCAGCGTATCCACTGGGAACGTACCCACTAGGAGGCATCTTGAAAAATTTTTCTTTAAGTGTGACTTGCCCAATGTGTCATGATGTCCCTCAATTAATAAATGTAATATATCACCTTCCTTGAGCATCTCTTAGCCTAGCCTAGGCATGGGACCTAACCATGATGTTTAGCACTAGGGTCCCTTTCGCTCTTGGCATCCCACCCTTAATTCTAGTTTCACTCATTTTAACTCCTTTTCACATACATTTGGAGTATTCCTTAAGTTCATGTGTATATTTAAGGGTGTAAACCCCAAAATTTGGGTCCATGATCATTTAAAATGTCTTAAATTGGGTCCATAGTCACTCAAACCCTTCCGTGTATTACTATTTACTAGGTCACTTGAGTCAATTCCCTAAAATCCTTTTGACACCTTGGTGCTAGCCACATTGTGATTTTTTTTTGTAAGTTTGGAAACTGTGAGGCTACATCATGGTCATGCCCATTCAACATGCCAACATGCTTTTGAATTTAGTATATATTTTTAAGGATAAATACATGTTCTAGTGTATTTAAGTAGCATAGTGATCTATTGTTTAATGGGTAAAATTATGTTTGGGGAAGAATACACATGGGAAATACAAGTGGAATCATGTTGTGAAAAATGATTGTAATCCCTACTAGTACCCCTTCATGTAGTGTCACATCAAACAACACCTATATATGGAAAATCACTTCCATGTACCTTCATGTATATTGGTAGTTCACTTGGTATACAAAAATTCAAGACTAGATCAAGTGATCGACTATCATGTTTCTATAGTAAACTGATAACAACACTAAGGAAGATCACTCTCTAATTCATAGGTAGTTTTCTCATGTGGCTAACGACATGGTTGAGACTCCTTAGTTGCTACCTTGAGATATTGGGATAAGTACTATACTTGGAACCCAAATGCATATTAGAGATTTATAAAACCTAACACTCCTCTATCCGTCAACCCCTACAAACCATACCTCATGTAGCTAGCCAACAAAATTCTTATATATTTACAACTAGAATAAATTTTAATATTTTGTCATTGTAGAAATCACAAGGTAGGAATATTACTCCCAATTAAAAATAAGAGTGTACAGTGGTCCAAACTGAAACCATTGTGGGAGAGCTATGTGAAAATATTCCTTCAATTACGTTAATTATGAGGGTATATCTCTTAAATATTTTCTTTGGTTGACCCAAAAATATAGTGTTTTGGGGTATATATTAAAAGAATCCTTTCAAGATATTTGTCATAGTGATATACGTGGAGAATATCATTTAAAAAAATTATTTTGTGCTTCAAGGATTTAAACTCACAACGTGGCCAACTTAGAAAACCAACTTTGGCTAATATCCAACGACAATACTAACCTAATCATAGCATATAATTCAAAGTGAATGACATTGAAAACTACTTCAATATGGTGGAGGAAAATATTAAAGCAGAAAATAGCCTCTTGAAAATAGTAGGGGATTTCTTGGGTATCCATGTACGTAATCAACACATTGATCCTACAAAAGGGGTATTCATTTCCTATGAAGTATAGGTTGCAACCATGTTTTAAGATAAGTGATTTATCAGACATTTAGTATCATAATTCATGGTTCCATTTTCTAAAGGTTGACATGACAAAATTTGATGGGTTATATCCCTTAGGGTGGGTTACCCAAATAGAACAATATTTTTCTCTACATTGCATTACTAAATATATACATAAAATATACGTGGGGGTATTATATTTAAATGATAAGCATTAACAGTGGTAGTATTGGTTTAGGAATTCTTATAAGGGATATATTTCTTGGACCTATGTTGTAAAAATTCTTTCATTCATTTTGAGCATAATGCTCACCTTATGGGATTCCTTTCAGAATTACATAAAATAGGCACAATTAAAAAGCATATCACCTCCTATGAGTAATTAAAAATCCACATAAAGGGTTATTTTGATTTGATTTTAAGAGAACTATTCTTTAGTTTTCTAAAGGAAGTATTTTTTCACATGTCATGACGTAGTGCCCAAAAACATGGTCAGAATATTGTGATAGAGATAAACAATATGAGAGAGTGATAAATGCACAAACTAAGAGACCTCTGTTCATTGTGACTCACCCTAACCTCTCGATGGAAATTAACACCAAATTATCCAACTCATATGGAGTTTGAATCCACAACTTATATCATAAAGACATGGTAGAAAATTATGCATATATCTTTTCTATAATTGGGATGAGCGATATTTCAAAGGACATAATGTAGAGAACATAAATAATTTCAAATGGATGTATGTTCACATGAATACCTAGTGGAAATCCCTATTAAATCCATTCTTGACATAGATTTGGAAGTCACCACAGCCTCCATGGAAGACGAATCCCCCTTGAAATCTCCTTTTGATGGACCCAAAAATTAACTTCATGCCCTAATAGGTTTCTTGACACTAGAAACCTTGAAATCAATTGGCTACATCAAATAATGCAAGTGATTATGTTGATTGATAGTGGAAACATATATCCATAAGCAAGTGGAACGAGACAACCATTATTATGCACATGCCATATATAATTATAATTTCAAATGGTGGCATATGTGAAAATGTGAAACTACAAACAAATGAATATCATCTCAAAAAATACATGTTTTCCATTAAAATGGAAGGTTGTGATGTTATGCACTTGGGGATAAATAACCATGGATTTCAAGGACTTTTACAAGATATTCATGTAGGAAGGATAGAAACATGCCCTTATGGGGATTACAATAGGTTCGCTTGAATTATATCCTCTATCATATGTATATTTTATTGAAAACATTCCACTCAAGTGTTATTGTTCAATTCAATACCATATAGGTATTTAAATCCACACCATTGGAGATTCACCTTGATTTGAAATTAGCTCTCTCTAAGCCTCAATAAGTATTTTAGAGGAAAATTTTTTTACCAACCTCACATAGAGAGGATGACCATGGTATTCTATAATTTTGGGAATTCAACTACATAATGTGTGATTGTATAGATACCCTTTTGAACATAAAAATGGAATTTAAAATATCATTGAGGAGTCGTGGAAGGTAGGACTTATACATCATAGTATTACCCATTACTCATCATTAGTGGTTATGGTATAAATAAGTAAGTTACTTGGTGCATGTGTGCTAATTTTTGGGCTCTCAATAAGTTAATAACCAGGGACAAATTTCCTATCCTAGTTATTAATGAACTCTTGGTTAAAATTCATGAAGCCAAGTTTTCCACTAAACTTGAACTTTGTCTAAGCTACCACTAAATTAGGATAAAAGAAGAACACATCCCTAAGATAACTTTATGTACACATGAATTTCGTTATGGGTTTTTACTGATTCCTTTTAGCCTTTGTAATTTGCCACCAACCTTGTAGAACATTATGAATAATATTTGTCAGCAATTCCTTTGCGTTTTTGTGATAGTAACTTTTAATGATATTTTTATATACAACAATACACGGGAATAACACATTGAACATGTTGATAGACCCTTGTGACTCCTACAATACAAGTAGCTATTTGTAAAATTCTCCAAATGTTCTTTTTAGGCTTTACAAGTTGAATTCTTTGGTCACATTGTTAACTAAGATGAAGTATAAGTTGATTTGAATAAAGTCACATCTATGCAAGATTGATATCATCCTAAAAACTTGTATATTTGACATGGATACTGAGGACTTACATGGAACTATAGGAAGTTTGTGAAAAATATGGAAAATTTGTGGATTGTTTAATCTCACTACTGAAAAAGAATGCCATTAATTGTAATGAGTCCACTAAATGGGCCTTATCAACTTAATTATAAGATTCCACGTACATAACTCAAGTATTAGCTATGCCAAAATTTACTAGAAATTTTATCTTTAAATTTGA
The DNA here is from genome assembly GCA_034641835.2 of Pinus albicaulis. Taxonomy (NCBI): domain Eukaryota; kingdom Viridiplantae; phylum Streptophyta; class Pinopsida; order Pinales; family Pinaceae; genus Pinus; species Pinus albicaulis. Next base: position 592,603,710 of record CM076570.1, read on the forward strand.
TGGATTGGGAAAAGTTATTAGAGAAATACTGATGCAAGTAAGGAACCCTTTGGAATATAGTAGTAAGATATAATGTGATTGCAATTTTTGTAAATCCAGATATGAGAAATAAATGATGGCCATCTTGTATGTTGTAGAGTCATAACATCCATACCTCATTGGATGACATTTCTAGATCTATATTAACCATCATAGTTATAAGTACTTGCTTAAACAAAGGATATTCTCACCAAAAGAACATAAGCGGGTAACCAAGCTATTAGGGTATCACAATGAGATTAATTGTAAGAAAGGTAAACAAAATGTGGTAGCTAATGCCTTATGTAAACAATTTGTAAAGGATGGATGCTTTTCATCTTCTCTTTACCGATCTTAGGTTGAATTGAGGTATTCAACCAAGAATGGTTGGAAAATGATGCCATCATTCATAGCATCCAGTGAATTTAGGAGGATAACAAGCCTCCTAACAGGTATACATGGAATCTAGATACATTTTGATATAAAAATGAACCATTCTAGAAAAGAATTCTTCATTGAAGAAAGTAATCTTAAAGGGATTTCATTCATCAGCTACAACTAGTAATTATGGATTTCATAAAACATATGAATTCTAAGCACTCATTAACTTAGGAGGGGAATAAAAATTAAATTCAAAATATTTTGGCCACATGTGACACCTACCAAAGAAACAAAGGGGAGATTGTAAAGGTATTAGAGGCACTTCAATTACTACTAATATAACATGTAGACGGGATAATAACATTAAAGTTTTTATAATGGGACTTCAGAAGGTAGGGAAAAAAACTTTTCTCATGGTGGTAGTTAGCCATCTCACCAAATATGATCATTTTTTATGCTCCACCACATCCATTTACCACCTCCCCCTAGTTTCCCAAGTATTTTGTTATTATATTTTAAAGTTACATGGCATGCTTACTTCCATTTTCTTGTATCAAGACCATATCTTCACTAATAAATTTGGATAGGAAAATTTTAAACTATAGTGTACCTAACTAAAGTGATCACTACATATCACCCTCTAATAGATGGTGAAACTAAATTGGTAAGCAGGTTCCTAGAAGCCTATTTGAGATGCTTCACCTCTAAAAAATCACACCAATGGGCATAGTGGCTTCCCCTCACATAATGATGATACGATATCTCTTATAATAGAGCTACCAAAATGATCCCGTATGAAATGGTTTATGACCAAAACCCATTGTGAATAACTTCATATTTAACAGGCACTTACAAGATTCAGATAGTGGGTCACACACTCCACACTAGAGAAGTCATTTTTTTCCTACTAAAGGATAATTTGGTTATGGGTTAAATATATCGAAGAAACAAACATATTAAAATTTATCAAAATGGTATTTTGTAGTAATGGATTAGATGCTTCTTTGACTTGAACCCCATACTAAAAAATCACTCAAAGATAGAACACCTCAAAAACTAGTAGCCAAGATCTATAGAACTTATTATTAAAGTGGCTTACAAATTTTCTCTTATTTTCAACTGTGGGAATCATCTAAAATTTTGTGCCTCATGTCTAAAAAGGATTGTAATATAAAAGTGCAATATGAAATATTACATACTAGACATTGATGAAGAAGACCCCATTTGCTTTCAAGTAGTAGTAGTGTAGGATACTAAAGAGTGTTGATTGCACAAATGTAATATTAGTGAAGCATTGATCCCATGGAAAGGCATGCCACCTAAAGATGCCACATGGAAACTAACCATGCATATATAGAAGTTTTCTCACCTTTAACCAACTATTTCCTCATCTATAAGCTTGAGGATAGCACTACTTTTGAAGGGGGGGGGGGGAGGGGGTTATGTTTGGTTCCTACTATAACCTATCTGAATTAGGCTACATAGGATTAATTTAATTATTTTATGTAGCCATCCTCTTTAAATAAGGCCATTTGGATATTAGTTTATAGTTAATTGAAATTTAAAAAATTTCCACATTATAAGGACCACTAAGTAGTTGGTATCTAGTAATGATGGGACCACAAGTATTTTAGGTTTTTTTATTTTATTTTATGTAAAAGCTATTTAAAGAGGTAGGAGACTTGAAATGTTTTGTCTTGTGTTGTATAATTAGATATATATCCAGTGGAAGGCCACCCCAACTTAAGAGGTAGGTGAAAATTATGGTATTGTTTGTATTATCAATATACAAGGATATTTTTAATATTTTATCTCATTGTCTCTTATTTATGGTTAATACACAGCTTTATTCTTTTTATAGTTGCTTGTGTTCAAAATTTTACAGGGTTAAGGAACAATACAGGTACCTTGATAAACAATCCAATATTATTTCACACCTTAGGCTTGCTCTATTGCTTATAAGAAATCTTCCAACCATATTTATAAATTATCTTCAACTCTCTACGGCACATCTAAGGTTGAATATTTTATCTTTGGAAAAACCTTTATTTCTAGGTGTTTCTTGGGTTAATCAATGATATGCTTCATCAATCCCCTAATATTGCTTGCACTTATCATATACAACACCTCTATGAAGTCCCATTTAACCAACTTAGTTCCAATATTATAGGGTTTATTAACTCATCCTAGGGCATATTTATTAGCATAGTTCCACTCATAGCTTAGATGTTTCAACCTTAAAATATTAGAGGATTTTCCATGATAGCTAGGTTAAGGGAGGTATCATATCCTTTGTGGGAACCAAGTATCTCTATTATACATACGTTGATTTAAATATACACATGTCGATATAATTTATATTGGTTATGATATATGTATATCATTGTATTTGAGATCGGGGAAATTATTCTCTATCAAGAGTTTTGAGTTAATTATAAAAGCCATATCAAGATCTGGATTACTATTAGAAATTGTTGCAACTCTCCACTTCATCCCAAGGAGCTCATCACCTAAAAAAATAAGATCTAGGTGATTTATATTTTTCCACTATCCTTTTCATCATTAGGTTTTCTAGATAACTAAGGGATTGAATAGTAAATTAACCCTAATTAGTTGGATTTTTATTCTTTTCTTTTTATATTTTTCTAGTAAAACCTAATATGAAGCCTAATATAGTGATCGTAATCACCACAACTCTAGGTTATCATTAATAATATCTTCACATTAATATAATTAATATAGTGGTTTACTGTATCATTTTCATCCTATTTTATCTTACCCTACAATTTCACAATTTATCCTTAAAATCAAGTGGGAATTCTCATTCCTCTGTTACCCTTTTATTCATGTGTTTGGGTATGATTGGGTGGTCATACCTTTGTGCTACATATGGTATCATTAATCCAAAAGACTCCACTTTGAAGTTCTCATCAATGCTACCCTTGTTTATGAACATGGCTTCCTCCTAATATCCATTACTACTTGATATTTGAATGCTTCAACAATACACATATTAAAACTAACAGGCTCCTCCGTCACTTGGATTCCATGAGGGGGAACTTTAGGATATTTAGAAAATTTGGTGTTAGTTATGATCAAATAGGTATAATGTGCCTCTAAGTAAAGGCTACTAGAGACATTTTTAAGGTAGAAAATGGGCCTCAAAACAAAAATGTACAACAAAAATCAACTTTATAAGAACCAATAAGATTCAATATGATAATTTCAACCATGGGGGATGATTCACCATTTTTGGAGTAAAAGGATAAAAGAATAAAAAATAAAAAATAAAAAAACTTCTTTTTCAACTCGTATTATCAACTTATCTCCTTATGATTTTACTCAAATTTCGAGCGGGAGCACTCGTTGGATGCAAAATTTAAATTTTCATCCAATAAGTACCCATGTTTCATACTTTGATGGACCCTACTACATGAAATATGTGAGATACATGAAAAAACGTGATTGTATTCATGTTTTATTTATGTATTACGTTTTTTCATATATCTCACATTTTTCATGTAGTAGGGTCCATCAAAAGTATGCAACATTGGGGTACTCCTTGGATGTAAAATTAAATTATGCATCCAATGAGTTCTCCCACTATAAATTTGAGTAAAATTGTAGGGAGATAAGTTGAAAATATGAGTTGAATTTTTTTTTTCTTTTTTTCCCTGCAAAACATGATGAGGTAATCTAATATTATTTTATTATTTTCACTATTATTTTATAATATTCATTAGGATTCCCACTTTAGAACTCAAAATTTCTCTAATTGTTTTCTTTAATGTTCATCATAATTATCTAATATGGTAGTCAGAGTTACATTCTAGACAAAAATAAACTTGAAAATTCATTTTTTCCTTAATATTAATGACTATATTGATCTAGGACCTCAACGCTCAATTGGTCCATGAGTCTATTTAAAGAGAATTAAGGCTCATTTATTGATAATTGACTGTGATTATATCATATTTAAATTAATTTCCTTTTACATTAACAAATTTCCTAAAGTGGTCATATTGGCTAGGGCCATGCACTACTTCCTCTTTGATGGTTTTGACCACATAATATGTTAGTGTAGTAATATTTGATTTTTTTTTTGTGTTTTCCTTAAGTGCTTTTACCTATATTGAAATAAAATGTTTCTTAAAATGGCAATAGAATTCTTATGAAGGCCCACTCCCATTGTGGATGAATATATTGAATGTATGTTGTTGCATGCATCAATTTTTTTTTCTATTATACTATTTTGAGAATTTTTGGGCCAAAACAATTATTCTGGTTGGTTCAGAGCAATTTTCTTCATTGGAAACCCTTTTTGTTTCATCCAATAATGTTTCATTTTTCCCAACATACAACCATTACCATCAAATTTGGAGCTATATATTTTCATTCTTGGTTTTCTTAAATCTTTTTCTTTCTATTTTAATATTAATTTTTTTTTCCATATTTTTTTCCCATCTTACTCATTTTATATTTTTTGTATTATATTTTCCATATACCATGTGTGATCTTGAAAAATAATAAATAGAGAAAAAAAAATTTCCTTTATGTATATGCTCTTAGCCCTATACCTTCCACAATAGAGAAAAATTTGAAACAAAGAGAAAGTTGTGATTTTAAGAAAGACTAACCAAGATCCAACCCTTGTAGGTTTTAACCCCATACATAAATTATCTCCAAAATAATTCTTAAAATAGAAAATAAACAATGGCAATAAAATCAAACAAATATTCACAAATCTTTTCCCTTGGATCCCAAAACCAGGACTATCAAATTTATTTTTCATTATATTCCTTTCAATGTTACAATATGTTAGTGTCAGTTTTTTCATACTGCCATCAGTGATCAAATTTACTCTTTTGCATTTGCATAGTAGGAGTCCCATACTATAAATTTTCATCATTCCATTAGGACATGGATTCATTGATGGTAGTGGTCTTTCATCATTTTTCCCTCATGTGAAAACTTGCTGATTCTCCTCTCTATGGTCTTTAGTCATGATTCACTTTCACTCCACAAGTCATGTTGTTAGGTCATAGGGTTGGTCTCATCAGGTTCTAGGGTCTCATCATAGTCAAATTAATGAGGAAAGTGTCAATAAAAGCAACAAGGACATCAGGATGCCTAATAAACTCAAAAGCATGGTATCTGGAAAAATCAAGGAGGTTGTTGTTTCAGATGGATGTAACTGTCACCTCAAAACATGTTTTGAGGTGAAAAAAAGATACTTTGTTTTGATTATCATCTTTTATGTAATTTTATGTCTCCATATGTAATAAGTTGAACTTTAGAAGCTGCTATCTCCATAAAGCCAAAGGGGCTTTTTCTCTGCCTGGTTTCCAAAGGTGTTCTCCATAGGATTTTTTGTGTAAATCACATTTTAAGTATGTTCATCAGAAAGAGCCCGAAAAAATATTTATAGTGATATATCATGCTCCCAAAACTGACTTCTAGATTGAAAGATATTCCTAAGTGAATAAAAGCCCCCAAAAGCCTAACCTTACCCTTCTTTCTCATTTGGTCCTTAAACTTTATAATTTCTCCCTTTTCATATGATTTTAAAATCTTCATCTCAAAATTCATTTTGTATTTTCATTGCCGTCTCCTACAAACTATCGATGCGATTGACCGATCTGATCACATCGCATCGCAAAAGGTCCATGGCCGATTGACCCACCCCTGATTAAACAACTCCGATGCGATTGAGGTACCTTCGATCCAATCACACCGTCGCATCGCATATTTCCACCCTGCCATGTTTAAAACCTCTGTGCTTCCTTCCGCCGATGCGATGAATCACATATCACCCATCGCATTCGCATTTCCCACAACGTTTAACTTCAAATTCGCTCCCCTTCCTGATTTGCGATTGCGATTTTCCTCGGGTCCCACCTAAAATCCCTCCCGCCCATTCAAAATAAAAAGGGTTTTTCCATTCGTAAAAGGTGATAACTCGATTATTATAGTTTTAAAAATATTTCTTAAATCCCTCATCGCATCGGCCTTTTCTCCCACTGTTTCCATCACTCTGTTCCCTCCATCGCACATCACATATCGTGATTTCTCCCTCGCCATATGCTATGAAAGTTCCCCACCAATTTTCGATTGCAAATAACCCACCTCTGATGCCTCCGATCCGATCATTCCATCGCATCGCAAGTTTCACCGCATTGCTCTATTACGACATGCTCCCTCCCCCCTTCCGATGCGATTTGTGATTGTAATTTGGGCCCACCATCCTTCATTTCTCTCTTTTCAATATAAAAATGGATTTTTGTTAAAGGGGAAAATGTGATTTTCTTTGGTTTCAAAGGCATTTTTTCTTCAGCAAAGGGTTTTTCTTCAAAGAGTAAAGACAGAGATATTGGTCAAGGTCGTGAGCTAATTACAAATGCAGAATTATTTTGGCCTCTTTAGCAACGATTAAAAAGGGATCAGCTCTTCAATTTTCTTCTTCTCATTTGTTGGATATAACAACAAAATATTCTAGATGGTCAAATCTATTGTTTCCCCTCTTTTCGGGGGCATATTGTTGGTTTATTTTATATGTTTAGATTTTTGTTCCAAATTTAGTGAAAAAAATCCTCCTTCTGTGGATCCGCCCCCTTGAAACTGATCTATTTAATATATTTTTCCATCATTTTTAAGGAGGGGGGGGGGAGGTGGAATAAGTTGGAATCATTGAGGACACTCTGCGCTCCATTTTGTAAAAGTTTGGTAGGGAATTAATAAAGAAATGCAGCACTGATTTATGGGATCCCTGTATTAGCTCCCTGTAATTAGCAAGATTGGCAAGGTATGACAGCAAGGAGAACACCGTTTCAACCACTTTGGGATTCTAGGATCTAGCCCTCCTGAATCCGGAGAGGGATCTCTCTAATAAGTGTAAAGATGGATTTATCTTTAAGGTTTTGGGTAATGATATTAGGCTAGTTATGCAGTCTGAGGTTTGTTGTTTTTTTTGGATGGTTGAGCATGATTATGGCTTGAGTGGAAAGTACTAAATGGAAAGAGTTTCAAAGGTGTGAAGTTGCAAGAAAATAGAACAAGCTTTGGCCAAAAAGATGGATGTTTTGTTGGTTTTAGTCCATTGGGCTATGGAGTCATAATAGGGTTTTAGTTGAAACAACAGGTTCAAGAGTGGTCTATGGGGCAAGTCATCTATGTCTAAGGATCTCTTTAAAATTGATTTATGGAATGAAATGATACAACACGAAGGGGAATTAAACAAATGAAGAACAAAGAGCAACCCAAGATTTGGTAAGTACTTCGAAACAAGCCAGCTTTTAACATACACTTAAGAAAAACATAAAAGTAACCTAGGATCTGGTAAGTACTTCGAAACTAGCTAGCCTTTGATACACTTTCAATAGGAAAACATTTAAACACAAAGGAAACACAAATGATAACGAAGAATGGTTTAAGATCTGGTAAGTACTTCGAAACTAGCCAGCTTTCAACACATCCTTAGGGAAACTTTCAGATAGTCTTTGGGGATAAAACTAGGACCAGGGCTCACCATATTTTCCTTAGTTCATCTCTACTTAACATAAAATGAAAATAACTTTCAAGAATAACAATTAGCCTAGACAGTAGGACGAGGGAACACCAGCATTCCTAACTTCTTGAATTGAATTAAATCATTCCTAAATAATACAACTTGGAAGAAAACATATAGATAAAGCTTATCAGTCAGAGAAGGGTACTAATATACAGTAAATCCTAACTCTATGCTTTCTGTTCTTTATCAGAGAAGATGGACAAAGTGAAAAAAGAAATAAAATAACGATTTACAATAAGAAAAACATCACCGTCGACATAGACCAGGATCCCATAAATCAGCTTGTATTGATGCTTCAAACTAGTTACAGCTTTAGGTCCAGTGTTTTAGGTTAGAAATCATCTTCACTTCTTAGCCTAACTATTCTATCACAAGCAGAGCTTCAAGAGCCTTTGAACACTATTTACAATAAGAAGTTTCGAGCTCAAGTATATTTCAAAGTTCTGCAACCAACATTTTCTCATCTTCTATAGGAGTATTTATAGAAGAAATGAGGAGGTGGGATATGATAAAAGATCTCCTGGGTTCAATTAATATAGATTAATGCTTCTCGGCCTTTCAGGGGCTTAATGGAGAAGAGTACAGACATTTTCACTATATTAATTGATTTACATTTAAGAATTAAGCTTGGTGGGAGCTTTTGTTGACTTTAAGGCTCTGTTTCATGATACAATAACTCTGCTAATATTTTGCATTAAGTTCCTTTGGCAGAATTAATTGTTCGGCTGCGTTGAGGCAAATGTCTTATTTTTTATCATAATTCGGCCTCTGTTTGAATGCTTTGAGGAAACAGGTGGCTTTGTGGTAGCTGTGAGGAATCAATTGGCCTCTGTTGTGGCAGTGGAGGCTTTTCTGTTTGATAGATATTTATGATCTTCTTTAATCATTGTTTTAATTTGGAGGATTAGGCTTTTGATAATCAATCTTAGCCGTAATCCCCCAAAACTATCTTCAATCCTTTTTTTTGCTGTGGCAGGTATTCAAAATTGATACTCTTTCGTTTGATTTAATTTTTTGTGTATTGTTGATATGCAGGGCCGCACAGGGTTCATATGGCATCAATGCCCATGAAACAATGATGAAACGTGGATTGTGAACCCCATGGAATGATCTTTCTGAATGCACAAAGGCCTGAGGGATCGTCATCCCCAGCCTTTGGTTTTCCTTTAATATAATGAAAAAAACCATAGAAACCTTCATAAAACAATAAACATAAGTAAATACTGCGTTTAGGTGGTAAAATTTCTTAGGAGGTTGAGGGGAGGAGCTTGGCCGTTGGATGGCATCATCCAACGGTGGAGATCAAAGGGAGACTGTTCGGAAAGAAAAATGGTGTCAATTAAGTCAGATCCGTTGATTGCGCAGAGATCAACAGTCAGGATTGGTTGTGATTCAATAGTGTGAAGGAGTCACATTGTTTGGAAAATAGAAGAAATGCGAAGAAAAGGGTTTAAAACCTTTATTTCGGAAGAAATTGCAAATAAAATGGAATTGGGGCTTTGGGATGATCGTGGTCCGTCGGATGAGATTGGCCCACGAGATCAACGACTGAGATCGTGCATTGAAAACCTTTGGCGAGGGTGGAGGGCGATACTGTAAGGCCAGATTAAATTTGGGCCGTTGATCTGCAGAGATCAACGGTGGGAGTCGCGTGCGATAAAACATAATAGAAATGGGGAAGGTGGTTTCGGGAGGTAAAACCACTATTTTCGCGTGAGAAAAAGGCGGGGAGGCGGTTTTTCCTTTTTGAACGTGATATGCGTTCCCGCCCAACACGTGTCCTTGGAAAATAGCTCATATCGTGCAGCCTTTGGGAAAATAAACTTCGCGCTAAAAGTTACGCGATATGAAATGTGGGCCGTTAGATCTAGGGCCTCAGATATGATGGAGGAGAAAGAGCGCGATGTGAGATAGATGCACAGACGGAAGCGGAGAGGGTGGTTTCAATCTAAGCCACTGGATGTAGAAGATCGATGGCCAGGATTAAATATGGGGCAAAAACGAAATAATATACAGGCAGAGAAAGGTTGAAATAGGATCGTTGATCTGTAGAGATCAACGGCTGGGATTAGCCGAAAACTATTATGAGTGGGGCTGCATATTTTTAACCAAATTCGGGAAATGCGATCTGGACCGTCCGATCTGGACACGTGGATGGCGCAGATGCAATCGGGGGCTTTCGATCGGCGGGGGGAAGAACTTGTATGGTGCGGATGTGATTGAGCGCTAGCCATCAATCTACAGATCAGATCGACGGTGGAGAGTGAATCGGAGGGGTTTGAAGGTGGGGAAAAGGTCAATAATCGGAGTGAATGAGGGCCGTTGGATCTGGGATATAGCGGATAGATCCAACGGTGGAGGATCCATCGAGGAATGCGCTGATCGTTGATCGGCTCAAGATCAACGGTCGAGATTCCTTTAAATAGTGAACTGACGAAACCCTTTAAAACTTAGAAAAACCCAAAATTAAATGAAAAACAAAGGTTTTGTGTATCGGGGCAGGATATATATGTGATACGGTCTGGCGCCCGACTGCGAGGCCTTTGGTCGATATGGAATGCAATAGGCTCGGGGCTTATAAATGGAAAGGGCCAATTGCATCGGAACTTTGGTTTGGGTCTTTCAATCTACCCATTTTACATTAAAAAACATTGTTTGGGCGTGTTTAGACCAAACTTAGGAAAAAGTGGGTTTATGACTTTACAAAGGAAAATATCAATCGGAGATAGAAAAATACAATGTTTAAGCGCTTGATTGCGGGCACAAGTGTTATATGGAGCGATAATAAGATCGAGGGTTGTGTACAAAGGGCTTAGTCACATCGAAACTTTTAATATGGCAAAAAGACTTGTGCGCTCTAATATTTCCGATGTGATAAGTGCCGAAAGGGCTTAGCGCCTAGTTCTAAGGCACGGGCACATGTGGGGAAGTGGTTAAGACTTAGCCCAAAGGGGCTTAAACCCTTAGTACAAAAAACTTATTTTTTATGAAATTTTCAGAGTTTTCTAATGGATTTGGGGGTTTCAACAGAGTTAAAAAGGGAGTTTTAAACTCTGTAAAGTGGATTTTATGAAGAAAAAAAGGGGAATGGATGAAAAATAAAGGAAAATGATGGGGGAAATAGGGAATAAAATGAAGGTTAGTTTTGAGGTGGGGGAAAAGTAAAAATGGCGTTTGCAGCAGTCTTATCTTCATGGAAAACAACAGAATTTCTGAGTTGGAAAAGGAAACAACAGTGAAGATTGAACCAAGAGCATGATGTCTTCATGAGTCTTCAAGAGATAACACTTTTTGCAATAAAACTTGTTCATTGAAGGCTCCAAAAAAATTTTAGCCACCATTTGATATGACAAATTTTATTGGTGGCTAACAGTGGCTCCACTTGGGGATGGTGCCTTCTTGAAGGCATCAAGAATTTCAGACTTGCATTCTCTGGGAGGTTGATCAGTGACTTATCCATTGGGCTGCCTTTCTTGCTTGGATGATCTTCTTTTTTTTGAAAAATGCTAACAGCCATAAAAAATAATGGATCTTCATCAATACAAACTTTCTACCTACCCAATCCTACTGATCTAACATTTTTTCTTCTTTAGAGTGCACTTGGATTGGAAAAATATTTTCACAACATTTTATTCTTTTGAAAGCATAAAACTAATCTAATTATACTCCTCATTTCTCCATAAACTCAGATTAAACAGTTGAGTCCATATTCTTGTCTACCTAATCTACCAATCTGTTAGGATTAAATAGTCTAACAGTTTTTTATTCTTTAAATTCTACAACATAAATTCAAAATCATACAAGTTAGGATTGAACAGTCTAACTTGATGCTGATCTATGGCATAAAAAACAAGTTGCACATAGATATTCTTTTACAGAAAATTAGAACAAAATGGAAGGCTTAAGATCTGAAATTTTCAAAGCACTTCATCTTTTTACAGCTCTATTCTTGCCTCTTTTTTGATTTGTTCTTATTTTATCAACTGGTTCAAATTTTCAGCTAATTAGAACCAGTTATTCCTCTGTTTTGACTCAGAAATTTAAACAGGTTTGAGTCATTCATGTTTTGGAAACATAGGTTCATATTTTGAGCGTGTTTGAACCTTTAATTTCTAGCCTAAACTACCTACTGATACGCCAAGATTAGAATGTTTGGCAAATCGAATTCACTATCCTATCAGCAGTAAATTGAAAACTAATTAGTCAAGTTTAGGATGTTTGACTAACTAGAAGTGTGTTCTTCAGGAGTGGAATTTAAGCTTGCACACTTTCAGATTTGTTTCTCTTTTTTTTGGTATGGGGCTATACCTTTATTGTTTTTGCAATCTGCCCTCTTTTCTTTATTTCACTATTTTTGTATTTTTGATTTTTCTAAATTTGAATGCAATGGTGGATGAAATATTTATAATGAGAAAAAGATAAAAAGGCTTCCAGAACATGACATAGATCAAGAGAAGTAATTCTTAAGAATCCTTCCATTGACAGGACCCCCAAACAATTCTGCTTCATTCAACTCTTGTAAGAAAAAGGCATTATTACCAGCAGTTGAATGAATGAAGTAAGGGCCAAGTCATAAGTTGTCAAATTTTCCATGCTTGCCCTTGTCTTCTCTCCTTGAGTCCCACTTTAAAACTTTGTCCGCAACATTGAAATTGCTGGCCTTTGTTCTTCTGCCAAAAATCTTTTTAATGCTATCTTGCTTCTATAATGATTTTTTATAAACCTCCTCTCTGGTTTGCTGAAGGTGAATAGTCTTATTTATCCTTCTGATCATGTCATTATCTTCATACTGAACCTCTTGAATCAACTTCATAACTGGCACACCAAGGCTGGTAGGAAAGATTGCATCAGTGCCATACACAAGCTGATAGGGTGACATGCCAATAGATTTCTTCAAAGTCAATCTGTCAGCCCAAAGTGCATGCACAAGCTTTGTGTGCCAAGACTTTTTGTTGTCTTCCAACAACTTCTTGATTATGTTCACTAAAATCTTCTTTGAGGATTCTTCAAGTCCATTACCTTGAGGGTAATAGGCCGTGGAATGTCCCAATGTTATCTGATATTTGTGACAGAACTCAACCATCCTCTTTGATCCAAATGTTGCTGCATTATCAGTGATGATCTTGGTAGGGCAGCCAAATCTAGAGAGAATATTATTCTCCATGAATTTTATGATAACATAATCATTGGCTTGCCTATAGGGGATGGCTTCTATCCATTTAGTGAAGTAGTCTATGGCAGTGATAATCCATCTATGTTGAGCAGAAGATGGTGGATGGATTTCACCTATGAAGTCAAGTCCCCACTATTGAAAAGGGGATTCAATAGTGATTGGATGCAGAGGTAAGGGTAGCAGCTTCCTTTTGCCTTCAAAAAGTTGACATTTATGAAAGATAATTATCATCTTGTGTACATCAAGAAAAAGAGTAGGCCAATAGTAACTAGCCCTCAAGATTTTGTTGGCTATTGTCTTCATGTATTAATGGCCTCCACACTCTCCTTCATGTAACTCGTGCTTAACCTTCTCTACATCATACTCAGGCAAACATTTAAGCAATATACCACTTGCATTTTTCCAATAAAGACATCTATCTATAATGCAATAGTTTACAGCTTTTAACTTCAGAAACCTTGCCTTTGTTTTTGTCAAACCAAGAGGTGTATTCAAATTAAGAAAAACATAAAGAATATCAGCATACCAAGAGGAATTCATAAAATAATATTCAACAATAGGAGTTGAGACTTCCTCTTGATCATCCAAAGCATTAATCATATTAATATCAGGAACTTCAAAATTTGATTCAGCCATCAATCTAGCTAGACCTTTGCCTTTGATGAGTTTGGTGGGTTTAATTTCTAGATCATATTCAAGAATAACAACAATCCACTTACCTCTCTTACCATCTGGGTCCTGTGTTAGAATGTCTTTGACAACTGAATTTGGGACAAAGTCAATGATGTGTGAATGCAAGATGTATACTCTAAAGTCTTTTAAAGCTTTAACCAAAGCAAAAGCTTGCTTTTCCATAATGTTATACTTTAGAGGGGCATCCCTTAAAGCCTTGCTAAAGAATGCAATAGGCTGCTCTTGTCCTTGTGGATTTTTCTGTAAAAGGACAGCAGCTATTGTATACTCTGATGCAAATGAAAAAATATAAAAATCTTTTGAAAAATCAGGACTTATTAGAACCGGTGTTTTGGTTAAAGCTTGTTTCACCAGTTTAAAGGACTTCTTTGCTTCCAAGGTCCATTTTACCCCTTGCTCCTTCTTCAACATGTTTGTAATATTTCTAAGGAGCTCAACCAAGTTGGGTATGAACCTTCTCAAAAAGTTAATCTTTCCAATGAAATATTGCAACTCCTTGATGTTTCGAGGATGAGAGATTTGCAATATGGCCTCAATCCTCTTTGGATCTATCTTAATACCCTCTTCTGAAATAATGTGCCCAAGAAGCTTACCTTATTGGAGACTGAAAAGTGTTTTCTTAGGGTTCAAAGATATCCCAAACTTTCTGCATCTCTCAAAAACTGTTTTTAAATGTTCTAAGTGCTCTTCATATGTCTTTGAAAAAACAGTAACATCATCAAGGTATATAATGATGAAGTAGCCTAGTTCTTCGGAGAATGCTATGTCCATGGCTCTCTGAAAAGTTGCACCAGCATTCATTAGACCAAAGGGAATTTTTAAATACATGAAAGTGCCCCATGGTGTAGTAAAGGTTGTCTTTAATTGATCATCAGGGTGAACTAAGATCTGATTGTACCCTGAATAGCCATCTAGCAAAGAAATTCTTCTAGACCCTACCACCCTTTGTAAAATATGATCCATCTTAGGCAAAGGGTAGTTGTCTTTCAATGAAGCCTTGTTTAAGTCTCTAAAGTATATACAAAGCCTGATCTCTCCTGTTTTCTTCCTAACTGACACCAGATTAGACACCCATTCAGAATATCTAATAGGGACAATAATACCAGCTTCATACATTTTCTTGATTTCCTTCTCAACGAAAGGCAGCTGAACAGGGTTTATTCTGCGCAGCTTCTGTTTGAATGGTTTTTGGTTTTCCTTGAGAGAGATTTTGTGCTGTATTATTTCAGTGTCATAGGATTTAAGATCTTCGTAACTCCATGAAAAAACATCAGAAAATTCTTTAAACAAATCTATGTATTTGAGTTTAATATGAGCTAGTAAAGTCTTAGACAGTTTAATCATCATAGGTTTAAGTTTACTACCTATATTACACTCTTCCACTTCAGTCTCTACAGGCTCTAGTTTTTGCTTCTTGGCCACATTGTTAAAATCGAACAACTCTTCTAAAGGGGCCAGACCCTTAGGAAAACTCTGATCTTTGGACTGTAGGGTTTCTAACTCCTTTGTTTCTACTCTGTAGTCAATTCTGTTTTGTTTTCAAGTTTTCTAGTCAGTAGATTTATATCAACAAGTTCAGGAGACGGTTCTTCTTCACCAAGAAAATTTTCTTCACTATTGCAGTCTGTTTCATAATCTGAATCCGAACTGTGTAGTTCGAATTCATTTCTGAATTGCATGAAGTCTTCTATTTTTTTGTCTCCGTCAAACACTTGCAAATACTTTTCATTATCAAGAATGGCTGGCCTGAATTTTATTTGAGTTGTGCAGTCTTTCGTTTCATATGGAGTTAATCATGTTCTAGTTGCAAAGGCTAAGTTGTGGGCCACAATATTTATTTTTCTTGGGACAAAAAATACTTGGTACTCCTCAAAAGTTTTTAAAAGATCCATGACATCGTTTCGATAGGCCCTAAGTCTTGGGTGGTTTGTGTTATATTCCCTATTAACTTGCCTAATAATTAACTCAGAATACCCATACGCTTTAATTCTCTTGGCTCCTAAACTTTTCAACAAACGCAAGCCTGAAAGCAGAGATTCATATTCCGCTATGTTATTCGAACACTAAAAGTTCAATCTACAGGAAATGCTATCTGTGTGGTTGTTCTCAGTGTTGCAAATCTAGACACCTACACCAGCGTTGGTTCTAGTGCATGACCCGTCAAAGTTCATACTCCACAGAGGACTATTTTCGGTTTCATCTTGGTTACTATCCTCTTCAACTAATGTTCTTTTTGAATGTTCATGAGTATCAACACTTAGTTGAATCTTTTTTAAATCCTCAGATTTTTCACTTTGTTGAGGGTTGTTTCCTTGACTATCAAGGTTTAAAAGAAATGGATGCATGAATTGTAGCTCAAGACCTGTGTTTGGTTTGCTAAAGTTTTCAAATGCAAAAAACTGCTTTGACACTTCTGTGCAGTGCTCTTCTTCTTCTCTATCGGCCATCAGTTCTGTTAAAGTGACTTGTTCACCAAAAGTTTCATCGTTAAACAAGATAAAAGAATCAAGGCCTGTATTTACAGAGTACAGAGGAGAGTTTCATGGTTTTTCTTGGCTTGTAAATGTGTATTGCATATGGGACTCCCTGTAAAGTCTTCTTGTTTGATTGAAAACAGGGATAGTCACATAGGCCATGTCCATCTGCATATTTCCTTGTAACTTATCTCCCCGAGATCTTGATAATAACATTCCATACTTTGGGGGCACATCAGCCACAACAATATCCATAACTAAGAATTTGGCTGGAATCTGGGCTAAGTTCACGCGGAGGTCTTTAATTAATCCTAAAATTTTTACTCTGCTCGAGTCAAAGGAGTAAAGGTCTTTATAAGGTTTGGTGATTTCTAGACCCAGGCTCTCTATCATAGCTTTAGGAATTAAATTATGAGAAGCCCCTGAGTCATGCATAGTGTTATGAAAAATCTTGTCATGAACATTTAAACTCACATAAAAGGGAGGAACAGGTCCCTCTTGATACTTGCCTTCAATATTTGGACCAAAAATAAGCTTTAGTTGGTTATTATTAAGATTGACTGTGTCATTATTCTCTTCTATGTTTAAAGCCTTCAAAATTTGGGTCCTATATACATTTTGGGCAGCTAAATCAGTCAAGGGAACATAGATTTTGATTTTGGAAATTTCCTACTCTAGGCTGAAAGGTGTTTGATTCTTTGAAGTACTTGTCTCAGCCTTACTAGCTGCCACTCTATCAGCAACATCACCTTGCTGATTTGTTCTATTTACATTTGAAAAAATGGTTTTAACAAGAGTACTAGCTGAAGTGTTAGTACTGCGAAGGTCTGCACTCTGCTTTGGATTTTTTTGAGTGCCTTTATCTTTACCTTTATCAGAATTCACAGCCATTATTTTTTCCTTCTGTTTGACAACTTTGGGTTTACTTACAGTGCTGTTTTGTGAAGATTTGACAGAGGTTTTGGTGTTGGGAGCCTCTTGATTGGTTTTACTTCTAAGGTCATATTCCCTTTGAGATTCTATGATGACATTCTCCATGTCTTGATAATAACTTTCATCATCATCTCTTTTGTCATCACAGGGTGTGTAAAGACCTTGTTTTTTATCATATTGAATCTCAAAGTCATCATTATCTATTCCCAACATGTTGATATCATCTTCCTCTGTTGGTTCATCTGTTTCCTCAACCTCTCTCACATATTTTTGATGAAAGGGAGGAGTGATATGTTGATCATCTTCCCTAGGTCTATTTGGATGTCGGTTCCTTCTAAAATTCTGATTTTGGTTCTGGTTTCTGTTTTGAGGAGCAGTTTGGTTTTTACTTGCTTGTGCTCTCTCAAGGATGCTCATTTTCTTCATCATCTCGTCCATCATTTTTTCCATCTTTTAGCTGGAAGTGGAAGGGGTGGATTCCTCTCTGAAGGATACTCTCTTATCATTTTTCATTCTTGTTCTCTTCTCCATTAAGTTAACATCCACAACAAGAGCTACTTTTTGCATATCTTCAAGAGTTGTAGGATCTCTCTCTCTCAGCTGATAGGCCATCTTAGGGTCAAACCCTTCAGGAAACTTGTTTAGAGCTGAGCCCTATGGAGGTTTTAGATCTGGGGAAAGTGCATTGTATACACTGTTAAATCTGGTGCAGTAAGCTTGAACACTTTCCCCGGTGTTTCTATGGAGGTTGTTGTAATCAGAAAGGACTTGGAGAGGATTTTTCTTCACTTCCCATTTGTTTAAGAATGTCTGATGGAAGGCTTGGAGATCATTTATACTATGGGGGGTTAAGCCTTTAAACCATTTCCTTACTTCTCCCCCCATACTTGGAGAAAATAATCTAAGCTTGACAGAATCATCATCAATTTCATTTCTGTCAAAGTAGTCATTCATCTTATCCACATGTTGTGATGCAATAATAGCATTACTAGCATCATATAATGGAATTTTGGACTGATAGTCCTGTGGAAGATTGGCTAATGGTACAGGAAGGACTAAAGGAGAATACCATGCTGCCATGATATATGGTGGAGGTGGATTTACAAGAGGGGTATTAACAAGAGAAAAAGTGGGTTGAAGTGGAGTGGTTTGAATAGTGGATGTAGGGTGAATGGATGTGGATGGAACAGGAATAGATTGCTGAGCTGACCTTGGATGAGAAACACCTAAATTGGAAAGGAAATGTGAATCAGGTGGTGTTGTTTCTCTACTACTGGGATGTTTACTTTGTTTAGGTGATGAAAGTGAAGACTCGGAATCTAGCTTATCTAAATCACCAAGAGACCTAGTTCTGAATGGATTTATTATATTTTCTTGTGATTGTTGTAGAGCTGCAAGATTCTCAGGAACTGAATTAGCTCTCAAGGGTGATCTGAAAATAGTTGAAAAAATTATCTTAGGAGACTTCCTAAGGATACTTTCTGGGTTATCAACTATCTCAAGTGGGTCAGGGTCAGGATAGGCTCTAGTATGAATCTTTCTAGGAGCCACTATGATGTGTTTTTCAGACCCAAATAAACAAGAAAAGTTCAACCAAATATGACAATCTTTGAGAGGTTAACTAATTTGTTTTACACAAATTTTAATCCTACAGTCCTATAACTGAGTTTGAATGATGTTACAATGATAATGGTTCTTCCCAGTGGAGTCTTAAGGTCTGTTGAGGATTGTGGAGTCGCCAAGTGGAAGTTTTTAGCTCTTCTGGAGGTAAAAGGTTTTATGGTCCACCACCATGTTTATTAAATTCCAATCTGAAATATTTTTTGGGTTTTCTGAGTTATTTTTTAGTTGCGTGGTTTCTAAGAGTGTCCTAACTCTATTGCAAAACTTAGCTAAGGTTGCGAGACAAAGACAATCTACTCTTATGGCTAAGCTAGCTGGTTTTTCAAGGTTAGATAAACTCTTATGAGAATCCTAGGGTTTGCTTAGTTTGTCACTGATTCAAACAAGTTTCATCATGATTACCATCACTTGGTAGTGCTTGAAAAGGTTGCTTTTTACTCACTTCACAATTTTCTTGAAATTATGATTTCTGAGGTCTTAGAAGTATTTATGATGAAAAACACTCACAAAGATCCCTAGCGGAGTCGCCAGAAATGTTAGCTCCCTGTAATCAGCAAGATTGGAAAATTCTGACAGCAGGGAGAACACCGTTTCAACCACTTTGGGATTCTAGGATCTAGCCTTCCTGAATCCAGAGAGGGATCTCTCCAATAAGTGTAAAGATGGATTTATCTTTAAGGTATTGGGTAATGATATTAGGCTAGTTATGCAGTCTGAGGTTTTTGTTTGTTTTGTATGGTTGAGCATGATTATGGCTTGAGTGGAAAGTTCTAAATGGAAAGAGTTTCAAAGGTGTGAAGTTGCAAGCAAATAGAACAAGCTTTGGCCAAAAATATGGATGTTTTGCTGGTTTTAGTCCATTGGGCTATGGAGTCATAATATGGTTTTAATTGAAACAATAGGTTCAAGAGTGGTCTATGGGGAAAGTCATATATGTCTAAGGATCTCTTTAAAATTTATTTATGGAATGAAATGATACAACAAGAAGGGGAATTAAACAAATGAAGAACAAAGAGCAGCCTAAGATCTGGTAAGTACTTTGAAACTAGCCAGCTTTTGACATAAACTTAAGAAAAACATAAAAGTAACCTAGGATCTAGTAAGTACTTCGAAACTAACCAGCCTTTGATGCACTTTCAATAGAAAAACATTTAAACACAAAGGAAACAAAAATGATAATGAAGAATGGTTTAAGATCTGGTAAGTACATCAAAACTAGCTAGCTTTCAACACATCCTTAGGGAAACTTTCAGATAGTTTTTGCGGATGAAACTAGGACCAGGGCTCACCATATCTTCCTTAGTTCATCTCTACTTAACATAAACTGAAAATAAATTTCAAGAATAACAATTAGCCTAGACAGTAGAATGAGGGAATGCCAGCATTCCTAACTGCTTGAATTGAATTAAATCATTCCTAAATAATACAACTTGGAAGAAAAAATATAGATAAAGCTTATCAGTCAGAGAAGGGTACTGATATACAGTAAATCCTAACTCTATGCTTGTTGTTCTTTATTAGAGAAGATGGACAAAGTGAAAACAGAAATAAAATAATGATTTACAATAAGAAAAAAATCACCGTCGACATAGACCAGGATCCCATAAATCAGCTTGTATTGATGCTTCAAACCAGTTACAGCTTTAAGTCCAGTGTTTCAAGTTAGCAATCATCTTCACTTCTCAGCCTAACTATTCTATCACAAGCAGAGCTTCAAGAGCCTTTGAACACTATTTACAATCAGAAGTTTCGAGCTCAAGTATATTTCAAAGTTCTGCAACCAACATTTTCTCATCTTCTATAGGAGTATTTATAGAAGAAATGAGGAGGTGGGATCTGATAAAAGATCTCCTGGGTTCAATTAATACAGATTAATGCTTCTCGGCCTTTGACGGGCTTAATGGAGAAGAGTACAAATATTTTCACTGTATTAATTGATTTACATTTAGGAATTAATCTCGGTGGGAGCTTTTGTTGACTTTGAGGCTCTGTTTCATGATATAATAACTCTGCTGATATTTTGCATTAAGTTCGTTTGGAAAAATTAATTGTTCTGCTGCGTTGAGGCAAATATCTGATTTTCTAATCATATTCAGTCTCTTGTTGAATTCTTTGAGGCAACAGGTGGCTTTGTGGTAGCTGAGAGGAATCAATTGGCCTCTGTTGTGGCAGTGGAGGCTTTTTTGTCTGATAGATCTTTATGATCTTCTTTAATCACTGTTTTGATTTGGAGGATTAGGATTTTGATAATCAATATTAGCCGTAAGCTCCCAAAACCGTCTTCAATCCTCTGTTCTACTGTGGCAGGTATTCAACACTGATACTCTTTTGTTTGATTTAATTTTCTGTGTCTTGTTGATGTGTAGGGTTGCACAGGGTTCATATGGAATCAATGCCCATGAAGCAATGATGAAACATGGATTTTGAACCCCATGGAATGATATTTCTGAATGCACAAAGGCCTGAGGGATCGTCATTCCCAGCCTTTGGTTTTCCTTTAATATAATGGAAAAAACCATAGAAACCTACATAAAACAATAAACATAAATAAATCCTACGTTTAGGTGGTAAAACTTCTTAGGAGGTTGAGGGGAGGAGCATGGCCATTGGATGGAATCATCCAATGGTGGAGATCAAAGGGAGATTGTTCGGAAAGAACAATGGTGTCAATTAAGTCAGAGCCGTTGATTGCGCAGAGACTAACGGTCAGGATTGGTTGTGATTCAATGGTGTGAAGGAGTCACATTGTTTGGAAAATAGAAGAAATGCAAAGAAAAGGGTTAAAACCTTTATTTGGGAAGAAATTGCAAATAAAATGGAATTGGGGCTTCGGGATGATCGTGGGCCGTCGAATGAGATCGGCCCACGAGATCAACGGCGGAGATCGTGCGTTGAAAACCTTTGGCAAGGGTGAAGGGCGATAGTGTAAGGCTAGATTAAATCTGGGTTGTTGATCTGTAGAGATCAACGGTGGGAGTCGCATGCGATAAAACATAACAGAAATGGGGAAGGTGGTTTCAGGAGGTAAAACCATTGTTTTCGCGTGAGAAAAAGGCAAGGAGGCGGTTTTGCCTTTTTGAACGCGATATGCATTCTCGCCCAACACATGTCCTTGGAAAATAGCTCGTATCGTGTGGCCTTTGGGAAAATAAACTTCACACTAAAAGTTACGCGATATGAAATGTGGGCTGTTAGATCTGGTGCCTCAGATCTAATGGAGGAGAAAGAGTGTGATATGAGATAGATGCGCGGACGGAAGCGGAGAGGGAGGTTTCAATCTGAGCCATTGGGTGTAGAAGATCGATGTCCAGGATTAAATATGGGGAAAAAACGAAATAATATACAGGTGGAGAAAGGTTGAAGTAGGACCATTGATCTATAGAGATCAAAGGCTAAGATTGGCTGAAAAATATTATGAGCGGGGTTGCATATTTTTAACCAAAGTCGGGAAATGCGATCTGGACTGTCGGATATGGACACGTGGACGGCCCAGATGCAATCGAGGGCTTTCGATCGGTGGGAGGAAGAACTTGTATGATGTCGATGCGATTGAGCACTAGCTGTCGATCTATAGATCAGATCGACGGTGGAGAGTGAATCGGAGGGGTTTGAAGGTGGGGAAAAGGTTAATAATAGGAGCGAATGAGGGCCATTGGATCTGGGATATAGCGGATAGATCTAACGGTAGAGGATCCATTGGGGAATGCCAATCGGGGAGAGGAAATATTATAAGAAAAAAACACCCTTTGAAAATTGTCGATGCGATGTTGCGTTGATCATTGATCGGCTCAAGATCAACGGTCGAGATTCCTTTAAACAGTGAACTGGAGAAACCATTTAAAACTTAGGAAAACCCAAAATTAAATGAAAAAGAAAGGTTTTGTGTATCGGGGCGGGATATATATATGATACGGTCTGGTGCCTGACTGCGGGGCCTTTGGTCTATATGGAATGCGATAGACCCGGGGCTTATACATGGAAAGGACCAATCGCATCGGAACTTTGGTTCGGGTCTTTCAATCTACCCATTTTACATTAAAAACATTGTTTGGGCGTGTTTAGAGCAAACTTAGGAGAAAGTGGGTTTATGACTTTACAAAGGAAAATATCAATCGAAGATGAAAAAATACAATGTTTAAGCATCTAATTGCGGGCACAGGGGTTATATGGAGCGATAATAAGATCGGGGGTTGTGTACAAAGGGCTTAATCACATCGGAACTTTTAACATGGAAAAAAGACTTATGTTCTCTAATCTTTCCAATGTGATAAGCACCAAAAGGGCTTAGCGCCTGGTTCTAAGGCATGGGCACACGTGGGGAAGTGGTTAAGACTTAGCCCAAAGGGGCTTAAACCCTTAGTACAAAAAACTTATTTTTTATGAAATTTTCGGAGTTTTCTGATGGATTTGGGGGTTTCGACAGAGTTAAAAAAGGAGTTTCAAACTCTGTAAAATGGATTTTATGTAGAAAAAAAGGGGAATGGATGAAAAATAGAGGAAAATGATGGGGGGAAAAGGGAATAAAATGAAGGTTAGTTTTGATGTAGGGGAAAAGGAAAAATGGTGTTTGTAGCAGTCTTAGCCTCATGGAAAAAAACATAATTTCTAAGTTGGAAAAGGATATAGCAGTGAAGATTGAACCAAGAGCATGATGTCTTCATGAGTCTTCAAGAGATAACGCTTTTTGCAATAAAACTTGT
This sequence comes from Pinus albicaulis, assembly GCA_034641835.2. NCBI lineage: Eukaryota > Viridiplantae > Streptophyta > Pinopsida > Pinales > Pinaceae > Pinus > Pinus albicaulis. Next base: position 592,627,272 of record CM076570.1, read on the forward strand.
TCCTTGAAGGCTCCAAAAATGTTTTAGCCACCATTTGATATGACAAATTTTATTGGTGGCTAACACCCTGTGGTATGGATTTTATCACTGTTCTTTCCTTTGTGATCATTTGTTAATTGTTATGTTTTCCATTCACTAATTCATATTTCTATTTGGATGTTTTCAAGATAGATACGTAGAATCCATTGTATAATGCTCTACCTTGGGAAAATCATTCAATACTTTATGTTTTCTTCTGTTTGAAAATGATCCATCTCCTATGCCCTTTTCAGCTCCTCACCAGTCTTAAGCATTTCATCATTATCAAAAACAAAGTTGTTAAAATCCTTGCCTACCTTGCCCCATAGAATACCTTGTATCTCTGATTTAATTCACCAGATTTAAACTTCCCAACCCCATCTGATCCATACAACCCAGGAAATGGATAAAACATTTCGAGCTACTATACCTAGCCTAAAATCATTTGCAGTTATATTTCATTGAACATTTTTCACGGAGAGAGCCCTCTCCTGACCTTGTAGGGCTAGCTACAAGGCTGAGTGTGGTTTGAGGTTAACTTGATTTTCCTTCCTTCAGCCTGAGATTCAAATTAGGTGCTAACATTCGCGGGGACCATATTGGGGAGTATTTAAAAACAAAAGACTGATCACCCCAGTAATATCTTCCATAGAATTTCTTGGACTATGGATGATGAGGTTCAGAGTTTGCTAGGCTGAAATAAAACATTGTAAAGTAGAAAATCAACCAGACTGGCTTCAAGGAAATACACAAGGGCCAACCCTAATCCAAATCCTCCCCTTATATTTGAAAATCCTAATCTCTTTCCACAAATAATCAGAAGACAAGAAGGTTCAGTAAGCCCTAGACCTATTTTCAGATCCCATACCTGGCCCAGTGAGTGGTTGTTTGTAGAAGATCTCTCGTTTGATGAGTATTTTTAGCTTTCTTTGTTCAGAAAAAAAATTGAAACTACACTTGAAGACATAGTTTTAGACCCTGAGTTTCTTGTGGATCTTGGAGTTCAAAGGGCAAATAGATCAATTGATGACTACATTTTAAATTCCCCTTAGACAGCTGTCACTATAACCAATATCCCTGAGCCTTCAAAGTTATCAGAAACAACATTTTCCACCCTTAATTCATCAACATTCCCATCATTTTTAGAAGCCCATTCTTATCTTTCGACTCCTCCATCAACGACACCCTTGAATCCTAGTAGCACAAATGCTGTTGTAAATCCAACTCAAGTCATGGTTGCCCGGTATGTACCCCTGGTTTTACCTCAAAATATGAATGATATTCCTGTTGATTACCAAAGTAAAATACCTATATTTGATGCCACTCAAAGCATCACAGCCCAACAACATGTTGATAAGATGAATGACTTATTTGACCTTCACGAGGTAGAGGCAGAAAATGTGACCACAAGATTGTTTGTCCAAAGCTTTGGAGGTGAAGTTCGAAAATGGTTCAGAGCCTTACCAACAGCCTCTATCCACACTTTTCCGGAGCTACATAGACAATTCTTAGACCGGTGGGAGGTAAAGAAAAACCCACTCCAAATCCTATCTGAACATGAAAATATTAAAAGGAATGTGGGTGAAAGTGTACAAGATTATTGTGTGAGATTTAATGCTGTGTATAATGCTATTCCGGCCAACCTAAAACCCCCCATGGGGTTAGCTTTGCTCAAAGTTCTAGATGGTTTCGATGCTAATATGGCATATCAACTATGAGAACAAGATCCTACCACACTTGAAGATATGCAGAAAATAGCTGTGAGCGTAGAAGAAAATTTGTTGGCTAGAAGAGCGCGGACAAGAGCCAAAAAGAGGGTAACTGTAAAAGAAGAAGCATCTCCTTAAGATACGAATATGGATACTTTGATCCGAACAATAGAGAAGATGTTTGATCGGTTGACTATTTTAGATAGACCTGAAGCACAAATCAGGAATCCAAATTTCAGAGGACAGCAACAACCCCAATTTCGAATTAAGCAAAGGGAACATAAAACGCAAGACCAAACAGCACAACAGCAACAAATCAGAACTCCTTTGCAACAAAATTATGTTCAGGGAATGGAAACAGATGATGATAATGATCCAGTACTTGAAGCTAACCATTTTTTCACAGCCGATGGTGCGCCCATATTTCTCACAAAAGATGAAGAATATATAGTGATTCCAGACATTCGGAGATATGAAGATTTCATATTGGCCAATGATGTAGTGTTAGAGGAAGAATCCAATGATTACCAACGAGGATGTATGAACGCTTTGCCAGTGCAACAGAAGCAGTATTCTTTGAGGAGCAGGGATGTGCCAATAAATCCCATTCAGAAAAGGAAAGAGCTGCAATGAAAAAATGACTCCTCAAATACTCAAAGGAAAGGGAAAGAGCCTGCTGATCCCTCTCCCATCAAGGCATCCTCAGCGATTAACATTGCAAATGAAAAGAATCAGCTTAGCACAACAAATGAGCAAGTGGAGAAGAAAGATTCTCCCATCAAAGAGGTAGAAAAAGTTCCATATTTTAATTTAGAAAATGAAATTGCTAAGCTGAAGGTGTCCATGCCCTTGACTGAGTTGGTAAAAAACAACACTTATAAACATCAGGTGTATAGAATTTTGCAAATAGACTCTATATCAGATATGGTAAATGTTGAAGATGACTATCCTGAACTCATTTTTGGTCCAGCCATAGAAGGTCAGTCAGAAGAAAGTGAAGTCCCTCCCTTCTACCTGAGTCTTAGACTGCATGAGTTCATTTTACATAATGGTATGTTGGACTCTGGAGCATCTCACAACTTGATTCCCAAAGCCATTATGGAAAATTTGGGTCTTGATATTACCCGCAAATACCATGATTTGTATTCCTTTGACTCTGGTAGGGTCCATTGTATTGGCCTTATCAAAGACTTGGTAGTATCTTTAGATCAAATCCTAGCCAAGAATGTTTTGATGGATGTGGTTGTTGTCGATGTTCCACCGGTTCGGAATGCTTTTTTCCAGGTCATGGGGTGAAAAACTGAAAGGAACCATATAGATTGATTTCTCTTATGCCACTATTCCTTTGTTCGGTCAGTTGAGAAAAATATACAGGGAGAAGAAAATGAAATACATGATCACTAGAAAATAGAAGCCAGTTAATCATCCAATTAATGCAGTCCACACAGATTTAGAGTCATTTGTATTATATTCAGATGGTGGTTTGAATGATGAAAATGTTCAGTTGGTAGAAGTAGATGAGGTACCTGAAATTTCAGAAAATTTTAGGGAAGTCCTTAGACAGGAAAAAGATAAAGCAACAAGTATCTCTAAGCTTTCTGCCTGCCAGCAACAAAAGAACAATGAACAACAGAAAAATACAGAAATCATTCAAGGAAAAGTAGAGAAACAAGCAAAATTTTAGCATCTAGAAGAAGAAGAAGATGGCATTTGGAGCATGGACTTTGACGGAGCTATTGGTAAGGACGGTGCTGGTATAGGAATATGGATCTGGAGCCCTGTTTTCTAGCCTGAAAAAGTTCCTAGTAATGTTAAAGTATGTGCTTACAAATTGGCTTTTGAATGCTCTAACAATGAAGCAGAGTATGAAGCTTTGATCACAGGTATGAAAATTTTGAAGAAGCTAAAGGAAAAGATAATTTCTGTCTATGGAGATTCAGAGTTGATAATCAAACAATTAAAGGGAGAGTATCAAGCAAAGCATCCGCGATTAAGGGCCTACAAAAATGCAGTCCTAGACATCTTGAGGATATTTTCTGAATACACTTTGACAACAGTACCCCGAATGCAAAATCTTATTGCAGATTCTCTTTCCACTATTGCAGCCAATTTGAAGATTCCAATGAATTCCAACAACAAATTTGAAATTTATGTCAAACATTGGCCTGTTGTTCCTGATAATTTAAGGTATTGGCAAGTGTTTTGGGATGAAAATGAAATCAATGCTTTTTTGCAGAGTGAAGGAAAATTCAAGGATACTTCCATAGAGGGTGATTATGATGTCGATGACCAAGAAATCGAAGCAAATCAGATGGACATATTGCAGCTGAAAGACAATGTAATTCCTAGAGGTCTCATACCTTTAGAAGAGATTTTTGATCAAGATGATGTTGCAAAGAAACCGAGTTTGGTGCCTACTGATAAAGTAGTTGAAGATGTTAATCTTGGAACAGCTGACAAGCCTAAGCTTGTGAAGTTATCAAAAGCATTGTCCCCTGAGGTAAAGGAACAATATGTTAAATTACTTTCTAAATTTTCTGATGTGTTTGCGTGGGATTATTCAGATTTGAAGGTGTATGAAAAAAGTATAATTCAGCATACTATTCCCATCAAGGCAAATCAGAAGCCATTTAGATAGACGCTGAGAAGGATCAATCCAAAGCTGCTCCCATCCATTGAAAAAGAGGTAAACAGACTGTATAAAGCTAGTATCATTGTCCCAATTAGATTTTCTGATTGGATTTCGAATTTGGTCCCGGTATGAAAAAAGACAGGAGAAATAAGGTTGTGCATAGATTTCTGGAATCTGAATAAAGTATCCTTAAAGGATAACTATCCCCTTCCAAAGATGGATCATATTCTATAAAGAGTAGTTAGAGCATCAAGGATGTCACTACTTGATGTTTACTCAGGCTATAATCAGATCTTGGTGCATGCAAAAGACCAAGACAAAACTACTTTCACAACACCTTGGGGAACTTTCCAGTATTCCAAAATGCCATTTGGACTAAAGAACGCTGGAGCCACTTTCCAGCGAGCAATGGATATCGCTTTCACTAATGAAAAGGATGTTTTTCTGGTTGTTTATTTAGATGATCTGACAGTGTTTTCTGGTTTTGATGATGAACATTTGCACCACTTGAAGGTTGTATTTCAGCGATGCAGAGAGTTTGGGATTTCTCTCAATCCGAAGAAAAGTCTGTTTGGTATGGATGAAGGCAAGTTGCTGGGGCATATCATCTCTAAAGACGGTATCCGCATTGATCCTTCAAGAGTGGAAGAAATTCAGCACATAGACTTCCCACGTAACAAAAAGGAGATTCAGGCATTCAATGGTAAGATGAACTTCTTGCACATATTTATACCCAATTTGGCTGAACATTTACAAGAAATGACTAATATGTTGAAAAAGGATAGCATTGTCAAATGGAGCGAGGATGCTATCAAGTCATTTAATCTGGTAAAGTTTACTTTGTCCAATGCCCTAGTCTTGATTAGTCCTGATTACACTCAAGATTTCATTATATTTTCAATTGCATCGGAGCATACCATGGCTGCGGTATTGATGCAAAAGAGAGATCAGATTGAACAACCCATTGCCTTTTTTAGTAGGACCATTCGAGATGCTTCCTTGCGGTATAATATTATTGAGAAACAAGCATTGGATCTTATAAAAGCATTGAATGATTCTAGAGTATACATTTTGCGTTCACATAACATATCATATGTTCCTAATGTGGTAGTAAAATATGTGTTGATGCAAACTGATCTGGAAGGAAGAAGAGGTAAGTGGATAGCAACAATGTTGGAATATGATTTGGAGATCAAACCCACAAATTTAATCAAAGGAAAAGGTTTAGCAAAACTAATGGCACAATCAAACCTGTGTGCCCTGGACATAAATCTCATACCAGCAATGTCAGAGGATGAGGATGATGGTTCACTTGTTCCAGTTTCAGACATTTTTCTCCAATCCCCATGGCATCCAGACACATTTTATGTTCTTCAACATCTTTCGCCACCTCCAGGGATGTCTAGAAGCAAAGGTAGATCACTAAAACTCAAGTCTGCTAAATTCTGTATTTTAAACAGTTCTCTTTATTGGAAATATCCAGGAGGTATTCTACTTAATTGTTTGGTTGAAGATGAGGCTCAGCAGGTGATGCATGACTTTCACAAAGGTGATTGTGGTGGTCATTTGTTTTGGAAAACAACAGCTAACAAAGTGTTGAGAGCAGGATATTATTGGCTCACTTTATTTTCAGATTTGTATAAAACAGTGATGAGCTGCCATGAGTGTCAAGTTTTCCAAGGAAAAAGGAAACTGCTTCCTCTTCCTTTGAAACCAGTTCAAGTAAATTCTCCTTTTCAGCAGTGGGTACTTGATTTCATAGGGGAAATCCATCCCACGTCATCAGCGCAAAATATATGGATCTTGACAAGTACCGATTATTTCACCAAATGGATTGAGGCCATTCCAACAAGGCATGCCATGTATACGGTAATCATTCAATTCTTAGAATCGAATATCTTGTCTCGTTTTGGTTGCCCTCAAAAAATCATAACAGATAACGAAACAACATTTAGATCCAAGAAGATGGTGGAATTCTACGAAAAATACAATATTGTGTTGGGCCATTCGAAAACATACTACCCACAAGGCAACGGCCAGGAGGAATCATCAAATAAATCTCTGATAAACATAATCAATAAAATGCTGGAAACAAATAAGAGGAATTGGCATCGAAAGCTCATCAATGCGTTATGGGAAGATAGAGTCAGCAGCAAGAAATCCATAGGTATGTCACTGCTTGAATTAGTTTATGGCACTGATTCTATGTTTCCTACATCGCTTACAGTTCCAGTCATGAGACTATTGCAAGAGGCTGGCAGCGAAGAGGACGATAATCAGCGAAGGATAAATCAAATGATCCACCTTCAACAAACAAGGGAGGAAGTTTCTCAAAACACTATTCGGTTGCAGAAAAAGATAAAGAAAATCTATGATCGTAAAACCAAAGTAGAAAAATTTCATTTGGAAGATGTGGTGTTGAGATGGGATGCACGAAATGAGGAAAAAGGGAAGCATGGTAAGTTTGATAACCTATGGAAAGGACCGTATAAGATTTCAGCATAGAGGGGACAAAATGCTTTCTTGCTTATAGAGATGGACGGCCAAGATTGCCCTGGAGGGCCAGTGAATGGTAGGATTTCTAAGCACTACCACTTGATATAATGGATCAAAAATTATGTCATAGTCATTGTATATACCATGCCATTGCTGGTCAGATTTCAAGTACACATTCATTGAAGTTTGGGGCCTGAGGTGAAGGCTATAAAACTTGAATGATATGTGTAAGGTTTGTTGTTTTTAATTTAGTTTTTAGTCGTAGCTTGAGTTAGAGTCAGTTTACATTGTCTCAGTTTTCAGTGTTTTGACTGTATTTTCCCAATGGATAAGGCTACTTGGTCTATAGTGTTCTTGGCACCTCCAAGGAGCTGCCATCCCCATTGGAGCCAATGTTAGTGTCAGTTTTGTCATACTGCCATCAGTGATCAAATTTACTATTTTGCATTTGCATAGTAGGAGTACCATACTATAAATTTTCATCATTCCATTAGGACATGGATTTATTGATGATAGTGGTCTTTCATCAGTTCTCCCTCATGTGAAATTTTTTTGATTCTCCTCTCTATGGTCTTCAGTCATGATTCACTTTCACTCCGCAATTCATGTTGTTAGGTCATAGGGTTGGTCTCGTCAGGTTCTAGGGTCTCATCATAGTCAAATTAATGAGGAAAGTGTCAATAAAAGTAGCAACGACATGAGGATGCCTAATAAACTCAAAAGCATGGTATTTGGAAAAATCAAAGAGGTTTTTCTTTCAGTTGGATGTAATTGTCACCTCAAAACATGTTTTGAGGTGAAAACAGGATACTTTGTTTTTATTATCATCTTTTATGTAATTTTATGTCTCCATATGTAATATGTTGAACTTTAGAAGCTGCTATCTCCATAAAGCCAAAGGGGCTTTTTCTCTGCCTGGTTTCCAAAGGTGTTCTCCACAGCATTTTTAGTGTAAATCACATTTTAAGTATATTCATCAGAAAGATCCCAGAAAAATCTTTCCAGTGATATATCATGCTCCCAAAACTAGCTTTTGGATTGGAAGATATGCCTAAGTGAATAAAAGCCCCCAAAAGCCTAACCTTACCCTTCTTTCTCATTTGGTCCCTTAAAATTTATAATTTCTCCCTTTTCATATGATTTTAAAATCTTCATCTCAAAAGTCCTTTTTTATTTTCATTGCCATCTCCTACAAAATTCTGATGAGTTTGAATGATCCGATCACATCGCATCGCAAAAGGTCCATGGCCGATTGACCCACCCCCGATTAAAGAACTCCGATGCGATTGAGGTACCTCCGATCCAATCGCACCGTCGCATCGCATATTTCCACCCCGCCATGTTTAAACCCTATGCGCTTCCTTCTGCCGATGTGATGAATCACATATCGCCCATCGCATTCGCATTTCCCACAACATTTAACTTCAAATTCGCTCCCCTTCCCGATTTGCGATTGCGATTTTCCCCGGGTCCCACCTAAAAGCCCTTCCACCCATTCAAAATAAAAGGGGTTTTTCCATTTGTAAAAGGTGATAACTCAATTATTATAGTTTTAAAAATATTTCTTAAATCCCTCATCGCATTGGCCTTTTCTCCCACTGTTTCCATCGCTCTGTTCCCTCCATCGCACATCGCATATTGCGATTTCTCCCCCGCCATATGTTATGACAGTTCCTCGCCAATTTGCAATTGGGATTAACCCACCTCCAATGCCTTCAATCCAATCATTCCATTGCATCACAAGTTTCATCGCATTGCTCCATTACGACATGCCCCCTCCCCCCTTCCGATGCGATTTGCAATTGCGATTTGGGCCCACCATCCTTCCTTTTGCTCTTTTCAATATAAAAAGGTATTTTTGTTAAAGGGGAAAATGTGATTTTCTTTGGTTTCAAAGGTATTTTTTCTTTAGAAAATGGTTTTTCTTCAAAGAGTAAAGACAGAGATATTGGTCAAGGTTGTGAGCTAATTACAAACGCAGAATTATTTTGGCCTCTTCAGCAGTGATTAAAAAGGGATCGGCTCTTCAAATTTCTTCTTCTCATTTTTTAGATATAACAGCAAAATCTTCCATATGGTCAAATATATTGTTTCCCCTCTTTTCGGGGGCATATTGTTGGTTTATTTTATATGTTTATATTTCTGTTCCAAAGTTAGTGAAACAACTCCTCCTTCTGTGGATCCGCCCCCTTGAAACTGATCTATTTAATATAGTTTTCCATCATTTGTAAGGGAGTGGGGGGAGGTGGAATAAGTTGGAATCATTGAGGACGCTCTGTGCTCCATTTTGTAATAGTTTGGCAGGGAATTAATAAAGAAATGCAGCACTGATTTATGGGATCCCTGTGGTATGGATTTTAGCATTGTTCTTTCCTTTGTGATCATTTGTTAATTGTTATGTTTGGCATTCACTCATTCATATTTCTGTTTGGATTTTTTCAAGATAGATAGGTAGAATCCATTGTATAATGCTCTACCTTTGGAAAATCATTCAATACTTTATGTTTTCTGCTATTTGAAGAGGATCCATCTCATATTCCCTTTTCAGCTCCTCACCAGTCTGCATTTCATCATTATAAAAAATAAATTTGTTAAAATCCCTGCCTACCTTGCCCCATAGAATACCCTGTATCTCTGATTTAAATCCCCAAATTCAAACTGCCCAACCCCATCTGATCCATACAACCCAGGAAATTGATAAAAAATTTTGAGCTACTATACCTAGCCTAAAATCATTTGCAGTTATATTTCATTGAATATTTTTCATGGAGAGAGCCCTCTCCTGACCTTGTAGGGCTAGCTACAAGGCTGAGCATGGTTTGAGGTTACTCTGATTTTCCTTCCTTCAGCCTGAGGTTCAAATTAGGTGCTAACACAATACATACATACATACATACATACATACATACATATATGTATGTATGTATGTATGTATGTATGTATATGACGAAGCATTCATAAACTCTAACCCATTAACCCTAGATTAGAACATAATCGTATTTCCCTTGACAGGATCTACAAAATACCATGCGAAAAAACCATCATGCCCAAAACCATGTGCAAGACCCATGGAAAAAACCATAGGTAGGTTCACCCACCTATTATAGAGTCCAAAAAATTTTCCCAGGGAACTTCTCGAGACCTCGTGTAGCCCCCTTACAAACCCCCCAATAAGGGGGGTTTTGTCCAGCCCTGTGAACCCCCTACTGCACCCGACTCAACGAAAAACGAGGGCTTTCACACCCCCATGCGTGCAACTATTTGTGGAAATAATATAACACAAAACCAACATTCTCCCACTTGTTGGTTTCTTTTCCATACAAGGAGTCACATGAGAGATTAGTCATTGGTTCATCCCTGTAATGCCCATTGTTTCTCTACCACCAAGAAAAATTCTCAGTGCTCACATCATTTGTCAATGAATCTGCAATATTATTCAAAGTGTCCACCTTTACCAAAAACACCTTTTTTTCCTCAACCATATCCCTCAAAAAGTGATACTAAACATCAATGTGATTTTTCATTGAATGATAAGCAGGGTTCTTTTCTAATAAAATTGCACTTCAGCTATCATAATCTATCATTATAGCTCGTTGTACTAACCCCATACTTAAACAAAATCTCTGCAAACAAATTTATTCCTTAGTTGCATGAGTGGTTTCCATGTATTCAACCTCTATAGTTGAAAGAGCCACTACATACTACCTTTTTCTCATCCAATTGATTGCTCCTCCAAATAGGTTAAACACATACCGACTTGTAGATCTTATTTGATCTAGATCTCAAGCCCACTCTGCATCAACAAAGAAATTGATGTCCAAAACTCTATCCATTCCTAGTCTTCATTGGTAGCATAGACCGTAATCACTAGTGCCACACAAATACCTACAAACCGGCTCCATTTCTTTATAATTCTCCTTCCCTGGTTTTGACACAAACTTGCTCAATATTACCACTGCATGTTGAATGTATACTCTATTATATACCATTGCATACATCAAGCTATTGACTACACTTGCATCTGGAACACATGACATGTTCTCTTCCTCTTCTTGTCTCTTGAGATATTGTTCAACAAATAAATTTACACCTACAAGAATAGGAACCTTGAGTAGATTACTATCCCGCTTATTAAACCTCTGCTATATTTTCTCAACATAATTATTCTGGTTTAACCATAACTTCCGCTTTTGCCGATATTGTTTAATTTCCATGTCCAAAATATATTTTGCAGCACCAATATCCTTCATATCAAATTTGAAGGACAATTGGGTCTTCAAATCCTGGATAATTTCTTTGACATTTCCAATCAACAACATATCATCCAAATACAAAACCAAATAAATAACACGGTCACCAATTAATTTAAAAGACACACAGTGATATTATTTGCTTCTGGTGAAGCCAAGTCCCTTTATATATGTATAAAATTTCTGATACCACATCCTTGGTGATTGTTTTAACTCATACAAAGGCTTTTTTAACTTTCATACCAGTTCTTTATTACCCTTCACTGCAAAGCCTTCAAGTTGCTTTATTTATATCTCTTCTTCTAGATCCCTGTGAAGAAATGTTGCCTTCACATCCATCCGTTATACCACAAAATAAAAATCAACAGAAATAAATAAAAGTAATCTAATATAAGCTACCTTGGCAACATGAGAAAAAATATCACCAAAATAAATTCCCGACACCTGGGAATAAAAGTTTTCTACCAACTGAGCTTTGTATTTCTCCACCTTGCATTTTGCATTCACCTTATTCTTAAACACCCATTTATTTCCAATGAGTTTCCTTCCAGCCAAAAACTCCACCAGATCCCAAGCCTCATCTTTGTCCAAATATTCCATTTCGTCAACCATGGCCTCTTTTGAGATTTTTCCATCCTCTGAATCTACTGCCTCCCTGATAGTTATGGGATCATCATCAGCAATATATAAATAAAAAATTGAATAGAAAGTAGATGGACTATATACGACTATGGCTACCTTCTTTCTCGAACTGATATTATCATAGTTGGAGTGTGTGGCTCTTCATATTTTTATTCGTGTTTTGTTGTAGAGTTTGATTCCTCCTCCTTTAGCTCAAACTCTATCTTCTCGGGTTCCTTTGGTAGGAATTCATGTTTAGTAAAAAAAATTATCACCTCTCTAAACACCACATATCTGTTTTACACAACCTTCCTTGTTTTTGGGTTCCAAAGCTTATAACCTTTTAAACCATATGTATACCCAATAATGATGCACCTTTCAAATTTACTATCCAACTTGGTTCTTTTCTCCTTTTTAACATGTTCGTATCCATCATAGCCAGATAACCTTAGATGTGAAAGAGATGGCTTCTTACAAGTCCATACCTCATGTGGAGTCTTATCCTCCAACATTGATGTAGGTGATCTGTTAACTAGGTAACATGCAGTCTCCAATTCCTCTTCCTAGAGTTCTTTTCCTAACTCGACACCATTTAGCGTGCTTCTTTCCTTTTCCATCAACGTTTTGTTCATTCTTTCTGCAACTCCATTTTTCTTAGGTGTGTATGGAGTAGTCTTCTGTCGTGCTATACCACACTTCTTACAACACTCTTCAAATTCCTTCTTGCGTAGCTCTCCACCATTGTCTGTCCTCAATGCCTTTATCTTCTTCTCTCTTTGTTTTTCCACCATAGCCTTAAATTATTTGAACCTGTCAAAGACTTCAGATTTTTTCCTGAGGAAATATATCCGCATATTCCTTGAGAAGTCATCTATAAACGACTCCATCCTTCATCCATAGGTTATTCATATGATTTTCCACCGAGTCTCCATCCTTCATCCTTAGGTTATACATATTTTTCTGTAGGAACAATTTATTCACCAGAGAATTATATTGGTACAAAGTCCCTAACTTGTCCCAAAAAGCCTTCATTGTAGCTTCCCCTGATACATTCAACAATACTAAATATGAGATACAAAATCATATTGTGCTATTTTATTTCTAATCCATCTTCACCCAATATTCATATGACATTGTCGTTGGTTTAATACCCGGATCTATTGTGATCCACTAATATTTATCCACCATCACATCCTACATCTTGAGCTTCCACAACTAAAAAATATGACTATTAAATTTCTCGATATCTATATTTCCACTTCTTGCCATATTCTTTCAGCACAAGAATCGATCCTACAGATCTCCCACTGAACAGGGTCTACCACGGGCCCAAGAAAAACCCCTCAACACTAAAGGCCTCCCCTTGAAGATGAAACAACTCTGATACCAAATGTAGGTTTTAACCCTGTACAAAAATTATCTGCAAACAAATTCTTAAAACAAAAAATAGACAATGGCGAGAAAATAAAACAAATATACACAAAGATTTTCCCTTGGATCCCAAAAATAGGACTACCAGATTGGTTTTTCATTATTCCTTTCAAAGTTACAATACATATGTATACATGTTGAAGCATTCATAAACCTCAATCCATTAACCCTGGATTAAAACATAATTGTATTTTCCTTGACCAAATCTACAAAATACCATGGGTAAAAAATTGTAATTTCAAAAACCATGTGCAAAACCCATGCACAAAACCATAGGTAGGTGTGCATAAGACTAGTCGCGGAAAGAATATAACAAATACCCAACAACCCTATACTCAATTTTTTTTTTAAAATAATTTATAGATTTTTTTTTTTTTTTGTGTGACCATGTTTAAATTTTTTCTAATAAAAAAAAGGGTTCTATGGGTAAGCACGTGCTTCAAGGAAAGAGTATTAAAATAAAATTTTACAATGTATAATGTGGTTGAAAGTAACTTTAATGTTATTTATTGAAAGTAAATATTATCATATAACTTTCAGCTATAAATTAACATGATTGTAAAAGTGATTCTCATTTATTTTATCAAAGTAGTCACTTTATAAAGTCGACTTATTTTTAAAATTGAAGTTATAGATAAATTTAGATAATGAGGGTAATTTTTTTAACTTTAAAACTCAACAAGTTGATTGTGCACCTACCACCTCATTTGTCGACCTCCATTTACCCCATGGAACCTTGGTTTCCTTTTATGCCTTTCTTCAAAAGGAAATGAATTTGACATTTAGGTTCTATTTTTACTGGAATTTTTTGAAATTCCCCATCTTTCAACATCCTTTTATAGTTTAATTTTTTGAAGCTACATTACTTTCATATTGTAATATGACTAGTCTAATGGATTTCCTACTTACTAGTTCAAACTACTTCTCATGGAAATCTTGTATGGAAGATATACTATGAAGAAAGAGACTTTAGTGGTCTACTTTGGGAATATATATATTGCCACTCTTGAAGCATTAACAAAATCCAAATGGGATAATAAAAATTCATATGCATGTAGATTAATTAGAATGTCCCTATCTAGTGTTGTTTAGCTCCAAATTCAAGGAAGTGAGACCCCATATATAGAATGGGAAAATATAAAAAAATATGTTTTAAACACAACAATATTTAATCCCACCATCTCCAAAGCCAATTTCTTTCTTTAAATCCTTGTGTGTTATCTTGCATTGAATATTTTCTATCTATATTAAAGTCACTTATATACCTTTATTCCTGCAAGAAATATTCCTAACTTATATATTATACTATCTCTAAACCTGGTGTGATCTATTCTATTTTTATATCTTCTTTTCACTCCACCAAATATGCCATTAATAATCAAGGGTCTACTTACAAAATACCCATTTTTTTTCTTTCTTTATTATTTGATTACAAAATAAGATAAGCTCTCTCATCTTTTAGCAATCAATATTTCATGCACATCTAAAAAACATTTAGTGGCATAGTATTAGGATAAATCAAATAATTCAAAGAAGAAAAACCCTTGCAATAACAAACAAAACAAGGGTCCCAAACTCTTTGAGCCATATCCGACTTCCATTGGTGAGAAATGGACAAAATCAAAAAGCAAGGACTAGGAGACATTGTAGTTTTTATGGGAAAGATTGTCATTTAGAATATAAATTTTCCAAGAATATGGAGTCTTTAGAAGTAGTGATAAGAAGCACAACATCAATTATGATTCCTATTTTTTTTAAATATTATTCTCATGGTCATTCACGTTATGCTTCTTTTTTTTCTTCATTACAAACTTTACTACTTATTCTTCTAAAGAGTGGATTATCGACTCCATGATCATCTTATCATAGGGCTAAGGATAAAATAATCTAAATTTTCTCTCTTAATGAATGTAACACTGAATACATATTTGTTGGTGGTGATATATAGCTATATGATGGCCATTTTAATGATGCTTTATGTGTTCCAAGTGTTCCTTCCAACATTATATCAATGTATCAAATCACTCATTTAAGTGAATATAAAACAATACAATTTCACCTCACTAACTTTTAATTAAGGATTTAAAAGATCCTAATTGCAGCCTAGAAACATGAATTGTTGATGGTCTTATTATATAGTACATATTTGACAACTTTGGATCATCATATTTTAAATCAATTTTATTTCTCATATTAATAATTTGAGAAAACTTTCGCACGAACAATTTGGTCATTTGGACTATCTATCATTACAACAACTATGTAGTCAAAATATGGTGTATGGGATTCCTCTAATCTCCTTTAGAGATGGTGTCTTTTCATATTGTGTTACTCGAAAAAATCATTAGTGTTGGAAATAAACTAAAACACTAAGATCTATGTGATAATGAACATTAATCTACTAGCATTGGAGATTTCAATATCCATAGATATGATAATATTTCACCTAAGAAATTAGTAGAAAATGATGAGAACCAATCTAAATAAATAGAGAATATAGACTTATCTAAGCCAACATTCATCACCTAAATCATCATGCACATAAAATAGAAAATTTAGAGGGGGAAAAACTACACCATCTGTTCTATTCTAATTCATAAGGTAATCATATACAATATCTTCTTATAAATCCCTCATATAATAGGGGTTGAAATCTCATATCATCTACCTCAATATAACTATCCGAAAATATGAATCCAATTTTACCCATTACTTTTCATTTGCATCTATATGATTTTGAAATAGTGATAT
This sequence comes from Pinus albicaulis, assembly GCA_034641835.2. Taxonomy (NCBI): domain Eukaryota; kingdom Viridiplantae; phylum Streptophyta; class Pinopsida; order Pinales; family Pinaceae; genus Pinus; species Pinus albicaulis. The sequence goes on from CM076570.1 coordinate 592,643,180, forward strand.
TTAATTGCAATTAGTTACAATATTGATAGCAAAAATATATTGGTACCATAGAAGTCTATGTGTAGAACTCTAATTCCACTATAAAGTGTAAATTTTAACCCTGTACAATTAATTTTCTACAAACAAATTCATAATTAAAACAAAAATATGAGATGGAAAAACACACACATTAACACATATATTTTATCTTTAAATCCTAAAATAGGAGATCAAACAAGATTTTTCAATACATACATACATATATATATATATATATATATATATATATATATATACACACACACACACACACAATATTATAATACAATATGTATCCTATGGTATCCATGAAATAGCAATCCATTTACCTTGGATTCCAATACAAACATAGTTCCTTAACTAAAACTAAAAAACCATGGGAAAAAACACCATGCACAACAAAAATGATTTTAGCAAAAACCACGTGTCAAAAAATGCCAAAAATGAATACAAAAAATTACGCAAAATAAAATTTCAATGGGTGTTTCCCTCTAACTTCCGTGTAGGGGGACTTATGCCCCCTTGAAAACCTCCCAAATAGGGGGGATGGTTCTCCCTTGTTAACCACCCACTATTCCTAGCACAATGTATAGTGCATGAAGCTAATCATGAAAAGAATATAATACATACCCAACATTCTCTGACTTGTTGTTTTCTTTGCACATAGAGAGTCATATGAGTACATGATCAACAATATAGGGAAATAATTCCCATTTTTTCTCTACATGAAGATAACTTCTGAGTACTCATAAGTATCTACAACGTTCTTCAAAGTGTCCATTTTTTTAGTAGCACCTTATTGTCTTCAATCATATCTCTCACAAAGTGATACTGAAAATGAATATGCTTTATCTTTGAATGATAAGCTAGGTTATTTTATAGAAATATTTCATTCTGACCATGAAAATCCATCCTTATAGATTTTTGCAGCAACCCAATGCTTGAATTTAATCTATATAACCATATTGCTTCCTTTCTTGCATGAGTGGCTGCCATATATTCAACTTATGTAGTTGAGAGTGCCACTATAGATTTTCATTTTATCATCCAACTAATTGCTCCTCCAAATAGGTTAAATACACCCACTTGTATATCTTTTGTGATCTATATCTCCAACCGATTATGCATAAAAAAATCCATGTATGTCTAATACTTCATCAAATCTTGGTTTTCCTTGGTTTAATAATCCATATCCAGTGTCATGCAAATACCTAAACTATCTCTTCGCTATTGTCTAATGCACCCTCCTTTGTTTTGACAGATACTTTCTCAATACTAGCACTAGATGTGCAATGTATGGTATAGTACAGACCATTGCATACATCAATCTTACAACACATTGGATTATGGAACAAATGACATGTCCTCTTCCTGTTCCTTTGTCTTGGGACATTTATTTTCATATAAATTTACACCTACAGGAATAGGCACCTTTACTAATTTATATTTCTGCATATTAAACCTCCGCAATATTCTCTCTGCATACTTCCTTCACTTAACTTGAGTTTATTTTTTTCTAAATGAATTTTAATTTCTGTGCCCAAGATAAATATTTTGGCACTGAGATCCTTCATGGCAAATTTAGAGGAAAATTAAGTTTTCACTTTCTAGATGATTTCCCTATCATTTCTAATTAGCAATATATCATTCACATAAAATACCAAATAAATAACATGATCAAAAACTAATTTGAAGTATATATAGTGATATGATTTTTTCCTTGCGAAGTCAGGTCTCAGTATATAAGTATCAATTATTTTTATACCACATCCTTAGTGATTTCTTTAACCCATACAAGAAAATTTTCACTTTGTATACTAGTTCTTTCTTTCATTTCATACCAAATACTTTTTTCTCCTTCATGTATATTTTTTCTTCCAAATCCCCATGCAGGAATTTAGTCTGCACATCCATCTATACTTCAAAATCAAAGGAAACAAAAAAAATAAAAATAAAAATCTAATTGAAGTTAACTTGGTAATAGGAGAAAATATTCAATTCCCGCTACATGGGAATAACCCTTTGCTACTAATTAAGCTTTATATTTCTCCACTATGTATTTTGAATTCAACTTATTTTAAAAAACCCATTTGTTTCCAACCAAATTTATTCCATTTAGCAACTCTACTAGATCCCAGGTCTCATTCTTATCTAAGGCTTCCATTTCTTCAACCATGGCCTCTTTCCATATTTTTCCATTCTCTGAATCCATTTCCTCCATAACGATTATAGGATTATCATAATAAACAAAGAAAATTTTGAATAGAAATTAAGTGGAGTATACCTTTCTAGATGCCTTATTTCCTGAATTGATCTCCTCCATTATAGAGTATGTGGTTCTTCATCTTTTTTTTCTTATTCTTATGTAGATTTTGATTCACCATCCTTCATTTCAAGACTATCTTTTTTGGTTCTTCCTCACTTGGTATGAGTTATTGCTTGACAACACCTTTCGATCTCTAAATAATACATATTGACTATACAAAACCGTCTTAGTTTATGGGTTACAAATATTATATCATTTTAAACCATCTTTACATCCAATAAAGATACACTTTTTAGATTTCTTACCCAACTTACTCCTATTCTCCTTTTGAACATATACATAGGAATCATATCCAAATACTCGAACATGTTTAAGAGAAGGTTTAATACCAATACATACCTCATGTGGAGTATTTTCATCCAGTGCTATTGAGGGTGATCCATTTACCATATAACACACAATTTCCATTTCCTCTACCCATAATTATTCTCACCACTGAGCATGATCCTTTATTTCTCCACTAGTGTCATGTGCATCCTTTCTACAAATACATTTTGTTGATGTCTTATGAATTTCTCTATGTATCTTATATTATAATTATTTTAATCCATTTCCATAGAATTATCCACCATTATTTGTCCTCAACGCCTTAATTTTCTTCTATGTCTAATTTTCCACAAGATCCTTGAGCTCTTTGAACTTTTAAAAGACCTTATATTTCTTCACGATAAAATAAATCAATGTATTCCTTTAGAAATAATTTGTAAATGATTCATAGTACATATATTTACCTACTAATGGAACTAACACTAGTCTAAACAAATCCCTGTGCACCAGCTATAATATTCCCTTTGACCTCATTGAACTATAGTAGAATATTACTTGATTTTTCTTGCTATTTAAATAATGTTCACAGAAATCAAAACCCGAGAGAAATTAGACATATTTTCTACCATACACAAATATCCTTCTCTTTGATATGTCCAAGTATTTGATTCCACAACATAGTATTTTATCGAGAAGTTGTAGGATTTTTTCCTTATCCTGTTTCACTCTCATGAACAATGGAATTGTTGCAACCGTGACTAGTAAGTGCTTCACAACAAATTTTACAAATATGCAATCAAAACTTCTCTAAAAAATACAATTAATCCTCAAATCATCTTTTAGGTATCATTTTCAAACACTATTCTTACACCCTCATCACTCATCTTTCTTACATAAATCAAATTTTTGGTTGATCCTAGGATGTGAAAAACACAAGGGACTATTTTATGAAGAAATTATAAAATATGCATGTATATATTGGATTCTCCTCATCTAATAATTATATTCCACTATTAAATACATAATCTCTTATACAAAAATCTTTGCGGAATTTAAAACATGATTTCCAATTGCAATATCAAGAAGAAAGATCAATCACACATAATATAGATGTTTTTACCGAGAAAGCATAAAGCTAAAAACCCCACTATCATATATTATGTATATATCATGGATCATGAAAAAATCTCATACAAAGCTCCAATCCAAGAGCTCTCAATATAATATACAAACGTCTCACACTGTTATACAAAAATTTGGCACATTCATGTGCCAATTTACTACCTCCAGACAACCTGCCTCCACTGCACAATCCTTGATCGTCAAGAACCTCTGAATGAATGATGCCTTCCTACCTTGACTGCGTAATACTCATATGCAAATCCAATGTGTGTGTGGTTTCATGTGTGCACCTTCTAATTTCACAACTGATAGTCAATTTTTCCCCTTCACCTACATCTCAACTAGGTCTCCACTGGATTTGACATGCATGTAGTTAACAATAGTAAATATTCATTTGCATGTGAGACCACTGATTGTGAATTAATTAATAATTAATTCAATGTTCTCTCACTAGTGTATCTTCATTTAAAACTAGCACAACTGAGTTAAACTACTTTATAACTCACATAACTACACATCCAACTCTGTTACAACTTCCAATCACTCAGTTACAACTAAGTCCACTTGCATGTCCCACCAACCAACCTTTGAACTCAAATTTCCTATAACTAACTAATTTTCCACTTCAGTTAACTATTTACAAGTGTCATTGAGAATATATTGTTGTTTATTGTCCAAATATTATTAAGGGATAATAATAGTTGACATGCATCTATAAATAGACATGCGATCTATAAATAGGACTCACACATACATCTATAAATAGACCATCATCTATAAATAGAGTTTTCTCAACCATCTATAAATATAATTTTCTCATGCATCTATAAATAGACCTGCACCTAAAAATATCCTATGTGGACCCCACCTAATGTAGGTGCTTAATTTTCACTAGGATCAAGGATGTTGTTTCCGGATGCCAATTTCACTGTTTCTTATTGCAAACTTCAACACTCCCTCTCAACAAGAAAGGAATGTCCTTGCATGTGACATGAAACTCCATGCATGTGACATGAAACCCTTTCATGCAACATGCAACTCCATGCATGCGACATGCACCTCCATGCATGTGCCATGCAACCTTTGCATTCAACACTTGCTTAATTTTCACTAGGATCGAGGATGTTGTTTCCGGATGCCAATTTCACTGTTTATTATTGCAAACTTCAACACTCCCTCTCAACGAGAAAGGAATTTCCCTGCATGTGACATGAAACTCCATGCATGTGACATGAAACCCTTGCATGCAACATGCAACTCCATGCATGCGACATGCACCTCCATGCATGCGCCATGCAACCTTTGCATTCAACACTTCTCTAGTGTTTCTCGCACATGCAACCTTTGCCTACAACAATTCCAAAATTGAATAGCCTCCAAACAATTGAATCAGTATAATGCATATGTCATTAAAGTATTATGACTTCTGCTAGCTACTGCACATCTCTTCTGGATCCACTACGCTGCTGACATCTGCATCCATGCACTCTGCACTTGCTGCCAACTCTGATCTGTGCTCTAGTATCTGAAATTATCACTTTGATTTCATGTCCTCACGAAATATGATTGCATCAATCCAACTGATCCTGCTACTTCTTCTCTATGGGCTCCTCATAGCCAGGTTTGATTAATGAGATCCACACCATCTCAATGAATCTTGCCCAAAATTTCTTGTTGGGATTATTCATGCATGTCGCCCCACCTCTCACTTGGTGGTATAGCTACATACACTCCCTCTACCCATTTGGCACAAAATTTCTTTGCATGAGTGGTTGCTCCCACTCCATAATCCTCATCTTGTGGCTGCTCCACATCCTGAGGTTCACTCTTACCTGCATGAAAATCTAACTCCCTCTCAAGGGTCAATTGCATGGATTTCTCACACTTCCCAACAGTAGGAAGCTTTGTAGAAATCCCATCTACATAAATTCTATAGAGATTCTTAACTCGAATCCCAACCTTCTTGGCTTTCCCTTTTTCTTTGTATCATAGGAAAACTTTTCCTTCACTAAAGACAACATCATAGCCTCTATCCTCTAACATTGCGACCAAGACTAAATTTTTCTTCAAACCTGGTACATGCATTACATATTTTAAATGAAAGAGTTTACCTGATGTCGTCTGAAGGGTAATGGTACCATTGCTAGTTGCATTGTATCTTCCATCGTCCCCCAACTCAATATGCATCTAGAGATATTTCTCCTCCAAGTCACTGAAAAGTTTCTTATCTCTCATCATGTGAAAGGAAGCACCACTATCCAAGTACCACCCCAATCCCAATGCACTTGAAACCATGCATGTGATCAATGAGAACTCAAGCTAAAATTGTGAGGTAAGGGCCTCAACAGCTGCAGCTCCAGCAGCCATCCTATTCTTCTTATTTTTTGGACAATTTGTGGCAATATGTCCATGCTTGTGATAGTGAAAAAACTTCACTTGGACACGTTGTACTGCTTGCCATCTTCACCAGCCTTAGATTTAGAATGGAATTTCTTCCCCTTCCCCTTCTTTGCCTTGGCAGCAAAATAAAAATCCTCTTCATCATCAAGCTTTGATGAATAGCCATCTCCAGTGTTCTGCCTGAACTCCTCCTGCACTAGATCCAACCACACTCGTTCCTAATCCGGCAGTTTTTCATGTCCGTTGATAGAGTCTTCATATTGTGCCAACTCTTAGGAAGTCCCAAGAGAGCCAAAATCACCAAATCATCATCAGAAACACTTATTCCTACACTCCCAAGCTCATCCTTGCATTGGAAAAAATTTGTTAAGTATACCAGAATAGTGTCGTTCTTTTCCATCTTGATCTTCCTGAGTTTATCTTTGAGCACCAATTTCCTATGGTTGCTGCTGCTTTGGAATAGATCCCTCAAAGCCTTCCACATAGCATATGGTGTGGCTTTCCCATGAATGCTTGAGACAATGTGGTCTTGTGCTCCTTCCAACAAAATCCTCCTTGCCCTTGCACTTTCTTTTTCCATGCATCAAGTAATGCAACATATGTCAAAGTAGGATTAGGAACATCTTTGTCAATGAATTCCTTCAAGCCATTATCTTCGAGCACCTTCTCCATCCTGTCCTTCCAAGAAATGTAGTTCGAGTTGCCCTCGAGTGCATAATCTAACCTCAAGCCATTGAAAGCCATTTCAATGTTAACTTAGTTGTAGCACCAAGAAAGTCTTTCTACAAATTTTAATTCTTTCCACCAACAAACTCAACTCCTACTTCAAACTTGCAATCTCCTATGCTCCGATACCATGTAGAAATTATACAATATGCATGTATATATTGGATTCTCTTGATCTAAAAATTATATGCCACTGTTAAATACATAATTTCTTCTACAAAAATATTTGAACAATTTAAAACATGATCGCCAATTGCAATATCAAGAAGAAAGATCAATCACACATAACATAGATGTTTTTACCGGGAAAGAATAAAGCTAAAAAATCTCATACAAAGCTCAAATCCAAGAGTTTTCAGTACAATATACAATCGTCTCACACTGTCATATATTATATATTATAATATAATATATCATATATATCATATATTATGTATATATCATGGATCATGAAAAAATCTCATTAAAGCTCAAATCCAAGAGTTTTAAGCACAATATACAATCGTCTCACACTGTCATACAAAAATTTGGCAAATTCATGTGCCAATTTATTGCCTCCAGACAAACTGCCTCCACTGCGCAATCCCTGATGGTCAAGAACCTCTGAATGACTGACGCTTGCCTGCCTTGACTGCGTAATACTCATAGGCACATCCAATGTGTGCGTGGTTTCATGTGTGCACCCACTAATGTCATAACTGATAGTTAATATTTCCCTTTCACCTACATCTCAACTGGTTCTCGACTGGATTTGACATGCATGTAGTTAATAGTATTAAATCTTCAGTTGCATGTGAGACCACTGATTGTGAATTAATTAATAATTAATTCATTGATCTCTCACTATTTTATCTTTAGTTACAACTAGCACAACTGATTTTAACTTGCTTAACTGAGTTAAACTACTTTACAACTCACATAACTACACATCCAACTCTATTACAACTTCGAATCACTCAGTTACAACTAAGTCCACTTGCATGTCCCACCAACCAACCTTTGAACTCGAATTTCCTATAGCTAACTAATTTTCCACTTTAGTTAACTATTTGCAACTGCTCATTGAGAATAGATTATTGTTTATTGTCCAACTATTATTAAGGGACAATAATAGTCGACATGCATATATAAATAGACATGTGATCTATAAATAGAACTCACACATACATCTATAAATAGACCATCAACTATAAATAGAATTTTCTCAACCATATATAAATAGACATCATCTATAAATAGAATTTTATCATGCATCTATAAATAGACCTCCACCTAAAAATAGCTTGTGTGGCCCCCACCTAGTGTAGGTGCTTAATTTTCACTAGAATCAAGGATGTTGTTTCTGGATGCCAATTTCACTGTTTCTTGTTGCAAACTTCAACATTTTAATCCTTCCATTCATGAGCTTCAACCTGAATTTTCCTTGTCCCGTGAATATGGCTATAGAGTCATCTCCTAATAAGCATCTTTGCCATTAAATATTTCATACTCGCAAAACCACTATGTGTGATTTTTCATATTAAAGGATGTGCTTGAGTCAACTTGCCATGCCTAATGATCTATGTGTTGTTGAGGAATTGTAGTGCACATCCCTCCTTCATCTGAGGATATTTTTTTCTTCTATAGAAGGATACTCTTCATATCCCTTTCATTTCTTAGTAATTTTAGATCTATAATCTTTCTTGGCCTTCCCTTCTTTTTCAACATTTCCAAGCCAAACACATTAGCTATAAATATGTCCCATTGAAGCCAAAACTTCTCTAATACCAAATGTAGGTTTTAACCCCATTCAATTAATTTGTTGTAAACGTATTTTTAATTAAAAAAAAAATATGTGATGGAAAATACACACATTAACATAGATATTTTATCTTGGAAGCACAAAACTGGGAAATCCAACACGATTTCTTAATATATATATATATATATATATATATATAGTATGTACACTATTAGCATAGAATGTGTATCCCACAAAATTCGTGAAACACCAATACATTTACCTTGGATTACAATACAACTATAAATCCTTAACAAAAACTACAAAACCATGGGAAAAGCCACCATGTGCTGTGAAATCACTTTTAGAAAAAATCAACCGTTAAAAACTAGAAAAAAATAGATGCAAAAAGCAACATTTTTTTTAGGGGTGGGGGTGTCAGAACTACCCCCACAAAGGGGCCACTATGAACCTCAAAAATAAGGGGATATATGCTACACCCAATGTTGTGCTCTATGCAGTGAACAATGTGTAGAACTAATCATGAAAATAATACAACATATACTCAACACAAATTTGGTATGCATGGTAAAAATAAGTGCACAATAAAAATTTTGTATGCATAGAAAATTGGGGCGCAATGACTATATATGTTTAGTATCCAAAATTTATACAATAGGTTGCCAACATGCCCTCAACAAAATGGTTATCTCACCTTGGAGACAATGAAGATTAAATTTGTGAAATAGAAGCCACCAATGGAAACTCCTATTTCACTTGAGAGGATAAATCTTTAAAACTATGAACTAATTATTGCAATAATTTCAATAATATTTAGATCTTTGTGGAATTTCTTTACAGTTTTGAATGTAAATTTTGTTAAATGAGCTTCAATTGTTCATAAACATGGAGGGAAGTAGACATATTCAATTGTACATCTATTAAACTTTTATATCTATTTTCTACCATGTTATGAAATATTTTCAAATTCAAAGTAAGTTGTTGTTGTTGTTTAGACCTTACAATACCCATTTGTTTCATTAGTATAGTCACCTTGCACATGGAAACCTTGTAGGTAGTGACCAAAAAATACTTTATAAATTATTGTTTTTCTAAAATTTGGGCCTCCCTTTATTGAATCTCCACATGATTTTTCTACACTTTGGGAACACTTTATAAATAAATCCACCATTAAAATATAGAATTAACTAACTTGAAACTTTTTTCACATCAGTTTTGACTCACTAAAATATTCCATCCACCACTTCAAATTTCCCTTATAATCTATACTTTTTTTCAAATAAAGAAATAAACCACTCTCTCAGATCAAGGATTAGAGTGAGGTTGCTGGTAGTAGGCCAGCCCTCGGGTATACTTACTTAAGAGTTCACAAGGCTATAATCCAATACAACAATCTTCATAGACACAATTCCATTACAATAATATTTATGAAGGAATTAAATCTCATCATGTCACTAGAAGGGATTTGAACCTAGGTGGTGAAGATAACAATCATTCTATCCAACCACTCAAGATAACCTGAATTGACTCTATAATATAACTTATTCATATGTACTTGCTTCAACTGATATTCTAACTATAGGTGCTATTACTTTAATCATAATAAATTTTGTTAAACTAACCAATCTGATCTAAAACTAAGGTAATGTGGTTTCCTTCAAGTTGACCTACTAACACCTATGAATATAGATCATCAATTTTATAAACTATGCTTTCATATGCATCCATCTCCCATGGTTGTATTTTTCTAAAATATCTAATGATGCACCAATTACCTTGCATCGACCATTTATTTTTGTTATCATTTTTCTAATGTAGTATGAAGATTCATTTTAAAACATGATAGAAAGGTATAATTCAACATGATGGAATTATTGATATCTCTCCTCAAAATTTGAAGCATCATGTGTCATAAGAATCAATGGATGGATATGTACAATCATCAAGTGTACTCTTATACGATGAATAACCTTCCCACCTAGACTTGGAGAAAGGAGTGTTTGTGTGAGTTGCATGTCCTAAGATTCTATAGGAAATTGACTAGCACGATCATATTAAAATTGTCTTGATGATAAAATTGTTTGTAATTTCTCCAAATGTTAAGTGGAGTCCTTATGAATAATTTGTTGTAACTAAAGATTAGAATCTAAGATATCAAAACTTTAATTGATTTTTATATGGAAATGGATACTTAACTAATGGATGAATCACATACTATTATTTCTTTAAAATCTTAAAATTAATTTTGTCGACATGTTGTTCTATAAATTAGTTTACTTGTGACTTCAAAATCACTCCTTTTACAATTAAATTTGTTTCATTAGAAGTATGGATAATATCTCAAAGGACTATATTAGTATAGTTTGTGTGGGGATTTATTCTTCCTCTATAGTAGCTAGCTACCATTGTGAGGTATCTGTTGGAGTAGAAGTATCGATTCATGGAATATTATCAAGAATTATCGATCTCATTATTTTTTTCCTAGTTAACTTTAAAGTGTACTTCAATTTTTATTCATATTGTCATTCATGTTCTTATGGTAGACATTTATTTTCCTATTTTCCATGCATATTTTGATGCTTCAACTCTAACAATTTGTGGTGTCTATGAATTGGAACAATTATATATATATATATATATATATATATATATATATATATATATATATATAGGGATATCATATCAATGCTTGGTGTAGGCTTGTATAATATTTTTTATTTCATCATATATATTAGGAAATAGACATAGATTATTTCATAACTTCAAAATTGTATCTTGGAGATGTTAGTGGAACGTGATTTGAAAAGTTTTAATTTCCTTACAATATATGGATTATAAATGAAAGAGTTGAATAAATTATTCGTTAATTTATTCTTTAAAACTCATGGCTTGAACAAGTATCAATATATGTTGAATAATTTCTTCCATAGAATATGTTTATTTAAACCATGATATATGCTCTCTTTCATTACATATTTAGTAGGAGGGTAAAGTTTAGCTTCCTTGATTTTTTTCCTTTTGCAATGATCATATTTATAGATTGAAAAATAATGAAACCATTGATTGTAATATTCCAAATTTTCCCTAAGACGACTGGAATATTAGAGTTCTTAATAAACTTAATTAATTAAGTAAATAAAAGGGTGGAGGGACCCATAACCCCTTAAGATGAATAATATCCACTTTTGTCATGTGAATGTGGATTAATTAGATCTAGATCTACACTACGGAGTAGTGGAGAAACTTCTTAAAGTTAAAGGAGTGGAGATCATGTCTCATTTATGAGATAGATCATGGGGGTTGAAGCAAACAAGGAAAATCATGGAGGGAATCAAATGTAAGATCATAGATAATTCATGATGAGATGATGGAGGAAGTGGTGCATTTAATGCACACATGATGGAGAGGGTGATCATTACATGCAGACATGATGGAGGACATAGAGAGACAACATAGTCAATCATGGAGACTTATGTTCACATGTGCAACACAGTTTAAGGTGGGCCACGGCTTGGGAAGGCTCACTTTGCATATAAGGAAGATGAAGGCAGAATGAAAGGGGGGATTTTTATTATTCATTCTTTTATCTATTTAGATCTAGATCCGTCTTAAGAAATTTCTATGCATGCTTATTTTGTTTAGTTAAGTCCGCAGTGTTGTTTAGCACAGGGTGTTCCCAAGCAGGGATCCCACCCTTACCCATGGGGACTTCGAGTGCCTACTCTAGGAAGGTATTCTGATATGATATTCATCATCAGGAATTGGTGACACACTGTTCCCACTCTCTCCATAACACACAGATTCATAAATTGCACATTTCAGAAGAAGGGTTCAAGAGGAGGAGGTTGTCTTCAGTATTTCAGCCGAGGAACTAGTGAAGGATTATTCCTTTCACCTTGTACTTCAAGATAAGTATTCCAGGAGCCTCATTTCAGATCTAGCATCAGGCCAAACATTATTCACCTACATACAATAATAGTACCATCAAGGATTGTGCAATTTAGTATTGCAGATCCAAGCGAGGAGGGAAGTTTCTAGCACTCCAGCTAGAAATCCTATGAGGGGTCTTCCTCTCACTTTGTGATCATTAGATTCATCAGTATTGAGCTTCATATCCACATATTGTAGTAGGAATAGTTTACACAACTGTTTTTTTTGCAGCAGCTGCATATTGAAGGAGGAAGAAGAAGAATCAAGATATCAAGCTTCCAACTTGGAGATCTGAAGGAGGGATCATCCCTCAAGGCATAGATATGATTTGTAATTTAGTTCAGCCATATTACATTTAGATCTAGCTTCAAATATTAATAACCCAATGGTCAAGGGATCAAACCCTAGGAGGGTGAATTTCCAATCTCATAGATCTGGAATTTCCTTTTTGGGTTATCTCAGGTTTCCATCATAGTGCTCAGATCTAGAATCTTGGCATCATCAAAGCTCGAAATCACCATATATCTGCATTTACCTTTCAACCAGCATTCATATGTACATAATCTACTGAAGGGAAAATGAAGTATTTTCTCCATCAGCTCTCCAGTTACGCAATGCCTCCTTTGAGTGGATTCCAGGGTCATTCTAGGCCACTTGTTTGGATTGAGTGCATCATTCTTGAGCATGATTTTAATTGTAATCCATCAAAAATGAATAAAATGGCTCATATGTTATGTATATTCTATGATTGTTAATATTTTATGTGTACTTTCCATGTTTTCAAATATTATGTTTTTTTATTACTGTATTCTCCCTTTTGGGATATTACATCGATTGTAGCTAGACAAGGTATTCCAAGGATTAAGGGATATCATCATAAACTATATTTGTGATGAAGAATTAAAAAAATTATAGGATACTCCAAAGAATAGAAGGAAACAATAATATCATCTACTTCATTGATGCAGGAGCATCCGAAAAAAATTTCATTAAAATTCGAATCTGAAGTTGTGAAAAGGAAAACGTAGACAGTCAATGTCAACCAGGGAAAATTTGGTTAAACCAGAACTGAATTGCTGGAAATGATGAGGTTTAATTAATTATAATTATCTCCCATGTATGCATAATGAGAAATTTAGGGGTTTGTTTGATAGATTGAAGGAGAGAAATCATGGATCTTAAATGATTCACACTCTTGAAAAATTCTATAAAAAGAATCTTTGTTGTGTAAGGAGGATATAGAATGTGCGTGAGAGAATACAATGTAGTAGTATGAGGAATTGTGAATAAGGCTGAAATGCCATAGACTGTAATCCGATTTTTGTATATACTTGAAATATTTGTTATGTGTATCTGTGTGACTGAATAACGTTACTTATAGTTTAGATTTTATAATTTTAAATGCTGTGTGGATTTGGGGCTATCGAAGAGGAACCATCGATCTAGAATGGATCGATGCCCTTAAAATGTGATCCTTCTCTTCGATGTTTAAGTTTGGCTTGATGTAGTTAAAGTCAAGTTTAATTTCGTCAAACTCTCGTCAACAATATAAAAGTCTATGGAAGGTGATTGAGGGCCATACAATCCACACACGGTAGAAGAAGTATTTAAGGACTTCAAGAGACGCATAAATGGATAGCTTTCCTAAGCCTACACTAGGAATCAATTTTGCGAAGGATGGGATGCTAGAAAAGGATTTGTTATCTTTGGTTGTTGTTCACAGTGATGCATGGTTACTTTCAATTTCCTTTTATTTTGAGTGTGACCACCGTCAGATCAGATGGTGAAATGTATGGGGACTGTAGTAGAACGAACGCTGCTTTTGCCACCATTGTTTTTTATTCTTGTTATATGCCTTTGGGTTATGACAAGCCTGTTGCCTGTCTCTGTTCTCCATGTTTGTCTTTTTGGCTATCGCTTGAATATGTATTGTGTGTCCACCAAAACTACGCGCTTTCCACTTAGGGATGAAAATATTAGTTCTGTTGGTAGCAATGGGGAGAATCAAGGACTCAGGGTGGAATCTCATGGATTTGAGATTGGGCCGCCATTGTTAAATGAGTCTGTTAATTCCCTTGGAGTACCAACAAAACCAGAAGGAGCAGTTGAGATATTAGAAGAATGCACCAGTCGACCCATAAAGAAGACTCTGTGTCATTGCTTGAAGGTTTTTGCAGCTATCATGATTTGTGAGAAAATCTAGCGACGACTTAGTTCTGAGTTAAAATGAGTTGAAAATGTTACATAGGCGAAATTGAGAATATCTCAATAGTTTTATTTTTGTGTAATGAATTATTTTGTCCAGATCGTGGGCCCATAACCCACAAGATCCATGCAGTTTGAAAATATGTAGTTTTTTTGTGTCAAAGTGGTATCGGAGCAGGAAAAGGTTTCTTGCGAGAAAGAGTTTTCTTGTGAAGAAGAAGAAGTACAGTTATGTTAAATATTTGTAAATATTGCGATTTTTATATTTTGTGAACGTATCAGCAGAGGAAGGTGAGAATATTGCAGCAACCTAGAGCAGGAGTGCTCAAATGGTTCCATTGGAGAGAACCAAAGAGATGCCGAAATACAGGGCTTAGAGGAGAGAAGCTTGGTGAGGTATTTGGTAGCAGGGAGGACTTGCTATTGCAGAGGTTTTGTTGCAGCTCACAAAGGGAAATTCCATAGAGGATGTGGTTAGAATTTCTCAAGAATTATGTTACAAAAGGTCACAAAGGAAATTCCACAGAGGATGTGGGTAGAATTGTTGACAGATGTAGAAGACATATGACCAGGAGGTCATCAAATATTTGTACCTCGGGAGTTTGATGCAGGAGCATCCGAGCAAATTTTCATTAAAATTGGAATCTGAAGCTGTGAAAAGGAAAACATGGACAGTCAATGTCAACCAGGGAAAATTTGGTTAAACCAGAACTGAATTTCTAGAAATGATGAGGTTTAATTAATTATAATTATCTACAATGTATGCATAATGAGAAATTTAGGGGTTTTTTTAGAGATTGAAGGAGAGAAATCATGGATCTTAAATGATTCACGCTCTTGAAAATCTATATAAAAATAATCTTTGTTGTGTGAGGAGGATATAGAGTGTGCCTGAGAGAATACAATGTAGTAGTATGAGGAATTGTGACTAAGGCTGAAATGCCTTAGACTATAATCTAATTTTTGTATATACTTGAAATATTTGTTATGTGTATCTGTGTGACTGAATAACATTACTTATAGTTTAGATTTTATAATTTTAAATGCTATGTGTATTTGGGGCTATCGAAGAGGAACCATCGATCCAGAATGGATCGATGCCATTAAAATTTGATCCTTCTCTTCGATGTTTAAGTTCAGCTTGATGTAGTTAAAGTCAAGTTTAATTTCATCAAACTCTCGGTAGGAACAGAAAAGTCTATGGAAGGCAGTCCAGGGCCATACAATTTGCGCATGGTAGAAGAAATATTTAAGGACTTCAAGAGTCATAGAAATGGATAGATTTCCTGAGCCTACATTAGGAATCAATTTTGCAAAGGATGGGATGCCAGAAAAGGATTGGTTATATTTGGTTGTTGTGCACAGTGATGAATGGTTACTTTCAGTTGCCTTTTATTTTGAGTGTGACCACCATCAGATCGGATGGTGAAATGTATGGGGACTGTAGTAGAACGAACGCTGATTTTGCCACCATTGTTTTTGATGCTTGTTATATGCCTTTGGGTTATGAAAAGCTTGTTGCTTGTATCTATTCTCCATGTCTGTCTTTTTGGCTGTCGCTTGAACATGTATTGTGTGTCGACCAACACTATGCACTTTCCACTTGGGGATGACAAGATTAGTTCTGTTGGTAGGACGGGGAGAATCAAGGACTCAGGGTGGAATCTCATGGCTTTGAGATTGGGCCTCCATTTTTAAATGAGTCTATTAATGCCCTTGGAGTACCAACAAAACCAGAAGGAGTAGTTGAGATATTGGAAGAATGCACCAGTTGGCCCATAAAGAAGACTTTGTGTCATTGCTTGAAGGTTTTTGTAGCTATCATGATTTGTGAGCAAATATGGTGGAGGCTTAGTACTGAGTTAAAAAGAGTTGAAAATATTACATAAGTGAAATTGAGAATATCTCAATAGTTTTATTACTGTGTAATGAATTATTTTGTCCAGATCATGGGCCCATAACCCACAGGATCCATGCATTTTGAAAATATGCATTTTTGCTGTGACATTCACCCTTAGGTTTTACTTGAGATCTATTTGCTAATTATAGTACTACAGGTGTTGGTTCAAGATTTGTTAAATTTAGAAACTAGGGCAAAAATCCACTTTGGTTAGCTCATATGATGGAGATAATATTTTTATTGGATTCCTCTTTCCAATAGATGCAAGACTGATCTAAATATCATCTTGTTTGGATGAGCAGAAGATGGATTTTGAATTTATTATCTCACACATGTACATTTGTCAAGGTTGACAAAAAATGTAATGTAGGCTCACAAGCCCCAAAAGATATGTCTCTACCCCTCATTGATGGATATTAAAAGGAGAGATTCAATCCTCATTTTGAAATCATCTCATCTCACATATTTCTCTTCTCTCATTGGCTCGCACAACCTCAAAGGAGCATCTCTCTCTCCTCGCACGTGTGAAAGGAAGATGAAGATTTCAAACTATTTTCTAGGGCTACAATAGAGCATTGAATAACATTGACCAAGGTTTAACCTTCACATTTTGACTTCAATTTTTGGGCTGAAATTTGATCTTCTTAGGCTACATATGGAGGAACGAAATCAAAGAATTATAGGAAGTCTAACTTTTGGGTTGAACACGGAATTGGACCATAGAGTTGACCAGTGCATTGACCAGATTTGATCGAATATTTCAGGAATGTTTTGGGCTGAATTTAAATGATTTTGGACGTTGTTTTTGAATGGGTTTGACATAGCTTCATTCAAGAAGGAATATTGCTGGTTTGACCAACATTGAGTTTGTTGGCTAGGGCATCGTGTTGAATATTTTTTGACTGAAGGAAATTTGTAAATTATACTTTCTCTCTCTACTAAATTTAAAGAATAATAAGAATATTTGATCAAAGAGTTTTCCCCACATTGGGTTTTTTCCCTGAAATCTGCCAAAATATTGTTTCCTCTTTTCTTGGCTTGTCTTCTGGTTATTTTCATTTATTGTCAATGTTAATGAGATTGATAAACATGAAATTTAATTGGGCTAATAATAATGATTGAATTAAATTTCTCTAAGCATATAACAGACCATCGTTAAATAAAAATTAACATGGAATCAGAGATCACGTGAAGACAAATCACTAAAATATATTGGGCAAGGACAAGGGTCAATGGCTTCCTCATCATTCTTCAAATCTGATGCAAATTTGAATGATAAGTCTGATTATCATGCTTGGAAATTGTCTTTAGACTCGAATTTGGAGGAGCAAGATGCTATGGAATATGTGTAGGGAAATATTACTGATCCCCCTTCGAATTCTCTAGCTACTACTAAGACAAAGTACAAGAAAGGGGAAAACTAGGCGAAGAAGATCATCGGGGATTCTATTCACAAGCACTTGGTTTCTTATATCTCCAAGCTGGGAACATCTAAGAAGACGTATGATAATTTGGTTGGTATGTTCAAGGATATCAATGTTTATCAAATTATTTTTTTGAATAATAAGTTAAAGGACATCAAGATGGACAAGGTAGAGTCTATCCAATCCTACTTCATGAGGATCATCGAAATAAATAATTATCTCTTATCAATTGGAGAGGTCATAGCAGGCTGAGAGCTCACTCTCATTGTTCTTGGAGGTCTTCCCTGGGCATGGTATGTATTCAACCACTATTCTCAATAATAATATAATTCCTAATTTTGATGAATTGTTGACAAGATGCACCGAAGAGGAGACAAGGATGATGGAGAGAGACAAACCCTCAGATGGAAATCAAGGTTAACCTACTGCCTTTTCTTCTCATGCAAAGAAGAAGAATTATGTTGGTCCTAGAAATCAAGGTCAAGGAAGAGTGGGACCCAAAGGAGGGAAGGGTAAATGTTACAATTGTAACAGGTTTGGCCACTATGCTAGAGAGTGCCCCAGTAAATGGGACTCATATTGAGATGATGAATACAACAATAACAACTTAAGGGGGAATGGAAATAAAAGGAAAAAAATGTTCAACAACAAAAGAAATAGAAAGGCTCCCTATTCTCGAAATTGAAATGGAAATGGTCAACCTTTCAATAGGTGAAGGAACTCTAGGTATGATGAATCTAATGTTTTTGATAATAAGAAAAATGAATATATTCTTATATCGGCCCTCTCTGCTGCATATCCTTCCGACACCCTGGATAACTGGTTGATTGATAGTGGTGCCTCAAGGCACTTCACTGGATATAAAGAGGCCTGATCTAATTTGATTGAAAATGATACTAATTTGGAAATTAACCTTGGAGATAATTCCACCTATCTTGTAAAAGGGACAAGGACTGTGACCCTTCATCTAAATCAAGGACAAGTCCTTCGTTTGCAAGATGTTTTGTATGTACATTACTTGAAGAAGAGTCTAGTGTATATGTCGACAATGGAAGACAAAGGATTTAAGGTGGCATTAATTGATGGAAAGGTATGCATTTGGAAGAGGAATTTCAAAGAAGAATTAAATCTTGCTTTTAGGGTTGATACACCCTATCAGGTTGGAGGAATTTTGTTGGGAGCCATGACATGTAACATAACTATTCAATCCGAACTATGGCACTAGAGGTTTGCACACCTTCATTATAAAGCTATTCCCGAAGCAAGGAAGGTGGTCACAGGTATGCCCAATTTAAAAAATGATCATTATTGTGTGTGTCAGGGTTGTGCCGAAGGGAAACATACAAGGGGACCATTCCCATCAAGTGTCACCACGACTACTAATGTTCTACAATAAATTCATGATGATTTATCTGGTATGTTTCCTGTAACATCCTTGGGAGGATGCTTATATTATGTCACTTTTATAGATGAATTTTCCCGTAAGACTTGGATATACTTCTTGAATAAAAAGGACGAAGTATTCAAATGGTTTCACACCTTCAAGGCCTTGGTTGAAAATCAAACATGGAAGAAGATCAAAATTTTGAGGTCCGAAAATGCAATCAAATATGAGTAAATGAGTTCAATGGCTATTGTAGGGAAGCTAGCATTAAGAGGGATACCACTACTGCATATACTCCCGAAAAAAATGAAGTTTCTGAAAGAACGAATAGAACAATTCTTGAAGCTACCATGACATGCTACATGACCAAGGTATTCCAAAGTTCCTATGGGGAGAAGCTTCCAAAACTATCGTGTATGTTCAAAAAAGATGCTTACATCAAGAATTGGACTCCAAAACTCCCGAACAAGTATTCAATCGAAAGAAAATTGATTTTTTCCATTTTATAATTTTTGGAATTCCCTTATATTTTCATGTTCCAAAAGAAAAGAGAAGCAAATTGGATATTTCTAGAAAGAAGGGAATGTTTGTGGGCTAGAATGAAACCTTGAAGGCATATAGCATCTATGTGCATGGTCAAAGAAAATTGGATATAAGTCATGATTGCAACTTTGACGAAGATGCTTCCCTTAGGAGGGTTAGATATCTTCCTATCTCAAAGGAAGACAAAGAAGAAGAAGAAGAAGGAAAGTAGGAAGAACCAAATGATGAACAGATGCCCAATTATGGATCCTATAGATCCAACTCCTAGTGATCCCACTTCTTCAAATCAAAGAAGACCCTCATGTCTTAGATAAACTCTTGAATATGCTGAGAGACATATTTCTCGAAGGGGAACATTCCATGAAAGTAAGAATCTGAATAGGTACCAAGGGTACTTAGTAGCCATGAGCACCATTGTCCAATATGAGCCTGGAATGCTTGAAGAAGCTGTGAAGCACCAAATTTGGAAGGATGAAATGAATGAACAATATGAGGCGATCATGAAAAATGATGTCCAGGATGTGGTCCCTCGACCAAAGGAAAAGTATGTTGTCACCTCGAAATGGCTCTACAAGATCAAGGATGGAGCCGATGGAAGTGCTGAAAAATTCAAGGCAAGATTTGTTTCCCAAGGCTTCTCGTGGAAAGTAGGAATAGATTATGATGAAATATTTTCACTTGTTGCTCACTACACCACCATTTGTTCAATTTTTTCCCTTTTTGCATCGCATGTATGGAGTCTACATCATATGGATGTCAAGACAACCTTATTACATGGATAGATCATGGAAGATGTCTATGTAGAACAACCTTTGGGGTTCAAAGTTCAAGATAGAGATACACACTTATGCAGGTTGAAGAAATTCCTCTATGGGTTGAAGCAAGCCCCCATGTCTTGGTATGAGAGGATCGATAGTTACTTGATGAAGCTGGGATTTACTCAAAGTGATGTTAATCCAAACCTTTAATTTAAGGTTGATAATCAAAAGCCTCTCATTCTAGTTCTCTATGTGGAATATATATTCCTGATAAGTGCAGACCCTCTTATTCATAAATGTAAGAGGGAGTTGGCTTTTGAGCTCGATATGAATGAATTAGGATTGATTCGCTACTTCCTAGGCCTGGAGGTCTGGCAAAATCCAAGTGATATTTTCCTTTCTCAAGGAAAATATATTGTGAAGTTGTTGGAAGGATTTTGGATGGTGGGCTACAAGTCTGTGACTACTCTAATGGAACTCAACTTTAAGAATTTTTGTGGAAGTGTTGTTGGGCCCAATTTGGGAAATCCTATCGAGTATCGTCAACTTGTAGGGGCCCTGATTTTCTTAGTGAACTCCCATCCAAACATATGTTTTGCAATGAACACATTGAGTCAATATATGGTTGAGCCTCGTATCGTAGATTACATTGCTTCCAAGAATCTCTTGAGATATCTTCGGGGAATAATTAATCATGGACTGAGATATACTACCACAAATTTGAGGCTCCATGGATATACTGATGCTGACTGGGCTAGCGTTTTTGTGGATCGTAAGAGCACATTTGGATGTTGCTTCACTCTAGGTTCTGCATCGATCTCTTAGATGAGAAGGAAGTCGAAATGGGTTACTTTTAGGACCATCGAGGCCGAATACATTGCAGTAAGTATGGCATGTTGTGAATTTTTTGGTTGAGAAATATATTTAGTAAGTTTTTTAGGCATGTGATGGTTACCACCATGATCAATTGTGACAACCAAAGTGGGATTCTACTTTAAGAGAAACTTGTGTTCTACGACCAGTCCAAGAATATTGATATCAAGTACCAATTTATCATGGATATGGTACAAAGAGGCACCATAGGCCCCATCACATTGGGACTGACAAGCAGGTCATAGATATTCTCATGAAGCCTCTAGGGAAGGTCAAATCCTTAACCACCCATGAGAAGTTTGGAATCATCGACAAACCATCTTATGAGGGACCCGCTTGAGTTGGACTTTGAGCTCTAGGAGCTCCAAGGGGCTTGGGGATAGCTTCTTGGAGCTTTAAGAAATTACAAGGAAAGGTTCACCTTTCCTTTTTGGTGTACTATTTCCCCACTGTTATGATATTGAGTTGGTTCACCCTCTCTTGATCTATGCTCAACATACATCCTACCCATGCAGTCTGTGACTCATGGGAAGTACCTCTCATATGGCCAATGAGTTTGGAAATGAGGATAGGGACCATAGAATTACCAATGGATGCATTGTGCATTTTCCTACTCTCTCTACTAACATTTACTAACAATGTTAATGTGAATGCTAAACAGGAAATTGAATCGGGCTAATAAGAAATATTGAAGTAAATTTCTTTAAGCATAGAAGATACCATCGTTAGCTAAAAATTAACAAGATTACATGTGTTCAAATTTTTCATTGTTTCCATCATCATTAAATTAATATCTACACCTAATTCAATTAAAGTATTTGGAATAGAAATATTATTGATAAGAATCATAACCATTGGTACACCTATATTAACATATTTCTTTGTTGTTATTTTGATGACATTAGACTGCTAATTTTCCAATGACTTGTATTGTTGGTAGATCTATTTTCCTTCTTCTTAATTTATTAAGACATAATTCTCTAGTTTTATTTGCATATATGGATTATTCTTTATAGCTTGTAATAATGGAATATTAAAACACATAGTCTTTAATTCATCCAAGAAATCATACTTAGGTGAGATCACATGTTTATCAAAATGTAATCTCTCTGGAAAGAGATGTGATTTGATCAAATATGATATATGCTATTGATATTCAATTTGTCTATTTATAATTGTAGTTCCAATTCTGTTAGGAATATATTCTTCTTCTTCGTCTATAATTACAATGGATATATTGTAAAAAAAGAATTAATTATGTCAGAAAAGTTCCCTCTTTGGCATTATAAACATGTTTTTCCACTTTCGTTAGGAGTTTTTAGTGGATAGGGTGGTAATTGAGTAAGTTTTCAAGGTGAATGGATAGAGGGTAGTTTTATATGTTATGGCTAAGTTATTTATGGTGGGGGAATTCAAGGATATGGTTATTGATTTGATTGAGGTTATTGAGAAAATGGGAATTTTTTTCTTCTATGGAAATCATTTATGTTGGTATTTTTGAGGGGGAAACAATGTTATTGATATGAATATTGAGGAAATGATGGTTGATATTAATATTGAGGAAGATAATTAGGCTAGTTTCCATAAGTATTTCCTCAACTATCCTGCTGATAAGGTTGGTTTTGGGCCTACTAAGGAGGTTGTGCCTCCCAAGGCATAGGAGAAGTCCACATATTTTGTACAAGATTTGATTTATATTATTGAGGAATTTTCTTAGTAGGATACAGGGACATAATTGAAGCTTGTGGATACGAAGGCGTTCTAGGTGAAAAATAGTAAAGATATTTTAGTGCTTCATTTTATTTTTTATAAATGATGATGATTGCATCCTTTTCTCTTCATTAACATGGTGGGTAAATAATTTTAGATTGGCACTGCTTTGATTTCCCTTTGATATCATTGTAGGATCTCTTAATAACTCACTTTAAATTAATGTTGGGATCAACTCATTTCTACATCCATTTCTCACAAAAATATTGGCTCCATCACAAATTTTTATACAACGTGCAATCACATGCTTTGTACCTCAATTTTTATGTGTCCCTAACACCTGGGATTAACTCAAATCGATTTGTATGATTGTGGGCCACTTGGAATTTGAGTAAAACCGTACAGAGATAAGTTGAAATATGAGTTGCACAAGTAATTTTTTCTTTTTTCCCTCTAAAATTTGATGATGTAATCTAATATTATTTTATCATTTCCATTATTATTGGAATTTGAGTAAAACTGTAGGGAGATAAGTTGAAATCTGAGTTGCACAAGTAATTGTTTCTTTTTTCCCTCTAAAATTTGATGATGTAATCTAATATTATTTTATTATTTCCAGTATTATTTTATAATAATATTTAGGAGACCTATTTTAGACCCAAAAAATTCTCTAATGATGGATTTAGATATACCATAGTCGAATATGCCCTTGATATTGTTTGTCCTAGAAGACTCTATTCTAGACCCACCTTAAGTCTGTCTACTTTCCTTCCTTGTGGACCAAGGTATGTCTGTTGGACCAGATGTATTATGGGGTATTTGATGATCCTCCCATATGGAAGGTAACACCTCAACTACATTCAAATGGCCCCGGCTATACTCCTATGCCTAGATGGCTATTATATGTCTCTAATATGGAACCTATGCCAATACATTAACAAAGTTTAATTCTCGTGGATGTGCTTCTATAAACCAAGATTCATGTTACTATGCTAGATGTATTCACCTTGTAATGATTTAATCCCAATATCTATGGATTTGACCCCTCACTCATGTTCACATTTGAATTATTCGTCGGGTACTCTACAAAATAGATGCAAGTTGAACTAGATAATACTTGAGAGATTGTTGTGGAGTCCATAGCTCCTCCATTTTTTTTCAACTTCCTAATCTAATATCTGGCTTGACTCTAAAAGTTGCGTTATGTTTCACCTGGATAGTCAGATTTCCAAATATAAAGGATTTTTTTCAAAACACATAGACTTGGGTTGGAACCTTGAGAGGGTGGAGCCTTAAATCTGGAGTAAATTTTAACGATATTTGATGGGGGAAATTATCTGGAGTTTTTACTAAGTTATGTCATCTTTCTACTAATCCATGACAAGAATAATTTTTTCCATTAATTGTTGCACATATGATCTAATTGTCCTCAAACCTAGACTTGGTTGAACTAGATAAGTTTCAGAATAATTGAGAGAGAAATAGCTTATGTCTTGACTCCATGATCTTTCCAAAATTGAGCCTAAAACTTCATCCTGGGGACAAACATGAAGTCCAACTTGGTTAATTCAATTTTAAAAATAACATGCACATATTATCATATCAGATCTGATTAAGTCTAATAATATTCTTGAAAACATCGTACATTAACTCAAATACATAGATCTTAAGCCTACACCATAATGGAGTATTATTTTACACAATAAATGTTCACACATAATATTATACAATATGGCATGATTTACAACAATTGGCCCTTTCCTCTCTTCCTCTTGGACATCTATTGGCTATCTTATTTTCTCTATTCTCTCTTCTCTTCTAATCTCTCTACTATTTTTAATTATTACATATTTTTCTATATACAATAGAATAATTTTGTTGAGGTCCACTAAAGGTGGATATAATCTTCATACAAGGAAAACATTATATTCCAGTCATATTGATGCAAAAGGATATTGAAGGAAATGAACAACATATTTATTTCATGAGTGTTGGATTATAGGGGTTAGAGTTGAACTACCCTGCCATCAATAAAAAAACTTACATTATATATAAGGCTGACAAAAATTTCAGGTCCTGCCTCCTTAAAGCTCACACGATCATATATGTGCCTCATCTAGTGGTCAGAACACTCTTTGTGCAACATGAGTTGGGTGAGAAGAGGGGAAATTGGATGACCTGTTTACAATAATATGATCTAGAGTTTAAGACAATTCATAATATTGAAGATCATGACCTCTGTTAATTAGGAGTAGAAGTGATAAATGTTGTGGAGCAATATCTTTAGGGATGGGAGCAAGAAATAGATATTTACATCATTGAACAAGTTTCCCAGATAGGCACAACAATGCCATGGTACTCAGATATATGGAAATTATTAGATCACGACACCTTTCCCACACATTTATTGAATAAAAAAGAGAGGGAAATATTCCTTAAATCTCTATCCTATTAGTTGTTTCATGGATTTATTTTTAAAGTGCACCACAATGATGTCTTGCTAAGATGCCTTGAGCCTCAAGATGCAGAGAAGGTCTTAATATATCTTCACGATAGACTGACAGGTGGAAATTATGCAGACAATAATACTGCACATAAAGTAATGACAGTTGGTTATTATTGGCCCTCCTTATTCAAGGATGCTCATGCTTATGCCAGTAAATTCCCAACTTGTTAAAAGTGTTTCGACTAAGAATACAAGTTAGACTCCCCACAACTACCAATAGTAGTTGAGGACTATTCCAATAGTGGGACTAGATGTCATTGAATAAATCTTCCTATATTATTCAAAGAAACAACCAATAGTGGGACTAGATGTCATTGAATAAATCTTCCCATATTGTTCAAAGGAACAACAATATATCTTGAAAGCGGTGGATTTTTTTTACCCAGTGGATGGAAAAAGTTACTTTAAGACAGGTTAATATTCAGGAATTCATCGAAGTCCTGAAGCAAAAAATTATAACCAAGTTTGGCATTCCAACATCTCTTGTATTTGATAATGCAACGTATTTTTATTCATTGAAACATTATGAATTTTCATTAGAAAATGATATTGTATTAAATAATGCATATTACTATTATCCCCATGTAAATGGTTAACAGAATCAACAAACAAAAATCTCATTATTATAATAAAAAAACTATTTTCTCTGAGCAAAGGAACTGGCACAATGCTTTGATAAATGCATTATGGGCTAAATGTGCAACTCATAAGCCTTCCCTCAAAACCTCACCATACTTTGTGGTTTGTGGTAAAGAAGTTATCTTTCCTCCAAACCTGTATCTCACATCCTTGCAAATATCCCAAGATTCCCAATGTTGACCATGCCTTTTGGTTCAAATTAGGATATATAATTTTCTAAAAATTGAGGAATAAAGGCTAAAAACTAAAGAAATTTTTTTTGTACACCAAAGTCGTATTAAGCACTAGTTTGATAAAAAATTTGCAGGGACTAATATTTTTGATGTGGGTGACTTAGTAATTAAGTGGGATAAATCCCATGAAGAGAAAGGAAAACACACAAAGTTCCAATCTTTATGGATAGGCCCCTATATCATCAACGAGAGAATCGATCATAGTGCCTTCAAGCTGAAATACTTAGATGGGAGGGCTGACCCTCTTCACGTCAATGGTCGAGATTTGAAATTATATTTTTAGTAGCATATCTAAGATTTTTTTCAATTGTGTTTGGAGCCTGATTATCATCCTTATTTAGAGGTCTTTGTTTCAGCCAGATGTATACCCCAGTAATACTGTACACCCCTGCACGTGGGGGGGACTTGTCCCCCCCTATTGGGGGGTCAGTAGTCCCCAGGCAGGGGTTCAAGGGCGACGCCTCCGAAGCTAAAAATAGATGTAAAATTTACTCATAAAATATTGTAATTTCTTAGTCAATCTGGGTTGTTCATTAGGTTGATTATCTGATGGTAGAAGTTATGTTTAATTTAGGGTTTTTTTCCAAAGAAAGAAACCCCTTGATTCATATGAGGGAATAGTATTGCGGCTATGTTTGGTGTGTGTATTCAGAGCGAGAAATAGAAAGGGGGACTGCGTGAGAGAGTAGAGGATATTACAATGGATTTGTTGTAGGTTGTGTCTCTTGATTTTTCTGCGTAATATAAAGGAAGGATTGGTTGTATCCAATTTGGGTGAACCACACATATATATATGTCTCTCTTGTTTTATATGTTTTCTGTGTTTGTATTTCCGCATATTTTTATGAGTTCCATTTCTCTGTAATATATAGTTTTCTAACAGTTTCCTGTACAATATTTCCTCATTTTTCTTTTCTTTATCACCTATTGTCAGTATTATGTTTTTATGTCAAGTCATGTCCTGCCTTGTTTTGTGTGCTAGTCATTGTACAAAAATAAGACCTTCTGTAGAAAGAGTGCATGGATAAAAGTACTTTGTGGTGAAATAAAGAGGAAGTGTGACAACCATAACACTTGGATATCTGTCAGTTCTTCTTCTTTGTTTTGGGAAGATGCTATAGGTTGAGCTAAGACCAGATGGAAAATACGATACATCCAAGATGAAAACCTTGAGGGAGCCTTTTAGATCCACATCTATTCTATTATCCCAACCCCTTAACTTGCTGTGAAATCTACTTGGTTTTTTAAATTCTTATCCGATCTAGTAGAGAAAGGATAAGGAGAAAATATATAGCAAGAGAACCAATATCATAGATTATATAAATACTTCTTTGAAGGGGAAACCTCTTATGCTATTAATAAGTTGGGATCCCTCTTCTTCCCATTGAAAATAATAAGTATCGAGGAACAATATTATTAAATAAATAAATAAATATTGAAAGAAGAGAAAGGCTTCCTATGCAAGGAGGTGAAGCAAGTGACTTTGTTTGGGTATTGTTCAGGCTCGTTGGCAATGAAGTAATGTGTGTGCTCCTATAGTGACTCCGTCGGGGTACTGTCTTTGCCTCCTGATAACAGAGCAACATGAAAGATGAAACTCATACTTTTAATATCTTAAACTTGTCACACATATTACCCTTTCCTAGATTGAAACAATTGTGATATGGTATATCTTTTGTGTGTTTGGTCCAAGTAAAGGAAAGTGTAATGCTATGTATGTAACTGGGTGAAAAGGGGAAGTCAAGGAAACCTAATTATTGAATCAATACTTTTTTAAGGGCTAACTATTTAACTAAAAATATATTCCTAGGTATATAAGCTGAATTTCGTCTAGTGTATCGCCAAGTGTTTTTTCTACAACAACACCCTCCAAAATTGCACTACATTCAAATTTTGGAGCCTACCCAAATCTCACATCAAGTATCGCTTTTGTCGTCAAGTTTCATTTCAAGCCATTCTACATGTTTCAAGTTTTATTGATCATTTATAAGTGTCATCACATTGCTTATAACATCTCTAATGCACTCATCAAGGCTAGAAATATGCCTAGAAAAATCAAGGCTTCCTTTAACAACACTCCTTTGACTCAAAGAAATGCACCCTCCTTGAGCGCATGAGCACACCCCAAAGCCCTGAAGCCTCACCCCTTTATCCTTTAACAATGTGCCCTATGTAATCCTTGGCTCTCTTGATAACATGAGTGCAACCTGAAGCCCTGAAGCTTCATTCCTTCAATTTTTGATAATGCACCCTTTGCCCTTCATGTATCCTTTGAGTGCATAACGCACTTGGGAAGCCTGAATGGCCTTCGTTCGTCCTTTATACATGCACCCTTATCCCTCTCTTGATATTTCTCTCTCATGTTTATCGCATGAGCACATCCCAAAGCCTTAATTATTTATTCCTTAATCCTTTCATAGTTCTCCCTTGTGCCCAAACATTTCTTTGTCATTTTTGAATGCACTGTTAAGTCATGAAAAGAAAATCTGCATGAAACATGTTAGAGTAGGATATTTTTTTTAGGCTAATGTTTGCTTGCCATGAGTGATTGTAGTTGAAAGTATTTCAAATATACAATGGAAATGAGGCATGCATAAGATCGAGAAAAGAGGTAAGTCAAAGGAACCATTCAAGGACAAAGAAAACATTGAAATATTGATGATTGAAGAAACCCAAAATAATCCATGTGATGAAAGACCCTTTGGAGGGCGAAGACATCAACAAACATGGAAGTTGAATGCATGATCAAAGACATGCATGGCATCCTTGTCACCTATCAAATAATTCCATGTCATCAATCAATATGAGTCCAAATCATCAATGTTAGTGACTTGTCATGTCCTTATCACACGGTGACATGGAAATCATGATGTAATTATGTAATTATTGTAAAGAAAAAGAAGTAGAAGTACAAGAGTCATGTATGGAAAAAAGAACCATGTGTAGAAGTCCAAAATACATGTAATTCATAGTTTCACATGTAATTCCAAAAGTTATTTGGACGTTCAAGGGTTTTAGATGTCCAAAGGTCATTAGAAGTTGAAAATTCATATGTGAAACTCAAGGGACATGAGCATATGAAAGGTCATGCCTCGAGTTATAAAAGGAGCCTCATTACTCAAGCAAATAACTTTTAATCTCATCTTCTCCCATAAGGCATTAGAGATAGAGATAGTACTTTTGGGGATAAAGTAGTGGCTCTAACACTCCACTATTGGAGCTAGTGATGTTCATTGTACTTATGTATCTTGGAGTTTTTCTTAATACATGAATCCATTTGGCGAACACATTTTCATGCATGGATCATGGATGTCTTAAGACTACTCTTTGAATGTTTTTTCTTTATGTTGGCTGCCATATTTACTAAATTAATTAAACTATTTCGGTGACTTTGGTGCTAAACTTATGGGTAATGTATTGTGATGATTTTAATGATTGTTGCATCTATGTGAACTATTTCTCTTGATATTTAAAAATTATTCCTCATTTATGTGTGTGTGTCTCCACTATATTAATACTATTTATTTTCTTTAAGAGACTCACTTTCTCTTCCTTGCAGTGAAAGAACCATGATACATCTACGATAGAACATTTCACAAGGAACACTCTCTTGATCATTTAAAAGCACGTGCACATTTCTCTCTCATGCTAACTGCTTAAACCAAGGAAAATATCTAAGTTAATGGAAGTTGGGCCATATTTCCAGATGGGACTCCTACACCAAATGGTGTGAGGTTTAATTGGGACCTCATATTGGGAAAATACCCTATATGTCAATTGGCCCAACACCGTCAATAGTATGAAAGTATGCACATGAAATGTTACAACTTAGCCCTCAGTTGCTAACTTAAAATTCCTCATGAGCATGGTAATGAGTAGGGATTATTGAGGCTTGGAAAAATCATAGGTCTTAACTTTTAATTAATGAATTGGTATGGGGATATGTTAAGGGATTCCCCCCCTTGGGTGCTATGATTAATCACCCATGTGACCAAAGTTGTGATCGAGGGCCAGTATATTGGGATATTGAGAAATTTCCATATGGCGCACCTTTTTAATAAAATAACAATATTCCAATATGCTAAGGGAGCTTAGTCTTTGGGGCTCAACCTTAAGTGGATTATTACCAAGGTCTATGGTTGAGAGGTATTATATTGGGGTATCAAACAATCTATAGTTCAAGGACTTCGAAAATTTTATGATATGTTAGGATTTTGATAGACGAACTGTATACTACTAGAAAAAATTATATTTGTTGATTGATGGAGGTAGCCCAAAATCAAAGGATTTGCACACTATTTCATCTTATAAGTTTTTTTTTTTAATTTTCTAAAGTTTTCACTGGCACTTTATTTTTTTCCTTGAACTACCTCCTAGGTCGTCTATTCCTTCATTAAGTTCTTCCACTTCTCTACCTCGCTTCTCTGCACTTGTCCTCTACACCTTATTCTCACTATAGATCACTTTGCCAAAATCCAATTTCCTACCACAAATATGTTCACAAATCATAGTATTTATAGATAATAAGTTCACCCCTGAGCTTTGCTTAGGTTGAATTGAGACATTGATGGCGAAAAAATATATAAAAGTCTTTTGAACATCATCCATATTATAAATAAAGTCCTTTCCTAACTTTAACCTAAATACATAAAAGTCTCATGTACCCATATTGATCTTACTCTAGTTTTGACATAAATGACTAAATGTTATTCAACAATATCCCCATTTTTCATCGATGGAAACCTTTAGAAAATTTTGGCAAAGAGATAAGGAACTCCAGTGAGGAACTCCTCCTTTTTTCAAACTCTCGCTATAAAGCTCCGCCTAACTACACACTCCCATTGTCCACAAATTCTCCTTTTGAATACAAATTATTAATTTATATGTAATCCCCCCCCCCCCCCCCCACTTGAGATCAATGGAAAATGGCTGATACCCCTAAACTTATGCTTCTCCTTACTTTCAATGCTCCCCATTTTCATAAATCAAGAGCAAGAGACTATTCCCCTTGAAGTTATTATTGATTTTATTGATGAAATCAAATAGGTAACACTCCTTTCTTCTAAGGTAGATATACAAATTTCTATCTATGAAGTGGTCTAGTGAAGATACATGTAATCTTCTCTATAGTAGAAATATATTCTAGCTCAACATTCTTATTAGTTGCCTTTTCTCTTAGGATTTTTTTTATTTTTATCTTTGAATGCATAACATGTCTCTTTGAGATATTTATTGTACTTGTATTATCACAAATAATTGATATGGGTTGATCATAGTCTATTTTTATGTCCTTCAAACTTTTCTTCATCTAGAGAACTTGAGTGCAACATGTTTCTTCTACAATGTACTCAACTTTAGATGTGGATAGATATTGAGGTATATATCCTACTCAACCATGATGTGAAAGAATTTCATAGAAAATATTCTCCTCCACTAGTTTGTTTCTTGTCGTCAACACTTTCAACCTAGTCTACATTTATTTAAGTTAATAAGATAAGGAATTTTCTTCTTGAGTACCATAAGCCAAATTGTAGTCCCCTTTAAATTACTGAAAATTATCTTCACTGTTTGCACATGAATCTCCTTTCGTGCAAATTGAATCCTTTCAACCAATCCTACAACTCTCATGATATGTGGTCATAACATTGTTAAATGTAATAAATTTCAATAATTCTTTTATTAAATATTTCATTTTCATTTATTTATTCATCATTTTTGCGTAATTTGCATCTTGTAACCATGGGAGTTCTAATAGGTGCACAAATTTCCATTCCAATCTTCTTTAACATTTCCTTAGGATATTTGGTTTAGGAGATGAATATTCCCTTATTGAATAACTTACAACCTTAAGAAGAATGATATTCTCCCAACAAGGAAATTTCAAACTCCTACATTTATGTTGCAAACCTTTGGCTTATTGTTTCAACATCACTTCCAAATATGATGTCATCCACATTGAAAACAATTATTAATATTTTTTTGGTATTTATTTTGATGCATAGGTTTCTATTTCCTGCTCCTCTTTGGAATTATTTTTTCTATAAATATTTATCAAGTCTTAAGTACCAAGCCCTTAAATCTTTCTTGAGCTGATAAATGGATTTCTTAAAAATACATGCATAGTCTTCATTTTCTGATAGTTGAAATCCCTCTAGTTTTTAAACATATACCTCTTCTTCAAAGCTCACATTTATGAAATTTGGATTGACATCTATTTAATAAATGTTGAAATTTTAAAAAAAATGTCAAGAACGTTATGATGGCTTCCATCTAGCATCTCGAGTAAAATTTTCTTTAAACTCAACACCTTCCACTTGTGCATATCCTCTACAAACCAATCTAGCCATATTTCTCAGTACCTGTCCATCGTCTTTCAATTTGTTCTTCAAGATCCACTTAGTGCCAATTACATTGTTATCCGCTGGTCTAGGAAAAATTTCACATTTTTCATTTTCTCAATATGATTTAGCTTTCCCTTTATAGCATTTACCCAATGCTCATATTTTCTAGCTTGTGCAAAAATCTTGGATTCTATTTTGGATAACAAGGAAAAGTTTTAATGTTGTGGTGAGGTTACATATCTCTTTCTAGTCTAAACTCTTGCCATACTTATCACCAAAAAAATATCTTTTTGGATACCTGGATGGAGGTTTTGGATGTCGAAGTTCTATCTACTCCTCTTCTTCCTTTTTTTTCTTTCTGATCTTCCTTTTATTCTCTCTCTTTCTACTCTTCCTCTTCTGCTTCATGTTTTATATTGATTATCTCCTTTGGATCATTATTTCATTTTTTTTTTTACTTTTGAGGTAATGCTTCATTTATTCTTACATAAATTCTCTCTAATATGTTACATAGTATTTTGTTGAATCATTTTCATCACTTTATATTTTTTGGATGGCTTGGTCTACAAGGATTTGTACCTTGAATATAATTATTTCAATAGTACTTCATATCATGGAAATCACCAATTTAGCTACCCCAAGGGCTACTATTTTCATCACTTCATCTTAGATGAATAACCAAGGAAGATTCCTGCATATGCGCTATAATCAAATTTCACTACATTACCTTAATTTATCTTGATGTAACATTTGCTACTTAAAAATTTAAATATTAGATGAAGTAGGTTTTCCTTTCCATAATTAATAGGGAGTATTACTATTTTTTACTCTAATTTTAGACTTAGTTAGGATGTAACTAATGTATTATCTTCTTATGCCTAAAATAAGTTTGTAAGGTTTCCTTCAATAAGGATAGTTCTTTCCATGTCTTGCATGGTTCTTTTCTTTCTATCAACATAAAAATTTTGATGAGGATTTATTTCCATTGAAATGTATCTTCTAATACCATTTTTTTCACATAATTTAGTGAATTCATCAAAATTAAATTATCCTCATTTTTTTTATCTCAAACATTTGATATATACATCAATTTCATTCTCAAACAGAGATTTGAAAGCTTTGAATTTTTAAAATATTCAAATTTATCCTTTGTAATCCTTTAGTGAGATAAATTTAATCTAATATCCTTTCATATTATTTGAGCACCAACTATCTATCTACCATTCACCTCCTTTATTTTGAGCATATAAAATAAGTCCACATTCCTCCTAATTTTCTTTCTTCCTTTTACATACCTTACATATTATTTTTGCTCATTTTTTTGAGGATCCCTTATTTTGTTTCTTTTACAGTCACATTCTATGTGTCGATAGCTATTTTACTTATAGCATTCAACATGATTCAGTAATAGAGAAAATGAATTGTAATTTCTAGTAGCACTCACATCGAAAATTCTACGATTGTTGATCACATAATCATTTCTTGATGTCTTGAAGTATTTTGTATATATATTTATCATATAATCATTTCTATCATAGGATTTAAAATTAATTACTTTATGAAAAAAATTATTACAATCAATGCAAAATCCCAAAAGGTGATTTTTATATGTGGATGTGAAAGGCCTTCTTGAGGTAATACTTCGTTTGAAACAATTCTTTTTATCTTTGTGATAGGAAAATATTTATTTGTTGGTCGTTTTCTTCATTTCTAGTTCTAATTGTATTGCTAAGAGGGCCTTTGGAAAATTCATGTTTTTGTTGGCCCTCGCCCTCTTAATTGTTGATATAACTTTTGAGTACACTATCACAGCTTTTATATCCTTTTTTCATTCCTTTTATAATCACCTTGAGATTGATTATCCCTTGGAAGTGTCATGATTATACTTATAACTAACACCTATTTTGATGAAAGAATACCTATGATGGCTAAGAATTCTATCTAATATTTCATTACTTTTTCCAAGCTTTAAGTTTTGGTTCAATTGAGCATTTTATTTCTCTAGTTCCTTTCTCAAGGAAACAACCTCTCACTCTAGCTTCTCACAATTATTTTCCTTTTCTTTCATCCAACTTATCATGATTTTTTCTAATATTTTTTATTCTTCTAATTGAATATTTAAGAGGATGATAGATGCGTAATAGAAATCATAACCTTTCTTCTCATATTTCGGCAACAGTTCTAATGATTTTTATTCTTTCTTCTAAGTCTACCTATTTATTATAAGGTACCAACCAATTATGCTTCAAAATTTACCTGCCCATTAATTTATTCCTCTAAATATATATTCTCTTTTTTCTTGTCTTGTTTATCAAAATTTTGAGCACCCATGGTTATAAATATAAATTATCCTTTTTCATCATCAAATGCATATCAATCTCTCTTTTATTATGAATTACTATCCTTTTTGGATACAATATTTTATTTTTGAGATATCCTCCCTTTTTGTGTTTATGAGATTTCATTCTATCTTTATGCTTTTTTACTTTGTTACTATCCTCTAATTTTGCATATGGACATTTAAGAACAAAATGACCTATGCTAACACAACTAAATAATTTTAATGGAAGCTTACTTTTATATCTTCTAGATCCTATTTTCATATTTCTTACAATTTTTTTCTTTTCTTCATATGATTCATAATTGGATTAATAATAGGATTTGTGTCCTTTTGTATTTTTTTTTTATACTTTTAAAATTTCTTCCATCAATCCTAACTTCTATTTTCTTGTTCTCATTTTATATGAAATGGGGATTTCATGTAGTTAATCCATCTTTATATTTTCAAGATATTTCATTTATACAATGGCTGATACCTTTGTGTTAAGTCTTAATGGGAGAGATATCAATAACTTTTGTATGATCATTGAGTTCTCAATATTTTCACAAAGTTCTATGATAGTATTAACAATATCATCCACATGAAGAAGGAGGACTATTATATTTTCTTCGTCCTGCATCTTCAAACTCTCATATTGTCCTATATGAGTTTGAATTTGTGCCTTCTTTACATTTTCAACTCCTTCATGTTGAATTTTTTAGCTATGTTTGGTCTTAGTTAATATTTCATTTGTACTTATATTATTGGAAAATGAATTATATTTGTTTGAGGCATGTTCTTCATGCTTGCAAGATAAATAAAATAATTATTTTTGTTTCAATATATATATATATATATATATATAGATATTATAAGGCTCTTTAAGAGCGGGAAAATACAAATTTAAATTCATATTTTGCCTCCATAAAGACTAAGTCAACCCTACAAATGAAAAGTTGGATTTCCCATGGGACACACCATTTTTCATGGACAAAACACTATAAATAGAGCCAATTCGTCTTCATCAAACACAAACTTTGGACTATATCATCTAGGGAAGGAAGTGTGAGATTCATGAGGAAAGAGTGTGAGGTTCCTAAGGAAAAAGTGCATGGTTTTCTAGGGAAAAATGCAAAGTTCTAAAGCTCATCTCTTGTGGTTGTGAGGCACAAAATTATATGAAATGGACTGAGCTCTGAGGATGTGAAAATGTACACATATGAGGCACAAGGTTTATGATATAGTATGTTATCTAAGGCTATGAAAATGCACAAATATGAGGCATAAGGTCTGTGGTATAGCTCGAACTATGAGGTTATAACAAAGTCAAACTTCAACCCTCTTGAGACATAATGTTTCGGTTATATCTCTATCATTGAGTACACATTTATGAGGTAGAGTTGCTGGATGTTTTGGCTCTCTTGGAAACCTTGTGACAAATATATTTATAGATATATTGGTTGTCATATTGTTGGTTAGTTGAATTTGATGTATCTATTGTTTCATTGATTCTCTATGGAAAAGGTTGGCTAGGATTTTTCCCAATTGTTGGTTTTCCAAGGGTAATATCTCATGTTCCTTGTTTAGATTCTTCTTCATGGTTCTACTGTCATTGTATTGTTGATGTATTATGTATAATTTACTTAATGATGTAATTATGTTTAAGAATGTGCAAAAATATTAGTTAATCATTAAAATAAATTATCGTTGTAGAAGAATATGTAAAAATCAACCTAGAATCAAATCTTATGGTTGAAGGACAGTCTTGAAGTTGAAGCCAAGTTAGGATTTGAAATGAATCCTCTCAAATATTAGATGGAATTTTTTTTTATAAAATCAAAGTCCTAATTCCTAGGACTTAGACCTAAACTTAGTACCAAACTTTAGGACTTTTTGCATATGTCGAAAAATATCAAAAAATATGAAAAATAAGCGAAGCCTAAAATCATAACTATGAAGGAATATTTTATAAAATACCCTAAGTCCAAGTTTGATATTGAGTTGCATTGAAGGTAGGCTGAATAGTATTAAAACATCTAGGTTGAACCTTAGTATGGTTGATTTGAGAATCTAAAAGACTCCAAGCTTGTCAAGCTTCAGTAATGATCTCAAAGGTATAAACCATCTGAGAGGAAAGAAAAAAATTACTGAAAGTTAAACAAGTTTATTTTGCATCAAAATTTATCTTTAGGACTAAGAGCCTCAAGATGAATCTCAGAAAGGACGAAGGCTTAGAGGTCCCACAGAAAAATACTCTAGTTATTTATGTTACACCTTTTATGGTTTGACCAAAAGTCTCAAAACAATAAGGATCAATGAAGCATACCTTGTACAAACTTGTCATGAAGATATGCTAATCGTTCATTGTTGGGTTTGAGATAATGTACTATCTTGGACTAATATCTTAGTATTTTGCATGAACATTATAGTTTTTTTATGACTAATGGAACTAACATTGTCTAAAAGAGATACCTAATGCTACATTGGAGATCTACAGTCATGGTATTGTATAATTACTTGAAGAGAAACAAAATTAACAAAAGGCATGTGACGTCACCCACAATGACTTTTTCCTGAAATATTTAGATCAAGCTTAAGTCTATTTGAATTTTTTCTTAAAGGCATTGATGTCCACAATGTCCTAAATAATAAAAAGACTATGTCAACAAATTGTAAGTAGTTACAAAGATATCCTTAAGGGACCTCTTAAGGATATCGTTCTTAATACGTGGAAAGTAAAGTACCTAGGTGAGTAAAAAAATTATGGAAAGTCTGTAACTCCATATGATACAATGATATGTCTTGCATCCATGAACCTTGCAAAAAATATTTGAAAAATTCCAAGCAATATTGACACCTTGCAAGATAAATTATGTATGCTAATGCTAAGAAATACTCCCTTGATGAAGGAAGTGTAGCTTTGATGAATAATAGGTTGATTCACTCTTCAAGGTTAAGGATCTAGACACTTATATATCTAGCAAGGCAAGATGTTGGATTAAAACATTGTTATCGATGAAATAGGTAACTTGACCTCAAAATGAGAACTCTAGCCCAAAAAGACTAAAAAAACATGAAAAAACACCCCAAAAACAAAAAAATTATTCTTTTTTTTGAGCGCATAGGTTTGCAAAAATTAAATTCGCATTTTATAAATTAATACTGTAAAAAAAACAAAATTGTTTCTTGAAAAAATGATTGAAAAATATCCTCCAAAACAAAATGAGGTTGATGCTAGAACAACAAAAAAAAAAAATTGTCATATTTTTGACATTTTAAAAAATAGAAATAACATTTTTTAATTTTTAAAATTCAAACATTAAAAAAAAAACAAAAATTTAACAAAAAAATAAATTTAAAAAATAAAAACATTTTAAAGCTTAAAATTTAAAAATATATAGGAATAAAAAAATAAAAATAAAAACAAAATAAAAATTTTAATTCAAACATTAAAAAAAACCTAAAATTTAACAAAAATGAAAAGATTAAAAATTAAAAAAAAAAATTAAAGATTAAAATTTCAAAATATATAGAAATAAAAAAATAAAAATAAAAACAAAATAAAAATATTAAATTAAAAAAAAGGTTAAGAAAAAGAAAGAAATTATAAAAAACAAAATATAGAAATTAAATTTAAAAGAGAAAAAGAAAATGTTTATTAAATTTAAAAAAAAAACTAATTTTAAAATAAAAAATTAAATTTAAAGAAATATATTAAATTTTAATAAATTTAAAACTTTAAAATAAAAATTCAAAAAAAAAAAAACATAAAAAAATGAAAAATTAATTAAAAATAAAAAATGAAAAATAAAATACCATTAAAATATTAAATTTAAAAAAATATATATATTAAAAAAACAAATAAATTTAAAAAAATAAATTAAATTTAAATTATAAAAAATAATATATATATATATATATATATATATATATATATATATATATATATATATATATATATATATATATATATATATATATATATAAATATAAAAAAACGAGCTTAAATTAAAAATATATATATTAGATTTTATTAAATTTAAAAAAAAATGTTAATATTAAAATAACAAATTAAATTTAAAAAAGAAAAATATTAAATTTTAATAAATAAATGAATAAAGAAATAAATTTTTAATATAAAGAAAAAAAAACATTGTTAAAATAAAAAGATAAAAAATTTTAAAAATCAATTAAAAATGAAAAATTGAAAAAAATAAATTAAAAAAATATATTAAATAAAAAATAAAATAAAAACCAAATTAATTTGAAAATATTAAGTTTAATTAAAAAAAAATCTAATTTTAAATACAAAATTTTAGTTGAAATAAAAAATAATAAAAAATTTATGTAATTAAAATTATATATATATATATATATATATATATATATATATATATATATATATATATATATATATATATAAAAATTAAATAATTAAATACATTGTTAAATTTTAAAAAATTAAATGAAAATATTAGGCATTAAATTTAATAATAATAAAAAAAAATATGAAAAAAAAAAATCAATTAAATAAAAATAAAAATACAAAATTTAATAAAAATTATTAACAAAATTTAGAAAAATAAAATTAAAAACAAAAAAAATAAAAATAAAAATTAAAACAAATTAAATTTCAAATAAAAAATAAATAAATAAATT
Source organism: Pinus albicaulis (assembly GCA_034641835.2). Lineage (NCBI taxonomy): Eukaryota > Viridiplantae > Streptophyta > Pinopsida > Pinales > Pinaceae > Pinus > Pinus albicaulis. The sequence continues at coordinate 592,683,205 of CM076570.1, forward strand.
TTTTGAATTTAAAAAAAAAAAAAATCAAATTAAAAAAAAATAGTAAAAAAAAAAAAAAGAAGAATTTTTTAATCGTGGTGATGCCGCCAATCGACTTCCCGCCCAAGTAGCAGCAGAGGCCAACCATTGGGCAGGCAAGGAGGCTGCATGCAGCCCCCGGCCCACCCAGCGGCCGGCCTCTGCCGCCACCTGGGCGGGAGGTCGATTCCGTGAATCGCTCTCCCGGAATAGTTTTTTTTTTAAATTCTTTTATTTTAATTTTCTTTTTCAATTTTAAATTTTGTTTTTTTTTTTTAATTTGTTTTTTTTGTTAATTTTAAAATTTGTATTTTTTTTCTTATTATTATTTTTTTAATTTAATTTTTTCTTTTTTGTATTTTATTTTTATTTATCTAAATTTTAATTTTGTAATTTAAATTATTTTTAAATTTTCTATTTAATTTTTTTTTAATTATATGATTTTTTTTAATAACTTAGAAAAAATTGTTTTTGATGTTTTCTTTTTTTTGGTTAATTTTTCTTTTTTTTCTTTAAATTATGTGTGTTTTTTTCAAATTTTGTCATTTATTTTAATATAATTTTCGAATATTTTTGTTTTTTTTTGTTTTATTTATTTATTTTTGTTTAAATTTTTTATTTTTACGAGTTAATTTTGTTTTTTTTATTTTTACATTTTTATTGGTTTTTTTTATTGTTTTTATATATATATTTTTTTATCTAAGTTTTGTGTTTTATTACCAACATGAAAATCACCACTCTAAAAAAAAAGGTTGATTCTGCATCAATATGTTTCAAAATTAGCATGAAAATCACAGCTCTAAAAAAAAAGTTGATGCTGCATCAATACGTTTCAAAATTATCATGAAAATCACTAACATTTTAAAACAAATATTCAGACTTCATAAATAAAAATATTAGAGTGTCAAAAATGTGCACAAAAAAAGGGGGTGATTCTGCATCACCACTTTTCAAGATCGGGTGCTTTTTATGCTACCAAAAAAAAGTAGGTAACAGTGCGGTTACCTATTTCATCGGTAACAGTGTTTTAATTGAGCCTATTACTGTGAACATATGAACCTCTTGATGCCTTAATATCTAGGTTTTGTAAAACCCTCGCAAGCAGAAATTCCTAAAACAATAAAATCCTAGGGCTTATGGACAATCCCTACAATTGAAGAAACCTAGAAACCTTATTTTTACAATGAAGTAATGGCATCAAGATGATGACATGGATAAGTTGCAAAGATAGATGCAAGGTCAAGAGGGAGCTGATACCTTCTCAAAAGATAAATATTTTATATATCTATTTTATATATCTCCTTCATAATTATTGCTATTATTATTATTAATTAGATACTCTCTTGTCCTTTAATTATTTTCTTGGTTGTGATTGTTATTCCTTGGCCTCCTAGTGAGGATTGTAGGCAAATAGTGAAGACTACCAAGGCTTTAAAAGAAAATGGAAAAGATTCAAAGGAAAAAGCTTGTGACAAGAGGAATTATATTGAGAGATATTATCCTAGTTGGGATCTAAGATCGAAGGGTTCATATAGATCAACCAGATTAAAGCATGCCCTGATCTGTGCCAAAAAGGAGTCAGTAGTGGCTTCAAAAACAAAACTTATGATCAGATAGCAAGAAGTAAAAATCAAAGGATTACCTTAGTAAGAGGTAGAAGGATTTTAAGGGACATTTTGTTAGGTACACTTTGTTAAAAAATTATTATGATTTCTATTATTGTATCAAATGGATGTAGAGATTGTCTTATTTGATGAAAGAATAAGTGTACATGGGAGCTATCTCAAGTTTTGAGGTGTATGCCAAGAAATCTTACGTTACATAGAGAAGGATTTTTATAGGCTTCTAATATTTGATGTACTTGATGGATGTAGGTTGATCCTATATGATTTGTTATCTAACGAAAGCAATTGCACTGACCTGAATATTTTCTCTAGAGGGAAAAGTAAAGGATTCTTGAGTGACCCTTGTTTTTGTCTTTAGAGGGAGTTGACCTGAACATTCAAAATGAAGGATATTGACTAAATAGATAATAGCACCAATGAAAAAGGGAGAAAATCATGATTTCTATGGCAAGATCTATTTCAAGAAGAATATAGTTTACCATGTGTTGGAGTGCTAGCATGGTTCAAACAATCATGGCATAGTCAGATATGGAAACAATCAATTACACCTACAGGGAAAGGTGTGTTGAGAATATATATATTTTGTATATTGATTTTGTTTGTGCTTCGATATCATGGATGAGAAGGAGGAATTTTTTTTTTTCACTCAAAGGCTGACTATGTTGCACCGTGAAAGATGAGTCATGAAGAAGTATGATTGTATCTTGTAGAATTATTTGATAAAGTGCAAGTGAAATTAGGATGACAGGTCACGGAATTGGGATTAAGTACCGATACATAGTACAAGAAGGGAGCAGTAAGGCTTGAGTACATCTCCACTAATGAGTACACAATTAATATTTTCACAAAGTCGTTGTCAAGAGAGACGTTCATACACTTCCAAGACAAGTTGGAGCTTGTGGAGATTACCCCTCTCATTGAGAGGGAGTGATAATATGATATTAGCATAGGTAAACATTCTCCTAATAGGGAGAATGGTCTAAGAGTCCAAAAATTCTCAAAATGTAGGGTTGTGTGAGTGCCTCTTGGAGGGGACCCGATCACATAGCAGAAGGGTGTAGTGAGGTCCTAAACCAGATCACACACCGAAAGGGTGTAGTGAGGTCTATCAATACTTAGACTTGCTCACACAGTAAAAGATTTTAGTAAGGTATTGGATTCAATCAAACATTGGGGAGGGTGTAGTGAGATCTTGGAACCAATCACACACTAGGGAGGGCGCAATGAGGTCCTTCAACATCTAGACTTGATCACACACTAGGGAGGGTGTAGTGAGGTCTTTCAACATCTAGACCTCATCGTCAATCAAGGAGGGGTTGAGTGAGGTCTTGGCCGACAATGCTCACTAAGAAGGGTGACTGACTGCTTGCTACTTGAGGGCCTCAACACTTTTCCTAAGGAGAGGCCTTGAGATTTGAGGACCAATCACTTTGGAGGAGTTAATTGTGATATTATGATGATGTTCCATGGGTTTGGTACCATATCGAATATGGAAGATAGCTAATGTTGATGATAGATGGTGATGTTAATATACCCCTCTATGAGTAAGAGGGAGAATTGATGTGATGAAAACAAGGGCATGGATTAGATTGTTGGTAACAATAGGACCATGACCTTGAATGTTGGTGAGATAACATAAACATTCTAGAGAGAATGGTCTCTTAGGTTTGGACACTGAATGAAGTGGGTGCATCTTCAACATTATTGTCTAGGATGATGATTTGGTTTTGGGACATAGGTTTCCCTAGGGTTTGACCATGAATAATTGCAACCCTAAAATAGTTGGAGTACTATGAGGTGAGGTTCCCACTAGATCATGGTGACTATTTGAGTGAGTACCATTGGTTAGGAGTGCTAATGTAGGTTGTGGTAACTATTGATGATGTTGATCATGATGTTATCGATGAGTTGAACCTTTTTCTCTAGAGATATCATTGATACTAACATATACAAGAATGCAATAGAATACATATATAAGCATAAATACAGAGATGTAGCATAAATAACACTTCATTTCATTAATATCAAAGAAATAAAATATTCTTATAAACAAAATGGAAATAAACTAGCTCGGGCGATGGTAGCTTTTCTCTGAGAAGATATGTGGCGGCTACATGCATTTTAAATGTGTTACAATGAGGCTCAAAGGCCTATTATTATTGAGAAATAATGGAAAAACATAAACATCCAAAAACCTAACCCTAGGAGATGAATCACCAAAATTGTGGGCCTCGTTGGGGTAAATTGGTACATAAACTTCCCAGGGTCGTAACTTTGGCATATGATCTTTGTTTTACGTTCATAATACATTGTTAGAAATATCTATTCAAGGAATAAAAATTTCAACTAGAAAAATTATCAGAGTTTCACATTTTCTTGCTTTCCAAAAAAACATCATTTAGGGCCTTAAAATGGCTCCAAACGTTTAGGACCCGAAAAACTACCAAAAACAGTAAATTGCGCTACAATTAAGGAAACTAAAAAACTGAAATAAACAATGGTGGGGGTCCAAGTGGAATAGGTTGGTGGCCACCAACATCCACCGACATCAGTCACCCCCCCGCCCCCAAGGAAGAAATGGTCCCCATTGCGTTGAGTGCCTCGATGAACTTGGTCCCTGGTGAACCACTTGCCTTGGTGCAAGAGTTGGCTATATTTGACAAGTAGATACAGTGGGATATTCTGATGGTGAGTGTTCTTGATCTGTGTTTCCATGATTCGATCACTTGTGGTCTATTCCATGGAGTTTGGCTTTAAATTTTTTGGTGTGATCTGTTCTACAATCTCGCATGTGTCGAAAAGTATGAACGAAGGTGGTCCACATTAAAAACTGGGTGCAAGACAAGGAATGGTGGAATTCTGATCTTGAAGGCATTGTCCCCTACAACCTTGGTGATGGTGTATGATGCATATTGGATTTGGGGAAGCTTGTAGTGTCATTAGGGGAATTTTGAGGTCTAAAACGGGCCTCATAAGAAAAAACTACACCCAAAATAAAGTTTATAAGAACCAATAGGATTCAAGATGATGAGGTCAACCATGAGGGATGATTCAAATTTTTTGGAGTAACAAAGTAAAAATATAAAAAAATAATAAAATAATAAAGACTACTTTTTCAAATAGTACTTTCAACTTATCTCCCTAAGGTTTTACTCAAATTTTGAGCATGAGTACTTGTTGTATGCAATAATTCCTCATCCAAGGAGTATCCATGTTGCATACTTTCGATGGACCCTTCTACACGGAAAATGAGAAATACATGAAAAAAAACATGATTGAAATCACGTTTTTCATGTATTTCTAATGTTTCATGTACCATGGTCCATTTAAAGTATGTAACATAGGAACTCCTTGGATGAGGAATTATATTATGCATCCAAGGAGTGTCTCTGCTTGAAATTTGAGTAAACCCGTACAAAGATAAGTTGAAAATACTAGTTGAAAAAATAGTTTTTTTTCCCTCTAAAATTTAATGATGTAATCTAATATTATTTTATTATTTCCACTATTATTTTATAATTTCCTTAGGAGACCCATTTTATACCTCAAAATTCACATAATGGGTCCAACGAGGCACTCCTATAAATTTAGCCAAAATTTGTCGCCCACTTGGAACTTATGTGGCACCCGATGTTGATCATGTCCTTGCTTGTAACTTGCATTGGCTTTTTTAAATATGTCATGAATCTGCTGACGAATGTACTAGATTCTCTCAATAAAGTTGTAACCCGTCTCGGTTTCGGACTCGACATGGGTCAAAGTTTCCTGAGAAGATGTAAATGGTATGGCCACATCAATGGAACATAATGGATGGAATCCAAACCCCACTTGAAAGGGGTTATGGCCAGTTGAGCTATGGATAGCTCTTTTGTAGTTGTGCTATAATAAGGGAGGATTTTTTCCTATGTGCGAGGATGCATCAATTTGTACATGCAGAAAATGTTTACGATCATTTTGTTGACAAGCTCTGTTTGGCCATCAGTTTGGGGGTGTAAAGATGTGGACTTAGTGAGCTTGGTATCCAACATCAACCAGAGACTTTACCAAAATGTAATTAGGAACCTCCTATCCTGATATGAGATAATGGACTGTGGGATCCCAAAGTGTACCCACACTCATTCAAAGAAGAGTTTAGCCGTGGTTTCTACTGTGATACTCTTCTTGCAGGTCACTAGAATGGCCATCTTAGAAAATTTGTCGACGACCACAAAAATGCAATCGTTTCCATTCTTAGTCGAAGGGAGGCCCAACATGTAATCCATGGAGATGGATTCCCAAGGGCGACTAGGAGTAGGCATATGAGTATATAGGCCTTTCTTCTTGATGGTTGGTTTGGAAATGGCACATGTAGTTTAGGATCTGATGTACTTCATAACATCCTATCGAAGGTTCATCCATAAAAATACTTTTGTAGCACTTCCAATATTTTCTCTACTCCAAAGTGTTCAATGACCTAACTATAGTGTGCCTCCAAAATAATCTTGGCATGCTCACTTGAAGGAACATAAATATGTCCCAGGAAAAATAATAGTGTATCCTGGAGGTGAAAATTTAGAACATGCTTTCCTTCCATGAGTGTATGGTATGTGTTTCCGGATTCTGGATCGCTCTTGTACGAATGCCGCCACTCTAAATTTTCATGCCCACAAGAGCCAAGCACAGTGGTCAGTGCCATGACTAGCAGTTCACTGAGGCAGCCTGCAACATTATTGGTGATTCCCTTCTTATACTCAATGTTCAAGTGGAATTGTTGCAAGTATGTGGACCATTTATGATGGAAAATTTTCTGCAACTTCCCTTGTGTTTGTATGAACTACAAGGGTCAATGGTCTGTGTGGATGATTGTTTCCTTCCCTAAAATGTAATGCTTCCATTGTTGGCATGCCTACACAATGAAATACATCTCTTTTTCATAGATGGGATACTTCCTCACTGTGTTTGAAAGTGTCTCATTGTGATATTCCACTAGATGCCCCTCAGTTGAGTAAGAACTACACCAATATCATAGTTAGAAGCATCTGTCTCGATCACAAATGGTAGTTGTAGGTCTAGTAATGTGAGCACTAGTGTAGATAGAGGTGATGCTTCAACTCAAAAAATACCCTTTGTTGGGATTAATACCAAAAGATTTTTTCTTTTGCTTCACCCTTAGTGATTTGACTCAAAGGCCAAGTGATATGAGAGACCCCAACATGAACCTGTGGTAGAAATTGGCAAGACTTAGAATGATGCAGAGCTATGTTAGACTGGTTGGGACTTGCCAAAACCGAATGACTTGTATCTTGGTTGGCTCCACATGCACACCCCTCTCATCAATGATGTGCCCTAGATATTGAACTCGGGTCATACCAAAAGTGCATTTATCTAAATTGGCATACAACTTGTGTTTTTCCAGAGTTTAGAGGACTTGTCAAATATGGAGGAGGTGCTCTTCCCAATTCTAGTTGAAGATTAGGATGTCATCCAAATACATCACCACAAATGATTTGGTGAAGGGTCATAATATGTCGTACATCAACCTCATGAAGGTTTCAGGGGAATTCATCAACTCGAAAAGCATGACCAACCATTCGAAAAGGCCCTGCTTAGATTTGAAGGAAGTGTTCCACACATCGGAGGTTTTGATTGGTACCTAGTGATACCTAGACTTCAAGTCGATCTTGCTAAAATATTTGGTCCCCTTGATCTGGTGCAAAATATCAACAATATGTGGGACTGGATACCTATTCTGGACAATGATCTTGTTCAATTCCTGATAGTTACTACAGACCCTCCAGGTCTTGTCCTTCTTCTGTACTAACACGATCGGAATCCCACAAGGTGATGCAATTTTCCTGATGTGCCCTTTCTGCAACAAATCCTGAATATGCCTCTTGATTTCATCATTCTCCATAATAGAGCACCGATAGATTGGTCCATTGGGCAGCGACGCACCTGGGGTCTGATCAATGGAGTGCTTGACCTGACAGTGTAGAGGTACCCATGTGGTTGAGGTGAATATGTCCCTATATTCCTCCATGACCTTGTCCATTGGCTGCTGTCGTGCGAAGGATCCCTATTTGGAGGTCATGGCTATAATATTCTTCTTTCCCTGAGGGTGCATCATAAGGAAAATATATTCCCGGTATAGGAAATAAGCCTACTGCATTGCTTCACACTGATCAAAGATATGGTGTTAGGAAGTGCTACCTCCGCTATCTTGTACAATTTATTTCTCAAAGTAATAGTAACAGTGCAAGGCCTAGACTCATACACAACATGTCACTTCCACAAGTATGGTTTTCCTAATAATACATCACAAACTTCAATAAGAGAAACATCACAAAATTCCTCATATGTGAAGGGCTTGATGCTGTAGGGAAGGCGAAACTACTGGCTAACGCAAAGATCTTGTCCTTGGTGAAGCCACCCGATGGTGTACGAATGGAGGTGTGTTGTGGTCAGTAGGCCCATTGCTTCACGACCTCTGTTGAAATGAGATTTTTTTGGCTTTCGATGTCGACAATGAACTATAGCGGAGAACCCTTCACCCACTTATGGGAGTGGAAGAGGCACTCCCCCTCCTTTGGATCTTCGTGATTATACTTCTATATCTTGGTGGTGGAAATGGTGGCACTAGGCTCCACGTCAATAATATGATTCCATTTTTTATTCCCCTTGTCAAGTTCTGACTCAGAGTTGGAGCATGTATCTAATTCATAAGCCTTCAACTCGACCACCAGTGAGTGCTTGGCCCGACACTCAGTTGTGTTGTGAGTGGGGTTCTTATGGAAGTCACACCACTTTCCTGTGTCCTTCTTTGTCTTTGTGGTGTTTTTATTTTCTTGCGGCTTTTGCAAGTTGTCCTGGGTCACCCCGCATTGGTTTTGTCCTTTGTTTTGTAGTTTGGGGGTGTTTTTCCCTTGCTTTAGATTCACAGATCCAAAGTCTCGCTTCTTGCGTTTAAATTTTTTCTCTATCTTGGCAGCATATTTGTATGCAACACCAAGCAAGGGGATGTCGAGGAACTCCATTTTCTCCTGAATATATCTATGCAAACATATATGGTACTTAAGCACCATATGTTTCTCCAAATATTTGATACCGAACTTTGTGCACAAGGTATGGAATAGATTCGTCAACTCATGTACATATTGATCCCTTTGCTGCCGCAATGTAGTCTAATGTATGTTTTTTTCCTCATAGCTCCCCATGGGGTGATATTGTTCCTAGATGCAATTTTAGAAATAATTCCAAGTGGGTTCGGCTGAAAACAGTGAGGGTTATCTCTCGTCCCTCTGTTCGTGGTAGGTTTCCCACCAGTCCTTGACATGGGGGGTGACTTTGAGGATAAAAAAAGTAATATTTTCCCTATTGAAAAAATCATGAACTGAAAAATATCCTTCAAATAAAATTAACTATATATATATGGTGTCTGAATCTATCTGGCCTTCAAATATGGGAATGTAAAAGTTGAATTGTACCTTGAAAGGAGTGACACCTCCAAAGTGACTATCGAATGAAGATGCGTCGCCTGTGGGAATTCGTCGAAGGATCTAGGAAAAGTTTTCCATCATCGAATTCCTATGTCGCTCGAGGGATTCTTCAATAAATATTTTTAAAGGATCTCTTGCTCCCTCATCTTTATTTTCTTCTGCCATGGGAGACCATCATGGTTTGAGAGGTTGGCCTTGCAAAGGTTGAACCAGTTCGAGCCCGAACTCCTTATACCTTGACCTCATTGGGGACATGCACAAAAATATAGAGAAAGAGTAGACCTCTCTCATTCCACTGATCCGAAATTAGATAGGAACACAACTGAATACAAATATAACCATAGATACATAGATGCAACAGAAATAACACTTCATTTCATTAATATCAAAGAATTAAAATATGCTTACAAAAAGACTGGAAATAAACTTGATCAGGTGATGGTAGCTTGTCTATGAGAAGAGATGTGGTGGCTAAATGCCTCTAAACTATGTTATAATGAGGCTCAAAAGCCTATTTATTATTGAGAGACAATGGAAAACCATAAACATTCAAAAACCTAACCCTAGGAGATGGATCACCAAAATTGTGGGCCATGTTTAGGTAAATTGGTACATCAACTTCCCAAGGTCGTAACTTTGGCATATGATCTCTATTTGAATTGCACAATACCTCATTAGAAATATATATCTGAGGAATGAAAATTTATACCACAAACATGATTTAAAGACTCATTTTTTCTCGTTTTCCAAAAAAAAATCGTTTAGGCCCTCAAAACGATTCTGAAAGTTGAGGACCCAAAAAGATACAAAAAATAGTAATATGTGCTACAATTAAGGAAACTGAACAAATGAAAGAAATAATGGTGGGGGTCCAAGTGGAATAGGTAGGTGGCCACCAATATCCACCTTGATCAATCATGTGTATAGAGAGCATTTGGATAGTCATTATGAATACCTCCCTGGCTAAGAGGGAGTGTTGATTTTGGTAGCTATGGTTGGTATTCATAATATTTTCATTTGTACTTGTAATATTGGAAAGTGAATAACATACCTCAAAAAAATATAGGGCCATAGGTATCCAAATGCTCTCTAGAGGTATGTAAATTTGATTTTGATAGGCCACCTAAAATGGAATTCATTTCTTTATCATTATTCAGAAATTCCTTCTTACCATCTTGATCAGATGGAGGAATTTATAGGGCTTTATAACCATCAACTATAGATAGCGAAATGTCAATACCAACATGCATTAAGTGATTCATCATATTTACCTTCCAAATAGCATAATTTGTTCCTTTAAAGAGTAGAACTTTGGTTTTTAATGATTCATCCTAAATGGCCATGATCCCTTTGAGATCTTCCTTCCAACGGATAAAATATTTGTGAAGGAACCTGATTTGATACCAATTATCAGATTCACAATTATACTAAGAGGGGGGGGGGGGGGGTTGAGGCTGAATAAATATGATATAATTTTTATTTAATTAAAAATTCAAGCACCATGAAACATTAATCTCATAAGAAGAACATGAAACATGAGATCTACATCGAAACCCTTATGGTAGAAAACCATAAAAAATATTTAAATGATAGTTATTTGTAGGTACCAACGTATTATTACAATAATTTGTAGGAACCAACCTAAGAAGACACCATTCGCCTCAATTTTCAAATTTGTATGCACCAACCTGTCAGAGACACCAATCCCTTTTTATTTGCAAGCATGAACCTATAGGATACACCAACCCCCTTTGATTTGCAAGCACCAACCTATAGGAGACACCAATCCCTTATGTTTCTTTGGAGAAAACACCCTATAGGAGACACCAATCCCCTCTGAAATCTATTCTACATTCTTATTCTTCAAATATACTTTGTTATTATTTTAATTATGCTTTGCATTATTATTCTTCAAAGGTTCAACCTAATTTTATAATTATTCTCTTCAATAATCTATTTTTATTATTTGTTTGATACTTTATCTCTATACAATTACACATTACTATGCCATTTTTAATTTAGCACTCCCTTCAATTTGAATTGTCAGAATAGTCACCTCCTTCAACTCAACTTGTTAGTAATAGAAATTATTTCAAATTTTCAAAGTAAGTGCTTCCTTCAAACTACCTTCAAAAATATGGTACTTAGAATGTTAAGCACTTTACTACCTATATCATTCAATTTTTGTATTTATACAACCTCCAATCCAAACTCACACTCCACATATAACTCGCTGCTATAGATGAGTGCTTACAACACTAGTGAAACATGTTTATGATATATAGGATCTCCCTTCAATCCAACCTTAACAAAGCTTGGGACATGTATTAGCAACACATGCAACCAAGTGATATGTAAGATCTTTCATTATTGGAAGCCTCGTGGATCCATTTAATCCAAATTTTCATGAATTAGTGCGTATGCACCTTAGCACTATAATATATTCCTTTGTAAACATCTAGGTGGTAATATATTGGTATATCGATATAAGTTTTTTTCAGTTAATGAGCCTTGGCACCAAGATATCAGAATATCATAGGATTCCATGTTCCTCGCACCACTAAATCTTCTAGTTTTCCAATATTCCAAGTGCTCTAAGCCTTAGGTGGTGTTCCTTAGCACCTTTATGACTAGGGTAGTGACTAGGGGCTAACATATCAGAATACTAGTGAATCTCAGAGTCTTCACATTTATTAAAACACTCATATGGCAAGATGTCAAGGGTGATTATCCATTTGTTTCCAGGCATTAATCTCCCTTATGTCTAGGGATATTACCAAAGGCTATAGAGGGTTGGAATATTAGAAAAGCCACAAGTTTTCAATTTTCATCAGAATAATGATATGGTGGCATGCCAATGGATTTTATCCCTTGGATGCTATATTTAATCCTCCACATGAACAAAGGTATGACTAGGAGCCTGTATGCCAGTATATTGGTGAATTGCTAGGTCCCTATAATACTAGTGTATCCCCTTATTGTTATTGTTAGTATATGCCCCTTATTGTTATTTTTATTCCCATATTATTATTATTATGACCCATAGAAGCCCACTATTGTTATTTTTGTGCCCTTACATTATTATTGTTATGTCGGCTATGATTATATTGTGACCCATTGGACTCCTATATATAGAAAGGAGGTTTTTTGATTTGTATCATCAAAGAATTTTTCATTTATGTAATGTAAATGATGTTTCCACCTCAAAGAGGACAATTTCTAAGTCGTTGATCTCTCTTTTATTCTATTTTATGAGTTGGTCTCATAACATTTGGTATCAGAGCCAAGTTTCTGGGGTTTCACTACTGAAAATAGGTAATCTTGGAGTTTTCTCTCTAACATTTTTTCTATGAAGGTTTAGAATCTAAAAAATATCCATTTGAGGCGAAATCTCGAGGAAGTCATGTAAAAAATTTAGATTTTGGTTCGCCATATTTTCGGAGATATGATCTGAGGAAGTTATGGTTTTTGCAGGCTCTAGAATTTTATCTCAAACAAGTGGTCGACAGAAAATCGTCATAAATTTCATTTCAGACATCGGATTTGAATTATGTAAAAATTGACCAAAAGTGCACAGATTATAGTTTTGTGTGTATTGATTTCAGAGTCGAAGGTAAAACCAGTGACATTTGGAACGTCGTATAAATTCGCTCACTGAACCAACCCATAATTAGGTCATTATGGGAGATTGGGCATAACTTTATCTTGAAGAATCAAAATTAGGTCTGACCTATGGCATTGTAAAGAAGACTCATAAGGATACAATAAGACTGAAGTTAAAATCTTGGATATCTAAAATTATAGAGTTACAACCATTTCAAGGTCGAGATCCTAAAATCAAGAAAAACGTGTGTATTTAAAAAACAATAGTATTAATTTTGTTTCAAAAATCAGTTTGAAGAGATTCCAAGGGCATATTGAGCATATATATCAACATTGAGTTCTATACTACCTCCCAAAACTAATTCCACACCCATTAATCTCTTAGAAATATCTACTATGATGCATGAAGAGAAAGAAGTGCAACATGATATATCAAAATTATGAGACCAAGTGCAACAAATTTCACCCTCGCAAAAATTAACCAAAAGTCAAATGGAAGCTAATATAGATGGTTTGAAGAACGGCTTGGAAGCTAAGATGGATGGTTTGAATAATGGAATGGAAGCTAAGATCAATGATTTAGAATAAAAATTGAAAGGAAACATGGAAGATAGGAAGAATGATCTAAAAGAAGACGTGGAAGGTTTGAAGGAAGGTTTGACAAACATTATGGGAATTTTTAGGTCTAAAATGGGCCTCCTAAGGAAATTATAAAATAATAGTGGAAATAATAAGTAAGATTTGATGACGTCATCAAATTTTAGAGGGAAAAAAGAAAAAACTACTTTTTCAACTCATATTTTCAATTTATCTCCGAAATATTTTACTCAAATTTCGAGTGGGAGTACTCGATGGATGGAAAATTTAATTCCTCATCTAAGGAGTACCCATGTTGCATATTTTTTATGGACCCTGCTAAGAGAAAAATGAGAAATACATGAAAAACGTGATTGCAATCACGTTTTTCCATGTATTTCTCATTTTTCTCTTAATAGGGTCCATCGAATGTATGCAACATGGGTACTCGTTGAACGAGGAATTAAATTTTCCATCCAATGAGTACTTTCGCTCGAAATTTGAGTAAAAACTTTAGGAGATAAGTTGAAAATACGAGTTGGAAAAGTAGTTTTATTATTTTATTATTTTCTAATTGTTTTACCCTTTTACTTAAAAAATGGTGAATCATCCCCCATGATTGACACCATCATCATGAATCCCATTGGTTCTTATAAATTTTATTTTGGTTGTACATTTTTCATAGGAGGCCCATTGTAGACCTCAAAATTCCCCTAATGAGTTTCTACAAGAAATGATTCCTAATGGCGAAAAGGTAGTAGAGGAAACTCATGGTTAGAACAAAATAAATGTTAATCATGATTTCATCAACTCTAATTTTGGATTGAGACCCACCATATTCCAAAGATCAATATGAGGAAGTTTGATGGAAAGGATCCCGTAACATGGATATTATATATGGAGTATTACTTTGATCTCCATAATGTGAAAAAACACAAAAGGTACGAATTGAAACTTTATATTTAGAACCCAATACATTTGTATGATATTGATGGATTTTCTCTCATAATTTTTTTTTCACTTGGTCAATTTTTACGAAGGAAATGATAGCACATTAGGAGGATACATAGAGAAGCACGTTCTTTAGCCAATTGATAAATCTCAAACAAAAGGGTTCAATGGTGGAGCACATTGAGGACTTCCAAAAATTGAATATAAGGGTAAAGGATATTCCAAAGAAGCATATAATTGATGTCTTCATATGGACTTTATAGGATAACATCCAACATGAGGTTCACGTTTGGGAACCTGATTCATTGGAGAAGGCATTCAGGTTGGAAAGAAAATTTGAAAACAAAATTATGTCGACAAGTAAGCCTACCACTCAAAACAATAAATATGGAAGTGATTCTACTCCTATAATTCCACAACCTACAAGGTTGACACCAAAACAATTGGAATAAAAAAGAGAAAAAGGGATTTTCTATAGTTGTGATAGAAAATACACTAAAGGTCATAAGTGTTCTGAGAAGAAATTATTTTACATAGATTGTGAAGAGGAGGAAGAAAAGGAACAAGAAACTTAAAAAGAAGAGGATATACACTAGGAACCAATCCTAGAGGAAGAAAAAATGAATTCGACTATATCTTGTAATTCATTGACAAGAATTACCACTCCTCAAACTCTCAAGATAGAAGGACATATCAAGAAGAAAAATGTAATAGTACTGATTGATTCGGGTAGTACCAATAATTTTATTCATTGTAAGGTAGCCAAGGAATTGAATTGATTCATATACGTAGCACCAGAGTGTCAAGTGATGGTTTCAAATGGAGGAACTATAAATTTCTCTAGAAAGTACCATAATATCAAGCTAACTATGGGGAATATGTATTGAATAGTCTAATGCTCTCCATTCTAATGGGTGGTGCTGAAGTTGAATTACGGTGTATCGCATGGAAGTCAAGAAATATAATCAACTCTAATGTCATGACAAAGCTTCTGAAGAAACATCAACGAGGCGTAATTTAACAATTATGCTCACTAGAGGTTCAAACATAAAAATCATCTATTTCTCCAGATCTCCAAATTGTATTGGAAAATCATTCCAAGGTGTTTGAGACTCCTAAAGGACTCCCACCAATTCATAATCATGATCATGCTATTCATTTGATTCTAGGAAGTTTTTCTCCAAACATCAAGCCTTACAAACATCCTTATTCTCAAAAGAGTGAGATTGAACATATGGTGGCAAAAATGCTAGAGGCTGGTATAATTCAAGCTAGTCAAAGTTGTTTCTCTACTCCAGTAGTATTGGTGCATAAGAAGAATGGATCATGGTGTATGTGTCTGGATTATAGGGAGCTCAAAAAGCTCACTATTTAAGATAAATTTCCCATCCCCGGCATTGATGAATTATTGGATGAATTACATGGAGCAATTTACTTCACCAAGCTACATCTCTGTTCTGGATATCATCAAACTAGAATGAAGACTGATGAAATTTTGAAAACAACATTCAAAACTCATGAGGGTCATTATGAATTTTTGGTAATGCCTTTTGGCCTTATTAATGCACCTTCCACATTTCAAGGTTTGATGAATTCCATTTTGAAACCCCTCCTTAGAAATTTTTTGTTTGTATTTTTTTATGATATACTAATCTACAACAAGTCTTGGAAGGATCCTGTTCAACATGTTGATAGGGTGCTCAAAATATTGGAGGAGAAATAATTATATGAAAAAACCTCCAAATTTTTCTTTGGAGTATAGGAGGCGGAATATTTGGGTCATATAGTATCTCATGAGGGTGATAAGGTAGATCCTAACAAATTTAAATCCATTAAGGAATGGAAAATATCCACAACCATAAAGCATCTTCGACTATTTCTGGGGTTAACAGGGTATTATCGCAATTTTGTTAAGAATTATGGGAGAATATCGACACCTCTAACATCATTACTGAAGAAAGATGCATTTTCTTGGACTCCAGAAGCAACGAAGAAATTTGAAAATATTAAAGAGGAAATGTGAGAAACATCAGTCTTAGCTTCGCCAAAACTCACAAATTTTTTTATTGTGGAATGTGATGCCCCAGGAAATCGAATTGGTGTTGTTTTAATGCAAGAAGGAAGACCCATTACTTTTTAAATTCGTCCAATGAAAGGAAAGTATTTATAGAAACATATTTATGAGAAGGATATGTTGGCAATACTACATGCACTAAAACAATGGTGACCTTACCTAACAGGAAGACACTTCAAGGTAAAATCATATCATGATAGTCTTAAATAATTTTTGGAACAAATATTATCTTCAGAAGAGCAACAAAACTGGGTCACAAAGATGTTGGGTTATGACTTTGAAATCATCTACAAAAAACGAAAGAAAAATGTTGTTGTAGATGCACTCTCAAGAAAGGATGAGGATGTCGAAGCATTTCTTTGTGTCATTTCTATTATCCAACCTGAGTGGATAACTGAAGCAAGGGATGAATGGAATAATGATGAAGATGTGTGGACCCTCATTCAAATTTTTTAGCAAGATCCTAGTACATCTGAAACATTTAGCTGGAAAAATTATTCATTATGGTACAAATATCACTTATATCTTTTTAAGGATTCCCAAATCAAACAAATGATTATTTTGGAATTGCACACCTATCCCTTAGGAGGGAACTTGGGATTTTAAAAAAATTACCATAGGGTCAAGAAGGATTTTTTTTGGGATGGACTTAAATCTGATAATCAAAATTTTATAGCAGAATGTTTGGTTTTCCAACAAAATAAAGTTGATTCAATTAATACCCCAGGTATGTTACAACCTTTATCCATTCCAAATCAACGTTGGGAGGAGGTTTCAATGGATTTTATCACAGTTTTACCTAAGTCCGAAGGAAATACTGTCATTATGGTGGTAGTTGACAGACTTACCAAGTATGCACACTTTTGTGCGTTATCCCATCCAGTTAAAGCTAGTACAATTGCTACTGCATTTATGGAAACACTTCAAAAGCTACATGGAAACCCAAAGATCATTGTAAGAAACATAGATGTCATTTTTACAGGAAATGTTTGGACGAATTTTTTTTCTTGTTTGGGTACTCAATTGCTCATAGCTCATCATATCATCCTAAATTTGATGGGAAAACTGAGATAATGAACAAAATTTTGGAAGGATACCTTCATTGCTTTGTATCTGATAAAAAAATACAATCAGTCAAGTGGTTACCTCTGTTTGAATGGTGGTATAACACTTCCTTCCATACTGTAGCAAAAATGACCCCATTTATGGCACTTTATGGATATCATCCATCATCCATCACATCATATTTAAGATAAAATTCTAAGGTTCAAGTAGCGAAAGATCACATCAAGCATCAACAACAAGTTCTCCAACTCTTAAAATATAACCTCACTTTGGCGCAAAATCGAATGAAACAACATGCAGATCAACATTGCAGCAAAATAATTTTTGATGTAGGTGACTGGGTATTTTTATGGCTACAACCATATACACAAATGTGCCTCAAGAAAGCTAAGAAGGATAATAAAATACCACCAAAGTATTATGGTCCTTACAGGGTGTTGCAAAAGATTGGTATTGTGGCATACAAATTGGAGCTTCCTACATCTTCCCGTGTGCACCCAATTTTCCATGTTTCATGCTTAAATAATGTTATAGGTGACAAGCTCCCAATTTAAACAATATTTCCAGAATTTAACAAAGAAGGAAAAATTATATTGGAACCTGAAGCAGTCACAAAAAAAAGAACTCAAAAACTACGAAATTGATATATTTCACAGTATCTCATAAAGTGGAATAGCTTACCCACTGAAGATTTGACATGAGAGGATGAAAATTTTATACAGAAGCATCCATAACTACTCAAGCGTTGAGGACAACACTTTTTTGAAGGAGAGGGGCATGTTAGGTACCTATAATACTATTGTATCCCCTCATTTTTATTGTTAGTATAGCCCTCTTATTGTTATTGTTGTGCCCATATTGTTATTACTGTGCCCTATAGAAGCCCACTATTGTTATTTTTGTGCCCTTACATTATTATTGTTATGTCAACTAGGATTATAGTGTGACCCATTGGACTCCGATATATATAAAGGAGGTTTTTTTCAGTTTTATCATTCAAGAATTGTTCATTTATGTTATGTCAAGGAGATTTCCCCCTCGAAGAGGATGATTTCTAAGTCGTTGATATCTTTTTTCTTGTATTTTGTGAGTTGGTTTCATAACATGAATTTGGACATGTTGCAATTTTTATATATAATAATGATGTTGATATGCCTAGGGAGATTAGTTCTGAGGGATAAACCTTAACTGCCTTTTGATGATGGGCTATAACCAAGATCTTATATACTAGGATATCAGAGAATTTGTAGTCCAAGGCCTTAGGAAAAATTGTAATATGTTGAAGGTCTAGTAGGAAGATCATCTACTACCAACAAATTTTCTATGTGTTATTTAACAAAGCCTTAATTGAAAACAAGGGATTTGCACACTATGTCATGATTTAAGAAATTTTGAGTTTTTCCCAAAAAATTGACATACAATTTCTTTCACACCTCAAGCCACCTATTTGGCCCTACGTTCCTTTGTTAAGCTCTTTTTCTCCTTGTATTTGATCCTTTTCACTTCTCCTCTATGCCTCATGCTCATTGCAGATCACATTTCCAACATCCAATTTCCTACACTAATATGTTTGCAAATCAAATTATTTATATGGAATAAGTGCACCCTTGAACATTTCTTAGGCCAAATTGATATATTTATGGTGTTGACCTACATAACATGGAATTTTGAATATTATGCATAATATAAGGAGGGTATCCAATTCACTTTAAAATGAATCCATAATGGTATCATGTGGCCATCTTGCCCCCCCACCCAACTAAATTTTTGACATCAATGTCAAAAAATTATTCAACATCTTCTTCTTCTTCTTCTTTGTAGCTTGTCTCTTCTAGATGTTCATTTTTTTATTCTTATTTTTCTTTTCCTTCCTCTTTTCTTTCATTTTTATATTTTTTTATATCTTATTTTTTCATTTTTCATTCTTCTCTTCTTGGTCCTTCCTCTCTTTCCAATATTTTATGGATTCTTTCTTTTGTTTGGAAAGGGTATCTTCTTCCCTATTCTATCTAAGGGATTCCACAATGCCACTTATAAAAAAATGTGATATGCACCCATCATTGTTGTACTTACAACATATAACATTGTTGTGAAACAAAGGGGAAAATGAATTATAGTTTGTATTTGAGAACCTATTGTGATGTAGCAATAAACCCCATTTTTTCATTAACATTAATAAAAATAATGAGGAGCCTTGATTTTTAAATTTTTAATTCTCCCTTTGTATAATATCCAAGAATTTTTCACATAAAATTTAAGTATAAATCCTCCTTGTAAACATAGTTTATATGCCTAATGTTTAAATTTATCAAAACTCATAGATGAACCTCAAGACATCAAACCAATGCATAAAAAAATTCCAAAAAATTCACCCAGTTTCTCCAAGCCCAAGCAATTTCTCCATCAATTTAATCATCCAAAATAATGAGATTGTTTCCATTATTTAAGATCATTTTTTTTGGATGTTCATTCCCATGCACCTATTCCCAAACTTCTCTAATACCTGAGGTCCCGAGATACCGAAGTCCTAACCTCTTTCCCCTTCGTTAACACTTCACTTTCCTCCATCTAATAACATGAAAAAATTATATTCTTAAGCATTTTCCTTCGATGTAATCGTATACCTTATTTCCTTTCACTTGGATGATGGCTCAATACCGAGATATTTCCTCACCTTGTGCCATTTTGTATTTCTAAGTTGATTTTTCTTTTTGACACGTGGCAACTTAGCCATGTCATAGGAAACATGTCACTCATTTTCTGTCGAATTAGACCTCTCATAAGGATATTTCCAAGTTCCATGTGGCATTTACGTGGAAATGCCACATCACAAGAATTTCCACGTTATCTTGGGCATGAGATATTTCACATAAAAAATGCATACACCTGATGCGTGATATCCAATACTTATTTTAAATTTAGTTTTAGAAGGCTAAAATTTAATAAAGTGATTAATAAACGTTAAGAAGGCTTAGGATTAAATGCCTCAAACATTTGTATCATAGCTTTCGGATAACACTATGTGCCTTTAATGCTTTATTCATTGAGCTTGTTGCCAAATTTCTTCATAGTTATGATTCACGTTGCTTACATTAGTTGCCATTAATAATAACTTATCACTTCAATTGAATGCAAATATTCCCAAACAAGCAATTTCTTGGCTAAGTTTTCTTAGTGTGCAATTTCTATTTTTAGGCTCTACTAATTTCGGTTTCTTTCTTGCTGAAATTTACAGTCTTTTCTTTTCCAACTAATTGAAATTACCATGGTTCCTAGGAAAGGAATAAGGAAAAATAATGCCTATCACGTTAAGGTCCCAAAGGCCAAGAACCAAAATTCAACGCTTTTCTCAAACAATTCCTAGAAATTATATCAAGGGAGAAAAGCATGGTAAGAAATCTACAAGTTCCTCGTGGAGGCAATATGTTTAGATTCAATATTAAAATATGATGTTTTCTTCTAAGATATTGTGTAATCGACGCTACACAAGGTAGCATCCATACCCACAATAGTTCCCTACACATATATGGTCCACAAGGTGCTCGACCATGTGGATCTTTTTGATGCGGATGATATGTCACAAACACAAGAACATCATAAGGTCCTTGAGGACTAAGAAAATACATGTCATGTATCAACTTCCTAAACCTGATCTCAATTATAATAATGCTTTTCTCAAAAAATTCCATGAAGTTTAATGTGTGCAATATCATGTACAAATTCCTCAACTAATCAAATGATGGTGGTGTGATGAAAATAGATTCCATATAGAGACCTTAGAGCTATTTTACCACCTTTTGTAAGGTATTTATTTATTATTTTTCCACTTTAATGAAACAACTATTTGTTAGGAGGAACCCTTAACACCTTTGGTTAGACTGGGTTCCTAGTATGCATAGATATTCACATTTATTTTTGTTCAATTGGTTTGATTTCCTATTACATAGCTTCTAAATTTAAATTGAGTCTTTTCATAAGACCAAAGCACTAAGACAAACTCCTTATTTTTATATGTCAACCTATTTAATGGTTCCCATTTGTTTTCACCCTCCTTTCCCCTTGATGAACTAGCATTGGTCCCCTAGTTCTAGTCCTATAAATATCCATCATTTTAAACTATGGGAAAAAAAGGAAATTTTCTATGAAAACATATCATTTTGTGATAATCCATCTCCATCGGAGAATATTTGGTTCCTTTCCACCTAGGTTTATGGATGAATCCATGTAAGGCTTAGATCGAATAGGAGATTGGCATGTATAATAAAACTTTTCTTACATCAGAATTTTTGGTTGTCTTTCTCCTCGCCATGCGCTTACTATATTTTCCCTAAATAGGCTTGTACTCTGGGAAATAACCTACCAAATAGTATCCATTGGCCTAGCTAGAGAGCTGTAGACTTTGGCTAAGATAATTTCACCCTCTTTCCTGATTCACATTATCCTTTACACCTTATCTAGTGTACAACATGTTAAGATTGAAGTTGCAACATTAGATAATATTATTTGTAGTTATTTGAATTCAAAATAAATGATACTTCAAAGGTCTTATCTGAGCATTGTATTCAGACGCATATAAGGAATATGTCCACGAGGAATTACCTTTTGATAATGTTTTTATTAGGAACAAATCCTGTAATGATGTTTTTCATATAATACAAGAGCTTCGTGATAATGCACAAGATGATTTTCTAACATCCATAAGAACACGGAGGAGATGCCTCTTGTCAATCATATAGGAAATAAGTGAATAAAATGTTTAAGTAGAGTCTGGAAGCTCTTCCTTGAACTCTAATAGATAACTAAAAACATGTTAGACAAAGGTACCACTATAAGGACAAGCTCAACTAGACAAACCTCCACAATAACCCACAAAGACATCTTCTTTAGCTTAGAAGGAAGCTAAAACAATCAAAACATATGTTGATCCATCTACCATACTTGAGAGTTACTAAAATATAATTTCATGTATTATAAAAGAAAAACAATTGAGGAAAATATGTTGCAAGATGAATGGGCATTATTTGAAAAGGTTCAAGCAGGGAAAGTCATAGAGACACATGTTCAGATTGAAACTCAGACCCCCTTCAATTTATTTCAAATGGAAACAAAATAGGTACTATCTCTACAACATTTTTGCAGTCAGTAGTTTGATTCTCCCACCGGAGGCAAAGACACAGAAGAATCAACTAGTAGCTTCTAGATTCATATCCAAGACTCATATATCCATTATTCATGTGGCTTCAACCCCAATAATTTATCATATATATTCTTTATCATCGATTGAAGAGGAGGAATTTCCTCCTATTGATTATTTTTCGGTGTTAAAAGAGAGTCATCATCAAGGGAATACCTAAAAAGAGTAATTTTTAACAAGATGGACCTCCATTACAACAAACCATAGTATAGAGAGTTTTTAAATATAATGATGAGAATTAGCAAGTTAGCTAGCATATTCCATGGGATCATTTACTTGAGATAACATATGGTCAGTCAATAATCTCAAGAAAATCATCAAACATCAAGATAATATAATATATCAATTGTAGGAAAAATTGAATAAGATTCCAACATAGTTTGAAGAACAACTTAGACATAAGGTTAATCACAATAGCAACACTCAGAGAAATTGAAATCTTTCGAGCAAGTATTAACGATAGAAAACACCATAGCTCAACGATTCTCTAATTTCTTGGAGAAACTGAAAGGCACCTAGATAACCCAATTGCAATTAGAGAAACTGAAAGGCACCTAGATAACCCAATTGCAAATTCAATTACAACAATTGAAAGTTAATACAATGGATATCAACCAGTTCAAGAAAGAAGATATTAAGGTAAATGAAAAAATCGAAAAAGTTTAGGAACAATTTTGCAAATACTTAAACTTGTATCAAAATTAATTGGATTTAGTTAACAATTTTTTTTGATAGAAATAAAGAAATTGATTTGAATTAGGCTCAAGATTGTTTTATGAAGTTTAAATATTGGCATTCCAAACTAAAGCGATCCTTCATATTTTCCCTCATATTTAAGGAACATATGAATTAAGAGGAAAATTTTTCTTAAGAAATTGGAAGGAGACTTTCAAGTGATAAAAGAAATTGAGAAATATTTCATTTCTCTTATTGATTCAGCAACTGGTACTATCAAGGGCATGGATATGGATATGCTTATGCTTGAGGTGACCTTTTTAGATGAAACAATTAAAGCATAAACTGTCATCTCTAATATACAAATGAACATAAAAGAGATAGAAGAGAAGATTAAATAGTTAGAGGGAGTTGACCTTAGGCCCATTAATTAGTTCTTGGTCAAACCTTAAGGGTGTTATTTAATGACCAAACAAGCTACTTCAAAACGTTTATAGGAGCTGTCAGTTATAAAGGAATAATCTTTCACTGCAAACTCAATATCTATTTTGAGTAACTTATTGTAGATCAAGTAAATATTTTTATATATGTTTTTTATAATGTTAGTTTTTTTCTTTTCAATAATTTAGATTGAATTTAGGTTTAAATACAATAAAAAATAAAAATAATAAAATAAAATAATGATAAACTATAAATACAGCCTATGGTATTGACCCATGGTATTAATGTGGAATGTAGTTTCTTTATAGGGGCGAACTAAGATGGCGTACACAAAATTAAAAATAAAAGTAAATTAAATAAAAAGATTGACATAATGTAACGAACATTTTAACTAGGTCAAAATACAATAAAAATAATAAAATAAAATAATGATAAACTATAAATACAGCCCATGGTATTGACCCATGGTATTCATGTGGAATGTAGTTTTTTTTATATGGGGGAACTAAGATGACCTAAATCAATTTTAACTTGGAACTAAACTAATTATTTAATAAAATTATTTTTAAATGCTTATAACCATTATTCTTTCAAAATTTTACTTAATAAAATGTATCTAAATTTTGATACATCCAAATATTCATAGTTTTTCTTGTTCTGTATTATTTTTGTTACAACTATCTTATTATTCCAAAAATACATGGTTTTTTCTGTTATATATTATTTATGTTACAAGCGTTTTATAATTCATGAGTCTTATTTCTTAATATATAAGAAATTAAAGTAATAGTGATTTTTTTTAAAATATGTGATCTTTTTTAAATTTCCAAATTATTTCAGAGGACATGATTTATCTTGAGCAATAATGATGAATGTTCATAATTCTCATTTCCTAAATAACACCAACCTTACAACAAACCCTAAAAAGACATAACGTTAAATGCATGGAATCCATTTTCCTTGATACAGATGAGAAGTGCAATGAGAAATATTGGAATTTGGAAAATGTCATGAAGCTTATCTCATGTTCAATTCATTTAGATCTGAAGTATATGGAAGAAGAAAAGCAGGAAAATGGATACTTATCAAGAATATTTGATTCTTTAGAAGGAACCGACGTTGACAAGGCTATGGATGACCAAATAGAAGAATTAAAACAAAAGAGGATTTTCTGATCCAGATGAGCTACGTTATCTTACCGATTCAAGCAAGCACTCAAAAAGAGATAGGCAATAGTGATATAGAGACAATTTATTCATAAACAAGAGAAAGCTAGAATTATAACCCGAGATAGAGTTATGGGAAGAGAAACATTCCAATTGTAAGGAGGAGTCAAAGTTACATGAGTACTAGTTTAGTCAACATAATTCTCCACCACTTATCTGGAGGAGAAAGTTCCTACTACCTCATCAATTGAAGAAGAATGACATGAGAAAATCAGAAGAGATTCCTCAATATTATTTTCATTTGACATTCAATCACTCTGCTCTTTTTTGTATAGTAGTCTCTTTACCTCTGCCCTTAAATTCAATGACTCAGAAAATACTAGACAAAAGACACTTACCTATTGCAATCAGTTGAAAAAAAAGGTATCTCTAAAGGGTCACTTGGGGAGGAATATATTATTTAAAAGATCGGGAAAATAATTTAATTTCAAAACAAAAATGTACTATCACTAGGGAAGGGAGTTATTACATTAAAAAAAAATTCCCATTCTTGTCACTACAAAATTTGATTGTGGATTTTTATTTGATGAGAAAATAAATGATCTTTAAAAGGCACTAAAGTCTTGAATTATGATCCTTAAAGAAGTCGCTAGATTCCCTTTTTTTCTTCTTACTTTTGGGTCTTCATGATGTTTGTTATTCTGACTCAGGTGAAAAGTTCCAAAGAAGTGGAATATTGGTTGTTCAAAGAGGAATTATGGAAATATCATTGTAGATAATTTATTAATATAAATTATCTAAACTGAGATTAATTAATCATCCCCAAGGGTTAAAAAGGGCCCAAATGTCTCTTATCCATAAAATTGACGATTAAGATAACTCTATGCTCTATGTTCAAATGATAGGTGAAGGTGAATTTACCATACTTAAGCTTCTTAGTAGTCTCTTATGAAGTACAACATGTAATAGTGATAAGTTTTTATTCCATTAAATAATTCTAGCTGTAGAGCAGAGTCAGAGTTCTAGGAGTAGTATGAGAGGAATTCAACATTGTGAATGTGATAGAAGAAAATAATTTCATAGAAGGGTGAAGTCTGCCCAACTTGATAATAAAAACCAAGTACACCCTTCATGCAAAAAAAAAAAAAAACATGCACATTTCGTCATATATAGGTCTTAAGTACTCTGGCCAAAATGTATAATCCATTATGACAAAACACATCTTACATGCAATTAATAACAAAGAAGTTATTCCACATCAATTACCCAATATGGATATTTTGATTTGAGGTCCAGTAAACATAATTCTCCACTCCTTATTTTGGAGGATCAGTTGGAGCCGAGAAAGTTCCTACTACCTCTTCTTTCTTATATATTATTCTTTCCTATAGCATAACCTTACAACATTTCCTTTGCAGCATGTGGTGTAATTGCTAGTATAAATTTTCTCCAAATAAAAAAACATATATGAAACCTTCTTTCCCAACTAAACCATTAAGCGAAGAGTAATCAACAAAAAACGAAAAAGTTCACTTGAAATCATAATATCCTCAAATTTTCTTAACATTTTGTTATAATTTTTTTTTTCATATCCATTAAAATAGAAAACGAATAAATTTTTTCTAAGAGGTTCTAAATTTTGAGAGAAATTCTCTAAGCACTATTGCATAAGTCATATTTTTGGAAGATACAAGAGCCCCGAAGATTATTTTATATGATGTAGAAACACAAGAGGTACTGTTATTTACTTATTTTTATTTCTTTATGATATCAATATCTCATACATTTATGATTCAATTTCCAAATGCATGATTGTGTATGTGTTGTTACCATACTATTGCTAGCAACTAGTTCAAAAGAACGATATGTTTCGAGTTGATTTTAAGTAAAGTATCTTGTATGAATATTGTAGCTTTCACGTTCTCATTTAAATATTTATTTGATTTATGTATTATCTACAGTTGGACTTAATAATTTTTCAATTTGATGATCGAAATATCCTTTTGTTACGATTTCACTTTAATTCATGAACCATTTAAACCACTACGATGATGTGTTATAATCACTATTTTGAATACTATATATATAGTTGAATAATTTAGATTAGTGTAATTAACTTCTATATATGTACTTTTAACTTTACACTTTTTAGGAACCTTTCTTAGAAAGTCTCCAATTCAGGAGCAACATTCCGTAGTGCCAAACATGCCCACTTACTGGTTAGGATTCCTTACCAAAAGAGCATAGGTATAATTTGGATCTTGATACAACAACTTATTCTATTATTGGCTTCGCCAAACCAAAGAATCAATAGAATTGATAATTACTTTTTCATAAATATCTCGTGCATGTGCTCTACAATATATTTATTTATGACCAAAATGATTGCAAGGAAAAAAAACCAAGGATTTTGTACCGAGTTGTGTGAAATCATTTTGATGGGAACAATGTTTTGGATTTATCTTTGTTTTCCTTAAAAGGAATGTAAATTTTCCACAAAACATCATTTTCTCTCTTCATGTTATCTTCATCTTCATCACTAATATAACTTTTATATTTTTCTTCATTTACTTTATTTCATGGATTTATATCTTTTGAATACTATTTTCTTACTCTTACCATAGCCAAGACCAATTTTAAGAAGTGGTTTCTTTGGTATTGGATGATATCAACTAATATTTCAATGTTGGTTTTCAAACATTACGCTTCTATTCAATTGAGTAGTTGACTTCACCAATTCATTACTTAGGGAAATAATTTCAGCTTCTAACCATTAGGGTAGTTTTGAGGTATATATGGGCCTCTTAAGAAACATAATAAAACAACAGATTAGAACCCATTGGATATAGACCTAAATTTTCATCTAATGAGTACACATTGCATATTTTTGAGTACCCACCAAAAAATTGAAAATACATGAAAAAACATGTTTCTTGAAAGAAACACATTTTTCATATATTTTCACTTTTTAAGTGTTGATCTACTCAAAGGTATGTAGAGTGGGTACTCATTGGATGTAGAATTTAATTCGACATCAAATATGTTCCTACGCTTGACATTTTAGTAAACCTATAATGAGATTAGATAAAGAAAAAAAGTTTTCCTTTTTTCTCTCCAAAAACATTTACGCTCATAGATGACATCATCATTTTGAATCCTATTGGATTTTTTAAAGATCATTTTTTTAGTTCAATTTTTTTTTTAGGCCCATTTTTTACTTCAAAAATTCCTTAATTTTCTTTCAATTTTATTCCTTTCTTTCAGTTGGATTCTTACCTATCCTATCCTTTTTTCCTCTTCGAGTTGAATCTTTAGGATGATAATATTATTCTCTATTTATTCAAGTCTTAGTGACATTTTTTATTTTGTTTCATTATCCTTTTATTTATATTTCCACATCTACTCCTTTTGTTTCAAATTCATTTCCCTAAGCTTGTTTGCTTCGCTTAAGGCACACATAAGCTCCTTTTCAAGATCCACTTCCCCATTTATTTCATCATTTTCTTATTCTTTTGGGTCCATCATTTTTTAACCTTTGTCTTCGTCAACCTATATTTTAATTTCCATAAATATATTTTCTTCTCAATCAATGCTATAATTGTGTTCATTACTTTCTTTAGATGGGTCATTACCCCCTTTTGAGCAGAGGCTCTTCTTATTCTTATAAGAATTCTTATGTTCATGCTTCTCCTACCTGTGTTTATTTTTGTGTTGATGATGTTTTCTTTATTTTATTTTATGTTATGGTATTATTCACATCATTATTTTCATTTTCCATAGATGTACATATAGCAACAAAATTTCTTCCTTTTCCACAATTAAATCATTTAAAAGGAAGCTTACCTTTGTATTTGTTGTCCATATCCTTTCTCAATTTTCCTCACAAAATAAGACTCTATATTTGATACATTGCTAGAGACGTCACTTGATTTGTGCTCTTCATTTTTAATCTTCTTTGGAAATTTGAAGGTTTATTTTCACTTTGATGACTTCTTCTTCTCAACCCTCATTTCATATGTTTTGAGGATCTCATGCAATTTGTCCATTTTTAACATGTCAAGATTGCTCATTTGTTCAATGGTCAAAACTTCGGCATTAACTCTCACGAGGAGATATATTAAAAACCTTTTGCGCAATCATTGAATATTCAACCTCTTCACCAAGTCCTTTAATGGTGTTGACGGTTTCATTCACGCGATGTAACATTTTATTCATCTTTCAGTTTTAGACTCTTGAATTTTGTTCCATGAGTTTTGATATTTTTCTTCTTAACATTTTCATTTCCTTCATAATTTTTTTTTTGCATGGTTCTTTACTATATTAATATTCTTAAGAATAATATACATAGAATTAATTCAGAATAACTAGGGGTTCCTTATGAGAAACCATCCGTATCTATAAAAAAACTAGCTTAAATCATTTATACCATACATTTTAGAAATAGTTTTTTCCTTGCATTATTCTATATAGACTAAAAACTCCATCAAAAGAGATTCTAGTTTTGGGATTATGGCCACGTTTGCATAGCAAAATACAAAAATAAAGAAACCTGATTGTTGAGGTTATCCTTACTTTCCTTTAGTCAATTGAGGGCTTCCTTGGAGAGGAGTAGGAGTGGGCTCATCTAAATCAAGCTCCTCTTCAAGATCTTGGGCTAACACTTAAAAGCTGAGATAAACATAGATCTTGCTTCTAGCTTAGGTTTGAGACATTCTCTTCCAACTTTTTCAACCTTGCTATCAGTTCCTCCTTACTTTCTTTTATTCCCTACAAGAATATTTATTCCAATAAGATAAATAAATGTTACATGGATTCCTAGGAGGAGACATTTTCCTTTGAAATGTTGTGGCTACCTCCTAGTAGAAGACCTTGATTTTCCTCAACTTCAGTGGATTGGAAGGGGCTCGTAATGCACTGGGGTGATTTAATAGAAACAAAATTGACCTTTTGTTAATACATGTTTGAAATGACCATCTCCCATGCTTCTTCTTCCCATTGTGCCTATGCATGCATGCATTCTCTATCTAATAATGACTGGGGGTGTGAGCACTCTGATAAAAAGTTTGATATTGTATTTGTTTCTCATACTGTTTTGCAAGTTTAAATCGAAGAGAAGTGTGACTAGAGGACTATGCATCAACTTCTTAAGACCAACCCTTTATTGGATTCCTCGAAGGAGCCCCCAACCCTTGACATTCACCACCTAGAGCCCCTTTGTGGAATGTGACCACCATAATATATAATGATAAAAATAAAAAATAAAAGAACAGTTAGCTACGTGTGCAAGAGCACTGAGGGGAAGAATTCCAAACTAAGATATTTTGTGACATGGAGATCCCCATTAACCTAGGAAATTAAATCCTTCATGCACTAGGAGAGAGTCACTTTGGCTGAGCTTAGAATGGAAACATCTTCCTACTAACTAAAAGAATGTCTTAAATTACCATATTAATCTAGATGATGTTGAGATTCAATAAGATGATGAGCTTAGTGAAAAGAGTCACCTTCACTAAGTGGGCCCGTAGGCTATTTTTGGCGCAAAGTCTATTTTTAGACTATGTCTATTTTTTAGACATGTCGATCATATTCTATGAGTTGTAGGATGATATTTGTGGATGGTTGGTCAAGTTGGAAAAATAGATGGACTTCTATTTTTAGACATATTGGGCGGAATCTATTTTTAGATTGCAAGTCTAAAAATAGATATGTCGAATATTATTAGCTCTTAATAATATTTGGACTCTAATCATTATCTTATTCTCTTGGAGCACTTCAGTTAAGTGCACAGATGTGGCACAAAAGATGACAAAAGGAATTACGCTATTCCAGAGGGTTTACTGGAGCTAATGCATGATGACTTCAGTTAGAATTCATGTGACAAAGTTTGGTGGAGTTGTATTCAGTTCAACTCAGTTAGACTCAGTTGAGCTAGTTGTATTTAGTCTAACTGATTGATACCCTAGTGAGAGTGGTGTGAATTAATTAGTTAATTAATTCACTAAATAATAACTCATTAATCAACTAAAGAATACATCGGTTAACTATAGTGCATGGACAGTTTCAGTGGAGACCAGTGGAGAGGTAGGTGAAAGAGCAAGTGTGACTATCATTTGTGCCTATAGTGATGCATTGATTGCATCCAAAACTCAGTGGAGATGCCAATGAGGATTGCATAGTGCAAGCTTGGTGGATTTGAGTTCATTCAGAGCCATTATTCGGCAGGGATTTCATAGTAGAGGCATGCTAGTAGGTGGCAGAGATCGGTGCATGGATTTGCAAGATCGGGCCTGATTAGTGTGTAGCGATTGTATTGTACTGGGAGCTTGATATGATCGGCTTTGTATGAGGATTGTTACATGATATCTATGAAATATATTATATATAGATATTTGGGGTTTCTAGCTTCAGGCTTTCTCGTTAAATCACTGTGTTAATGTGTGTGAATTTTTATGGTTTCATGTGTGCATTGCAATTGATTTAATTTCCGCATGTGATGATCAATAGTGGAATAGATTCTGTATTGTGCATGAAGTAAAATAGTGTGTGATCAAGAGAATCTTGGATATATAACACATAATTTATATAATTTCTACATGGTATCGGAGCGATATTGATAAGAGCAGATTGCAATTATTGAAGCGATTGAGTTTTGTGATGGTGGAATTCGAATTTGCTGTAGTGTTTTCTTGGTGTCGAAGTTGAGCATTCATTGAAATGTCTTTCAACGGATTGCGATTGGAGTATGCCCTTGATGGCAACACGAATTATATTGCATGGAAGGATAGGATGGAGGCGGTGCTAGATGATAATGGGTTGAAGGAGCTCATAGATGCTGATATTCTAAAGCCTGGTTCTAGCGATGCAGATGCACTTAACGCATGGCAAAAGAAGACAGAAAAATGTCGAAGGATTCTGTTGGAAGGTGTGAAGGATCACATAGTGTTCAGACTTAACGGTAAAGCTTCTCCATTCTTAATTTGGAAAGCTTTGACAGACATGTTCCAAATTAGAAGCGACCAGAGGAAGTTGGTGCTTAAAGAAAAGCTCAGGAAAATAAAAATGGAGAAAGGCGAAAATATACCAAAATACCTCACGAAGTTCATCAACTACAAGGATGAGCTGGGAAGTGTGGGGGTTACTGTATATGAAGAGGAATTGGTGAGGTTGGTTCTCCTTGGGCTTCCGAAGAGTTGGCATAGCTACGAGGACTCTATCAATGGTTGGGAGAAACTTCCTGGATGGGAGCGACTTTGGTCAGATCTTGTGCAGGAGGGCATAAGGCGGGGTACCAGGGATGGATCTTCATCGAAGAATGAAGACGAAGAAAATTGTGCTTTGGCTGCCACAGCAAGGAAAAGGAAGGGAAAGAAAAATCCTTCTCAGTATGGTGCGAAAGGCAAGAAGCAGGACTTGTCCAAGGTGAAGTGCCTTCACTGTCATGAACACGAACATTATGCCACTAATTGTCCACAGAAGAAGAAAAATAAGTAGGCTGTTGGATCTGTATCTGAAGAGGCCTTAGCCTCGCAGTTTGAGCTGGATTTTTCTCTAATCACATGCTTGGTTTCAAGTGTGTTGGGATCAGTGTGGTTTCTTGACAGTGGTGCGTCTTTCCATATTACCGGAGACAAAAAATTGTTCAGTGATCTGAATGAGAAGGATATTGGAGTGCACATCGAGATGGGAAATGATGGTAGATATAGTGCGACTGGTATCGGGACCATTTCATTTGAGAGGGAGTCTGGAAAACATTTCATCTTGAAGGATGTCATGCATGTTCCAAGATTGAAGAAGAATCTGATCTCTGTGGCGTTGTTGGAAGACAAGGGTTATGATGTTGTCTTTAGCAAGGGAAGGGCTTTCCTGCGTAGTAAAGCAACGGGTCAAACCAGGAGGATAGGGGTTCGAGTTAAGAACCTTTATCAATTGCAAGTAGATGGCTGCGTAGCAATGGCAGGCAAAGCAGAAGCAGTGATGAGCCAGGATGAGGGTGAATTGTGGCACAGGAGATTGGGCCATCCTCACCATGGCACTTTGAAAATTTTGTAGGAGATTTCTACCGGGCTTCGCAAGGGTACACTTGCATAGTCAGATCAGTGCAAGGGATGTACTTTGGTAAAATTTGTGAAGACCAATTTTCATGAGAAGGATAGTCGTGCTACGACGATCCTTGAGAGAATTTACACAGATGTGTGTGGACCTTTCTCAGTAGCTTCAATAGCAAAGCACAGGTATTATGTGATATTTGTTGATGACTTTTCTCGGAAGTGCTGGATCTTCTTCATGCAGAAGAAGAGCGAGACATACTCAAATTTTTGTGAGTTTAAGGCACTGGTTGAGAAAGAGTCGGAGAAGCAGGTGAAAGCTCTAAGGAGCGATAGTGGTGGTGAATTCATCTCTGGAGAATTCAAAGACTTTTTTAGCATGGAAGGAATTCAAAGAGAACTCATAGCGCCTCATAACCCACAGCATAATGGGGTCATGGATAGAAAGAACAGAACGATCGTGGGTGTTGCATGAGTGATGCTGGATGATAAAGGCCTTCCCATACACTTGTGGGCTTAAGCATGCAACACTGCGGTTTATGTGCAAAACTATTGTCCTCATAGAGTACTTGGCATGAGTACACCCGAAGAGGCGTTTTCTAGTAAGAAGCCTGATATTTCTCATTTGAAGATTTTTGGCTCACCTGTTTACATTCATGTGACGAAGGATGCCAGGAACAAGCTGGAGCCAACCGCAGAGGTTGGGATATTTTTGGGGTACACAGAAACACCCAATAATTATCGTGTGTATTTTCCAGACAGTCAGATGACTGTTGTGCGACAGGATATCAAATTTCATGAGGAGAAAGCCATGAAGTTGTCGCTTGAGAGGGAGCTACACTTGCATGCAGATGAGGAGCTTCTTGTTCCTAAAGATGAGCCTCAGGATGTGGATCAGCTAAAGAGGAGGTTCATGGAGTGGAAGAAACCACTCATGTAGTGTCAAACATTAGAGGGCGGAAGCGCACTACAGAAGCTAAGCGACTGAATCTTGATGCAGTGCAGAATGTAGGAGCACATACATCACAGTGCAGACAAAGATAGTCACCTAACCGATTTACTGGATACATGGCTCTGATGAGCAAGTGTATCATGATAGAACCATCTTATTTCGAGGAAGCTGTGGAGGATCCCACATGGGTAGATTCCATGGTGGAAGAGTATGATTCGATTGTCAGAAATAGTGCATGGGAGATTGTCCCAAGGCCAGAAGGGAAATCAGTGGTAGGTTCAAGATGGATCTACAAAGTGAAGCAAGTTGCTGACGGGAGCGTCGAGAAGTACAAGGAAATATTTGTTTCTCAGGGCTTCTCACGTATCGAGGGGATTGACTATGAAGAAACCTTTGCACCTGTCGCAAGGTATTCTTCCATACGGACCATCCTTTCTCTCTCAACGCAGATGGGTTGGCACATTCATCAGATGGATGTGAAGACTGTGTTCCTCAACGGAGTCATTGAGGAGGAGGTGTACATAGAGCAGCTTGAAGGATTCAAAATCTTCATCAACGAGTCGCATGTGTGCAGGCTCAAAAGAGCGTTGTATGGGCTAAAACAATCACCTCATGCTTGGTACACACGGATAGACAGTTATTTCACCAGACTTGGTTTCACCAAGAGTGAGGCAGATCCGAACCTATACCAGATTGTGGTGGAGGGTAAGTTGCTGATCATTTTACTGTATGTAGATGATTTGATACTGACAGGTGATGAACTGTTGATACACTCATGCAAGGTAGATCTTGCAAAGGAGTTTGAGATGAAGGACTTGGGCCTCCTTCATTATTTCCTGGGATTGGAAATTTGGCAGCGGAAGGGTGGACGGTTTGTGTCTCAAGGAAAGTATGCTCAGGAGATACTGGAGAAGTTCAACATTCAATGTTGCAAGCTTATCGACACTCCTCTTCCTGGTGGTTGGAGGAAAGAGGATGCTACATCGACAGAGGTAGTGGATGCCACTGTTTATCGATAGTTGGTTGGTTTGCTCATGTATTTGGTCAATACACGACTGAAAATATGCTATGCTGTTAACCAGCTTTCACAAGCTATGGTTAAGCCTACCAAGCTCTTTTGGAAGGCAGGCAAGCATGTCCTGAGATATATTCGGGGCACATCGCGATATGGATTGTGGTACAGACAGTCAGATGAGTTGAAGCTGCATGGCTTCACGGATGCAGATTGAGTAGGTAGCCCAACAAAGAGAAAGAGCACATCTGGAGGGATATTCAGTATCGGGTCTACAACAGTTTCTTGGTACAGCAAGAAACAAATATCCGTGGCACTCAGTTCAGCAGAGGTCGAGTACATGGAAGCAAGTTTGGTTGCATGTGAGGCTATATGGATGAGGAAGATCCTGGTCGGGTTGTTCGGTTCACACTTAGATCCTACTGTGATATATTATGATAATCAGAGTTGCATTAAACTCTCAGTTAATCCAGTATTTCATGATAGATATAAACATATTGACATCTGGTATCATCATATCAGAGATTGTGTGTAGCAGAAGGTCATGTTTCTTTCTTACATTCCTACAAAGGATCAGGATGCAGATATTCTGACGAAGGCGCTCACTAGGAGCAAATTTGAATGCCATAGAGACAGGATTGGGGTGGCAGATAATCCCTATCTTGTTGAGAGGGAGTGTTGAGATTCAACAAGATGATGAGCTAAGTGAAAAGAGTCGCCTTCACTAAGTGGGCCCGCAGGCTATTTTTGGCGCAAAGTATATTTTTAGACTATGTCTATTTTTTAGACATGTCGATCATATTCTATGAGTTGCAGGATGATATTTGTGGATGGTTGGTCAAGTTGGAAAAATATATGGACTTCTATTTTTAGACATATTGGGCGGAATCTATTTTTATATTACTTGATCTAAAAATAGATAATATCAAATATTATTAGCTCTTAATAATATTTGGACTCTAAGCATTACTCTTATTCCTTTGGAGCACTTGATTAAATTAATAACTGTCATCTACGGAAAATTATGCTATTCCAGAGGGTTTACTAGAGCTAATGCATGAGGACTTTAGTTAGAACTCATGTGACAGAGTTTGGTGGAGTTATAGAAGTATTTGGTGGAGTTGTATTCAGTTTAACTCAGTTAGACTCAGTTGAACTAGTTGTATTTAGTCTAACTGATTGACAAACTAGTGAGAGTGGTTTGAATTAATTAGCTAATTAATTCACTAAATAATAACTCATTAATTAACTGAAGAATACATTAGTTAACTACAGTGCATGGATAGCTTCAGTGGAGACCAGTGGAGAGGTAGGTGAAAGAGCAAGTGTGACTATCAGTTGTGACTATAGTGATGCATTGATTGCATCCAACACTCAGTGGAGATGCCAATGAGGATTTCACAGTGCAAGCTTGGTGGATTCGAGTTCATTCAGAGCCATTATTCAGCAGGGATTGCGTAGTAGAGGCATGCTAGCAGGTGGCAGAGATCGATGCATGGATTTGCAAGATCGGGCCTGATTAGTGTGTAGCGATTGTATTGTACTGAGAGCTTGATATGATCATATTTGTATTATGATTGTTACATGATCTCTATGACATATATTATATACAAATAGTTGGGGTTTTTAGCTTCAGGCTTTCCCGTTAAATCATTGTGTTAATGTGTGTGAATTTTTATGGTTTCATGTGTGCATTGCAATTGATTTAATTTCCGCATGTGATGATCAATAGTGCAATAGATTTTGTATTGTGCATGAAGTCAAATAGCGTGTGATCAGGAAAATCTTGGATATATAACACATAAGTTATATAATTTCTACAGATGAGTGTGTCTACCATCTTGGTCGAACCCAAATCACACCAAATTCTTACAATTGTGCTCATACCATCTGTTGTCGTTCCCATTTTTACCATGTATAAATGCACTCTACTGATATATCTTCCTTTCCTCTTAAATATGATGAGATTGAAATTTAAACTTCCTATATTTGAGTTCCTTCATAGATATTTTGAATTTTGTCCCAAACTAATTTTTCTAATTCAAAATACAACACTTTGACAAACTAAAATTTGATAGGAAACATAAGATAACATTCGTTGTTTTGACATTTTTGTTCACTTGCATTCTTTCTATTCTAATTTTTTGGTGGAGATTATGGAGCTGCATAACCAATCATGATTGATTTACAGATATCAAACTAAAGATCCGTTAGATATGTTCACATATGTAACCCACCCCCTTTCCACCCATAGACCACACTAAGGATGCAAGTAAGAGGTTAATATGTTGACCCAACCTCCAATTTCAGTTATAGAAATGGGGTCTAGATTGTTTTACCTTTTTCAAGTTTTCCAAAACATAAAATGGATAATTCCATTGTGTTTGTCTTCTCAAGACATTTCCAAAAATATAAAATTTAACTTTGGCCTATTAAACCTTGTCATCTCACCCTAACCTATCACGTGGCACCCATGTGGGTTCCATGTGGTGCCTATGTGGCTACCCACATCATTTCTACGTCACATGCCCATGTCATCCATGTCTTGTTAGCTTTGGACTTGTTCACGCCATATCATACTCACAAGAACCCCCCTTTTGCCATGGATTATATTGTAATAGGGGAAGAAACCACCTTTGAGCCATATACACATAACACATAGCGCATGGACTATGGATAGGGTCCCACACTAGCACATCACCCTAGAAATAAAATATAGAGATATCACCAAGTTCTCTCATTTAAAATTTTTTGGATAGAGTGTTGGGGTGACAAGAATTCCATGCAAGTGAGCACACATATGTTATAGGGTGCCTATACCTACCACCTGCACTATACATATATATAAATACACACTAAACCCTGCACGCGCGATAATACTACCAAGTGAGCCCCTCGGTGCCATGTCATATAGCTTTGAGATGTTGACATTCTTGTGAAATGCTAGACAATCATCCATTTACCAACCTCTGTCAATTCCAACCATTACCTCATACAAATCCCATGGTTCTCATCCAATGGACTAACGCTCCAAGGGGCACCCTTATTATCACTTGTTAGATATAATCTCCATCTCAACCTTTTTATACTGGTTATCTCCCTAATCCACCTCCATTGCCTCATGCCTTGGGTATTGGTTCCTAGTGATTTCCCAATAATTATTGTGAACATTTCCATCTGTTGACTCTCCTTGACCAACCCCCTTTTCACTATCAAACTTTTGAGGCCCCATTATGGTGTCATCCTAATAGGATTTCATGATGATGTCACTTGATCCACATGGCCTCGTCCAGGAGAGCCACGCGTCACTCATTTTTAGGCCACTTGGCCCTTAAAACATTGCATATATATCTCTATATATAAACATTAACATGTAGACAGGGCCAAGGGAAAAGCTTGGGAGAGATAGTGTGATTTTCATACACACACACACACACACACAATCAACTATACTTCTTAATCTTATATTTATAAACAAGGAACAAATTTACAAGATCTTGAATGCTAGTATGTAACTATTAATAGGGATTTCCCATCACTGGCATTTGGGAAACTTAGAAAACCTTTCAATATTAGAAAATAGTATAATTGCATAATCATTACATCCATGCCATTGCACTAGATATTATGCTCAGCACAACACATGGAATTAAAACCATTTAAGTCTTGTAATAAATTAGTATTCCTTGCTATTCATATAGACAATTTGACAACACAATGGGCCACATACAACATTAAATTAGAAGGAACATGATCTAGTATAAAATTCATCACACATTCAAGTATTAGTCCTTTTTTATCAGCCACACAAAAGTAGCATTGTCTATTCATGCAAGAACCAACATTCCTCAACATTAACATAGGAATTAAAGAAAAAATTTAACATATGAATTACACTCAAGATTACATGAGCATGGTTAAGCACTTATCTTGTAAAATAGGTTTGGAAACTGATATTGGAACTTCAACTCTCCACCCAACCTTACATTATTTTTCAATGTTGCATTTCTTGTAGTCAATCTCCCTTGAGCCATATTATAGAGCTTGAGGGGGAATGCTCAAATTATTAAATCGATACCTCTAGCTGAAACATGGAATATAGAGGTTACACTAGCTCCACCCACCAAAAAATCAGTTTCATCAACTAAAACAATGAATCCAGAGTCCTAATACACCCACCCACCAACTACTCAATCAATGGGCTAAAACAAGGAATCCATGGGTGCATCACTTCCACCCACTAACCCAACAATGGAATCTAGAGGCATGTCACCTCCACCCTAAATATAATAAGGGAATAAAAAGGTTATTCACCTCCACCCTCATAGTAATGTCCACAATGGTTCCACCCAGGATTGGGAATTTAAAACAAATTGTAATGAAAATAGAAAAACAAGAAAGAAATCTCCACAACACTCCTTACCAGGAATCCAAGAAGCAGGTTGTTAAGGGAATCCAAATATTAACCATATCGACCCTCCAACCCATAAGGGAATCCAAAGGACACTACAGTCCTCAACTGAGAGATGTTATTCAACTTTCAATTCTCAGCCAAAATATCATTCTTCTTCTTCCTATAATAATCGTAGGGTTTAATTGTTTTCCATATTTTGCTACACTCAACCTCCTGCTCTTCACTCCAAATGTCCACGATGATAATTCCTCCTATTTTGTGTCCTTTCCCCATTTTTTTATCCTCAATTTAAATATTCTTGGTTCCTATGTTCTCCTTTGTAGTGTTCTATGATCTCCTTCTTTCCTTTCATGCCTCTACAATTTGTTTCCCTATATTTTCATGAGTTTCCAGGAGAGTAAAGTGATGCCATGTACCTCTTTTCTCCCCATGGTATCCCTAATTTTATTTTGTGTTATTTCTTGTTGCAATAGGTGCCCAAGTCTCCCTCTATTTTCTCTTTGCCATAAATTGACTCCTCAACAACATGTCCATCTCCTCTTTAACTTTGTCACTTCTTTCTCGTATAAAGTTACAATAGCTATGTTTTCTATCCTTATTCTTTGTTGAGTAAATTTATTGAACCAGTCCTCTTAGGAAAAATTTCCAACCTCCCATGGTTGTCATTTAATCACTCAAGCTTCCTTCTAATCCGAAGCAATCCCCTTCCTTAGCTCTTGAAATATTTGTCCCAATCCCAACCCATTTTTTTATTAAAACCAAAATAGTTACAACATGTATGGTGAGCTGGTTAGATAGGGGCTATCACAAACCCCTTTCCCATGTGAGAAAACCATAATTGGTGTTGTATTAATAAGTAACTAAACAAAACAAGCTTAAAACTAAGAATGCACTTATTTGGAGCTTTATATATACAACATTTACAAATTTATTTACATTTTCCTCCGACAACATACAAAAATGGATAAGTCGCCCATAAATCATTATCCTTTTCCCAAGTGGATTCCTTTGGCCCAAAGTGCCTCCAATTTACTTTGAATTATGTGATTACTCTATTCTAGAGTGTGAGATTCCTCTATTCCAATTTGTAGAGACGTTTCAACTAGAAATCTCCCTTTGGTTCTACTTACAACACAAAACAATCAATTACATTATTATTATTTTGTACATATATTTTAAGTAAATGTACATGGAAAACATCATTACTTTGAATAATTGTGGTAAGGAAATCCCGAAGGCCATTGGCCCTATCCTTTCACACACTTCAAATGGACCACAAAACCATGGTGCTAGTTTGAAACATGACCTAATTTCAAGGAGCTCTTCTTGGGCCTAATGCATAAATAAACATGCTCTCCAGTGTTGAACTCTATATGCACTCTATGTTGGTATACATAGATATTATATCTATATTATTCCACCTTCAAATTCCTTATGATATTTTACATATATTGTTCCATTTCTTTCATCATATCAGGCCTAATAAGGGCCCTATTCATCAGATCACTCCAGTTGATAGGAGTATTACAAATCCTCCCATAAATTACTTCAAATGGGATCACTTTTAAATATTGTTAGTACCTATTATTGTATTCAAATTCAACTAGTGGAATATATGGTGACCACTTCCTTGGTTGGTGCATTACATAAATTCTTAGCATGTCATCGAGGATTGTATTTCTCCTCTCTATTTTCTCATTAGTTTGTGAATGGTATGCTATGATAAAAGCCAACTCTGTCCCCAAGCTTGCAAATAATTCTTTCCAAAACTTTGAACTAAATTTGGAATCTCTATCCGAGATAAGTTTCTTGGTAACTCAATGCAACCTCACGATATCCTTTATGAAAACTTGAGCCACATCACTTGTTGAATTAGCATATTTCACTGCTAAAAAGTGAGCCACCTTACTCATATTTTCAACAACCACCATGACTGCATCATGTTTTTTAGATTTCCTTGGAAACCATGTAATAAAGTCCATGGAAATAACTTCCCATTTATATTTTAGAATGGGAATGGAATTCAATAAACTAGATGATTGCTTGCACTTGGACTTCATTTCTTGGTACTGTATGCATGTTGAAAAATGTAGCAAAAAAATCTTAATGTGATTTTGCCTTGATTAAATTGAGAAAATTTGAATTTCCACATTAGTAGAAAACTTGGATGATGTTAACTTGAGTGACATGGCTTGTCTCAACCAGTTTACACAGTAAATTTGAGCCGAAGGAGTTAGAGTTAAGTTAAGAATTTGTGATTGCTAATTTGTAGCAATCAAGGTAAGTTATCTAAGGTTGTTTTCATTTAAAGTAGTTCCAATTATTGCAAGAACTAGTGGAGGGTCAATTTGTGCAGTGGGACTTCAGTCAAAATCAGTGATCCAACTAATTGATCAATGAATCCAAAATAGCTAGTGTACGTAGAGAATTCAAGTTACCCAGTTGAGATGGAGATTCCAAGATAGTGTAGCATCAATTTTATACTAATTTTGAGTGTACACATGTTGCATGAAATCATATCATATTCCTAAAGGAAATTCACAATCAATTTGAGTAACTTCCTAAATAATAGGGGCATAATTCCTCAAGGAACAGTGCAAGGAAATAGGAGCTTAGACCAAGGCATAAATTGAATAATTCTAGGTCATA
The DNA here is from genome assembly GCA_034641835.2 of Pinus albicaulis. NCBI lineage: Eukaryota > Viridiplantae > Streptophyta > Pinopsida > Pinales > Pinaceae > Pinus > Pinus albicaulis. Next base: position 592,725,140 of record CM076570.1, read on the forward strand.
GGCCTTCATTGAGCAGAGAGATAGGTTGTGAAATTGTAGGGTGAGATCAGTTGAAAAAAAATATTGTAATACATCTCTATTTAGTTTGATTAATGCAAGAGGCATTGGGGTTTTTAGCAGATTTATTTCCCTAGATAAAAATACTTGTTGCATGTGTGTTAATTCTTCGTGCATGTCTAAATTTTTTGTTCTAAAATATGAATTAATGTCTGAAAAGTAGTAGAGCAGGTTTGTGTCTTGTGAGTGTTTGAAAATATACATCATAATTTATACATGGTATCATAGTTGGATTCATAGTAGAGAAGAAATTCGAAGTTGCTTCAGAGGGGTTCGAATTTTGAGATCAATGTTGCAAGTTTTATTCAGAACTAAGAAGATGAACTTCAATGGAACACAACTAGAGTAATCCTTGGAAGGCACCTCTAATTTTGTTGCATGGAAGTATCACATGGAGGTGGTATTGGATGACGATGGATTGCTATAATACATCAAATCAGATGTTGTGAAACCACAAGCATCTGATGCCCATAACCTTGATCAGTGGAAGAAAGATGTATCCAAATCAAGGAGAATCATATTTTAGGTGGTATGAGATCATATTTTCTCAAATATCTACATAAATAAAACTTCGTTCGCGATGCGGAAAGCACTGAAAAAATTGTTTAAGAATAATAGTGACCACAGGAAATTGATGATCAACGATAAACTTCAAAGTATCAAGATGCATAATAATGAAATAATTCGTTAGTATCTAAGTAGGTTCACATAGTTTGATGATGAAATTGGTGAGGTCGGTGTTAATTTCCTAGAAGAATACTTGGTAATACTAGCCCTTCCGGCCCTTCCAAAGAGTTGGCACAACTATCAAGATTCGATGAATGGGAGGGATAAACTACTTAATTGGGAGTGCTTATGATCTGATTTGGTATAGGAGGAAATAAGAAATAATACTAGATATGGTAATTAATCCAAGGGTGAGGATGAATAAAAAATTGCGTTGCATAGAATGGAAAAGAAGGGAAAATATAAGAATAAATCCCAATCCAAACCAGAATCTAGTCAAGGGGGCAAGAAGAAATACTTTTCAAAAAATAAATTCTTCCATTGTCATGAGTTTGGGCACTATGGCACGAAGTGTCCACACAAGAATACAAGAATTAATACCTCAGTAGGAGTAGCAAGTGAAGCCTTGGCTTCATAGTTTGAGCTTGAATTTACCCTCATTGCATGCATGGACAACGCAATGATGGGTAACGTGTGGTACTTGGACTCAGGTGCATTGTTCCACATGACAGGGAAATAATATTTTTTCAATGACCTGGAGGATAAAGACTTGCAGATGCACATTGAGATGGGGGATGATGAAAGGTATAACATGACCAGTATTAGTATAGTCACCTTTCAGAGGGAGTTAGGTTCCCCCCCTCAGGCTCAAGGATTTCATGTTCGTTGTGGGAATAAAGAAAAATCTTGTCTCTGTTGCTGTTTTGGAAGACCGTGGTTAGGATGTGATATTTAGAAAATAAAATGAATTCCTAAGACACATATCCACAAGACATATGAAGCAGAATGGGGTTCGTGTGAAGAAATTGTGCAAGCTAGATGTGGAGGATTTTTTTGCATTAAGCACAAAGGCACACAAGGTGTAGAGCCGCGATATCAGTGCACTTTGGCATAGAATACTTTTCCATTTACGTCATGGTACTTTGAATATCAAGAAAAATATAACCATAAGCCTCCCCAAAGGAGCACTTGAGCAGTAGGATGTATACAAAATCCACTTTCCATGGTCGAGACAACAAAGCACATGCAATCCTAGAAAGGATCCACTATGATGTTTGTGGACCTCTCTCGACAACCTCCACTACCAGGCATAAATATTTTTTCATTTTTATTAATGACTTCCCACGGAAGTATTGGATATTCTTCATGTAGAAGAAATATGAGACATTCTTGAAGTTTGTATAATTCAATCCACTAGTTGAGAAATAAACCGATAAGAAGGTGAAGACTATTAGGATCAATAATTGAGGTGAGTACGTGTCGAATGAGTTTAAAATTGTTTGTGCAAGAGAAGGCATTCGAAGCGAGTTAAAAACTTCCCACAACCCACAAAAGAACAAGGTGGCTAAGAGAAAGAATCGTAGCATTGTGGGAGAAACAAGGGCAACGTTGCATGACCAAGGCCTACCTATGAACTTGAAGGATGAAGCATGCAACACAATAATCTACTTGTAGAACCATAGTCCTCATTGGATTCTAGGAATTATTACATCGAAGGAATAATACATAATACCAAATAAGGGATTTCATCCAAGGTCAAGGATGAAGGAAAAATTGTATTTGATGGAAAGGAAAAGAAGGAAAAAGAGAATAAATCCAAATCCAAACCAGGATCTAGTCAATGGGGAAAGAAGAAATATTTGTCAAAATTAAATGCTTCCATTGTCATGAATTCAGGCACTATGCAACAAAGTGTCCACAAAAGAATAAAATCAAGAAGACCTTAGGAGGAGAAGAAATTGAAGCCTTGGCTTCATAGTTTGATCTTGACTTTACCCTCATTGCATGCATGACCAACACAGTGATGGCGAGCATCTGTTACTTGGACTCGGGTGCATTATTCCACATGATATGGAATAGACATTTTTTTAGTGACTTGGAGGAGAAAGACTTGCAGATGCAAATTGAGATGGGGGATGAAAAAAGTATAGCATGATCGGGATTGGTATAGTCACCTTTTAGAGGGATATAGGATCCGCTCAGGCTCAAGGATGTCATGTTCATTTCGCGCCTAGAACAAATATCATCCATGTTTTAGTTTTGGAATACTGTGGTTATGATGTGACATTCAGAAAAGTAAAGGAATTCGTAAGACACATAGACATAGGATAAATGAAGTATATTGTGGTTCACGTGAAGAACCTGTACAATCTAGCTATGGAGGATTGTGTTGCATTGAGCACAAAGGAAGATAAGGTGTAGTGCCATGATGTCGGTGAACTTTGGTATTGAACACTTGGCCATTTTCATCCATGGAGCTCTAAATACCATTCAACAGATAACCACATGCCTCCCCAAAGGAGCACTTGAGCAACATGATGTATACAAAATTCACTTTCCACGATCGAGACAACAAAGCACAATAGTCGTAGAAAGGATCCACTATGATTTCTGTGGACCTTTCTCAATAGCCTCCATTGCAAGGCAAAAATATTTTGTCATTTTTATTGACTAATTCTCATGGGAGTGTTGGATATTATTCATGCAGAAGAAAAGATGACAAACTATCCAATTTTGTAGAATTCAAGGCAATAGTTGAGAAATAAATCGACAAGAAGGTGAAGGCTCTCAGGAGAAATAATGGAGGTGAATACGTGTCGAATGATTTTAAAATTTATGTGCAAGAGAAGGCATTCAAAGAGATTTGACAACAACCCACAACCCACAACCGAACGAGGTGGTTGAGAGAAGGAACCGTTGTATTGCGGGAGCAATGAGGGTGGTGTTGCATGACCAAGGCTTACCTATGAAATTGTGGACTGAAGCATCCAACACAACAATATATTTTTAGAACCATATTCCTCTTTGGATTCTATGCATGATTATACTAGATGAGGATTTATTGGGGATAAATTCATATGTGTCACACTTCAAGATCTTTGGAGCCTCTTTCTACTACCATGTCTCCAAATATAACAGGAAGAAGCTAGAGCTGACAACTAAGTTGGGGATATTTCTGGGTTACAAAAAAATTCCCCACAAATACCTTGTTTACTTTCCATTCCTCAAATTTACTGTTGTGCAAAGGGATGTAAAATTTTATGAATATAAAGCGATGTGGTGCTCTCTTGATAGGGAACTTCATATCCCAACAGAAGAGGAGCTTTTAGCTCAAAAGCAGGAACCTAAAGAAGTTTTGGAGCAGCCACAAGTTGAGGAGGAGAGAGTTGATAATGCCACTCAAGAACAACCATCCAAAGAAGGGAGGAAAAGAACCAAGGAAGTTGAGATATTTATGTAGGATTTGAGGGAGAATTTGGGTGCTCCTTCAAGTCGCAGGTAGAGAAGGTGACCAGATCTATACACTAGCTACATGGCTCTAATGACTAAGCTTGTAGAGGCAGCGCCATCCTATTTCAAGGAAGCAGTAGATAAATTTTTTTGGGTTGATGAAATGGTGGAGGAGTATCAAACCATGGTAAGAAAAAGTGTTTGGGAAGTGGTCCCAAGACTAGCATACAAATCAGTTATGGGTTCAAGATGGATATTCAAGGAAAAGCAGGTAAAAAATGGAACCATAGAAAAGTACAAGAGAAAATTTGTGTCCAAGTGATACATTCAGGTTGAAAGGATTGACTATGAGGAGAACTTTGCTCCTGTAGTAAGGTTCTCATCCATCAGATCAATTTTTTCTCTCGTTGTATAGTTGGGGTGGAAGATCCACCAGATGGATGTGAAAAAAAAATTCCTAAATTGAGTTATTGATGAGGAGGTGTATATCAAGAAGACATAAGGCTTTGAGACTTGTGATTGGGAGTCTCATGTATGCAGACTCAGGCAATAATTGTATGGTATTAAGCAAGCATCCTGTGCTAGTACACCAGGATTGATAGCTATCTCATTGGCTTGGGCTTCACAAAAAGTGAAGAAGTCAATGAAAACCTATATCACATTTTGGTAGAAGGTAAATTGTTTATTATTGTATTATATGTTAATGACTTGATTTTAACTAGTGATGATCAACTGATCAAATATTGCAAGGAGGACCTTGCAATAAATTTTGAAATGAAGGACATGGGTCACATACACTAATTTATCGGATTGGAAGTGTGGGAAGGAGATGGGGAACTATTTGTCGCTTAGGTAAAGTATGCCAATGATATGATTGAAAGGTTCTGCATGGATAGGTGCAAACCCATGGAGACTCCTTTAGTGACCAACTTGAGGAAAGAGGATGCCAATTTAGGTGAAGAAGTGGATTCTATTGTTTACTGGAAGTTGGTGGGTTCACTAATACATTTTGTCAACACAAGACTAGATATGTGATATGCAATCAACTAGTTGAGCCAAACCATGGTTCATTTGACCAAATTATTTTGGAGGGAAACTAAGCATGTTCTACGATACAAGTCAGAGGCACTACCTAGTTTGGAATATGGTACAATAGACAGAGGGAGTGAATTTCCATGTAATCATAGATGCAGATTGGGCGTGAATTCCATTAGACCGAAAGAGTACATTAGGTGTACTTTTTTGTCTTGGGTATGCAGTTGTTTCTTGGTAGAGTAGGAAGCAAATATCTGTGGCACTCAGCTCGACAAAAGTTGAATACATGGATATGAGTCAATAATCTTGTGAAGCTATCTGGATAAGAAAGATACTTTTTGGATTTTTTTGTCATATGATGGATCCAAATGTGATCTACTGTGATAATAATAGTTGCATCAAGCTCTCTGAAAATCCTATTTTTCATGATCAATCCAAGCATATAGATATTTGATATCACCATTTATGGGGTTGTGTCAAGATGAAGATAATGATGTTGCAATACATTCTGATATAGGAACAAGATGTTGTTATTTTGACAATGGCCTTTTCAAGAGGGAAGTTTGAGTCCACATGTGCAGGATATGGGTGGTTGATAATCCCTTTCTTGCTGAGAGGGAGTTTTGAAAAATGCAGCAAGAAATTCTCAATTTAATTTTTCCTTGATTAAATTGAGAAAATTTGAATTTACATATCAAAAAACAACTTGGATGATGTTAAATTGAGTGACATAGCTCGTGTCACCTATTTTACTTAGTAAATTTGAGTTGGAGTTATATTTTAGTTAAGCGTGTGTGATTGCTAATTTGTAGCAATTAAGGTCAATTATTTAAGGTTGTTTTCATCTAAACTAGATCCAACTATTGGAAGAACTAGTGGATGGTCAAGTTATGCAATGGGACTTTAGTCAAACTCAGTGATCATCCAATTAACTGATCAATCAACCCAAAATAGTTAGTGCATGTAGAGAATTTGAGGTACCCAGTTGAGATGGATATTACAAGGTAGTGTAGCATCAATTTTAAACTAGTTTTGAGTGTACAGGTGTTGCATGTAGCCAAATGACCATCGTAAAGGAACTGCACAATCAATTTGAGGAATCTCCTAAATAATAGGGGCCTAATTCCTCAAGGAAAAGCACAAATAAGAGGAGCTCAAGCCAAGCCAAAAATTGATTAAGTCTAGGTCAGAGGCCTTCAGTGAGAAGAGAGATAGGTTGTGAACTTTCATGGTGAGCTCGGTTGAGCAAAGTATTTGCAATACATCTTTATTTCATTTGATTAATCACACGACATTGGGATTTTTAGAAGATTTCTTTCCCCAGATAAAAATACTTGTTGCATGTATGTTATTTCTTCGTGCATGTTAGAAATTTTTGTTCTAAATTGTGAATTAATGTCTGCAGAGAAATAGAGTAGGTTTATATCTTGTGATTTTGATTAAAAATTCATGAGCAGTTGCAAATATACAACATAATTTCTACAATGCAGTTATAAATGAAATTAGCCACATATATTTTCAAATTGAGCCAATAGTATAATATAAGCTCATTTAAATTGCTTTCATTTGGAATGTAGATTCTATTTTTGAATCTCATCAACGCATATTCTATGAGGATATATCCGTTGTCATTTTCACCCTCAAACTCTTGATGTATCTTTTCCTTTATTTGTTGATATTTTTCATCATGTTTCCCTACATTTTTTAGTTAATTCTTCAAGATCGGTTGCATAAGAACTTATGTATTTTATATGGCACATTTTCTCTCTCCTACTGAATGCATTAACAACTCATTTTTCTTTTTCTTTATGTATTTAATTTCAAAATCAAACTCAATAATTGTGGAAAACAATCTATCCTGCCTAACATTCAACTTAGGTTGATGAAATAAATAGTTCAACACTTCATGATAAATTATTAAAATAAATCTCCTTCCAAGGAGATAATTTATTTGAATTTTTAATGCACTGATGATGGTAGCCAATTCCAAGTTACATGATTTTCTCATGTTCATTTAACTTTCATGATTCATAATAGACCCCTTTAAATTCATGCATTAAGGCTCCACCAAGTCCCTCTTTGCAGGAATCTATGAACACCAAAAAATCCTTATCTGGATTTTCTATTCTTAGTATTGGTTCATTGGTGAGAAATTTCTTCAATTTATCAAATATTTCAACACATTTGGCTATCCATTCAAACTTCTTCCCCTTATTTCGTAAGGCTATGATTGGATGACCAATATTGGAGAAATTTTTAATGAATCTTTTGTACTAGCCTAGGAGCCTGTTGTAGCCGCTACAACACCACCCAAAATTTTGGGTATATTTAAAATTTCGGGTTCCCCCTCTGCTCGCTTAGGCGTTAAAGTCTTCCACCCGACCTGCAATCATCTACATCCCGTCGACCTATCCCCAACCCCTCATGAGTTGCCTCGCCATCATGATCCAATGTCATCGTTGCAATCACACCATATGTGGGAAGGATCATCCAGCGTGCGCCCAAACACTCTTGTCGCAGTCGCGCCAAGTGTAGCGAGGCTGCCATGCATATGTTAAATAGAAACCTTTTGTGTATTGACGAGTAAAAGCCGTCCTGCTGTAGGTCATTAAGCATGTTTCTTGAACACTTCTCTTAAGCTTGTTAATTTCATGTGTTTCATCTGTGGTCATCATTATTGAAGAGTAATTATGATGTTGTAATATTCCACACAGGGGTCTAAAGTCATCGTTTTTGTTTGTGCAATTAATTAATGTTGCCCCATTATTATTATTATTCAAATCATGAATACATGTAACCTAGGTTATTTTATTGCAGGAAGAACCTCTCTGTTTGCACATAAGAGCCAAGGTTTTCCCCAGCAAACAAGGAGACCATTTTCAAAACAAGTAGATGCTGGCGAAACACCAAGGAACTCATTGATCTACCCAAGGTCGCAGGTCACAAATCTGCTGAGGTCGCAGGTCGCAAATCTGTTGAGGTCGCAGGTCGCAAATCTGCTGAGGTCGCAGGTCGCAAAGTCGCAAATGTGCTGAGGTCACAGGTCGCAAAGTCGCAAATGTGCTGAGGTCACAGGTCGCAAATCTGCTGAGGTCGCAGGTCGCAAATCTGCTTAGGTCACAGGTCGCCAATCTGCTGAGGTCGCAGGTCGCAGGTCGCAAATTTGCCTAAGTCGCAGGTCGCAAGTTTACCAAGGTCGCAGGTCGCAAATTCAACGAGGTCGCGAGGTCGCAAGTTCAACGAGGTCGCAAGGTCGCAAATACAAGGAGATCGCAAGGTCGCACATCTGTCAAGGTCGCGAGGTCGTAAATTTGCCTAAGTCGCAGGTCGCAAGTTCACCAAGGTCGCGAGGTCGCACGACTGCCCAAGGTTGCAGGTCGCAACATCTGCCGAGGTCGCAGGTCGCAACATCTGTCGAGGTCGCAGGTCGCAAATCCCAGGAGGTCGCAAGGTCGCACATTGCCCTGGGTCGCAAGTCGCGAAGTCGCACCCCTTGGTAAATGCCCGACGGCGCGACCCAGCGACCCAGCGACTAGGTCGCAAGTCGCAACAACGGCTCAGGTCGCAAGTCACAAAAATACTGGGTCGCAAGGAAGTCACACCGTCAGGAAGCGGAAAAGTCATAGAACCCTGAGGGCAAGCTTTTCCTGATAAATACTTCCTCTGGAACTTCAAAGGGCTTTTCTTTTTTGGGAAAACTCAAGAGTTACATGCATTGTATTGAAAGATTCTACACTTGAGCATATGAATATAGAGTCTTGTTAAAATACCCTATGGTTATGATGTGTTTTGCTGTATGAACACTTTGCGTATTCCTTGTACAGTTTCAGAATATCCTATGATTAATGAAGCTGCACTTTTCATGTCATCGTTTATGCGTCATGGCTATCCGTGTTGTATCAATGATGTTCATTTTATTGTCTGTTCTATTAATGAAATTTAATGAACTATTTTGTTAGCATTTCGTTTCATCTTTCAGGAAGTGAGGAGGTACCTTATCATAAAGAACTATTTCTTTTGTGATCAGACTACCGTACAAGCATTACCCCACAAAAGATGTGTTGCTAATGACATCTCTTGAGGTGTATGTGCTTTATCTATAATCTTGCTACGCATAGTGTTTGATTCATGTTTAACACATTAATCTTGTATTCTATATCATGTGAATAAGTGTATGTCCGCAGGTTCAAACAAGTTCTTTTGAGACCGAAGGGAAGTCATCTTAAGTGGTAGCCGGACCCACACCCCGGACGGGATCCCTACTCCAAACGGTTTAAGGTCTAATTGGGACTTTCTACCGAGGAGATCCCCTACTGTTGGCCGGACAAATTTTCCCGTCAACAGAATTGGCGCTAGAAGGAGGGCCTGAACCTCCGACCAGATGTTTAACGAAAAGGGGGGGCCAGATGACAAGCTGAGCCCTTAGAGCCTGCAGTTAATCTCATATCTGTAATGGCTCGTTCCCAAATCATTCTCCCGAGATGTTTGTCAGAGTTTTATGAGCCTGTATACTACATCTCCGATGAACTTATGTATCACTTGTCCCAGTTAACATTTGATGGTGAAAATGGGGTGTCCATAACCCAACACATTTCAGATTTTTTTGGTGAGTGCTATGAAATTGACGATGAGGGTTTGATGTGTTTGCTTTTATTCCTCACCCTCGAAGGTCGCGCTAAGCAATGGTGCCGCACATTGCCGAAAGCTTCCATCCATTCGTTTGACCAACTCACCCATGAATTACAACAAACTTTTCACATGTATAATCCTCACAACGTTGTAATAAAGTTACATGAGATCAGAATGGAACCTCAGGAATATTTAGGTGAGTTCTCTATCAGATTTATTCATTATTGTTTTGAGTTTCCTGAAAGGGATGTTGATCAGAAATGTTTAAGTAGACAGTTCGAGTATGCGATTCTCGCTTCCCATGAGAAATCTCAGTCAGATCCCAGAGTTCCCTATGATAACCTGCAAGTTACCGATTGTTCAGACTTTGTCCCTAATGCTTCCTTGTCCATCTCCCCGAGTCCAGACCTCATTCAGGCCTTCAAGGAGAGTGTTTCTATTTGTGATATTCTCGCTCCTCTTCCTGAGTTGTCTGAGAATAGAGTGGTGACCTTGAAAGTCCTGAGCAAGGATCGACACTGGCAGGAGGATAGAGCCTATTCCATTACCTTGGAATCTTTCACGCACCATGTCGAATCAAAGTTTGAAAACCACAGTGGCTCATTACCTCTCCCGGTTCATGAAACCTACCCCCAGCCCACTCGATGTCTCCCTGGAGTTTGTCCTAAATCTGGTTCACATTCGAATTATGAATCAGATCCACATTCGGATTATGAATCTAGTTCACAGTCGGATTCTGAATCTATTTCATATTCGGATTATGAATCTGGTTCACATTCAGATTATGAATCTAGTTCATATTTGGATTATGAATCTGGTTCAGATTCGGACTATGAATCTGGTTCACATACGTATTATGAATCGACTCCTACCCCGCATAAAGTTTATTCCCTTACAAGGCCTGTCAAATCTTTGTGTCCTCTGAACGACACGGATGTGCGTGTTGAAAAGCCTCGTATGGTTAACACCCCTGCAATTCAATCTTTTCGTTCATTGTTTCCTAGTTTATTCCTCGATCCCGCCACACCAGTAATTTATTCGAGACATTCAAAATTGCCTTATACTGGTATTGGCGATAATCATAAGCACGCAGATGGTGTTTCACAATCACAGTCCAAAATCGATGAATCTTTTAAATCTGATTTTTCTCACTTGGGATCTTTAGACAGCCATAGGAGCGATTCCCCGTCTGAACAACTCCAAGATGTTCCCTCTATTGATCCATCCCAGTTGGTAACGCTCTGGGAGCCTGACATCTCAGGTACCCAATTCGATCAAATACATGGTTGTAGCGATCACTCCTTATCTGAAAACATATTCAATCATACCGCTGACGACCGTCACTCAAATCCCTTTGCTGACTATACGAAGACACCTGAATTTGATGATCCGATTTGGGAAGATTCGAATACCCACCAGAAAATCGAAATGCGTCAACTGCCGCCGAACGTTTCTGAAATGAAAATTCCCCAGTACCATGCTCCTTCCAGCATAAACGTATCGAATCCACCCCATCCTGGCAAATCTGGAGAATCCGACATTTTGGATTATCAATCTGTCAGTGCACAAACATTCGACCAAATTGATACAAAGCCCACTGACATCTTTCAAATCACTACAATTGATGATCACGCCCATTTGCCTGTTAATCTTGCCGAGCAGTCAAAGTTGGAAAGCCCCTTGCTCGAAGGTCCAGAGTTTGTTCAAAGCAGTGAGGAATTTCAGGCTCCTTTAAACGTGGATTCAGATCCCCATACCCTTAACCAAACCCAGGAGCAACCCCGGACTAGATTTTTCGAAACTAGAATTTCTACACTTGGATGTGCATGCATCTATAATTCGCCTAGCACTTGCGTATTGTTTCCATTCCATAAAAATGATGGTCCCCAACACCAGGATGAGATTTTCGATCAACTCAACCGACCCCATTCAGTGAATGTGCTGGCAAATAGAAATGGGCTTACCCATCACCCCTCAAATCCAGGATCATGCATGAATGATTTTTTGTCATTTATCCATAATGTTGAGTTTCAACAACATATTGTTGGTTACCAAGATAAGAATGGGATTCAGCTTGCACAATCTGTTCTGGCATGTTCTTTGGTAAGTATCTCTGATCATCTTACTATGGCACCTGCTCCTCAAGTAAGTTTTGTTGTTGCTGCAATTTTTTGAATGCTAGCCCTGATCCTGATCATTGTTGTTCTTGCAGGACAGGAACTAATGCGGTGGCTGCACTGGAAAGCTGATTTTACATAACCCAACCGCATCATTGGTTAAACTAGGATTTAGGTGTAGGCTAGCTAGGACCTGCAATAAAAATTTTTAGTTTCAGAGTTAATTAGGTTTACTTGCAAAATTTTTACTTCATAGTTTAAAAGTGTGTTTGTTGTTTTTGTTTACGATTAATATTTTAGGCATCATCATGTTAAAAGTATTTTCCTTTCAATTCCTTTTCAGTTGCTTGTTGTTGCATAAATAATCACTGCTTGTAGTTGCACTTACAACTGGTTGATCGTTCTCGCACACGGCGTTGCATTGCACCTTGAGCCTCGCTTATTACATTGCGTCGTACTCTCTCTCCCTCACATCATTTTTTTTTGTTTTTTCATATCGCCTGCCACTTCATGAGCCCTCATTGCAACCCTATCACCTTGCAGTCTTGTTTTTCCCCGATGGCTGAAACAATAACCCCATTGTTTTGTGTGAGGTTGCGGTGGCTATCTCAAGAGGCAGCTTTCTCTTAGGACCAGTCATCGAAGTCGCATTATCAACAAGAGGCCTATGAGTCTAAACTTATTATCTAGGGAGATACGAGCCGGTTGTCTGTAGGAGACCTGATGAGTTGAAATGACCCCTACCCGTAGCCTAAGCCTTGTGCCCAACATAGTCTTGGACGTCTTAATGATCTGTTTTGCACACTTCACCTATTGTGGTAGATGGGATGTGAAGGTTCGGCACAAGGGAAAACCCAAATCAGGACATCTTTCAGTTTCTGTAACACAAGAAACAACCTCTCTTTCTCGTAAAATAAGTCGGGATCCCTCATCCGCCCATGAAAAATAAGTGCCATGAGCACATGAAAATAAGTGCCACGAGCACATGAAAATAAGTGTTGTAAGCACATGAAACAAATAAGGGTAAAGGATCGAGAAAGGCTTCCTGCACAGAGAGGTAATGCAACGACTCCGCCGGGGTACTGACCAGGCTCGCTGGCAGCGGAGCAACGTTTGTGATTTCTTGAAGTGACTCCGCCGGGGTACTGTCCAGGCCTGCTGGCAGCGAAGCAACACCAGAAACTTACTTTAAAAAATCCTGAAAATAATAAACCCAGTGCCTTGCTCTTCACATCGTCAACAAAATACTGGCGTCTGTGAGCTTTCTCTTTGATGTGTTTCTGATTAACGAGACTTAGTTGAGGCACAAGGATTAGGCATACCTATAAAGGGCCAGAGTAATACGAAGTGGTACCCGCGAAACTTGTTCAATATTCCCTTGCATCACTATCTTGGCTCAGACCTTTGTTGTGATATGGACAGAGATGCTGGATTCTACCAGTGGTTCACCATTTGTTGTAGCCGCTACAACACCACCCAAAATTTTGGGTATATTTAAAATTTCGGGTTCCCCCTCTGCTCGCTTAGGTGTTAAAGTCTTCCACCCACCCTGCAATCATCTACATCCCGTCGACCTATCCCCAACCCCTCATGAGTTGCCTCGCCAACATGATCCGATGTCATCGTTGCAATCACACCATATGTGGGAAGGATCATCCAGCGTGCGCCCGAACACTCTTGTCGCAGTCACGCCAAGTGTAGCGAGGCTGTCATGCATATGTTTAAATAGAAACCTTTTGTTTATTGACGAGTAAAAGCCGTCCTGCTGTAGGTCATTAAGCATGTTGCTTGAACACTTCTCTTAAGCTTGTTAATTTCATGTGTTTCATCTGTGGTCATCATTATTGAAGAGTAATTATGATGTTGTAATATTCCACACAGGGGTCTAAAGTCATCGTTTTTGTTTGTGCAATTAATTAATGTTGCCCCATTATTATTATTATTCAAATCATGAATACATGTAACCTGGGTTATTTTATTGCAGGAAGAACCTCTCTGTTTGCACATAAGAGCCAAGGTTTTCCCCAGCAAACAAGGAGACCATTTTCAAAACAAGTAGATGCTGGCGAAACTCCAAGGAACTCACTGATCTACCCAAGGTCACAGGTCGCAAATCTGCTGAGGTCGCAGGTCGCAAATCGGCTGAGGTCGCAAGTCGCAAATCTGCTGAGGTCGCAGGTCGCAAATCTGCTGAGGTCGCAGGTCGCAAATCTGCTGAGGTCGCAGGTCGCAAATCTGCTTAGGTCGCAGGTCGCCAATCTGCTGAGGTCGCAGGTCGCAGGTCGCAAATTTGCCTAAGTCGCAGGTCGCAAGTTTACCAAGGTCGCAGGTCGCAAATTCAACGAGCTCGCGAGGTCGCAAGTTCAACGAGGTCGCAAGGTCGCAAATACAAGGAGATCGCAAGGTCGCACATCTGTCAAGGTCGCGAGGTCGCAAATTTGCCTAAGTCGCAGGTCGCAAGTTCACCAAGGTCGCGAGGTCGCACGACTGCCCAAGGTCACAGGTCGCAACATCTGCCGAGGTCGCAGGTCGCAACATCTGTCGAGGTCGCAGGTCGCAAATCCCAGGAGGTCGCAAGGTCGCACATTGCCCTGGGTCGCAAGTCGCGAAGTCGCACCCCTTGGTAAATGCCCGACGGCGCGACCCAGCGACCCAGCGACTAGGTCGCAAGTCGCAACAACGGCTCAGGTCGCAAGTCACAAAAATACTGGGTCGCAAGGAAGTCACACCGTCGGGAAGCGGAAAAGTCAGGAACCCCAGAGGGCAAGCTTTTCCCTATAAATACTTCCTCCGGGAACTTGTAAAAGGCTTTTCTTTTTTGGGAAAACTCAAGAGTTACATGCATTGTATTGAAAGATTCTACACTTGAGCATATGAATATAGAGTCTTGTTAAAATACCCTATGGTTATGATGTGTTTTGCTGTATGAACACTTTGCGTATTCCTTGTACAGTTTCAGGATATCCTATGATTAATGAAGCTGCACTTTTCATGTCATCATTTATGCGTCATGGCTATCCGTGTTGTATCAATGATGTTCATTTTATTATCTATTCTATTAATGAATGTTAATGAACTATTTTGTTAGCATTTTGTTTCATCTTTCAGGAAGTGAGGAGGTACCTTATCATAAAGAACTATTTCTTTTGTGATCAGACTACCGTACAAGCATTACCCCACAAAAAGATGTGTTGCTAATGACATCTCTTGAGGTGTACGTGCCTTATCTATAATCTTGCTACGCATAGTGTTTGATTCATGTTTAACACATTAATCTTGTATTCTATATCATGTGAATAAGTGTATGTCCGCAGGTTCAAACAGGTTCTTTTGAGACCGAAGGGAAGTCATCTTAAGTGGTAGCCGGACCCACACCCCGAACGGGATCCCTACTCCAAACGGTTTAAGGTCTAATTGGGACTTTCTACCGGGGAGATCCCCTACTGTTGGCCGGACAAATTTTCCCGTCAACAGAGCCCCATAAAGGACCTAATTTGAACCACATCCTTTAGTGTTGGCCAATCCATTATGGCCTTAACCTTCTCCAGATCAAAAACTACTCCCTCCTTTGAGACCACATGTCCCAAGTAATGGAATTGTGACTGAAAGAAGTCACATGTACTAATATTTTCATAAATATTATTTCTCTTAGCAACTGTAACACTATGGATAAATTATCTTCATGCTCCTCCTTGGTCTTTGAATAGAAAAAAATTTCATCAATAAAAACCACTTCAAATTTACCCAAGGGTGTAGCACATTATTCATCAAGCACATAAAATTTGCAGGGACATTAGTAAGCCCAACGAGAACTAACACAAACTCATAATTCCCATACCTCTTTCTAAATGTTGTCTTATAAATTTCTTCATCTTTAATGTGCATTGATGATAACACGATCTTAAAGAAACCTTGGAGAATATTGTTTCTCCCCTTAATTGATCAAATTGATCATCAATTTGTGGCAAGGGATATTTTTTCTTGATGGTGAATTTATTAAGTTTCTTGTAATCAATGCACAATATGAGTTTTCCATTATTATTCTTCATGAATAAGACTGGTTCTCCACATGGTTACACACTCGACATTATGTAGCCTTGTCCAACATCTCTTTGAGCTATACATTCAACTTAATTAATTCTAGAGTGTTGATTTTGTATGGAGCCTTGGATGCTATACCTACCTATAGTACTAATTCAAAGGAGAAATACACCTCCATGTGAGGAGTAAAACTTGGAGTTTGTTTAGGAAATACATCCTGAAGCTAGTTTAGTATGGGATATTTTAATAAAAATTTACAATCATAACCCTCATATTTGTTGTGATGTTCTGCACTGCTATTAATTTGAACAATAGATAAAATTCACCCTTTCTTGTGAAATTTTGGCTTACATAGCTGTAATTAATCTCACTGACGTGGATTTTAATTTCCCCTACAATATCCTTCTTTCCTAATTCTCATTTAATAATTATATTTCCTTATCAAATTAGTCTACCTATGTGTAATGTATATACATCCAATCCATGCCCAAATTTTTTTTATATGTACCCAGTGGAAGTAAATTGAAATTAGAATTTGTTAACGTTCCATTTAAATCAAATGGGCTTGACTTCAACCATTGCTTTAATCTCCTTCTTGTCCCTATTTCTAATTGGACCAACCATGATTCTTTGTGTGCCTCTTTATCCAATTGACATTTCTCCATGATTTCTGGGATAATATAGCTAGAATTTGAGGCTATATAAATTAAAATGGAAACAATTAGGTTAAAAATATTACCGTCGATCTCCATTATGAAATTCTACTGTTCGTCTTGCCTGTTTTCCACCACTGGATGATTTTTGGGTAATCTTTGAAGTATATCCCCCATATTACAAGCTTCCTATGCATTATACAATCATGGAAAAATGGTCCTCTACTCTTGATAGTTCCTCTTTCAATGGCTTTCCATTCATGTCTATAATTTTAATGGTTCTCTCACATTATCCCTGCTCTGTTCTCTTATAGGCTGGTTAACGTGTCCCTTCCCTGTCGTATTACCTCTCTGTTGTGGTCAACTTTGATGGAATGAGGTCATTTTACCCTTTTACTACATCCTACAACCTCAACACTCTCTTATGCCCCTTTTATTTATACTTTAGGTTTCCTTTCACATTACAATAATTCTTAAATCCATGCTTGTTCTTTGACTATTCATAATAGTTATTTAGTTTTCTAATTGCATCTTCCAATGTATTAAGAGCTTATTGAACTCAATTTTTTCCTTGAAGGATTGTGACAGCCCGCTAACATAGCTTTTAATCTTTTATTTTTCCTCCTTAAGGTGGGGGACATACCTAATTAACTCTAATAACTTTTTGGTATACTCCTCATTTGACATTTACCCCATTACGAGTTCATATAACTCCTTGGCATTAATATCAAAATGCCTTTCTAATAGGTATTTTATCCTAAAATTTTCTTCAAATTCAATCCTAGACAACTCCTCATCTCTTATTCCTTTTACATTCTTTAAATCCTCCCACCCTATGTCTACCTTGCCTTTTGAGTTGAACTTTTCTACTTTTTCCTTCATATACAAATAGATGTGAATTCTAAAGAACGTTTTTATCCCAAGGAGACATCCTTCATCATCCTCTAATATCTTCACCTCACCATCAAATGTAGTAGGTTTTGACTTCTTGAATTACTCTGGTACATACACCTTCTCCTTTCCTTTGTCATAATGAAGTTGATGATGTCTATGAACAATACAAGATAATTGTCTATGGTCGATTTCCCTCTTTTTTGGGGTATCTAATTGACTGCCCCCTCTTATGGTGTCCTCACTTTACAACCTGTGCCTTTTCTTGGATATGCTCTCATTTTCTCCATTAGTCTTCTATTCTATTTCTATAGAACTCTACTTGTCCCTATGGGTAGCTCCCAATTCATGCTACTTTTTCCTTTGTAAGTCTGATAAGATTTGCAGTATAATTGCGTTCAATTTTTCTTGCCTCTCTTGTGCCCTGAAAATTGTTTCATTATCAATTTTGTAGATCCTTATTTCATCCCTTAAGCTTCTTAATGTATCCATCCATTCAGGAGAACTTTTCTCTCCTTTCTTTCCCATTAATTCTTCCTCTTCATAACTATGTTGTGACGTGTTACTGTTGTATTGCACCATTCCAATCCTCATTTCTTTTGACTCTTAGTTTTTTTGTATGTGTTGTCATACACACAAATAACTATTAGATTAAACAAAACTCAAATGCATAACCTAATCATAACCATAACTTTTTATTGAGAGCCTACTTGTGTAAGTCTAGCTTAAAGAATAGACTTCAAGTTAGTACCTTAATATCACTAGAAACATATCAAATTATCAGTACTAAGATATATGAATATATAAAAATTAAAGCACATCAATCAACACATAAAATAAATCCACACAACAATAATTCTTTAACATTTATCACACTTCTTTAAGGCTTCATTCGATCTCCAAAGGTCTAATTTTGAAACTTGGATCTGATACCACTTTGTAACCCACCCCCTTACCACCCATAGACTACACTAAGGATGCAAGGAAGAGGTTACTATTCTAACAAAACCTATAATTTTAGTTATGGAGATGGGTTCTAAAATTTTCAACCTTTTAAAAACTTGAAATGGACAGAAACATTTTGTTCGTCCCATCAAGAACTTTCCAATGATATAAAACTTACCTTAATTCAATTCTTGGATTGGAAGTTATGGCCATTTAAATATTGGCCTATTAAACCATTCCATGTCACCCTAGCCTAGCATGTGGCACCCACGTGACCTCCATGTGGTGCCCACGTGGATACCCAAATAATTTATACGTCACATGATAGGGTTATCAACATCCTACCAGCTATCGACTTCTCCATGCCATATCTTACTGATGAGAGTCCCCCTTTTACCATGGATTATATTGTAATAAAGGAAAAAAAATATCCTTTGAGAAATACACACATAAAAAAAAATGCATGGAATGTGGAGTAGGTCCTGCATCCCCACATCACTCTAAAATTTAAATATTCATAGCCTCTCAAGAACTCCCATTTTAAATCCCTAGGATAAAAGCGTCGAGGCAACAACTATTCCATGCAGATGTGTATACATGTTACAAATACCTATATATTTCCCTTGAAACTATACATATATATAAATACATGTAAACCCCTACATCCATGAAAATAAAAATAAGAGAGATGCTCAACTCCATGACTTGTAGCCTTAATATGTCAAAATTCCCATCAGATGATAGAAAATCATCTATCTACCAACACTTTCCAAATTTGGAGAAGATCTCACACACATCCCTCAGTTATCACGTAGCGGTCCAATGTTCTGGGGGGGACCCATGTCATCACTTGCCGAATTTAATCTTTGTATGAGCCTCCATCTAACGGTTATCTCCCTAATCCACCTCCACTGCCTCATGCCCTATGTTGTGGTTCCCAATGATTTAGTTAGGTCTCTATATTACTAGTATAGTCCTTTATTGTTGTTAGTGTAACCCCCTTAGTATTATTGTTGTACCCCTATAATCCCAATATTTTTATTATTATGCCCTTACATTATTATTGTTAGGTCGGTTAGGATTATATTGTGATCCCATGGACTCCTATATATAGAAGTAGGTTTTGTCATTTGTATCATCGAAGAATTATTCATTTATGTAATGTATTGGAGGTTGGCCCCTCAAAGTGGCTGATTTCTAAGGCGTTTATCTCTCTTTTCTTCTATTTCTGGAGTTGGTTTCATAAAATTTGGTATCAAAGCTTTCGATTCTAGGGTTTCACTGCTCCATACAGGTCATCGTGGAATTTTTGCTATAAATTTTTTTCTACAGAGGTTCAGAAGTTGAAATTATTAAAGAGAAAACGCAAAATCCTGAGGAATGTCTTGTAAAAATTTCAGATCTTGGTACGCAATATTTTTGGAGATATGATCTGTGGAAGTTAGGGACTTTTCAGGATCCCTAATTTCGCCTGAAATAGGTCACGTGGCATGTGCGCTATAAAATTATTTCTACGAAGGTTTAGAAGCTGGAATTTTGAGAGAGTGAAGCCACAATACTGTGGAACCTCTTGTAAAAATTTTAGATCTTGGTTTGCAATATTTTCTGAGCTACGATCTATGGAAGTTAGGGTTTTTTCAGGCTCCCAAATTTCATCTCAAAGAGGTGACCATGGGAAAATCATCATAACTCTCTCTCTGAACATTGGATTGGAACTATGTAAAAAGTGGCCACAAGTACACGGACTGTAGTTTCTTTTATATAAAATTTAGAGCCGAAGGATGAAACAGTGGCACGTGGCACGCCATAAAAGTTCTCTCTACTGAACCAGTCCATAATTAGTTCATTGTGGGAGATTGGACATAACTTTGCCTTGCAAAATCCAAATCAGGTCAGACCTATGGCATTTGAAAGAAGATTCAGAGAGCTACTAAAGGAAAAATTTTAGATATCGAGGATCTGAAATTACAGAGATAATTCAATTTCATTATCGAACTCCTTAAAAGCAAGAACAAGGTGTGTATTTTTTTAGAATTGCATAAGTCTTGTGTGAAAAATCAGTTTGAATTGATTCCAATGGCATATTGTAGAATAGATATCAGTATTGGGTTCTAAAGTCCCACCTAAAAATAATTCAACACCCATTAAGCCTTTATGAGGCTTTACTATGACTCATGAAGATGAAGAACTGCAACATGACATGCCAAATTTACAAGAGCAAGTGCACCAAATGTCGCTCTCGCAAAGAGCAACAAAAAATGAAATGGAAGTTTTGAAGAAAGGCTTGGAAGCTAAGATGGATGGCATGGAAGCTAATATGGATGAAATGGAAGAAAAAATGAAATACAACATGGGAAACATGAAGAATGATCTAAAAGTAGACATATAAGGTTTGACAAAGTTGATATAAGAAATTTTTCCTAATGACGAAAATATAGTAGAGGAAACTCATGATAAGAAAAAAATAAATGTTAATCGTGATTTTATAAACTCTAATGTTGGATGGAGGAACCACCATATTCCAAATATGGATATGAGGAATTTTGATGGCAAGGATCCTGTAACATGGATACTGCATACGGAGCAATATTTTTATCTCAATAATGTGCAAAACACACAAAATGTACGCATTGCAACTTTACATTTAGAAAAAAATACATTTGTATGGTATCGATGGATTTGATCTCGTAAAAAAATTTTCACTTGGTCAATTTTTACGGAGTAAATGATGGCACATTATGAGGATACAAAGAGCAACACCTTCCTTAGCCAATTGATAAATCTCAAAAATAAGGGTTCAGTGGTGGAGCACATTGAGGACTTCCAAAAATTGAATATAATGGTAACTGATATTCCAAAGGAACACATGAGTGATGTCTTCATAGGGACTTTAAAGGATAACATCCAACATGAATTTTGCATTTGGGAACCTGATTCATTGGAGAAGGCATTCAAGTTGGCAATAAAAATTGAATATAAAATTATGGCGACAAGGAAGCTTACCACTCAAATTTATAAAGATGGAAGTGTTGATACTCCTAGACTTCCACAACCTACAAGGTTGACACCAAAAAAATTGGAAGAAAAAAGAGAAAAAGGGCTTTGCTACAGTTGTGATAGAAAATACACTAAAGGTCATAAGTGTGTTGAGAAGAAATTTTTTTACATAGATTGTGAAGAAGAGGAAGAAAATGAACTAGAAACTTCAAAAGAAGAGGATATACACCAGGAACGAACCCTAGAAGAAGAAGAAATGAGTCCGACCATATCGTGAAATGCATTGGCAGGTATTACCACTCCTCAAACTCTCAAGGTAGAAGGACATATCAAGAGGAAAAAGGTAATAGTGTTGATTGATTCGGCTAGTACCAATAATTTTATTCATTGTAAGGTAGCCAAGGAATTGAATTGTTTCCTATAAGAATTTCAAGTGATGGTTGCAAATGGACGAACTATAAATTGCTCTAGAAAATGTCATAATATCAAGCTAACCAGGGGGGAATATGTATTGAATAGTCCAATTATTTCTATTCCAATGGGAGGCGCTGATGTTGTACTATGAGTATAATGGTTACAATCTTTGGGGACAAAAATCTTTTAATTTTCAAGAAATTTTCCTGAATTTTTTTCTTTTTTCGGAAGGAAAGGAAGTCGAATTACGGGGCATCGTAGGGAATATGGGAAATATAATAAGCTCTAATGTCATGACAAATCTTCTGAAGAAATAACAACGAGGCGCAATTGCAAAATTATTCTCACTAGAAGTTCCAACATCAAAATCATCTATTTCTCCAGATCTCCAAAAAGTCTTGGAAAATCATTCCAAGGTGTTTGAAACTCCCAAAGGAATCCCACCTATTCGTGATCATGATAATTCTATTAATATTATTCCAGGAAGTGTTCCTCCAAACATCAGGCCTTATAGATATCCTTATGTCCAAAAGAGAGAAATTGAACGTATGATTGCAGAAATGTTAGAGGCTGGTATAATTCAACCTAGTCAAAGTTCTTTGTCTTCTCCAGTCTTATTGGTGCACAAGAAGGATGGATCATGGCACATGTGTCCGAATTATAGGGATCTCAATAAGCTCACTATTAAAGATAAATTTCCCATTCCTGTGCTAGATGAATTATTGGATGAATTACATGTAGAAATTTATTTTTCCAAGTTAGATCTTCATTGAGGATATCATCAAATTAGAATGAAGATAGAAGATATTCCGAAAAGAGAATTTCGAATTGATGAGGGTCATTATGTAGTTTTGGTCATGCCTTTTGGCCTTACCAATGCAACTTATACATTTCAAGGGTTGATGAATTCCATTTTCCAACCCTTCCTTAGAAAATTTGTGCTTGTATTTTTTGATGATATACTAATCTACAGTATGTCTTAGAAGGATCATATTCAACATGTTGACAGGGTGCTCAAACTATTAGAGGAGAAACAATTATATGCAAAGACATCCAAATGTTTCTTTGGAGTACAAGAGGTGGAATATGTGGGTCATATTGTATCTCATGAGGGTGTTAAGGTAGATCCTAACAAAATTAAAGCCATTAAGTAATGGAAATTCCCCACAACCATATAGAAGTTGCAAGGATTTCTTGGGTTAACAGGGTATTATCACAAGTTTGTTAAGAATTATGGGCGGATAGAAGAACCTATACCAAAATTATTTAAGAAAGATGCATTTTCATGGACTCCTGAAGCAACTAAGGCCTTTAAACATCTTAAAGAGGCAATGTGCCTAGCAGCGGTCTTAGCTACGCCGGACTTCACAAAAACCTTTACTGTGGAATGTGATGCCTCAGGAAATGGAATTGGTGCTATTTTGATGGAAAAAGGAAGACCCATTGCTTTTGAAAGTCTTCTAATCAAAGGAAAGTATTTACAGAAAGCTATTTATGAGAAGGAAATGTTGGCAATACTACATGCACTAAAGAAATGGATACCTTACCTAATAGGAAGACACTTCAACGTAAAAACTAGTCATGATAGTCTTAAACACTTTTTGTAACAAAGACTATCTTTAGAAGATCAATAGAAATGGGTCACAAAGATGTTGGGTTATGACTTTGAAATCATCTACAAAAAAGGGAAGCCAAATGTTGTCGCAGATGCACTTTGAAGAAAGGATGAAGAGGTGGAAGAATTGCTTTGTGCCATTTCTATTATCCAACCAGATTAAATAACCAAAGCAAGGGATGAATGGAAGAAGGACGAAGAATTGTGGACACTCATTCAAAATTTGCAGCAAGATCCTAGTACATCTGATACATTTAGTTGGAAAAATTATTCCTTATGGTACAAAGATCGCTTATATATTTATAAGAATTCCCAACTAAAAAAAAACATTTTTTTTGGAATTGCACACTTCTCCTTTAGGAGCACACTCAGGATTTTTAAAACTTACCACAAGGTGAAGAAAGATTTTTTTTGGGATGGCCTTAAATCTGATATTCAAAATTTATTGGCAGAATGTTTGGTTTTCTAGCAAAATAAAGTTGAGACAATTAAGACTCCAGGTCTTATAAAACCTTTATCCATTCCAAGTCATTGTTGGGAGGAGATTTCAATGAATTTTATCATAGGTTTACCTATGTCCGAAGGAAAGAGTGTCATCATGGTGGTAGTTGATAGACTTACCAAGTATGCACACTTTTGTGCATTATCTCATCCATTTAAAGCAAGTACAATTGCTAGTGCATTTATGGAAACAATTCAAAAGCTACGTGGAAACCCAAAGATTATTGTAAGTGACAGAGATCCCATTTTTACTGGAAGTTTTTGGATGGAATTATTTTCTTGTTTGGGTACTCAACTAGCTCATAGCTCATCTTATCATCCATAATATGATGGTCAAACTGATATACTGAATAAATTTTTGGAAGGATATATTCATTGTTTTGTATCAGATAAGAAAAAATAGCAGGTCAAGTGGTTACCTCTCGTTGAATGGTGATATAACACTTCCTTCCATACTGCAGCAAAAATGACCCCATTTATGGAACTTTATGGATATCATCCACCGTCCATCACATCATCTTTAAGAGAAAATTCTAAGGTTCAAGCAGTGGAATATCACATTGAGCATCAAAAATAAGTTCTCCAACTCTTAAATGATAACCTAAATTTGGCACAAAATCAAATGAAACAACAGGCAAATCAACATCACAGCGAGATAAGTTTTGATGTAGGATACTGGGTATTTTTATGCCTAAAACCATACAAACAAATGTCACTCAAGCAAGCTAAGAAGGATAATAAATTATCTCTAAAGTACTATGGTCCTTACAAGGTGTTGCTAAATATTGGAACTATGGCATACAAATTGGAGCTTCCTAATTCTTCACGAGTGCATCCAGTTTTCCATGTTTCATTCTTAAAGAAGGTTATAGGTGAAAAACTTCCAATTCTAAAAATATTTCCAGAACTTGATGAGGAAGGAAATATCACATTGGAACATGAAGAAGTCAAAGAAACAGGAACTCGACAACTACGAAATCGATCAATTTCAGAGTATCTCATCAAGTGGAAGAACTTACCCACAGAAGATTCTACATGGGAGGATGATAATTTTATACAGAAGCATCCAAAGCTACTCAAGCATTGAGGACAACACTTTTTTGAAGTAGAGGAGCATGTTAGGTCCCTATATTACTAGTATAGTCCCTTATTGTTTTTTGTGTAACCCCATTATTATTATTATTGTACCCCTGTAACCCTAATATTGTTATTATTGTGCCCTTACATTATTATTGTTAGGTCGGCTAGGATTATATTGTGATCCCTTGGACTCCTATATATATAAGTAGGTTTTGTCATTTGTATCATCCAAGAATTATTCATTTATGTAATGTATTGGAGGTGCCCCCTTGAAGTGGTTGATTTCTAAGGCGTTGATCTCTCTTTTATTCTATTTTTGGAGTTGTTTTCATAACTTGAAATGGAACTTTCCAATGATATAAAACTTACCTTAATTCGATTCTTGGATTGGAAGTTATGGCCATTTAAATATTAGCCTATTAAACTATTCCATGTCACCCTAGCCTAGCATGTGGCACCCACATGACCTCCATGTGGTGCCCACGTGGATACCCAAGAAATTTCTATGTCACATGATAGGGTTATCCAAATCCTGCCAGCTATCGACTTGTCCATGCCATATCATACTGATGAGAGCCCCCCTTTTACCATGGATTATATTGTAATAAAGGAAAAAACATCCTTTGAGCAACACACACATAACACACGATGCATTGAATGTGGAGTAGGCCCCACATTCCCACATCACTCTAGAAGTAAAATATTTGTAGCCTCCCAAGCACTCCCATTTTAAATCCCTAGGATAAAAGCATGGAGGCAAAAAATATTCCATGTAGATGTGTACACATGTTACAGACACCTATATATTTCCCTTGAAACTATACATATATATAAATACATGTAAACCCTTGCATCCATGAAAATAAAAATAAGAGAGACCCTGAACTCCATGTCATGTAGCCTTGATATGCCAAATTTCCCATTACTAGAGGATGGAAAATCATCTATCTACCAAAATTTTCCAGAGTTGGCCAACAACTCACACACATCCCTCGATTCTCACCTAGTGGTCCGATGTTCTAGGGGGGGACCCATGTCATCACTTGCCGAATTTAATATTTTTACGAGCCTCCATGTAACAGTCATCTCCCTAATCCACCTCTAGTTCCTCATGCCCTATGGTGCAGTTCCCAATGATTTCCCCACAATTACAACAAATATTTCCATCTACCGGTTGTCGTCTACCGACCCCCTTCTCTCTGTAAATTTTTCAAGGTCCTGGTATGACACGAGCCCGACAAGATGTCAAGTTGATCCACATGGTCTCCTCTAGGAGTGCCATGGTGTCACCTGGTTCTTGGCCACTTAGCCCTTAAACTATTGCATATATATGTTTTT
Source organism: Pinus albicaulis (assembly GCA_034641835.2). NCBI lineage: Eukaryota > Viridiplantae > Streptophyta > Pinopsida > Pinales > Pinaceae > Pinus > Pinus albicaulis. The sequence goes on from CM076570.1 coordinate 592,751,410, forward strand.
GCATGTATATGAACATCACACTATCTCTCCTAAGTTGTGCCCTCAACGATCCCTACACACTCATGTGTGTGTGTGTGTGTCTACATATATATATATATATATATATATATATATATATACCTCCTGAGCTTATATTTATAAACAAGGACTAGATTTACAAAATATTCAATGCTAGTATGTAATTATTAATCATGGATTACCCATCCTTGATACTTAGGAAAATTAGATAACCTTTAAAAAATAGGAAATAATAGAATTTCATAATAATTACATCCACTCAATCGCAATAGATCTTATGTTGAAGATATAAGAGGGATTAAAACCGTTTAAGTCTTGTAAGAAACAAATGTTCATTATTGTCAATTTAGATAGTTTGACAACATAGTGATTAACATACAAGATTAAATTCAAAGGAAAATGAGCCAACATTAAGTCATCACACATTCAAGGATTAATTATTCTTGATGAACCACATAGAAGTAACAATATCCATTCACATAGGAACCAACATTCCTCAAAATTAATATAGGAATTAAACAATACATTGAACATATGTGTTACTTTCAATATTATGTGAGCATGGGTAAACAATTATATTATAAAATAGGTATGGAGAATGAGATTGGGACTTCAACTATCCACCCAACCATAGATTGGTCTACACTATGGCCTTTCTTGCAACCAATCACCCTCAAGTGATATTATAGATATTGAGGAGTAATTCTCTAAGGATTAAACTAGTACTACTAGCTGAAACAAGGACTCGAGAGGCTACAACCTCTCCACCCACAAACTATTCAATCAATGGGATGGAACAAGGAATATAAAGGCCCATCACCTCCATCCACCATCCCAACAAGGGATTCCAGAGGTATGTCACCTCCAACCTCAATCCATAAATGGAATCCATATGTTATTCACCTACACTCTTAATACATCAATGGAATCCATATGTTCTTGATCTCCACCCTTAGACTAATGCCCGTAGTAGCTCCACCCGGATTAGGAATCCAGAACACACTATATTGAAACTAGAAAAACAAGAAAGAAAGTTGAAAAATGGTCCTTACCAAGAATCCAAGAAGTATTCCTCCCCTTGAACTGTTAAGGGAATATAAATATTAACCATCTCCACCCTCCAACCCATTAGGGAATATTAGGGCACTAGTCCTTACCTGAGAGATGTTCTTCTAGCTTTCAATGCTCAACCAAAATATCATTCCTCTTATTCTTATAATAGTCACATAGGTTGATATTTTTCCTTATCCCACTATATTCAACCTCATTCTCTTCTATCCACAAGTCAATGATGATCACTCCTCCTATTATGTGTCCTCCCCCCCCCTCTCCATTTTTTCTCTCGTTCCTTTATTTTTTCTCAACTATTCTATTCTCCTCTATATCGATCTATGATCCCCTTCCTTCTTTTCATGCCTCTACAATTTGAATCCCTGTTTTTTCATGAATTTCCTTTAAAATTATTCAACTTTGGTAAAATTCCACTTTTTAAAACTCATATGATGAAGGTAGTAAATTCAATATATTCCTGTTTTTGACAGGACCAAAATCATTTTGAAGATCACCCTATTTGGTTAAGAAGAAGTTATTTTTTGAATTATTTTATTCATACATGTATAATGGAATGGGTCGGTCCTAAGCACACGTGAAATTGGTTAAGTCGGCCTTAACCCGAAGTGGACCCTCATGAAATCCTATAAATAGAATCAACCTCAAGCTCATTCTCACACATTGATCTAGCTATCTTATACTCTTGTATTTTGTCTTGGATCACACAGGTTTGAAGGGAGTTCATGCAGGGTTCAAAATCACAAGTGTGAGGCTCGATTTGATCTACTGTTTTATGGATCTTATCTATAGGCTTCTTATAGAACTTTTACATCCATATCCGCATGCACACAGGCTTATTCCTACGTCCAGGGTTCCATAGCCATAGGCACAGAGGCTCAAGGGTGCGGTTAGGGCTTCAGACGCAGATCATGCTACACTCATCCCTAGATGTTGGCACAAAATGTCTTGGTAGCATCTAGGGAGCCATATATGTAGAAAAAAGGATAAAGAGTGCGTATAAGGGGTTTTGGAGTGGATCTATGCTATATTTACTAGAAACAAATGCACAAAATGGTCTGTTAGTGTCCATATTTGTTTTAGACACACACACAGAGTATCTCTGCATGCGTCCAGGACCTAAAGATGAGTTATCAGTATGGAGAAGTGTTCCGCAGTGTTAAACACAATGACAATAGTATCCAACCATTAATGTCAGTCAGTGACAGTGCATTATATTTCTTAGAATCAGAATCCTTCAGTAGAATTATGTTTAAGGTTATATTATGTATGCGTTAGTTGTTTTATTATGTTATGAATATATGGATCTATGGATCATTGTACTCTTTTTTGTTGAATCATTTGATTATGATTTAATAAGAATAATTTGCAAGGGTTTTCCCTGGTCTGGGACCAACTGTGGTGTCTCTATGTGTACATGTTTTTCTTCATTTTTTCCTTTATGTTTCGCTGCATAGTTGATGATGATTTTATTTTTCATTCTACATAGTTGCATATGCTCATGGATAATAGTTTAAATTCGAATAATGATATAATTATATGGGGTGAAATTAATGTGTTAATGAAGAAATGAAACTATCAAAGTAAATAAAAATATATCTCTATCGTAAATTAACATGGTATTAGAGCTGGGATGAAGAAAATTCATGGAGATAACCCCCATGGAGACACTTTTGATGGAAGCAAGAAGATGATGGTGGAGACCTAAAATAATTATGGGATATGAAGAAAACCCTAGGTAGTTAACACATAAAGGTTTGATGGTAAGGGTTTAAGAGAAAACCTGGTTTATGGATATGAAACCCTTTCATGATCAATGTTAAGATGCTCAAATTTAAATCAAGCCCTAAATGGGATAGTATTTAGTAGCCCTGGTTGTTGGTAAAGTTAATTGAAGGAAACATTTTTATGTGGTCTATGGATGGCTCTTGAAGGAGGGAGAGGATCATCTCTCATTAAATATTAGTATTCCTTAACTTATGACTTTACTCTTGTTTAGACTTATGGATCTGATTATGATGATTATATCTTATACCTCCTGCATGTATATTTTGACTACTTGTATGTTTCTAACCTCCTTGATGATATGTGATAAGTGGATCCTTCTTAAGGATCATTTGAGATGTAGGAAGAGATGCTAGATATGGAAAAGGTCAAGAGGCACATGATGAAAAGATGACAAGAAACCTATGTGAAGGTGCATACGTATTTGAATACTACAAGGTATGCATGGCACATTGTATTTCAGTAGTAACACTAATTTATAGGCTAGCCCTATGATGTTTTGAGAATTTATCCTCATATAACTCATGCGTACATATGAAAGTGATTTGGAAACATGGTTCCATGTTGAAATGGTACTTGATCTTCTTAAAGACTACTTAATGTTGATCTTAGACATAATGGTATACTTGATGTATGGCTCACATCTATCTCTTGGAATCTTTGAAGAGGGTTAACACCTTGAATCTAGTAGATGATACTATTGATGATGGATTTCACATAGAAGGATAGCTCATTAATTCCTTTACATGATATTATTGATAATTCTTGTGATAAGCATGATGAAATCTCATGAAAAGAGATATTGACACTCTTTTGGTAAAGAGTTATTGATTGACCTAACTTTATCCTATTGATCATAATAAGCATGGTATTGGTAACCATGATGATATAGGTATAGCTATGAGATTGAAATTATATATATTTTACTACTTGTGGTCATGTCTTGATGGAATATGGTGAAAATGAATGCCCTAATTTGATGTATTGTCTTGATAGAAAGTGTTATTGCACTCATGATGTCACATCAGTATGTTGCCCTAATATTTCAAATCTAACCCTTGATGAAAGATTATTGACATGATTTTTATGACCATTTGAGATATATTTTTATGATCTAACAATTATGATATTGTATGACACTAGAAGAGACAGGCTAGTGATATATTAAGTGGATCCCTAGTCAGAGGGATAATCTATTCTAAATATTCTTACTCATATTTATATTTTATTTCTATACCTTTGAAATAAAAGGTATGTGGGTATGATAATATTGAATTGCAGAAAAGTCTCTGATCTGGAGCCTGTACAAAAATTATGGTTCCTTTTTTGGGCGTAGGCACAAAACTAGGGGGTTTCATCCTTGGACGCATGCATGCTAAGGCCCAGGTAGCGTCCAGGAAGCCAAAGACACTCCCATGCTAACCTGGAGGGAGAATTTAGGGGTTTGACTAAACATGACCATAATTAAAAGTTTGTACTCTGAATCAAGTAATCTTTGACATATTATGCCATATTGAACTGAATTTTGAAGTTTCCGGGTTAAATTGTTGATTAAGAAAACATGAAGTATTATGCATAAAATCATATGGTCACCTAGAATTTGTCAGGACTTCAGATGGGTTGTAGATAAAAGTAAGATATGTAAGCATGATAAGCTTGTATTTTTTTTTGTTTGTAGGTGACTGGTACATACATATAGATATTTCATTATGTTTGAAGTTCATGCTACAAAATTCTCACATGATTTGGCTTATTGATATAGATGAGTTGTGTTTGGAACTTTGACATGATGCTTAAAAATGACTTATAGATTTTAATTGACGATTGACACGCCTTTGGAATATAGATATCTCTATGATAAAAAAAATTGGACTTGAACAGATGAATAATGATTTGATATGCCATTTATTGATTTTCCCTGATGTCAATGATATGTGGGCATAGTGACCTTTAGTGACTTACATGGGTATTTGGAAAAGTGGTTTTGTATTGGCCTCCCTGTTCCTTGCACCATGGTTAAAGTATTGATAATTTTGATTCAGTATGAATATGGAACCTGCATGACTTAACCTTAATGCATGCATTTGAATATAGTGATAGAAATGACTTATAATGGCATTATAGATGGCAAACTTGTTGGCTTGATAATAAATTAAGTCAAGACTTGATGTGAGCTTTACCTGTCACCTAGTTGAAATAATTGATACTATGGAATAAATGAATTTGATAATAGTTTTGGTTTGGCTTCTAAAATCTGACGAGTTGACTTCGTTAACACAACATTGATTTATGTAATGAAGTATTCTTACAAAGAGCATTGTGTGATGCAAGCTCCCCAATTCATATTTGTCCATTTTTTATAGTTATCTGACAAAGTTGGGATGATGAGTTACAAGGTATGTCCTCGATATTTTATTATGGTTTTGGTTTTACATACTTATGGTATAGCCTTGGAAGGTGATGAGTCTCTTATGAACTAAGAAACAAGGAGAAGGCTTCTGAAACTCGAAATGATGTATCATGGCATGATGAATCGATTTCTAAAATTTGGGAAGGAAATTCTATATTAAAAAGTTGTGGTAAAATGTCTTTGTGTAATAGAAATGTAAATCCTTGGACACTTTGATTTAAAGTACAAAATGTTGAGGAACTAGACAAGGCATATGACAGTTGATTGGAGCATTGATGTTTCATTTTGAACATCCTCCATATATTATATGTATAGAACCTGAATAAATTCATGATTCAACTGCTTCATTCACATAGAGTTTCCACCAAACATCCTTTGAAATATCTAGATGAAACATTCTATTTTTAAGGATGAGATATTTCTCCTATGATATGTGACTTCATGAATTTATTGTTGATATTTTGTATTATTATTGATGAGAAAATTCGGATGTTGCCTTAATATGATATATGGCATGATATCTTGGATGAGAGATCCATTATGATATTGCTAGCATGGCTAGCTGTGAGGCATGATGAAAAATCTCCTTAGAGAGCGATATGAGCATGATATGGATATTACATTGATACATTGTGATGACAGAGAATCCCACACACACACACACACACACACACACATATAGCTGGGACTAAGATACCTCAATATATTGAGCCAATGCATTTTTTCAAGACAAGATTAGGCTTGTGATATACATCTCCTTAAGAGGGAGGATGATTATGGTATCATTTTGTGATTTATATTATTATTTATGTTCTAAAAAAATAATTGATTTAATGCCTCATATGAATAGGAATCAGCTGTTATTGAGACAAGAAGATACCATATTTGAGTGTGATGAGAGCGGCGTTGATCAAGGAAATTGAGCCAACTCTTCCTCCATGTCTGAGCTCTCAAGGTGAGGAATTGAGATAGAGGGCTCTTGGGGTTCAAGGAGCTCTAGAAAATAGGGTAAGACCCCTATCTGTTACTCCCCTATATTCATAGGATCAGATAATGTTGCTCCCATGTTTGTTCTTTGAAGAGTATACCCTAGTTCGCATCATACCCTCAAGCAAGGCTTGCCAGGAATACCTCTCCTTGTTTGGCCAACGCGTTGAGAGTGTACTTGGGGTGTACAACCCAAGTTGATTATGATGCAAATGTTCTACCACATGACTATTCAAGATCATCGATTGGAATATTAGTAGGAAATAGGATGGGTTGAGATCAATCTATATGGTTCTGGGTTGATATTGAGCTCCCCAATGTGTTCCTAGGGTTGAGAGGGGCTCCCTTGCATGTTTGGAAATCTTATTCTCGATATGGGGTTGTAGATGTATAAATCCCCCATGATATTTTGAGTCGATATGTACTCCTCTATGTGGTTACAAGTTGAGATGTTATCCTTGATGATTTGATCTCTGATGATGATTGGTGATGATATTCCAGGTAGAATCCTGCTGGTAGAAATTCTGAGTAGTAGCCTGGTGGATAAAGGGTGGTAGCCTAAGCTCCCCTCCGCTGACAGATTCTTCTTCTTCTAGCTCTGAGAATTTTTGGCACACAAGAAGATATAATCAATATATATGAAGGACAAGCATGAGAAGTACATTGATGATTTGTAATGATGTAATATCTCATCATGACGACTACATGACAAAGATGATCAGTGGCAATACAAGATGATGCTTGAAGATATTAGAATGGAATATTGATCAGTGGAATTCTCCCTAGTTGAGGCAGAGTATTAAAATTATTAAACTGCGCTCAAATTACACTTTGGATAGCTCATATGATGAAGATAATAATTGGAATAAATTCCTCTTTTCAAGAGGACCAAAATCGACCTAAATATCACCCTATTTGGTTAAGAAGTTAAATTTTGAATTATTTTATTCATACATGTATAATGGAATGGGTCAGTCCTCAGCACATGTGAAATTGGTTAAGTCGGCTTTAAACCCAAGTGGACCCTCATGAAATCCTATAAATAGAAGAAACCTCAAGCTCATTCTCACACATTGATCTAACTATCTTCTACTCTCATGTTTTTTCTTGGCTTGCATAGGTTTAAAGGAAGGAGTTCACGCAGGGTCCAAAATGATAGGCATGAGGCTCGCTCTAATCTATGGTTTTCTAGATCTTAGCCGTAGGCTTTCTACATATATTTTTTGTCCATAACCGTAGGCATATAGGCTTATTCATGTGTCCAAGGTGCCATAGCCGCAGGAAAAGAGGCTCAAGGGTGTGGCTAGGGCTTCAATGGCAGATCAAGTTGTAGTAATCCCTAACCATTGGCATAAAGTGTCCTAGTAGCATACATGGAGCCATAGACACAGGAAAAAAGGCTCAAGGTTTTTTAAAAGGGGTTTTGGAGTGGATTTGGGATAGATTGACCAGAAACACACACACCGAATGATTTAGTAGCGTCCATACCTCTCTTAGACACATGCACATAGTATCTTTGGATGCATCCAAGACCTAAATATGAGTTCTTAATCTGTAAAAGTGTTCCATAGTGTTCAGAATAGTGACAAAAATATCCATCCATTAACTATAGTCAGTGAAAATGCATTACAGTTCTCAGAATCAGGATCCTTCAATAGAAGTATGTTTAAGGTTATATTATGGTTGTGCTAGTTGTTTTACTGCATTATGAAGATATGGTTCTATGGATCATTGTACTCTTGTTTGATAAATAATTTTATGATGATCTAAGAAGGATAATTTGTAGGGGTTTTCCCCGTAGTGGGGTTTTCCCTCGTCTCAGACCAATCATGGCGTATCTACGTGTGCATGTTTTTCTTCCTTTATTCCTTTATGTTCCGCTACATAGTTGATGATGATGTTATTGTTCTTTCTACATAGTTTCATATGTTGATGGATAATCTGAATAATGATATAATGATATGGGGTTAAATTGATGTGTTAATGAATAAATGCAACTATAAAAGTAAAGATCAATGTATCCCTATCATAAATTAACATTTAGAATCTAGTGAAGTAATGTCACATACCTCTTGTCTCCCCACAATGTCCCTCGTTTTCATTTCTATTATTTTCTTGTTGCAACAGGTAGATTATTCTCTCTCTATGTGCTCTCAACCATGAGTTCACTCCTTAACAAAATGACCATCTCCTATTTAACTTTTTTCCCTTCTTTCTTGTATACTCTTACAAGAGGTATGTTTTTTGTCCTTATTCTTTACGAAGTACATTTTTAAAAAAAAAATGGAACGGGTATATTTTATTTATTGGAGAGATTTGGTTGGGTTGAGGCCGAATCAACTATCATTACGTAGCATTACATGATAGCTTGTCCTATTCATGTTAAAAATTAATTCTTGGATCAAGGAGTGCATGTTTGGAGAGGGATTTCCTCATTTATACTGAGATCTCCTGTAGAGATAAGGCATCCTTTGTTTTCCATGGAATCCACTTCGTTGTTCAAGATTCTGAGGATATGGAAGAACTGGTAGGAGATGAAGTCGAGCAGCATGATCCTTAGTCTTCGCAGTGACTTTTTGAGGACAACTTTGTTAAACTGGTCCTCCGAGTTGAGATTTTTGATGAGGATTTCTGAATCTATGAAGGCTTGGAAAACTTTGATGCCTCTATCTCGAGCAATGTTGCATGCTTTTAAGAGGCCTAGGATTTCTTCCTGGTTATTTGTACATTTCCCAAGTCCCTAATAGAAACTATCTTTTCTTGATCCCTTTAGAGAGTAGATAACACCACCTATGCCCGCTGCCCTGGGGTTTCCCTTGGATGCGCCATCGAAGAAGATTGTTGTTTTGCTTTTCTTCCTCCACCATTTCTGAAAAAATGTCATCCGGTTCTCTTAGTTGCCATCTTGGGTTGGTGAGAGGAGAGACCAAAGGTTTTTCCCTACCTTGAGGGCCGAGGGATTCCATCCAATTCTTTTCTGCTGGGAGAAGTGAAGTGTCTGCTTTGTGAGATTGTTGTAGCATTGATTCAAGGAGGAGAGATTTGGCTTTTAATGCTACCTTTACTGGAGGATGGGGAGTATCATTGAAGATCTGCTCGTTTCGGGCTAGCCATATTTTACAACATACAAATTTGGGAATGGAGAGCTAGACTTTGTGCCAAAGTGATTTTCTGGGAATGATGTGGGGATATCATTGGAACTAGGTAGAAAAGAGCTCAAACATTGATATGTGTTGTGGAGTATTAGCCTGTAAAATATGAAGAGTGATGTCCCAAACCTATTTTTCAAAAGGGCAGTCAATGAATAGGTGTGTCGAAGTCTCACTGGCATTTTTGCATAGCACGCACCTATGTGGACTGACAATGTTCCTTTTTCCCAAGTTCTCACGTGTTAGCACCTTGTTATGCATAAGAGTCCAGAAGAATAAGTTCACTTTGGGGAGTCCAAATGGATCCCATACCTGCTTCCATAGCTTGGGAGACTGATTTATGTCTTTTTGTGGTTACAGAGAAATGTATCTTGAGGCTGTTGTGTATATACTAGATTTTCCCCAACCTCATTTGTCTGGAGAATCCTTATGGACAAGTGCAGAATCAATAAGAAATTTTTTTGTAGTTGATTGCTGGTGGCGTAGGTGCTACGGCACAATGGGAAGTTTCCATGCTTGCCAATTACCATTTCTGTCCCAAGCAGAAATGTCACCTAATCTGTGAATGCCAGCATTGATCAACCATCCACGAAAATCAATAATATCATGGTGGATTATGAGAGGGGAATGACCCATAATCAGATCATGCCAGAGATTTTTTTTCTTTCCATTGTTGGGAATACAATATAAGTTTTCTTTGAAGAAATTTATGCTTTTGCGGCAGAGGTTCCATACCTGCATGCCTGGCACTGTGTTTTCTACTCACAAAAATCTTAGTGCAGCTCCTAATTCATAATTGAATTTGAGAGTTTCCCTGACAGGATGAGTTGGGTCGGCATACATTTTCCAAAGGATTTTACAGTATAGAGCAAGCTTGGCAAGGGAGGGATCATGTATCTGAAGACCTCCATCATAAATAGGTTGCTTCACCAACTCCTAGTTTGCCAAGTGAATTTTGATATGGTTTCCTTTTCCTCCCTGCCGGAGGAATTCGCACAAGAGCTTAGAGATATGTTCCATGACGTTTTTTGGAGCCAGTAGAAAAGATGCTTGGTAGATGGGGAGTGCGGACAACACCGTTTTGATGAGAATCAATTTCCCTCCCTTGTTGAGCTAGTGTCCTCCCTAGGAGGCAATTTTTTATTTAATTTTGATGATAATTCCAGCCCACAGAGATATTTTGTTGACACCAGTTGTAAGAGGCAGACCAAGATACTTGATATTTTCCCACTGGGCAAAGCCATCAAAACTAAGGTGCTGGGAAATGCGATTGAGTTTGTGCTGATCAAAATTCCATTCATACACTGAGATTTTTCTGTCATTAATTAGAGCTCCAGAGGCTCTGCAATAGATTTTAAGGACAAAATCGAAGGCTTTTGCAATTCTTGTTGAGGCATCTCCAAGTAGAATAGAATCATCTGCAAAGAGGGCGTGGTTTATAGGATTCAGGCCATTCGAATTTATTATGCCGGGGAGAACCCCAACATCCATCTCCATTGCTATCTTCCTGCTGAGAGTATCCACCATCAAAATGTACTATAATGGAGAGAGGGGATAGCCTTGCCTCAAACCTCTATGAGCTTGAAAATTAGATGCAGGATGCTCATCTACAAGCGAAACAATCCAGGTCTTTTCAATGTAGGCTTTTATTAGTTTGAAAAATTGAGGGGAGAATCCGAAGGATAGGAGGACTTTGAGGAGGAAGGTGAGGTTGACCCTATCAAAGGCATTAGCCATATATAGTTTGATCAACATCCCCTTCTCTTTCCACTGCTTGTTGGAGTGAATTTCTTCCTGCACTTGAATTACATTATCCAGGATGTGCCTGTCTTTGACAAACCCCCCTTGGGAGCTGGAGATTAGTTTCCCCAGTAGAGTTTTAATTATATATGCTAGGAGTTTGGCCAAGATTTTGTAGGAGGTGTTGCAAAGAGAGATGGGTCTAAATCTGTCAAAGGTTTCAGGATTTACTTCTTTTGGGATTAAGGCCAGAAAGGTTGAGTTGATAACTCCCTCTACCTTTGCTTTGATGAGAAAACATTTTATCATTTTCATCAAGTCATTTTTGAGAATGTCCCAGCAAACTTTTTAGAAGTGAATCGAGAGGCCATCAGGGCCAAGGGCCTTGTCTGGGTCCATTGCCCAGATGACTTTGATAATTTCTTCTTCTGAAAATGGTTTTTTGAGAGCTTGGTTTTCTTCTAAGCTAACAATATGGGGGCTGTTTGAGAGAAGGTCAGTTGTATCTTCTTCGATCCCATAAATCCTAGGGCCATATAGATTTTTGAAGTGACTCTCTGCTGCTGATTTGATTTGGTCAAACCTTTTAAAAATATGTCCCTCTGTTGTTGTGATCTCAGTGATGTGATTGCAGGAGAGGCGGGCTTTGTATTGATGGTGAAAGAAGTAGGTGTTCCGATCCCCAACCTTGAGTCACAAGCTGCGATATTTGATTCTCCAATATTCTTCTTCCATGTAGAAGGAGTGGTGGGAGGAGCTTTGGGCTTGCACCTCTTTGTTTAGCACCTCAGAAGTGATTTTTATGCCTTCCATTTCCAGTTGCAGGGTTTCTAATGACTGAATTGTTTCTATTCTCTGGCTAGTTGGAGTTTTGATGGGTTTTCTTATCCACTCTTTCAAGGCCTACTTTTTGGCCTTTAGTTTTTTCTCCCACACATAGCTTGGGGACCGGTTTATTGGTTTGGTCCAGGCTACTCGAACAATTTTGAATAATACTTCTCTTTCAATCCAGAGAGGGTTGAACCGGAAGGGGATTGGTCCTAGGTCATATTCATCTTCCAAAAGAAGATGAATGGGCTTGTGATCCAAGGTGAGTTTGGGGAGGATTTTAGTTGAAATTAACATTTTTTCCATCAGCATAGAGCCTTGGACTAGGAATCTGTCCAGGCAGGCAGAAACGTGGTCTTCCCCTGTTCTGTTGTTGGTCTAGGTAAAGAGGCCTCACCGGGTTGAAATCAAGGAGATCCCACTGTTGCATTAGCTCTTCCACGATCGACATAATTTGATTTATATTTTTGTTACCTCCCTCTTTTCTCTTCATTTCAGGACTATGTTAATTAAGATCTCCAGCCAGAATGATGTTACTGGGGGAGTGAAGCTCTAGGAAGGTAGAGAGAGAGTTCCAACACTCTTTTTTCAACATGAAGAACAAGGATGTAAAGATTGAATAAGGAAAAGGTGAAATTACTTGTGAGATGCTTTAGCTCAGTGAATATCCAGTGATGGGTCTCATAGGTGTTGAGCAATTGGAAGTGTTCGTCGAACCATAGAGTAGCTAATCCGCCCGAGGATCCCCTCGAGCTTATTACTTTGCCTGCATTTTTCTTTCACTTTGACTTGTTGATTTCAAGAAGGGTAAGCCCTTTGATTTTAGTCTCTTGGAGCATCCAGATGTATGGGGGTCTATTTTCGATAGATCTTTGACAACTTCAATTTTTGGGTGGTTCCCCAAGCCTCTGCAATTCTAAGAGACTAGACACATTATTTACCGAGGGAGGGGTTGGAGAGTCCTCCCCTGGGAGGCCTTGCTCTAGTGTTTCTCCCAATGGAAATTTCTATTTTGGGTTGGCTTCTTGGCGTTTTTAGCCTCTCTGCCTCCTCTTCCCTAACTTCTTTGTGCGATTTCCTTTTGGCTCTTTTCGTAGGTCTCTCAAAGGTCTCATCCTCTGAGGAGAAAGAGTTATCTGCCAAATTTTTCTTAGATATTTATGCATATGAAGGTTTGGAGGGGCTACCTTGGGAGGCTCCAAGTGTTACTGCATCTTCACCATATTTATTGAAGGAAGGGGCTGTATTATGTTCCATGCTGACATGTGTTGTTTCTGGAGGGTTTGCAGTAGTGCTTTCCTTGTTTTTGGGGGTTGCTAAGTAAATTTATTTAACCAGTACTCTTAGGAACAATTTATGTCCTCCCATAGTTGTCATTTAATCACTCTGACTTCATTCTAATCCCAAGCAATCCCCTTCCTCAACTCTGGAAAATATGTGTTCCAATCTCAACCCTTTTTTTTATTTAAAAAAAATGTTACAACATTTACAATGAGATGGTTAGCCAAGGGCCTTCACAACATCCTTATGATATAGAATTCATAGTTTTTTTTTTATAACAATGGAGCTATGTTTGTGGAGAAACCTTCTTGAATTTCCATATGCACTTCTGAGATATAACTTCCAGTAGATATACTTTTCATGAAGGAACTATGTTGATGCAAATTGTTGAGCACACACTTTCTCTCAATACTTTATTTTATTATAATTTATCATAACACTTGATGAAGGAACATGTTAATTAAAAATAACACAACACCCATTAATTAAATAATTAATTCCCCTTTTATTTCACTTTCCCATATACGATCGAAAAATACCATGGGCTTGAAATGCCCATTTCAGTTTTTACTTTTTTCACATGCACCCTTTTCTTTATTATACTTTTATTTCCTTCCACGATATGAAATAAATGAAAACATTGATCCTTTGAAATAATTCTAACAAATGTGTTGGTTTTGGAAAAACTTATAGTATTGCATGAGTGTTTGAGAAGTATTTCCCTTTGTAATTGATATTTTGGATTGTAACATCTTTATCAACACTGAATAAAACTTAAGTATTGCATTCCTAGTACTATGTTTAGGTTAAAAATAAATGTTTCCAAATGGTCAAACAAGTAACAAGAAACTTTCTAAATGTTGTGTAGAGGTGTTGGTTGGGTCTTCCAAATTATCAAGGTAAAACACATGAGCTTAAATTATGGTAAGTTTGACTCAATGTGAGGATGCATTGAGTGAAATAAATAACCTATGAAATCATACAAACTACAATCACACAATTATGAATTATGTTTTTATATATACCTGATGAATTGAGCGGATGCATGATTGTAATTATTATAGAATTAAATATAGTATCATTTAAATTCATGTGATATATAATTAAAAGTGATTGAATTATTAGTGTGCTTTAAATTTGAGAAAAAAATTGAAGATTTTTTAAATGCTACAATAAAAAGAATATGTGCATGAATACTCATAGATGTTTAGTTGATTGTAATTTTATATTGTAGGAAGAATGGTCTTATATATGACAATGTGTGTAAGTAGGTATTAATTTTTGGTTTTGCCACATGCACGAGACAAACATTATAAGAAGACTCTCATATTTGTGAAATTTGAGTTCTCTATGAAATATATTTGAAACAAAATATTTTTTTATTAGTTATTATAATGATGTCTCATGGTGAATCTATGCATATTACATAAGCAATATCGTCTATCTATCTAGGAAGGATGGTTAATTTTAGGTACATATAATACTACTGTAGTCCCTTATTGTTATTGTTAGTGTAGCCCCCATATTTTTATTGTTTTGTCCATGTAGTCCCCATATTGTTATTATTGTGCCCCATAGAAGCCCACTATTGTTATTGTTGTGCCCTTACATTATTATTGTTATGTAGGCTCTTCTTATATTGTGACCCCTTATAATACTATATATAAAAATGAGGTATTTCCATTTGTATCATCCAAGAATTGCTCATTTATGTAATGTAAAGGAGGTTTCCCCCTCAGAGAGGCTAATTCTTAAGTCATTGATCTATCTTTTATTCTATTTCATGAGATGGTTGCATAACATTTGATATCAAAGTTGATTATCTTTCTTGGTTTCACCGCGACACCACTTAATTCAACATCTTTTCGTTCCCAAAAAAAAATCGAGAAAATTTCTTGAAAATTAAAAGCTATCATACCCAAAAATTGTAACAATTGGACTCCTAGTACAACATCAACACCACCCATTGGAATGGAAAGCATTGGGATATTTAATACATATTTCCCCATGGTTATCTTAATATTTTGGCACTTTCTAGAGAAATTTATAGTTCCCCCATTTTCAACCATCACTTTACACTTTGGTGTGGGATATAGGAAACAATTCAATTACTTGGCTATCTTACAATGAATAAAATTATGGGTACTACCCAAATCAATCAACGCTATTACATTTTTATTCTTAATATGCCCTTCTACCTTGAGAGTTTGAGGAGTGGTAATTAATTCAAATACATTACAATATATGGTCAGATACATTTCTTCTTTCTTTAGGGTCGGTTCCTGGTGCATATCCTCTTCTTTTGATGATTCTTGTTCCTTTTATTCCTCCTCTTCACAATCTGTGTAAAATAATTTCTTCTCAACACACTTATGAACTTTAGTGTATTTGCATCAAAACTGTAAGAAATCCATTTTTATATTTCTTCTTCCAATTGTTGTGGTGTCAACCTTGTAGGTTGTGGAGGGCTACGAGAAACAACACTTCCATATTTATAGTTGTGATTGGTAGACTTCCTTGTTGCCATAATTTTGCTTTCATCTTTTGTTGCCACCTTGAATTCCTTCTCCAATGAATCAGGTTCCCAAAGGAAAACCTCATGTTGGATGTTATACTTTAATGTCTCTATGAAATCATAAACCTTATGTTCCTCTATAATATCATTTACCCTTATATTGAACTTTTGGAAGTCTGCAATTTTCTCCACTATTTGTTTGAGATTTATCAACTGGATAAAGAAAGTGTTGTTCTTTCTATCCTCATAATGTGCTAGCATTTCCTCTGTAAAAATTGACCAAGTGACAAGTGGTTTATGAGAAAAAATCCACCGATACCATACAAACTCATTGGTTTCTAAATATAAAGCTACAATGTGTACCTTTTGTGTGTGTTACGCATTATGGAGATCAAAATATTGCTCCATTTGTAGTATCCATGTTACCATATCCTTGCCATCAAACTTCCTCATACCAATATTTGGAATATGGTGGGTCTTCAATAATGTTAGAGTCTATGAAATCATGATTAAAAATTATTTTTTTCTCATCATGGGTTTCATCTAATACCTTTTCGCCATTAGGAATCATTTCCTATAGAAACTTTTTCAAAGCTTCCTTCAAAGCTTCCATATTTTCTTTTAAACCATCCTTTAAACCTTCCATGTATACTTTTAATCCATCCTTCAAACCTTTTGTTATTATCAAACTGAGGCTAATTGGGTTTCTCAATAGTCAATTAGGTGTAACTGTTTCAAACCACTTAGGGTTGGAAGTTAGCCCTTCCAACTAGAGAAGGCTCTCTCAAAAAATATATGATATTCCATTATGAAACATAAAAAAGTAAGATGGCCAACTCTAAGATGTCTTTTGGATGGTTTTTTGCAGGCTAAGGATGTGTGATGGCTACCAATGGGTATGGAGTCGGTATGAAACTCAATTACATAAAAACATCATTCATGGAAGCTAAGGGATGTGAACTCTTACAAAAAATAACTTTGACAGCAAACAAGATCCATAAAGGAAGTTGGAGCATAATTAACTATGAATTCCAAGTGATCATGTATGAATTAAGTTGAATTGACATTGAAAAGGCAAATGATACAAACACATAACAACACATAAGGAATCCAAGGTTTGAAAAAGGTTTTTGGAAACTGTATATCACTAAATATAAAATATTAAAATAGTATCATGAGTTATAACATCGATCAACCCAATATAACTCTGAAATCCCCCTATTTATATAGTTAAACTCCTTTTACATGAAGTCTACCACCTAGTCTAGACCCTCGAAACTATTGAAGCTATCTAATCCAAAATGGAATTGATTACATGGAGAGAAAATAGAGATAATATGTTTAGAAGGAATTTGAAACCTAATAGGAATCTAACACCATTAACTTAATTAACAACTTTCAAATAAAACATACATGATGATTCTTATCGATTCAAACAACTTTTCCTTAGGTGGAAATGACCGTGACCAAGTAATGAACTTCCATACTAGAATCTAGGTTCCGATGTTCAGAATTTTAGGATGTGCTATTGTGTTTGATGATGTGGAAAAAATAGTGAACTAGTAGCCATGTCACCTTCTTGCTGAGTGGCCTTACCAATAGGTGTCTTCACTGATACACTTCAACCTCTCCTGATGACTCATCTACTCCCAAGCAACATTAAATGCTACAAAAATATCAAAATTTGATCACGTTGTAAAAATAGAGCATTTTAAGGTGAGTTTGCAGCGAAGTGTTTGTAGGGTTTTCCATTTAGAACTTTCTGCACCATTTTTAACTTTGTTGCTTATTGGAGGATCTTCATTAGGAAAATTGAGGTAAATACATGTTATTTCCCACTAT
The DNA here is from genome assembly GCA_034641835.2 of Pinus albicaulis. Classification (NCBI taxonomy): domain Eukaryota; kingdom Viridiplantae; phylum Streptophyta; class Pinopsida; order Pinales; family Pinaceae; genus Pinus; species Pinus albicaulis. Next base: position 592,769,033 of record CM076570.1, read on the forward strand.
TTTCATGCTATATTTTGGAAATTATACCTCAAATTATTCTTGTACGAGTTCGTAGCGAGAACTCAACTTTAAGCCCGGAGTATGCTACGAACTTGCCTGACCTTTCCAGAATTTGACATTTTCACTCTTTACCTCTTAAAAAACCATCTAGAGCTTTATTAACTGATTATATGGAGCATCCTAATACAAATTTGGCCCAAAAATTTCTTACCCTCTTTCAAGGAGAAGTAGGGCCATCCACAACTATCATTTTCAGACCCTTTTTCTTGAATTCTGTCTGCACCATCTTCGTTTGAATCTCTAACTCTTTGACTTGGTTTTGTAGCTTTCTCCTCACTTCCTGCAACCACCCGTTTCTCCTCATGGTATTATTCATCATCTTGTGAAGTGGCAGTGTTCTTCTCAGCATCTTCCTTGACCTTTCTACCACTTCATTGTAGAAATCAATTTGTTTTCTGACTTCCTTCTTGAAATCTATGAGCTCCCTCCTTTATTGTTTAAAATACTCTAGCTCCATCTTGTTTCTAAAATGTCTTCTCTAGCTTCCTTAATTTGTTCTTTTAGAAGATCCACTTTAGAATTTTCTTGGACCTTTTATTTGTCTTTCTTTGTCTTGATGATTTCTTCTTCAGCTGGGGATAGATCTATGATCTCTTCCCTTATGAGTTGCTTCTTATTTTTTTTCTGTTTATGAAACTTATCAGACTTGCCTCCCTTTGAGAGTTGTGACCTAGTGAATGGTTTCCTAGGCTTAAAAACAATACCTGAATCCTCACTGGAAAAATCAAGTTTCTTCGTTGTAAGACCATTTTTCTTCATTTTTGTCCCTTTAACCTCTACAGGCTTTACAACAGGGGTTTCTTCAATATCAATTGCTTGTAGTATGTCTTCAATTTTTCCTTTCCCTTCTGTTCGACTCCTGGTGATTCTTATATGAGCTCTTGTATCAATTTTGACCTTGTTGTTGGTATGGGTTTGCTAAGGTGCCACTGTCTCCTGCAACTGTTCAATCTTTACCTCCATTGGTTCTACTATAGACTGCACCTCTACCTCAGGTTCAACCTTTTCTTCAACTATTGGTTCTTTTTTCTTCTTGGGAGTGTTTATCTTTGACTTAGGTGTCTTTCTTGGAGTAATAACATCTACATCATAGCCACTCAAAAACAAGAAATTTTCCAAATCCCTATTTAATTTATTAAACTCTTCCATAACTAAAAATTTGATTAAGCCATGATGAAATATGGATGTATCACTTCTCTCATGTTTGGATTGTACCTTGTCAGCCATCTTGCCTAAACTTCAGAAAAAAATGAATGGAAGATCAAGAAGTTGTTTACCTGTGAAATGGAGTAAGATTCTAAAATGATATTGGTAGATCATGTGGAATCTACCTTCACAGGTAAAAAAAAATTGGATAACAATAAGCAGCTTTGAGTAGTTATCTTTGAGGTGACTCCTGGGTATGCCTAAGGTCATTTCAACTCCTATATGATCCTGCTTCAGAAATTCATCACAGTTTTGAATCTTGAATTTTGTTGGCTTGAACCATTCTTCTCCACACCTTAGAAGTTCAGTTGCTTGTGCAATGGTCTCAGGAGAAATAGTAAAACTTAAGGTTCCCACCTTTGAAGATGTTCCAACGAAGTTGACAGAAAAATCCTTGGACACCTGTGCATGGTACCCCTGCATTTTTTGGAAAAATCTTATACAACCAACATTTGTGAAAGCCTGTGCAAATATTGAGTCTTCTATAACCAGCTTCATGTCCATGGGTTCTTATTTGACTATAGAGCTTCATTTTTTGGGATTTTAATGTCAATCCATGCCCTCCAATACAACATTGTTTTGCTTCAAGTCTTGACACCTGGAAAAACTATCTGAGACAACAAGTAGCTTGTTTGATAGTGGTAAGGGCTAACCTAAGACAACAACTAGACAAGAAATAAAAGTGAAGATTGCTGGAACAAGGTCAAGAAACTTACAAGGATGAAAGGTAAGTGTTGTTGTATGAATGAGGTAAGGCTAAATTAGGAAAGAAATATGGGAGGGAAAATGAAATGACAGAGGTGTGATGATTACCAAGCATGCAATATGAAAATTGCTGACTCATAATAGTTATGTAACATGTTGAAAAACTGATCTCTGGCCACTGAAAAAATGATAGAATATCGATTACCTCACTGTTAGCAGAAAAAATAGAGTTCATAGATATTTTAGTTAGTGGGATGGAATATTCGCTCCGGAACTGTGAGGTGAGTCCATAGCAAAAACATGTTGTTTTACACAGAAAACGTTGTGGACATAGGAAAAAGGTACCAAGTGTCAAAAAGTGACTCCATTAACCCATGCATTCAGATTTTTTGAATTTTACTTTGAGAAGACCTTAATCACATGACCAATGACCACTTAGACCTTTTAAAACTATATACAAAAAATGAAATTTAATCAATTTCATGACTTTATTTAACCATAACAACCTAACCTAACTAAAAAAGATACCCCTAGACCCACATAGTTGTGATTAAGGATAACACCTTCCAAGTTTTATTTAAAACCATTTTTCAAACCATCCATCTTAGCTTCCATTTCATTTGTTTTTACTCTTTGTGAGAGTCAAATTTATTGCACTTAGTCTCATAATTTTGATATATCATGTTGCATTTCTTCCTCTTCTTCATGCGTCATAGTACAAATTTGTGGTTGCTTAGTAGGTGTTTCCATTTTATTTTCTTCAAGACATTTTGGAATCAAACAATGACATTTATGCTTAATTATTTCCCTTGCATCACTTCAAATTTATTCTTTAAACAAAATTGTGCAAATTTAAAAAAAAAATACACACCTTTTTCTTGCTTTGTAGGAGCTCAATATTGAATCTATTGTAGCTCCATAATTTTAGATCTCCAAGGTCTAAAGTTTTGTCTTGTGGTAGCCCTATGAGTCTTCTTTCCAACCCCACAAGTCATACTGAGATTGGATTCTTTGAGAAAGAGTTATGCTCAATCTCCCATGATCTGGTTCAGTAGAGCACACTTGTACATAGTTCCATATGTCACTGTTTCGACTTTTGGCCTTGAAACCAATACACGGAAAACTAGATTTCATGCAATTTCAATCAATTTTTACAAAATTAAAATCCGATAATTGGAGAGAAAGTTATGATGATTTTCCATAAGTAATATATTTGAGATTGAATTTTGGATCCTTCAAAAACCCTACCTTCCTAAGATCATATCTCCAAAAATATAGCGAACCAAGCTATAAACGTTTTACACGAAATTCACCACTATTTTGGCCTTGTGTTGTAAAAATTTCATCTTCTAAAAATTTGTATAAAAAATTATAGTGAATATACCAAGATGATCTATTTGAAGTAACAAAACCCTAAAATCCAAAGATCTGATAAAAATCTCACTATTAAATATAAATTTCCCATTTATGTCATTAGTGAATTGTTGGATGAATTACATGGAGAAATTTACTTCACCAAGTTGGATCTTCGTTCAAGATATCATAAAATTAGAATGAAGGTTGAATAAATTCTAAAAACAACATTTAGAACTCACGAGGGTCATTATGAATTTTTGGTCATGCCTTTTGGTCTTTCCAATGCACCTTCTACATTTCAAGGTTGTATGAATTCCATTTTCAAATCCTTCCTTAGAAAAATTGTGTTAGTATTGTTTTATGATATACTAATCTACAACAGGTCTTGGAAGGATCATGTTTAGCATGTTGATAGGGTGCTCACACTATTGAAGGAGAAAAAATTATATGCAAAAACCTCCAAACGTTTCTTTGGAGTACAGGAAGTGGAATATCTGGGTGATATTGTATCTCATGAGGGTGTTAAGGTAGATCCTAAAAAAATTAAAGCGATTAAGGAATGAAAATCTCCACAACCATAAAGCATCTTTAAGGATTTATTGGGCTTACAGGATATTATCGCAAGTTTGTTAAGAATTATGGGAGAATAGTAACAACTCTAACAACATTATTGAAGAAAGATGAATTTTCACATACTTTAGAAGAAAATAAGGCCTTTGAACATCTTAAAGAGGCAATGTGCCAAGTACCGATCTTAGCTACGCCCGAATTCACAAAAACCTTTATGGTGGAATGTGATTCCTCGAGAAATGGAATTGGTGTTGTTTTAATGCAAGAAAGAATACCCGTTGCTTTTGAAAGTTGTGCAATCAAAGGAAAGTATTTACATAAACCTTTTTATGAGAAGGAAATGTTGGAAATACTACATGCACTAAAGCAATGACGACCTTATCTAATGGGAAGACACTTTAAAGTAAAAAATAGATCATGATAGTCTTAAACACTTTTTGGAACAAATATTATCTTCAGAAGAGCAACAAAAATGAGTCACAAAGATGTTAGGTTATGAATTTGAAATTATATACAAAAAAGGGAAGATAAATGTTGTTGTAGATGAACTCTCAAGATAGGATGAGGAAGTGGAAGCATTGCTTTATGCCATTTCTATAATCCAACCAGATTAGATAACCGAAGCAAGGGACAAATGGAAGAATGATGAAGAAGCGCTGACACTCATTCAAATTTAAAACAAGATACCAATACATCTGATACATTTAGCTAGAAAAATAATTAATTATGGTATAAATATTTCTTATATATCTGTAAGAATTCCCAACTCAAAAAAAAATGTTCTTTTGGAATTGCATACCTCTCCCTTACGAGGGCACTCAATATTTTTTTAAAATTACCATAGGTTCAAGAAGGAATTTTTTTGGGATGGATTTAAATCATATATTCAAAATTTTGTCGCAGAATGTTTGGCTTTCCAACAAAATAAATTGGAGACAATTAACACCCCGTGTCTGTTACAACCTTTAGCTATTCCAAATCAATGTTGGGAGGAGGTTTCAATGGATTTCATCACAGGTTTACCCAAGTTCAAAGGAAAGTGTTTCATTATGGACCATGCATACATACTTTCCTATATTATCTCATCCATTTAAAGTCAGTACAATTTCCACTGCATTTATTGAAACAATTCAAATGCTACATGGAAACCTAATGATTATTGTAAGCGGCATAGATCCCATTTTCACTGGAAATTTTTGGAAGATTTTTTTTTTCTTGTTTGGGTACTCAATTGTCTCATAGCTCATCTTATCATCCTTAGCCTGATGGGAAAAATGAGATATTGAAAATTTTTTTGGAAGAATATCTTCGCTTCTTTGTATTTGATAAAAAAACACAATGGATCAAGTGGATACCTTTGGCTGAATGGTGGTATAACACTTCCTTCCATACTACAACAAAAATTACCTCATTTATGGCACTTTATGGATATCATCCATGATCCATCTTATAATCTTTAAGGGAAAATTACAAGGTTCAAGTAGTGGAATATCATATCGAGCATCAACGACAAGTTCTACAACTCTTAAAGGATGGTCTCACTTTGGTGTAGAATCGAATGAAAGAACAAGGAAATCAACATCACGATGAAAGACGTTTTGATGTAGGTGACTAGGTATTTTTACGGCTACAACCATACAAAAAAATTCCCCTCAAGTAAGCTAATAAGGATAGTAAATTATCACCACCGTACTATGGTCCTTACAAGATGTTGCAAAATATTGGTACTATGACATACAAATTGGAGCTTCCTGCATATTCCTAAGTGCACACAATTTTGCAAGTGTCATGCTTAAAGAAGGTTATAGATGACAAGTTCCTAGTGGAAACAATATTTCTAGAACTTGACAAGGAAGTAAAATCATATTGGAACCTAAACCAATCACAGAAACAAGAACCTGACAACTACAAAATCTATCAATTTCAGAGCATCTCATCAAATGGAAGAACATACTTGTTGAATATTCCACATGGGTGGATGAGAATTTTATACATAAGCATCAAAAAATACTCAAGTGTTTAGGACAACACTTTTTTTAAGGAGAGAGGCATGTTAGGTCCCTATAATACTAGTGTAGCCCCTTATTTTTATTGTTAGTGTAGCCCCCTTATTGTTATTGTTGTGCCCATGTAGTCCCCATATTATTATTATTGTGCTCCATAGAAGCCCACTGATGTTATTTTTGCGCCCTTACAATTTATGGCTATTGAAGTTAAAATGCATGGATAAATTCCATTTTACTGACACTAGAACCCCATGAAATGCATTTATATCAATTAAGATGTGCTATTCTATGTTAAAGAAAGATATAGGAATGCCTTGGCTATAAGATTCTATAAGTGTGCACCCTTCCTATGTGAGGAACCTTCGAAAGTGTTGGATCACTTAACAAACTATGTAGAAAATAATGGGATTTTTAAGCCTTGAATGTGAGTGATTACAAGGAATAAGATAATTGAATGAATATGTTGTGGGAGATTCATGATACATTGCAGGTAGGAATATGGGAGAATTGCGTGTGTTTGAGAAAAGTGTGAGTTTATTTCTACCCATGGAAACCATATGAAGAAAATACATATTCAAACATAAAAGTATTGTACTAAATTGCATACTTTATCTTGATTTATGTACATGTCAATTGTGAATTGAAATTCATAGATTGGATTTCATATCAATGAAATATTTTATGCATGTTAATTACTATGGTATATATTTATTTTGATTATTTTTGTAAGAAAAATTTAAAATAATGTGTATGAAGACAATTGAGAAGATGACATTGTAGGTACTAAGAAATATATAAACATCGATATAGTAAAAATAAACACAAAGGAAAATATTATTTCAAGTGGGAGGGCATGTATTGTCCGAGTTTTTAATAATCTATAATAATGTAAAACTTTGTTTATATGATTTGTGCATATAATTTTTATTACTAGGAATTATATACACCATGAAGTAATCATATCGTGATGATGTTGAATACTACTAAATATTGTTATTTTGTAACTAACGAAAGAACCGAGACTAATTGAGTGTGAGCTCCTACGGCTTATAATACCACAGAAGGGGAAAGTAACGAGATTTGAGGGAGTGTTACATGCCTATTTGCCTATGTATCCTAATCACTTTTCCATTATTTTAATATTCACAATGATTTCATGTTGGCATGAGCCTATCTTATAGTTTATAGAACGTATCATAAGTGAACGTATCAAAAATCTATGCAATCATCTCCTATATTTTTGAAACTTTATACGTCTATATTTTTGGAAGTAAAAAGAAGTTGGGTTAGGTTCTTGCTATCCATTTCTCACTCATAAAAGCGAAAAAATTAAAATGGAAGAAATGGAGAGTGAAAAAGAGATTTTTTTTGATGAAAACAGAATCCTTCCATAGTATATCATGGAAAATCCATGATAATAAGCCATAAATACTTTGAGAAGATGCAATATAGAAGAAAAAATCGGAGTTGATCGACATCATCATGGACCATTCTATGCACACAGTGAAGAGAGCTATAGGCAGATTTCTATGCACACAGTGAAGAGAGCTATATGCACAAATCATCATGGACTTTTGAGTAGAGAATGAAGATTCTCCTTGTCTTTTGTGGATTAGGTATTATGGGTTCCAATGAAGTACCCTATATTCAAAACCTTAGTAGTGAAATACTAGTTTAATAATATTTTTTCTCTATAAATTAAGAGATTAGCCTAGGTATTTTTCATTACTTATTTTCTTCGGAAGTGTCATAAAATATCTAATGGGTGACCTACTTTAAAAGAGCTTATGGTTGTGTAGAAAATCACTTAGCCTTACCTAGTTTCCTAATTTGCAATATTCAATCAAATATATATTTAAAATTTAATATGGAAATTCATTATATATTTTGTTAATAAAATTTGGATGGTTTATTCATAATTAAAGGACTATTCTTATCCCTCTAAACTTAGTGAGATTTTAATTATTTTCTATAAAAGAATTGCTCCTTCAATTATTTGAAATGAATTTGGATGAAGATATAATAGATTACATGTATTCCATGCATTATGTCTATGGGACTGAGCCTGAGCTTGAATGTATTAGTATACTATATTTTTGGTACTATTTCTATGTACATATATATATTAAATATAAACAAAATTATGGTGTTTAGAAAACAAGTTTGTTCAAGGCATGCATGTAGAACCTAATTTTCTTTACCTTGGTAAAGAAACTGATCTTCAAAATGAAAATCATTATTTTACCTAGCATATCCATTGTTTATAATTTGAATGGTTGAACAAAGATCATATAGTAGTGTACTTATGGTTTTTATGGGTTGTATTAATAAGTGGGATCATTTTGTTTGATAAAGTGTTTTTATTGATGGAAATTCATGGCCATTATGTGCACTATTGTTGAGTATTATTTTATCTTATAAAATATTTTTATTGTTGGTGAAACTATGGTATTTATGGATGATATTAATGAGTGTTTTTCATCCTTGATAGTGTTTTTATTGATGGAAAAGTCATGGCATTTATGGGAGCTATTGACGAGTAATATTATTTTTAATAAAATATTTTTATCTTTGTTGAAATTGCAATATTTATGGATTGTATTACTAAGTGGTGAATTATTAAGAGAAGGCTCATATCTCTACACCATACAAACTCTAGAGATCCCATTGGTAAATATAAGATTTCTCTATTACTGGGTGAGATTATTAAGTGGTATTTCTAGAGTGTTTTTTCCCTAAATCTAAATTTCGTAAGGTCATTGATATAAATAGTTCCTTTCAGCTTTATCTTAAGATGGTTGATGATACTTTCTTCATCATTATGAGGACCCTGATTGTTTGATTATGCAAGATAAGGAAAATTTAAGATAATATCCATATCCTCCATTACATTACTATAAAGGATTCTTCCTTGGAATCTGTTATTTATAACAACCTAACAGATGACCTATGTAAGGTTGGTAAACTGCAATATCACATACTTTTCAAGAATTGTTAAATGAGGGTTATCAACTAGACAATACAATTTCTTCCATTTTTATTAATGGGATCTTGAAAAATGAAAATATAGAAGTGTCCTTTACTATGATGGTTGTAAGTTTGAATGCATTGATCAATACTTTATGGAAAGATAGTAGAGTGGAGAATATAGGAAAGTATATGTTGGAGATAATAAAAACTTCATATAGTTTTCTACCACACATGCATTGGATTTTGTTTAGTGTGTTGGCAGTTTGGTATTGTCATTGATGCCAAGTTCAGTCATTCATGTCAAGTGATGCCAAGTTCAGGAGGAGAATTTTGAGTATTCATGATGCTAGTGATATCATTGTTTTTTCAATTGTATAGCCATTGATTTCTAAGTGTAGGTTGCAGATTGTTTGACTTGAAGTCAGGAACATAGACTAATTGGGTAGCCTAGATTTGCATATATTTCAGCTACTTTTTTCTTGATCAAAAGAGGATATAAAGTGTTTGATTAGATATCCCTCTCAAATATAGTTCCAAAATTATATGGTATGTTTTCAAACTCCCATGGAATGGTGAGATTCTATGAAGTGAACGAAATTTAGCAGGTAGAGATGGCTTTAAGGAATCCATGCATCTAGACTCATTCAGGGTGTGCTCACTAGTTTCACAATTGAAACAACAAGATGTTGTATTATCCAAATTTATCCAAGATTCAAGGTTATATAAGTATTTGGGAATTTTAGGGTGCTCAAGGAAAATTCTTAAGAAAATGGATGGATGCTAGATTTCTCAAGAGAGTAGACCCAAATAGGTGTAATAATGAAGTGGTAGTACAAGTGGTGGGTTGATCATGTGGCAACCAGGGGAAAAAATATATGGAAAAATTATGTGGAAGCTAGAGGTGATGAAACGTGGAATTGATTTTTGGCACTTATAGGTGGTCAATTCAATAGTTAATAGATGACACACATAAGGTACTTGGACACATGACAGTAGTATAGAATGAAATGTGGTAGTGTGATGAAATTTCATAGAGGATGTGGTAAGGGAACCACATGGAAAGACATTATTGGTTCTCTAAGTGTCACTGTGGAAAACTCTAATGCCTTGGGATTCACGCTAGGAGGTTATTTTGCAAGACTTCACAGTGTTAAAGAATTTTACATTTTTATTGATTTTGGAGTCCATATGAAAATTCCATCTAGTTATCTAGCGATCCAGAGGTGTATGCCACATACACACTTACCAAACACACATATCTAGATTCAAGTAAGGAGAAACCGTATTGGTTAAAATTCCGACAAATTATCGTTTCGGGAGTGTGGATATTATCTGAGTATCTAGGTGGTCACATGTGGACCAAGTGTGTAGTTGATGAGTGACCTAGATCTAGATTCACATAAGTACATCAAAGAATATTGGTCCAAGTTCCAAGCAGTTGAAGTTTTGGGTGAAAGGAGACATTCATTCATCCAAACCTATGGGGGTGAATGATGTTAATTCACAAGTCTTAATCCTAGATCCCCAAATAGGAGAAAAATGTCTTTAATCCTATTGTTATCTCTCTAAGTCACAAGGAGCCAAATGTAAGCTCTTGGTGTTGAAATCTAAGGTAAATAAAAACTAAGAGGGACATTCGAGATCCACCTATTGCAAAGTGTAGCTAGAAATAAATCACCTAGATGTTGGATACTATAGTTAAGGGATTAGACCTTGGTTTAGCATGTAGCTATATGAGGAAAGTTCCAAAATCAAAGGATCTTATGCACTACAGTGCCATTGAAAAATTTAGTGGTTGATGGGGCATGAGGTTGATAGGGTGTGATGTGCTGATAGAGTCAAGTGATAATTTCCATGGGTAAAAATATTGGGCCAATACCCATGGTAAAGGTTGTTGCATTAATGAGTATAGAGGATTGATAAAATTTTGATTACTAATAAGGTCAAGGAATAAAATATATGGGTTAAAAACCATGAATCTATACCCATTGTAACAAAATTACATAAACTAGGCTAGTCAATCAATCCTTTGTTGGATTTCCTAATTGGGTATTTGGCAAGGCTAGTCAACCAATCCTTTTAATTATCTCTCATTTATGAAAATTAATTAACTATATAACTGAGTTGGTTTCCCATTTAGTCAATTTGGTTGACCAAGGTAGTTAATAACTATCATAACTACCTAACAAATGAAGTGAGGTGTAAAAATATGTATTTAGGATTTATCAAGTGGGAGTGGTATGCTTGATCTAATGTAATGCAAGACTAGATATTGTTGACTCAACTACTACCTTTCTCCTCTAACTCCTTATATGTGTGTATGCATGTGTCTTATTATATGTTTCCTTCTATACATTATGTTATGTATGAGTTTTTCTAGTAATTATCTCATATAATATCTTATATTCAATTTTGGCTACATTTTTTTAGCAGTACAAGATCCTACACTTGTCTTGTAATTCCACACATGCGTAGGTGCTAAGTCTAAAGGATATTCAAGAGTGGTCGTAGAGGAAATTAGACAATTCCTTGAAAAATCACACCAAAATAAGGTGATTGACTCTCGCATAGGAGATAGTGTAGTATTTTTTTAAGACACATGAAAATTAATTGAAGAATTAGTTGAAGAAATCAAGAAATATATATATTGTTTTTCTCATGAATAACCTTACAAAGGAAATATAATTACTATACAACCTAATCAATGGTCTTTGAATGAACTTAAATGAATGGGTAGAATAAATTGTAGATAACTTTTGCAAATATTAAATGACATAATAATTAAAATCCAATTTATGATATGTTGAAGTGTTTTCATTTCACATATCAACTATAGTGATTTTTAGTTCATACTTGAACCTACATCACTCTAAATGAAGACAAAATTGATAGATGATCCTGAATTTCTACAAGTCCTTAATAAATCAATATCAATTTCAATGTTTCAATGCTTCCTTAAACAAGGTAAATGAACATGGTTTCTCCTTTTAAATGGACACTATAAAAGAACGATTTTTTTTTTAATCATCCCCTCATTGGATATCCCTATCTGTCAACTTCATCCTACACTTTATAGAATAAAAAATGGAGGTCATGTTCTTGAGATATTATTAATTTGGTACAAAGGCCCGCCAAGTTAACTTAGCCACATCCTCTTGGTTATATATTTTTCAATTATCCATTTTATCATTTTTCTTGGCTTTTCATTGATTTTTCCATTTATCATTATTGTTATCCATTTCCCCATCCATTTTTTAGAATTTTGACTAGGTGATTATTTCTATGTATAATTATTATTTATCCATCCCCTCTAATTATTTAACCTTTTTTACTGATCATTTCTATTAGTCATGTGGATTATTTTACCCATTTTTTTCTTGTATGCCTACAATTAATTATTTTTACTAATCTGGGCTATGGGTTGTTCCTTTACTAGGTTCACCCTGCACCTGCATTGCCACATTTTCACACCCACTATTATGTAGCCTACAAATTGCACCCATTTTTATACTTAGCCATTTTACTTATGTGTGGGTTGTATACCTCACTTCAATAAACTCCATTAATTCTCCCACATTACCCTGAAACCTATTTTTATTTACTTAGTCATTCTTCACTTCATTTGATTACCTTCCTCCTTGATTACTATATTTACTTACCCATTTTAATTCTACTTCTACATTTACTAGTTAGTCATGCGGGTTGCAAAATTTAATCCATTACTTTAACTCATCTTCCCATAATCCCACATCACTATTTTGAACTTAATCAGTTTTACTTATCCTTTTCATTATTGAGTTAGGTTTTCTCACCCACTTGTTTCCTAAATACTTACACTTAGTCATTTTTGCCCATGCTTACAAATTGCAACCCATTTTATACTTCTCCATTTAAATTTTTGTGGGTTGTAGACATAATTTCACTTCAATCCATTAGTTCTCTTTGCATTACTTCCTCTAACATTATTTCACTTGGATTGTTGTGAACCCTATTTTTATTTACCTAGTCATTCTTCACTTCATTACATAAATTTCCTCCTACATTACTTTATTTACCTAGTTATTTTAATTCTACATTTAATTTTACTATCTATTCATGTGAGTCATAGAAATAATTTCAACCCATAACTTTACCTCATCTTATCATAAGCCCAAATCACTATTTTTACACTTAATTTTACCTCTCTGCATTATCCTCTTCTTACAAGCCAGCATCATTATTTTTACACTTAATCATTTTTATTATTTTTGCACACTAAGTTATTTTTCTTACCTTTTAACTCTTAAGATTACTTTGATCTCTCTACATTATCCTCCTCACATGTATTAGTCTCCACGATTATATTATTTTCATGCATTCTCACATCCTAAGTTTTTCCAATTTTCTTTAGCACACCACTCAATGAAAGGTGACAACATCTCTGAGTGATAGTTGGAAAATATTGGTTGGAAAATGATAATTGAGTAGTGAATTGGCATGATAACTAGACATTGAGGTGGTCACCCAAATTTTACACTACACACAATCCATGTTTCTTTCTACTTCATATGCAAACAATATGGGAAGCCTATCCTTATAAATTGTTATAAATTTCTTCACTAAGGATATCATTGGCTGCTAAGTCACTAATATCTAGAGGCTATAACTTGAGTTTCTTATGTCCAAACTCGAAAAAAAGAGCTTGCTGGAAATATATATATGGGAAGAACAAGGTGAAATTAGTTTCCATGGATGAAATAGAATACGTCATACCCAAAAAATTAAGTTGCAATCAAAACAATTTCTAGCTTGGAAGAAAATTGCTATTAAAAAGTTATTGATTTAAGGTAATTGATAATAATCATGGTTATAGGTTATTTTCTAAGACTTTATTAAGAAAAATGGCTTAATTTTTAAAATAATGGAACTACGATAAAATTCCACTTTGGACAGCTCACATGATGAAGATAATGATTGCATTGAATTCCTCTTTTCGAGAGGACCAAAATCGACCTAAACATAACCTCGTTCGGATAACCAAAAGTTGGTTTTTGAATTTATGTGCCCACTCATGTATATTGGATTAGGTCAGTGCTATGCACATGTACCAATGGACACACCAGCCTCAACATCAAGTGGACCCTCACGGAAGCCTATAAATAGAAGATACCTCATCTCATTTGGACACATTGATCAAGCTCTCTTCTCCTCTTCTATTTTTTCTTGGCTCACACAGGTCTAATAGAGGAATCTTGCACAAGGGTCTGAAACTAGAAGGTTGAAGCTCACATGAATATAGGGTTTCTACTTCTTGGACGCTGGCATAGAACTGGGACATTTCTTCCCTGGATGGATGCATATTGTTGGGAAAAATACTGAGGGGGGGGGGGGTGAATCTGTATTTAGAGCTCACTCAAAACTTTTAATTTTTCTTTAATAAATTCCATACACGACTTTAATGAACCCAAATCGCGTATACATGCGGATATCCTTAAGAAAAATTGTGTATTACCAGAGATCTGATTATGCATATAATTCTTTACTTAGATCAGTGCAACATTCATTCATCAGATGTTTAGTAAGTAGTAAGCATGTGCAGTAAGAACAAAATAAATCATCACACATAAGAAACACACATGAACACCAGGATTCAAGGTGGAAACGAAATTTGGGAGAAAACCACCATTGCTATTGTCTCTGTCTTCAATATTTATTATAAATAAAACTACTTACAATCATGTACTAGCGCAGAATCATACCATCACGCAGGCACCCACTTGCAGAAGGATGCAACCTTCTCTCATTCTCCACCTACTATTGGAAGGGAGCTTCAACCCCCTGATCTCGTTTACCAGCCACTCCTGGAAGGGAGCTACTACCCCCTGATCTCGTTTACCAGCCACTCCTGGAAGGGAGCTACTACCCCCTGATCTCGTTTACTAGCTACCACTGGAAGGGAGCTACTACCCCCTGATCTCGTTTACCAGCTACCACTGGAAGGGAGCTACTACCCCCTGATCTTGTTTATCAACTACCACTGGAAGAGAGCTACTACCCCTCACTGAAGGCTTCAACCCTCAGTACCACCATGGACCATGTTTCATCAATTTTCATATTGGATCCAATAGGTTCCGCACATCACAAGTTGTAGGCCTCTTTTCATCAGGTTTTCAGACTAGACCCACTCCACACATTTAAGCTCAAAGAAAATTCATCAAACTGAAACTCATAACTCCATAAATTCATTCATTGAATCATCAATCAAACAATCAACCACTGATATTTAATCATAATAAACTAGTAGCATAATCATTATTCAAACAACTCAGATCTATAGTAAGACATCATTGACAGACAACGATAATACAAAAAAACAGATCATAAATTTCCTTTTGCACACTTCAGCAAAACCCTAGATTCCATACATGCTTTTACTTCATTGAACCTGAGTATATACACACTTTCACAGAGACAAACCCGCGTATATATTTGAAACTATTTCAGGATTGATCTTAGATTCCATACGCACTTTTTCTAAAACTCTATCACGTATATACGTGCTTTCGTTGCGACGAACTTGCGTATATATCTGCAAACATTGCAGGGCTGCACAACTTTTTAGAATAGATAAATAGCTCAAATTTTACCCTTCACTTTAGAAAACATTCGCCACATCTTAGATCTAAACATTCCATAAACATATCTAGAAGATATATAGTCATTTAAGGTCTAGAGATCCTGATCCATCATTTTATTCATAGGTGCATTATTAATTCAGATCTATCAATAAATTGTAACCCATTCCATGTAGATATACTTCAGAGTGAAGTATCCATTCAATACCCAAACTTCAAAATAGATATGCAGAGACAAACTCATCCCTTAACAGTCATTAATTCAAATAGCATACGCTAGTTTGCTTCATTGAAGCCGTGTACATACGTGCATTCCTGTACATCAACCTGCGTATACTTCTGTGTATATTATTTTTCAGAAAACCTAATTGCCATACGCACTTTTCATGAAGCGAACCCGCGTATATACGTGCTTTTGTTGAAACCAATTAGCGTATAGATCTGTAAAAATTATTGCAGAACAGACCAGTTCTATAAAACTTACCCAAATTTATTCATTTTCTTCAGCAGACTTGTGCCAGTTCTTCATCATTCCTTCAGTAGGTCATTCTAGAGATTCATCATCATCATATCTAGAGATCTTGAACCATCATTATATCCATTGGTGCATCATAGATTCAGATCTATCAATTAAGAACAAAGTTCATCCATGTAGATATTCCTTAGATAAATTTATTCATCAACAACCCTTACACTTGCACACCTAGCACTGTGATCTTCTTCTCCTTATATAGATTTAGATTTTACCAATACCATGAGTCAAAACCAATCAAATGCCCAATACCATGAGTCAAAACCACTCAACAGCTGATGGTAATCCTGGATGGAATCAACGCTCAATATTTTGTGCTAATACCATGGTAAATCCCCTTGGTATTATAATTTTAGAGCACAAAAGGCATACACGACTTGGATCATTTGTTTTCACGTGTATACACAACTTCTCTTCATAACAATTGTGTATATGCTAACCCTAAATTTATACACGGGTTTCCTTCATAAAATTAGCGTATACATTGCATCCATATGCGGGTTTCCTTCACAAAAGTAGCGTATACATTGTGACATATTATATTTATCATTTCTCTGGCACTTACTGGAATTATTTTCTCTGTCACATATGAAATGATCTGTAGATACATCATTCTTACATCTTTAACACATATTTTTCTTATCATAGGCAACTCATCAAGTAGGTTTCCATCAAGGAAAACTTCATCAAGAAGGTTGCCATCAAGGACAACACATTACATCATATTGCCAACAATAGGAGCCTTAGACGCATGCATAGAAGCTTGAAGGGAGCGTACAGAGCCTCGGAGGAAGACCATGCATTCAGTTCCTTGGACGCATGCATAGAGTGGCCTAGGGAGAATCCGAGGAGCCTTGGGCTTATGCACAACAACCTTAGGGGCGCGTCTTGGGGTTTGAGGTCAAACAGGGCATATTTTTCCCTAGACACATGCACAGAGTTCTCCAAGGAGTGTCCATGACTGCCATAGATGCTCGCTCAACTCCTCCTCCATGCATCTGAGACTCAAAGATGAAGCTGCAGTACTCTGAAGATTCCACTCAGTGACAACAGTGTTCAACATTAGGATATTGGTAGGGACACTACATTACAATCATCAGAATCATAGTTTTTATGTTTAGATGCATTTCATGGATATTCTAGTTGTTGTGAAGATATGGATCATTGTACTATATTTTGTTGAACCATTTGATGAAAATATATTATAAGAATAATTTGCAAGGGTTTTCCCCTTAGTGGGTTTTCCCTGGGTCTCCAACCAATCCTAGTGTCTCTATGTGTGCGTTCTTTTCTTCTAGTGTTCCTTTATATTTCGATGCATTGATGATTGTGTTATTGTTATTTCTACATAGTCACATATGTTGATGAATAATTATGTAAATTTGAATAATTTTATGATGATATGAGGTGAACTTAATTTGTTAATGATTAAATGAAATTATCAAAATAGAGAAAAATATTTCCCTATGAAAAATTAACATGGTATCAGAGTTGGGCTGAAGAAAAGCCATGGATATCACCCCATGGAGACACTTTTTTTGGAAGCAAGAAGAGGATAGTGAAGACCCAAAAGAATCCTAGGGTATGAAGGATACCCTAGGTAGTTAGTGGATACAGATTTGATGTTTAGGGTTTGAGAGAAACCCTGATTTATGGAAAAGACATGAGATATGATATATGAAGCCCTACCATGGTCAAATTCAAGATGTTCAAGAACTTGTGACATATTCAATGAATCCCTAGAGGGGATAGTCTCTAGTAGGCCTAGTTGTTGATAAATTTTATTCAAGGAAATAATGTAATGGCTCTTGAAGGTTGGTTCAATGGGGATAGGATCATCTCTCATTGCAGATAAGTATTCCTTGACTTATGATGTTTATTTGTGTCTTTAATCTTGTTTATACTTATGGATCTGATTATTATGATTATTGTTTTTATCATTTCTTATAATTCCTTCATGTATATTTGAGTAGATGTATGTATCTAACCTCCTTGATGAGATTTTATAAGTGGACCCCTCTTGAGTATCATTTGATATGCAGTAAAGAAAATCTATATCTGGAAAAGGTAAAGAGGCACCTGATGAAAAAGGTGACAAGCACTACAAACTGCCTATGTGAAGGTGCACAAGTATATGAATACCACAAGGTATGCATGGTATATTGTTTCAGTGTTATGTTTCAGCTATAAAATTAAGCCATAAGGTATGATGAGAATATATCCTTCTCGAATGGCCCATGCATGTATATGAAATAAATTTTAATTCATGGTTAATGTGATGAAATGGTGCACCTGGTATTGAACATTTTGATCATGATGATCTTCTTGATTATATTATTTTTAGAGATCTTGATTCTATGAAGAAGGATACTCTTGACATTTGACATGCATAAGCCATGATGGATATATTATAGAAGGTTACGTCATTGATATGGCATTGATAATTCTTGTGATAAGTATGATGAAATTATGGAAAAAGGATTGACACCGTTTTTGTTTTGGTAGTTTTTTTTATTGAATGACCTGAAATGATCTTATTAATCATGATAAGATTCATAACCATGATAAAATTATGAGATTGATACTCTAAACCTATTATTAAGTGTGGTTATGTTTTTGGTGTGATTAGTAATTATGGCATATGGTAAAATTGAATTCCCTAACTTGATGGAATAACTTGGTAGAAGTGATATTGTATGTGATGTATCGCCTGTCCGTGGCCCCTATCATGTGAATCTAGCCCTTAATGAAAGATTTATGTCATGATGTAGTAGCTAACATGAGCATGTATTGACCATGATGAATATATTGTTGATTTTATTATGTAACAGATCTTATGTTGCATGACTCTAGTAAAGACAGGTTGATGACATGAAACAAGATGAATGAATTGGATTCTCACTCATAGGAAGATTCTCTCCTAAATATTCTTACTTATATTATCATTTGAATTATATATATATATATATATATATATATATATATATATATATATGTTGTACTATTGAAGTATGTTTTATGGGTATATAACATTGTTTATGTACAACATAGGTCTAAACTGAGATGTTTTTATCCCACTCAAAGCCTCATTCACACATAGGAAGGCCCATGGGTGTGACTATGCCTGATGAACACAAAAATGAAGTTTTGTTCATACAATCAGATGTTCACCTAGAGGACGTTAGTTCTACATATGTGTAGAAAATGTCAGAAAGATCTGAGAGCAGGGAAGTTTGAATGTTTTCTATAATATGAACATGAACACTTAACTTGTGTTTGCAGGTGACTGTGACATACATATAGATATGTCATTATGTTTGTGATACAAGAGTTTGACATGATTTGGATTAATGATATAGATGAGTTGCATGATGTGTTATGATGAATTGGACCTATGGCTCAATGATTGAGATATTTCTTAGACTCTAGATCTTACTATGATAGAAAAAATTGATTTGACATGATGTCTAATTATTTGATCTAACGACTGATGATTTTCCTTATATGAGCATAGTGACTTCCAATGAATTGTATTATGATCATGGGAGTGACTTGATGAATTTTTGGATTGATACTGTGTGGTTGATGAAAACCTGTTGGCATGATAATATATGATTTCATGACTTGATGAAAGCTCTACTTATCATCTGGTCTAATGAATTGAC
Organism: Pinus albicaulis; assembly: GCA_034641835.2. Lineage (NCBI taxonomy): Eukaryota > Viridiplantae > Streptophyta > Pinopsida > Pinales > Pinaceae > Pinus > Pinus albicaulis. The sequence goes on from CM076570.1 coordinate 592,788,717, forward strand.
ACTGAGATATTAATGACTTTTGATATTATTATTGACCTACCTTATAAACTTCGATGAGTTGATTTAGCTGATTTGATTGAACAATACTGATGTATGAAAGGCTAAGCATGTTGGTTTGGTATAGTGTTATGTTTGTTGTGAGCATTGCATAAAGCAAGCACACCCCGCCCCCCAAAGCTATATATGTTTGCATTGACAGTTATTTGATGAAGCTAGGATGATGTGTTGATCCAAGCCTCTACTTCAGAATTGTTCCAAGGTATGTCTTTGATTTTGGTTTTGATTTTATACTGATGATCTAATCTTGACAGGAAAATGAGCCTCTGATGATCTAAGTAAGAGGGAGATGGCTTCTGAAGCTCGAAATGATGTATCATGGCATGATGAATCGATTTATGAAATTGGGTAAAGATAATATATATTATGAATTTATTGAAGAATTATTGGAAAGTGGGAATTTTAATCCTTGGACACTTTGATTTGAAGTTCAATATGCTGTTGAACTTGACATGGCATGTGATAGTTGATTTATGCATTCATTTTCCATTTATAAAATCCATCCGCGTGTCTCTCTCTCTCTCTCTCTCTCTCTCTCTCTCTCTCTATATATATATATATATATATATATATATATATATAACCTGAATAATTTAATGACCGAGCCACTTCATACACATTGATTTTCTGCCAAGAACCCTTCAAGATGTTTTGCATGATATGATTTATTCTTGGTCTGAGATATTCTTCCTATGATATATGATAGTATGAATATGATCGTGTTGATTGGGATCATTATTGATGAGATGAGGACATATGAGTTCTTCCTTCATATGATATCTTGGATGAGAGCTCCATAGCATGATTGAGATTGAGTACAATGTTGCTAGCATGGCTAGCAATGAGGAGGATGAATAATTTCCTTAGAGATTTGTCTGAGCATGATCTGGATATGACATGGATACACTGTGAGATAATAAAAATTTGGATCTATTGAGCGAGGAGATCATATATATATATATATATATATATATATATATATATATATATATATATATATATATGGGACGAGATACCCGACTATATTGATACATTCCAGCTATACGAGACAAGCTTAGGATTGTGGTTGGCACCTCCTTGAAAGGGAGGATGATTGTGGTATCCTTTTGTGATTTATATGATTATTTATATTTTAACATGATATTTTATTTGATGTCTTTTATGAATAGGGTAAAACTGCTATTGATACATGATTATTCGAGCACAATGATATGTTGAATATTTATAGAGATCATTGTTGATCGGGGACACTGATCCATACTCTCCCCCCCTATTTTAGCTCCCAGGGAGAGGAATTGAGATAGAGGGCTCCTAGGGTTGAGGGAACTCTAGACAATAGGGAATCAACCCTATCTATTACCCATAGAGTTGGAGTAGTAGCTCATCCTATCTTGGTCATTCCATAGTATACCCTAGTTGGCATCATACCCATAATATGAGCTTGTTGCGATTATCCCTCTCTGTTTGGCCAACTATTGAGGAGGCTTGGAGGCGTATGATCCTTACCTCTTGGTAATTTGGGCATCTCGTCCAAGCTATATTATGATGCAGGAATTCTACCACATGACTATTTAGGGTCATTTCTAGGAAGATCAGTAGGAAATAGGATGTGTTAAGTAGTAACTCCCCTATATCACCTATTTCTCGATATAGGGTCATAGTAGCAACTCCCCCATGAGATTCTGGGTTGATTAGTAGGTCCTCGATGTGTTTACAAGTTGATATGTGCTACATGATGATATTCTCTTTGATGATGATGTAGGTCGTAGATTTAAATCCCCATCGATATTTTGGGTATTAGCTCAATGATATTTCCTGGTAGCAGATCGATTACATTTTTGAGTAGCAGCCCGATGAAATTTCCAAGTAGCATATCGATGACATATTTCTGGGTAGTAGCCAATTGACAAATATTCTGAGTAGTAGCTCATTGAATTATATTTCAGGTAGTAGCTCGTTGACAGAGATTTCAAGTACTAGCCCGCTAGCAGAGGTTTTGGGTTATAACCCAATGAATAGAGGGTGGTATCTTAAGAACCCCTTCAATAAAAAATTATTTTTCTTTTCAATTCAATAATATTCAACGTATGAGAAAGAACAATGAAGATATAAGTAGGAATAAAAAAGAGATGTACATTGATGATTTGAGATGATGAGATACTTGAGATGGGACGCATATCATGTTGATCGATGATCAGATATTGGCAGGTGTAATTCTCCCTAGTTGAGAGGGAGTGTTGAAATTATGAAACTGTGGTAAAATTCCACTTTGGAAATCTCACATGATAAATATGTTTATTGAATTTAATTCCTCTTTTCAAGAGGATAAAAATCAACCTCAGATCACCTCGTTCAGATAAAAGGATGTTGGTTTTTTAATTTGTGTGCCCACTCATGTATATTGAATTAGGTCAGCTCTATGCACATGTACCAATGGATAGGTTGGCCTCAACATCAAGTGGACCCCCATGGAATCCTATAAATAGAAGATACCACAATCTCATTTGGACACATTGATCAAGATCTCTTCTCCTCTTCTATTTTTTCTTGGCTCATACGGGTCTGTTGGAGGAAGCTGGCTCAAAGTTCTGAAACTATATGGTTTAATCTTTCATGAGCCTAGGGATTTTGGTTATTAGATGCTGGAAACGAACTGGGAAATTTTGTCCCTCGATGCATACATAGAATGGTCATGGGTGCATCTGAGGAGCCTTGGGCGCACAAAATAATATTGAAGGGAGCGTCTAGGTACTCAAAGGCAGATTGGGCATTCAGGTCCCTGGATGCACACATAAAGTGGCCAAGGGAGCATCTAGGGAGCCTTGGATGCATTCACACTAGCCTTAAGGGTGTGTCCAGGGGTTTGAGGTCGAACATATCATATATATCCATGGACATATGCATAAAGTTCTACAGGGAGCATCTAGGACTGCCATAGACACTCGCACAGGTCCTCCTCCATGCATCTTAGACTCAAAGATGAAACTTCAATGCTCTAAAGATTCCTCCTAGTGAAAATAGTGTTCAACAATAGGGTATAGGAAGTGGAAATATATTATAGTCATCAGAATCAAAGTTTTGATGTTTAGATTCATTTCATGGATCTTCTAGTTGTTGTTAAGATATGGATCATTGTACTCTCTTTTGCTAAATCCTTTGAAGGCAATATATTAGAAGATGAATTTTCAAAGGTTTCCCCACAGTGGGTTTTCCCCTCGTCTCCGATCAATCCTGGTGTCTCTATGTGTGCATGCTTTTCTTCTAGTGTTCATTGATATTTCGCTGCATTGATGATGATATTATTGTTCTTTCTACATAGTTGCATATGCTGATGAACAATGATGTAAATCTAAATAATTTTATGATGCTATGGGGTGAAATTAATGTGTTAATGATGAAATACAATTACCAAAGAAAAGAACAATACTTCCTTATGAAAAATTAACATTAATGAGATTTCAACCTATAATTTCCCATTTTCACCCATGAATATGATAACATCGAGGAAAAGAATAAAATGATATGATAATAATTCAAAAATATGCTTGGTCAAACTCTTTTAAGCAAATTATTGAAATCAACAAAATGTTTTTAGGTTAGCGAATGAGAGTGTTATTAAACACAACGAAATTTTTCTAAAATAGGGAGTACATTATTTGTGCACCATATACAACTCAATTTGACAAAAATTTCATAATATAAATGTTTTAGTATTAGTAAAAAATCTCTATAGACCCCATTTAAAAACATAACAAACAAAATATAAATCATCCGAGTATGCCACATTTTCTAAGCCTCAAATATGATAGGTGAGGTTTTGATCTGAGTCAAAATATTTTGAAAGAAGATAAATCAACCTTCAAATTCATTTGGACAACCCTTTTTAATCTCCAAGAAAGAATATGCATAACAAACCATTGTAAAAGTATTCCAATTGAATATACACAATGGAGCAAAAAGTAATGAAAATGACTTGAAAGAGTGAGAGAACGATGAGGTACTAACATCGCCTTCCTCTTTTCAACAATTTTAGTGAGGAGAAACGTTTGTAGAATATACATGAAATAAACTAATTTTTATGCACACTTAGTGGTAGCTACAATTGTACTCTAGTTGCACACTACACAAATTAGATCTATACAACTTGCATGGTCATCCTTACTCCTTTGGATGCAAAAATTAGACTTCTATTCTCTATGGCTACCCACCGAAAATGTCCTTTCTCTCTTTGTTTATCTAATTTTTTGTATGGTCGCTACTTGTTTCACTTAAGAAGTGCCTAATTATTCTGGTGCATTCGAAATTCATTAGAGAGAGGCTTAACAAACATAGGACATATTTATTCGTCCATAAGGTGTGAGGTTGTATAGAAAATAAGAGATGGTTTTGAGCATGACCCTTAGAGGTTAATGAATTTGAGATACATGAAAATGCTCAGATAAATTAATACAACTCAGAAATGAAAATGCTCAGACATATGAAAATACTCATGAAAATTCTTAGAAAAATGAAAAAACATGAATTTCATTAATAAGAGAAGATCTAATTAGAAAAGAGGTGGATTTTGGCTCAAAATAGTAGAGACCTTTTTGAGCTAAACCTAGGACCTATGTGTAGAGAAGTGATGGAGGAAAAATAAATGGTTGAAATCTTTAAGAAGTAGATCTAGCATGATTTTAAGAAAAAACCCTGCTCTAATACCACTGCTACTCACGTAAATGGAACTTAGGGTAAGATTAGAGGTAAGATATTTTTCTTATTAATATGATACATGTTCATAAAATTTTTGCGACCCTTGTTTTTGTATTCCAAGAGCTGTCTTGGTATTCTTATGACTATTGATGTTCATTTGATGCTCTCCACCTTCCCCTCAAGTGAATAAGCCAAATTTACGTAACCAAAGAGGATTATGTTTCCAAAAATAATAAAATAATCAAGATACAAATTTCCCTTATAATACCCTAGAACATGATATTCATGGTCTAAGGAATGGAGGCAACATCCTCTTCTTAGCATACTTTAATGCTAGAACCATAGTTAGGAAAGCCATTCTTCTAAGTAATTATTCCAACCCCAGTTGATACAAAATGAAATTTAAAGGATTGATCAATACTTTATTTGGCATCAAGTAATTCATGATTTCTAGTTCTCAAGACCTTATCATTTTTAATGGCATAATAAAGTGACCAAACTCCAACTATATGGCTTTTATTCATTGGTTTGATAATATTGGTATGGATTATGTGATATCTAATATCCCCATTTCCAACCAAATCGTAAATTTTTACCTCTTAAATGGCATGACCCTGACACTGATCATATACATTTAACCTTAAATCTAAACTTTTACATGCACGAAAGCCACATGCAAGAGAATTATGAGAATTAAAGGTGCCTTTTTTTTTACAAAATTAAAATTGATCTCTTCTTAAAGTATTTAAATATGTATTTATACTTCTCAATTTATAAGGATAACATAAAAAACCTCTATCACAATTTTACTACAACCCTCTCCACTTCCATTAACAAGTTCTCTATTGAGATGTCATATCAAAAGAATAATAGAACTACCAATATTTGTTATTATAACGGTTGTAAAATTTATAGAAAAGAAATTAGGGAGCACCTAATAATTATTTAAATCTTGATAAGATAAATATGCAAAAAATATCTTATTAAAAGGAATAAAATATATTGTAGAAATTGAAAGCATTGCACCTATCTAAAGCTAATCCGAGGAAGCTTTGGAGGGAAATTCTAAGCCATAAAACTAAAGAAAATGATCTATTTCCCTCAAAGAAATAGAATTCCTACCTTGAAAACCTTTATAATCCCACAATGCTATGGGAACCATTTTAAATTCCACTACAAAGGATGATTTATTTTATTTGGAAGACACCGAGTTTGGGGTTATGTGGATAACTACTTGGAAATCTAAGGATATTGAAGGTTTCCAAGCCAAAAATTTTAAAATGCAATGGCCTATCCTCAATCCTCACACTCACAAGATCTTCAATTTTGAAATGAAGCAAGGCTTCCTTAAGCATTGAATGCGGAAATTTATTGCTTCTATCTTTAAAAATGATGGAAAAAGACATTCCCTCTAATAATAGGACACCGCATTTTAGCCAATTTTTACAAAATTATTTTAGAAAATAAGATTAGCATATGAATATAAATCCATGGTAAAAGAGAGAAAGGGTACATTGGGTTTGTGAGATATCATTAAATTGTGGGTGTCCTTGTTACTCTCAATATAATTGTAGAGAAATGCCACAATAATAAAATTGATCTCTTATATTGTTTCATTGACTTCACAAAATATTTTGACACCATTCCTATGATAAGACTGTGAAAGACTGTGAAAGAGGTTGGAAGATATAATAGTTCCTCTCTAGTTGAGGGTTTTTGTACAATGATGTATGAGAGTGTTATTTCCAATTTTAGCACAACTTATGGTTGGTTGGAAGAAATTAAATGAAATATTGGATTCAAGCAAGGGTTTCCCTTATACCCTACCATATTTTCAATATACATTGATAAAATCAAAGAGATTTTGGAAGATGCAGTTTTTTTTTCCCCATGATCACTAGTATAGTCATAAATCTTCTCCTTTATGCTAATGATATTTCTCTTTTGATGAGGGGCCATTACAATATTGGAAAGAAACTAATAATCCTTCAATATGTATATGCTTGGATGGGTGTAGTTGTTAATATTGAATAAAATAATGTCCAGATAATTAAATATATAAAGATAAATGTATGAGTTTTGAATGTATAGTACTTGTATTCTCGAATATCGCATAAATATGCATATTTTATTCATAACAGTCACATATACATTATGAGATAATATGTTTTTTTAATTTCTTCTTGATCTAGGTCATTAACAATTGTTTTACTGTTGATTGATGTATGTGATGAGGTTTTCTTTGAAAAAATAGAATATCTTTATAGAGAAGCTTTTTTATTCAATATACTAAGATATGTAAATTGGTTTTATGCATAGGAAGCACATATATACATGGATATATTTAATTAGAGTCATGTACATATTCTGAATTGATTATGGACATAGTTTTGCATGACAAAGTTTTATTGTGTAGAAGTTCTAAGGTTTATGTGGTATCTTGTTGAGCAAAGTTATGTGCTTGATGAATATGAGTATGATGTTTGGTTTCACATTTTATGAGTAAAGACACTCGACTTGCTTATTGTTAATATTTTGTTTGTTTTTTCAGTGATTGGTATTTAGTTATTCAATGATATGGTTACATTATTCAATATTTGGTATTTGGTACCTTGGTATACAGTTTGATAATATTTGGTTTATCAGTGTTTGGTTTTAGAGAGGTTATTGGTATTCGGTGATTAAGCATATTGTTGGGTTTGGATCTAGTTTGAAAATTGGAAGAAATGTGGCCTATGGGTTTTTGATGCTTGTTTGAGTCAGGTGGATCCAATGTGAAATATTTTGAAATGTGGTCGAGGGAGGTGGTGAGGATTAGAGCCTTTAGTAAGGGAGTAGTAGCTTCCTTCTGGAAGGAGTCATTAAACTTGATCACGGAATAGTAGCTTCCTTGTTGTTAGAGCTAGAGAAACTATAGGTTGTATCACCTCCCACAAGTAGGAGTTTGCGTATTCGCAGGAATCCACGCTAGTACAAGATGTAACAAAATTTTATTTATAATAAGAAAGAAGACAGAAACAACAACGACAATAGTTTTATCCCAAATTATGTTTCCACCTAAAATCCTGGCGCCCCTATGTGTGGATGTGTTATTTATGTGTTATGATTTATTGTTGGAGCAAGGTCCCCTAGGGTACTTTTTGGTTTAGTTTTAGTAAAGTTTTGTTGTACGTGTTGCACGTAGATGGTCAAAGGGGATTTGGGGCAGGTCAAAGTCCCTTAATTGTTGTAAAGGGTTAAAGGGAAAACCATGAGTCTCAAACCATGGTTTGAGACCATGGTATGTGCACATTTTTGATAATATAAATATGTAAGAGTCGAGCAAAGAAAGGGGGAATAGAAAATATTGGAACAATTTTGTTTATGTGTCTTTGTTATTCTGGGTTTTTGTCTGGGTAGAAAGGCTCCTGTTGATTGTGTGCACGGAGACCAAATTCTTGAGCTCAGTGCAGACATTTCTACTGTGTGCGCAGAAAGATAGATTGTAATTAATTCAAAATATCTTAATAAAGAATGTATTTTTGGTGAACTGAGCCTCTTATGTGATTTACTGTCTTAGATTATCGATTATATGTTGTAGATATATATATGTTCTGTTGTTGTGTATTTAATTTAGTGAATGGGTTAATTGCATCTCTGCGCAAGTACTAGTCTATGTTAAATAATTAGATCTGAATGAAGTAAAATTAACTACTGTGCGTGAAATATATTGAAGTATTCTGTGATAATATTTGAAATGATTAGATATGTTTACCATTGAATGAGCGTGTGAAAATATATATATTATTTTTCATAGTTCTGATTAGATCTACCACATTAAAAGCTCCCCCAGGGTGTGGAAACCTGGTTCCAACGCCCCCGCCCCCCATACTACTTCGGGTGTGACTTTTTTCTCTACAAATAGATCACTGCCGAAAGGGCCAATAGTTGGAGGGTTTTGTTGGTTGCACAAATAATTTGAACCTGGGTTGGGACCCCTTAAGCCAACAAATTGTTCTGTTGTCAGGACCGAGATAATTTTGAGGGAGAGTTGATGTGGCACCTGATAAAGAACGAAATTCAAGATTGGCTTGAAAATAAGATAAATGAATTTTTGATCCAAGAAAACAAAAGCTCTAAATGGTCTGCTGAATATTGGGCACAAAGGTATATCTACACAGATGTCCATGAAATTTTCTTTGCTTCCTTTGCAACTGAGTTGCAAGAGTGGTTGTCTCGGCTTGCTGAATTACAAACCTACACAAAGGATGACATGATTACTTAGTGGACCCCGGAGTTGGTATGGAGAAATCTAGCAACAAGATCACCCGCATGGTAGATCACTTGATCGATAATGTGTTGGGAGGATTTGTGACTGAATTTTCTATTGATCAAGTTTTATCATATTCTAAAGCTAAAAGGAGATTTTTCAAGGGCCCTAGAGGTAAGTTCCTGCACTCTCTAAAAATGTGGATTAAAATGATATTGTGTGAACATGATACTATGTGCACCCATATTGAGATAATTTCCCATAGAGGCCCGACTACACACAATGGAAGAACTTACAAAGTATATCTAGAAGAAGGTTTTGTTTATATCACTCTCAAAGGTAAATCTGACAGTGACGAGGAGTCTGAAATCAATATCTCTAGTGAATATACACACTCAGAAGAAGAGGAATGGAAATATCAGGAAAGTCTTGTGTCATTGGCCATAGTTCAGATCCCATCCAATCCACTCCCAAACTCGTATCACTCTAAAAATCCATCCACTCCACCTCCATCTCCACCACTAGATGCTGATATGGCCACTTCCATGAAGTTACTTAATTTCCATGGTATTGGAAATGAAGATGTGGATCAATTCTAGTTTGTTATAGATGTTGTATGGACAACGCTACAAATTAATAATGAGGATGTTAATAAATCACAACTAGCTACTACTTTTCAAGACTACACGCTGGATTGGTACATAAGGTATGTGGCGACGAACCCTAATGCAACTATTGATAATTTGGAGGCCGCATTGAAGGAACAATTCAAAAAGCTGAAATTGTATGCTCAATGCATAACTGAGTTGAAGGAGATACACCAAGAGTTAAATGAATCCATATGGGAAGCTGATCAATGGCTGAAGTGCACCATCAGAGATGGAGGATTTACTATTGATGACACATAGCACAAATAGGGGTTCATTTCCATGCTACTTCCGCATCTGCGCTAACCCTTGAGTCAACAGAAGATTTCAACATAGGTTGAAGCTATAGAGATTGCAATGAAGCTAGAATCCTCGTTGGTACCAGTTGCATAGATTGGGGCCCAACAGATCCAAATTCAGTTAGAGGAAATGCACTTAGAAATACAAAGTTTGCACAAAGATAAAGGAAAGGAGGTATGTGATGATGTATGGTGTATATGCTACAAATTTGTCGTGCATCATAAGGATCAGTGCCCCGTATTCAATGAATATCTAACAACTGGAGGACCAAGCCCGCTGAAGAGTGTGACAGGACCAAGTGGAACTCCTACATTATGCTGCGCGATTTTGAAGCAATGGGTATGCACTCGAAAGGCTTCTGCCCTAGGATTGGTAAATATATCCCCGAGCTTAAGCAACCTTTCCAAAAAAAAATCTCATCGGTGGGACATGACGAGCATCACTGTCACAAATTCGATTTGATGATTGACCGAGCTTATCTATATAGGATGCATGTAGAACCAACCTCACTAGCATCCCCATCTAGGCATGGTGGATTCCAAAGTAGAGGACGAGGAAGAGCAGGAGGAGCTGGTTGAGGAAGGGGGCAACTCATCAACTATAATTGTGGAAATATGGGTCATTATGCACATGAATCTCTGAACCCAACACATAATTCTTGCAGGTATTGTGGACAATTTGATCATGTTATTGAAGATTTCCCCATCTTGATTTAAAACATTAAAGAAAAGAAACCAAATACTCCCACTCAAAATATTCAGATGGTAATATTTGAGTTGCACGAAGAAGAACGAAGTGTGAATATCATTACTAGGAGTGGTGGAGCCATCGATGAAGACAAAGGGACAAAGCTTAATATTTATCTTTAGATATGAAAATCACCTGAAAATAAGGAAGGATTCAAGTTACAAAGAGAAAAGGAAACCTTTATAGAAGAAAAGAAGGATTTCATAGAGGTGGGCACCTCAACATCTAAATCATCAAGCAAGCATATGGATGTGGTCGAAGGAGATGAAGAGCTAAAGCCCATCCCGCAATCTCGTATTAAATTGTTGCACAATAATAAGGCAGACAAGAACCTCCAAGCACTAATAGACAACTACATAGAGAAATAATAACCCCTGATGGAGAAGAAGGTTGTTAACAAGCTTTATTAGAGTAAAATAATAAATGGATAGGAAATGCGCTTGAATTCTCAAATTGGTGCATACGAGATGGATCAGGTCATTTTGGATCTAGGATCTAATGCAAATTTCTTACCAAATAAGACTTGGAAATGAATGGGAGAACCTAAGCTGGAGTGGTCCACTATCCAGTTGTGCATGGTGTATCAATAAAATATTATCCCATTAGGAAGGCTCTCACAAGTAGTAGTGGATATCTAAGGATTAAAGGTACTTGTAGACTATGAAGTTATCCAGAATGTTGATGTTACCAACCCTATCTTGCATTTTTGGCTTTGGATTGGAGAATTGATATGAGCGGAATCCTAAACCTCAAGCGCAGAAGTACGGTGTATGAAAGTAATGGAACTAGGGTTGTGGTCCCCGTAGACCCTATAGAAGGGAAAATATATACAGAGCCAGTGTGCATAGATGGTGATGTCGATCATAACTATAAGTTGATTGCACATGATGAAGGTTGGATCAATCTGACAACAAATGGAAGACTTAATTGGGAGAAGGATAGCTCCTACTTTTCAGATTCAAATGAGGAACTAGAGAACTGGTAAAACTAGTTGTATGAAGTCTCTACGTTGCGCTGCAATCGGGTGAAAAAATCCCTATGATGCATATCCATAGACATATGATATTTTCATTATTATGATGGCATGACTAATGTTAATATGTTTTTAGAAAAACTTGAATTTTTTTTTCCAGAAGCACAATGATTCCATGCGCTTGATATACCTTTGTGCTTAAACCCAACATGCTGGTGGGAGACGCACAAAGGTAACTTGGCTAACTGGGAAGAATGTACCTGCATGATGTGTCTGCGATTTGAGAATCCAAATACCAAAATGGGAGAGACCTATTCTAGAGAAGGCGATCTGCACAAAAATTTGGCTAGATGGACCAAAGCGTGGGGAGAAGAACTAAGTCTAGAATGAGTGTGTATATTCATCCACACTTTGGGAAGGTGCCTACAGACTTGTACCTTGAAATTGAGCTACGATGAGGAACCACTTAATGGAATTCCCGAAGAGAAATTTTTATCCCGACCTTTAGTTTTTAAAGTGAGTTCGAATGCCTTGATGAGGCACTACAGGATATTCAGAAAGTCATATTTGACACCAAATAATCATCGGTTGAACACGCATTGCCATAATGGGACACGTAGAAGAGGACGTCATTGACTGTCCAAATTTATCAATTGAATATAATGAAGAAGACCCAAGGAAAATTATGATCCCTAAGTATTAAGGAGAATGTGTAGTTGTTGGGCCTACGGTTGAGTCACTAGATGTAAATAAGCCTCTGAAGATTCGAAAAGTAAATATTGGCTTAGAGGAAAAAACAAGATTATAAAATATAGGGGACTACTGGGATGACGATACGATGGGTAAAGTTTTCGAGCTATTGACTGAATATTAGGATTTTTTTCCAACAAAATTTTTTGAGTTGAAGGGGATTGTAGGAGATCTCAGGGTAATAAAGATCACCTTGAAACCGGGTGCACGACATGTGAAGCAGTGCCCATATAGGCTGAATTTCAAATACAAGAAGAAGGTCAAAGAGGAATTGGAGAAAATGGTTTCTACATGGATCATAGAACTAGTGGAAGAATCAGATTGGGTAAGCCCTATGGTGGTGCAGGACAAGAAATCTAAGGGAGAAATAAGGATTTGAGTGGATATGTACAAATTGAATGATGCTTTTGTACATGACCCATTCCCAACCCCATTTTCTGATGAAATACTGGACAATGTGGGAGGGTAGGAGGCCTACTCTTTCATGAATGTTTTCTCAGGATGCCACTAGATAAGAATCACGTCAGAAGACAAAAGCAAGACAAACTTTGTGACAGAGTGGGGATCCTTTTAGTACATAGTCATGCCATTCGGTCTGAAGAATGCACCAGCTATATTCTTGCGCATGGTAGTAGTTGTGTTCAAATAATAGATCCATAAATTCTTAGAAGTATAATTTGATGACTGGACTATATTTGGATTATCGAAGAAGCATGTTTCATGCCTTCGCTTGTTGCTGGATACTTTCTAGAAGTATCACATCTCGCTCAATCTGAAAAAGTGTATATTCTGTATCCCCTTCAGGATCTTGCTAGGTCATATTATTTGTCAACAAGGATTTATGGTTAATCCAACAAAGATCACTCGTATTGTTAACCTGGAATTTCCCACAAATGTAAAACAACTGATCTCAATTTTAGGGCATACAAGGTATTACCAAAATTTTATTAAAAGCTAAAATATGATCACTACACCCATGGAGAAGTTTCTAAATAAGGATGCCTCATTTTTTTGAGACATGGACTCCAATAAGAGCTTTGAATTGCTTAAGGAGAAGATGGTCACCACACCCATATTGATCTTTCCAAAGTGGACAAAGGAATTCCATATACATGTCGATTCCTCCTGCATCACGCTGGGAGTTGTCTTGGCATAGCCACGAGATTGGGATATTGACCAGCCTATTGAATTTGCGAGTAGGAAATTTGGAAAGTTCGGAGTGCAACTACTCAACCACTGAGAGGGAAGGATTAGCTATAGTGTACGCGCTCCAGAAGTTTCACCACTATCTGTTGGGAGGTCACTTTAAGATGTTTACTGACCACTCTTCCCTGAAGTATCTGGTCAACAAGCCTGTGTTGGGGGGAATATTTTCAGATGAATGTTTTTATTTCAGGAGTATGACTTTGAAGAAATTATGAAACTTGGGAGATTAAATGTCGGGTCATACCATCTATCATGCATTGAAAGTGGAGAAGAGCCAACCAGTTTGGAATATGGCTTACCAGACGCGCAACTATTTTACATTAAATGATTTAATGATCACTTTACATATATTATTCATTTTTTGACCACTAAAAGTGCACCCACGGAATATACGCTGAAACGGAAGAAAGAGCTGATCATGCGCGCAACTGATTTTACCTCGATTTCTAGTTAGTTGTACAAAATGGGCACAGATGAAGTACTAATTAGGTATGTTTTGGAATTCGAAAGACGAGATATATTAGTCGAAGCTCATGGAGGAGTTGCAGGAGGTCACTATGCAGGGAAATAAACTACATAGAAGATTTTATATGCTAGGTTGTGGTGGTCTGCGGTGCATAGTGATGCACATGAGTATTATCGCACTTGTGATGTATGTCAAAGGATGGGGAGACCATCACACAGAGATGAGATTCCCCTGCACCCAAAAGCGAATTTGCAAGCTTTTGAAAAATGGGGAATTAATTTTCTCGGACCTATCAACCCTCCAAGAAAGAAGACAAGTGCATGCTACATAATCACTCTGAAAAAATATGTGATCAGATGGGCTGAGGCTAAGACTGTGAAGGATTGTAGCGCAGAAATAGCTGCACACTTCATTTTTTAGAATGTCTTGACTCAATTTGGGTGGCCTAAGATTTTTAGGAGTGGTAAGGTTATGCAATTTCTGAGTGAAACTATTCAAGCTCTGACTGAAAAATTCCAGATTCATCATCAAAAGAGTACTCTATATCATCCACAAGAAAATGGTGTGGTGGAAGTTTTTAATAAGGTATTGGAGACTTCACCCACTAAGATTTTCAATTCTAATCGAAATTATTGGGATTTTCACATACATGCAGTTCTGTGGGCATACAGAACCATGTGCAAGAAGTTTACAGGAAAGACACCTTTCAGAATGGTGTATGGGCATGAATGTTTTATGCCTATGGAGTATATTGTCCCAAGTTTGCGCATTGTAGCAATCACTAATATCAATATGGATGAGCAGGATATTATGGAATGATTTTCATAGTTGGTTGCACTGCAAGAGGACCGATTCATGGCATTTTTCCATCGGCAGGTCCAAAAGGCGTGCGGAAAAACTTGGCATGACATGCACATTAGATATAAGGTATTTAAAGAAGAGGATTTGGTTTTTTTATATGACAACACGTTTGCACACCACCTAGGGAAGTTCAAAATGCCTTGGCTCGGGCTGTATATTGTCAAGGAGATCATAGAGGGAGGTGCGGTATGACTAGCCACATTAAGCGGAGAAGACCTTGTGTGGTGTGTAAATGGAAGTCGGTTGAAACCATACAGGGATGATCCTCTCCATGTGTGAACCAAATGATAATATGGCCAGAAGTGTGAGTCTGCACAACAAGAATGGCAGATGCGAAGACATGTGCAATGATCGTGCAACATCCACGTTAGAAGGATGAATCAGTCGCAAAAGCGCCAAGATATAGTTATTGGAACAATAAATCTAGATAAGACAACTTTATTCCCATTTAGAGGAGTGACTAACCTACATTTAATGAGGAGGCCATTCCCTATTTGGTATCGTTTTAGCATTTATGGGGCTACATTAATGCACATCATACCATTTAGGCTGCGCCTATGCTATAAATATAATAGTAAGGGTCACATTAATTCCCTTTTATTTCCATGTGATTTGTGCTCTTTTCTCTATGAGTGTTGTCTGAAGCTTATGTTTGGAATCAATCCGATTTTTTAGGAAGAGTTACGTCACTGAGGACTAGGGTACCTAATTACGCCAAGTATGACAACCACTAAACCTACCCCTTATGTGTCGCAGGTTGAGGAGACACCTGCGCATACCACTGAAACCCCTACAGTTATCTCTGAAACCCCTGCACCTATCTCTGAAACCCATGTGCCTGCACCCCAGCCACAGAAAATTAATAAGGGGCCATCCTTAAGGTATCGAAATTTACCACACCAGAAGACCCCGAAGCCTTGATCAACTGCTGCTGAGCGCCAAAAGAAACCTATGGCCAAATTTCTTAAGAAAATAATGGAAGAGGATTTTGTGGAGGTGGTTGATCCCATATCATGGCTACCAGCGTATGTAGCACCGCACAAATACTTGGTGAAGGTACCAAAATAATTATACAAGGTGTGGTCATATCTCAACATGTCGTTGATCGATGAAGACGTGCCAGTCGAAGGAGATATGTTCCCAAATATCCCACTATTGAAGATGGAAGACTGGGACCTAGCTGACCAGGAGAAATTCCTTTAGATCGCACCCTCAATGTACCTAGAAAATATCCCCTATAACAGTGGGGTTGTGAGGTTTGACCCGAAGTCCTGGACGTTGGGACTGTAGAAATCGGGATTTTTGAACCTCTTGAATGTTCTTCATTTTGGAAACAATCCTATCAACAAAATATGTGTGTGCTAGCTGCTCGCCCTAGTGCAAGATAAATTCCTGTGGCTAGGAGGGATGATTCTAATTGATGTTGCGCTGATACATCATATCACTATCCTACTTGACTAGGGGGAGGAACCTATGACAGATTTTAGAGGAAAAAGAAAAGAGTGCAAATTTGCTAAGGATGTCAAGAAGGAATTCAAGGTCTTGTGCAGTACCTGGGGGTTCCTGGTCCAGGATATTAATGATCCTGCAGTACATATTGGCACGCCAATACTCGCATGCAAGGTGATGTGGAAGTGTTGGCTGAAAGAAGTTCCAACCCATGTAATTGTGTTAGCTGGGGAGTGTGAGAAGGGCAAGCGATTCAAATAGCCTAAATACTTATGTGCTAAAATTTTGGCCAATTTTCGAGAGGTCCAAGAGGAAGGCAATCATTTATGTTATTCTTGGTTGATGCTACTCATTGCGCTGATTGGGTGGAAGATGCCGAAGGACACCTAGTTCCCTAAAATTGAGCCAGACCTTTGCAAAGCTCTGCACAATGCTACAATATGGAATTCTAAGATCCACTCCAGAATCATGAAGAATAATATTTTCTGGGCGTTGTTCGACTCTACCTTATTTTAGGTGATCCAGTCAAACCTGTAATTTTCGCTGACCCTCTATGAATAATACAAGAATGTAGTAGACTTTACGACCACCTTTAATAACATGCACATCCGTGTGAAGGCAATGTGGAAGGAGTATGGTGCGAACTACCATACATGGTCACAGAGGATGACTCGGTGCACATAACAATGGAGTGGCTGTCTGCATGGTTAGAAACACACACTACTCGGGATGCCCCCTCGTTTGTGGAAATAAACCCTACGAAGTCAAGCATAACCAAGGAGTCATAGAAGGAAAAATAGATGAAGCCCAAACCCACCACAATGGGCAAAATTATTGATATGGAGAAGGAGGCAAAGGATAAAGATGGTGGTGATACCAAGGCACCTACGATGTATACAAAAAAAGGAATTAAGAGAGGATTTGAGGCCTCCCCAAGCCCACGCAAAAAAATGAAGGGATCCAAGCAGGTGGGGATAGAGGACCTGACCCTCACAGAAGATGACCTCAATGAGATTGAGAACACGGTCAAGACTTCCACTGAGGACCTCTGGAATGATGTCGAAGCTCAGTAAAAGTCACTTCTCAAGGGTGTACTGTCGAGTTTTCAGGAGCTAAAAATGCAAGCGAGCATGATTCAAAGAGCATGAAGCAAGCGATCCTACAGCAAGTGAGCATGTCGGCATCCAGACTCGGAAAAAATAGTGCGCAACCTATTATTTCTGCCATCCCCCCTAGACAACAGGATGATTCAGATTCTGAGACCTACCGTTATAGTAGATAATTCTGACTTGCGCGCTCATGTGCAAGCCTGTGCAGAGGTTGGCATCTATTTGGCGATGCTACCTGGAGGAAATATTCATGCCCTGCATACAATGATTGTGGATGAATTGCAGTTCCGAGAGGTCCACACCTCCCAAGTTTCTACCAAGGCACAAAAACAAGTATCGAGGATGCAGAAGGATAAAAAAAGTGTAGAAGAGGCTCAAAGATTGGTTGAAGATCAACGCACTATGCTAGAATTAATTATTGATCGCCTGTGCTCTGACCTGCTAGAAGTGACTATCCCTTCCACATTTGTGCCTACAACAAAGTTCGAAAGCCTGGTTTCCACGCTAAAAGCATCGAGCACAGAAATCCAAACTGTCCGCACGGAATTTGACTAGTAGATTTCCGAGCTGCAAATGAAGCTTCAACTAGAGACATCGTCGGAGGTCTGAGCATAACGCACAACTGAGGTAAAGGCAGAAACTGCTAGTGTCACAACAACAATTATAGAGTGTGGTACACTTTTGGATGAGGCCATGCTTTTTTGGAGTTCTGTTCAGAATGACCCTATGGTCCAACAAATAAGGAATGAACTTCAGATCAAAGAGCAACAATTCATAGAGATCAAAATGGTGGCACTGATCTTGGTGATAGCATAAAGGATTTCCAGATTACATGAAGGTAAGGCCATTCAAATAGAGATTAACGATCTGTGTCGACATGAACAACTACTTAAGACGCAAATTCAACCTTGGGCCAAGGAAGCCCTGCAACTTTCATAGAACCTAGACAACACTCTCAAAAGCCTACAACAGACTCAACATAGCATCAGCCTAGCAGTTGAGGGACCAACAACAAACAAGTTGGTGGATGAAGCACAGAGTGTCGTCGCATAGAGCATTGAAGTCATAGTACAACTCAAGAGCTTTGTGGAATCATTGAAGGAAAAGATGAAGGTGACCGCCCCACAACGACTCGAGATGAGTCACTAGATTGTGTTGGGGGCCTATTGGAGCAAGGTCCCTCGGGGTATATTTTGGTTTAATTTTGGTTAAGTTTTTTTGTACACATTGTGCGAAAATGGTCAAAGGGGCTTTTGGGTAGGTAAAAGTCCCTTAATTATTGTAAAGGGTTAAAGGGAAAACCATGATTCTCAAACCAATTTTTTAGACCATGGTATGTGCGCATTTTTATAATATAAATATGTAAGAGTTGAGTAAAGAAAAGGGGGATGGAAAATCTTGGAACATTTTTTGTTATGTGTCTTTGTTAGTCTATGATTTTTTCTGGGTAGAAAGGCTTCTGCTGGTTGTCTGCACGAGGGCCTAAGTCCTGCGTTGTGTGCGGACTCTGTTGCTGTGTGTGTAGAAATATAGATTGTACTTAATTTCAAGTATCTTAATAAATAAGGCATTTTTGGAAAACTCTAACTCCTATGTTATTTATTGTCTTAGATTATCGATTATCTATTGTAGATATGGATTTGTTCTATTGTTTCATATTTGCTTCAGTGAATGGGTTAATTGCATCTGTGCACAAGTACTAGTCCATGTTAAAATAAGATTTGAATGAAGTAAAATTAACTATTGTGCACAAAATATATTGAAGTATTTTGTGATAAGCTATGAAAGGGTTAGATCTATTTACCATTGACTGAGCATCTGCAAATCTATTATATTATTTGTAGTAATTATGATTAGAGCTACCACACCAAAATATCCCTCAGGGTGTGGAAACCTAGTTCCAGCGCCCCCACACCCCCATACTGCTTCGGGTGAGACTTTGGTCTATGTAATAAGATCACCACCAAAAGGGCCAGTAGTTGGAGGGTTTGTTGGTTGCGCAAGTACTTTGAACCTAGGTCGAGACCCCTTAAGCCAAAATTTATCTTATTTTTTGTTGAATAATGCTCATGGTTCATGAATAATGAATAGTTAATGAAATAGTGATAAAAATAAATATGAAAAATCAAGTAATATGCATATACACTACTTGTGTTTCTAAAATCACAGACACGTGTGAGTTTCCTGAAGAAGCGTCACATATGATTTTCTGAATATGCAATTGAAGATTAAATGAAATGAAATATTGATCTTTACCCTTAGTATTTCTAACAATTGGTACGAGAGCAAGTTCTATAAAATAAATCTTGATCGCATGAGAGTAGATCAGTGACCATGGGAAGGAAGCACAAGAATAATGAAACTCAGAGAAAGAAATTATTTCAGGACGATCATGCCAGTGATAGTGATGTATCACATGTAATAGTAGTATCCATAATTACCAGTCAAAGAAAATTAGTAGTGGAGAAATTCAAGTGAGGATCTATGGATAATGAAGGTATGTTCATGCTTAATGATGCTAACTATCAGGATTGGAAAGAAAGGAGGAATTATAATTAATGACC
Source organism: Pinus albicaulis (assembly GCA_034641835.2). Lineage (NCBI taxonomy): Eukaryota > Viridiplantae > Streptophyta > Pinopsida > Pinales > Pinaceae > Pinus > Pinus albicaulis. Next base: position 592,808,787 of record CM076570.1, read on the forward strand.
TTGGTATATGATGTTTGAAATTTAGCATGTAATGGTTGCAATAAAACTCCTCCATTAGGTCAAGAATTGCAAATGAATGGTCAAGCATTAAATGCAATTTATTTTATTCTATATTAGTTATAATTAGAGAAAATTATGCACCATGAAATTGCAAAGGAGGTATGGGAAAATATACAGGTTATCCATGAAGGAGAAGGCAAGATAATAAAAAGAGAATTTTTTTCATTAGGTAAACCGACAAGTAATCTTGTTTTTGAAACCTTAAATGAATATTAGAGTGATTGTAGTCTATCAGAAGATGAATTCTATTATGAAAGAAACTTTAATGTACCAAACAGTGTTACTAATTTAGAAGAAGAAAGGGTAGATGAAGTATTTAAACATAGAATAAAATGTGTTTCTACTTTGAAAAGGATTAACAATATTGACAATAAGTTGTAGGAATGTGAAAATAGGGACCATGAATTAGTAAATGTTGCACTAGTAATAAAGAAACATAGAGAAAGGAAACAATATTGTGAAGGACTTGAATAAGAGATCATATCTCTCAAATATGATCTTGAAAATCAAACAAAAAATATGAGGAGACACTTCAAATATTTGAAGAACAAGAAAAAAGACTTAAAGAATAAATTATCGAGTTAAGAACACAACTGGAAGAAGGAATAAAAATGAAGAAGGAATGATGAAGCAATAAAATAAAGGGGAAGATCAATGTCAAATACTAGAGGTTGAGGTAAGAATATTACAAGGCAAATTAATAGAAAAGGATAATCAATTGATATTTCAAGATAGTATCAAGATATTGGATAACCTTCTTAATAGTTAAACCTCTCCATCCATTAAATCAAACCTTGGTTTCATGAAATTGTGAAGGGAGAATCCAACTCACTAGCTTGTGATAACAATTTTGAGGACAACAAAGTAAATTATGAAAATCATCGTAAAGAATTAAGAAGTCAACCAAACTAGTAAACGAGGAAATTTAGTTTTCAAAGAAAAGAATTTGTTACCAAAAATAGAAATAAAAATAATTTCTCTCTTCTGTTTATTGATATTGAATATTTTATTTGTCATAACATTGGACCCATTGCGGCCAATTGCAAAACCATATTTTTCAAAGCTCAAGAAAAAAATCCCTCGAGAGGAATATCATCGGTTCCTAAGTACTGAAGTTTCTTTAAAGGGTATTGTTTTACATACAATACATTTGGTCACAAAGCCATTGATTGTAATAAGAGAAATATGAGTTAGAAATATTATGATTCTCTTTCCCCCTTCTCTGGTCATGTAAAGAATTATACATGTAATAAGTTTGGACATGTAGAAAAAGAATGCAGGACCGGGTCAACAAATTCATATAAAAAATTTAAACAACAAGTATATTCCATCCACAACAAGCAACCAAAAAAAATATCGTTATTGAAAGAATTGAAAAATATTGATCCACCAACACTCCTCATCTTAAGCAGAAAGAAGAGCAACAAGTGAAGTGTGTTCTTGCTCTATCTACATTTGAAGAATAATGTCAATGGTACATAGATAGTGGATGCTCTCATCACATGTTTAGAAATAAGATAAAAATTTTCTCTCTCAAGAAAGACAAAAGTGGTAAGGTTATTCTTGGAAATAGTGCACCAAAAAAAGTGTGAGGAAGAGCTAGTTCTAATCTTGAGTTAATAATACAAAAGAAGTTGATGTATTATTAGTTGTAGGGCTAAAGAAAACCATTCTGAGTGTGGGGCAAATAGCTGATGAAGGGAATGTATTTATATTTACCTCAACTAGATGTAAAATTATAGAAGAAGACACTGGAAAATAAAAATAAAAATAATTTAGAAATGCAGGAAATTGATATGTTCTAAAGAAAAATACAGGCATCAATAAAAGGTCAAGTTCTTCCTTTCAAATCCAGAATAGGGGAAGATAGTCCTCAGTGCAATATATTTTACCTGATGCATATATCTAAAAGGACTACAAAATTTCATGTGGGGAAGATGATGACATGATGAAAACTAGGTCCATATGATTTGATCCACTGGATTAGTAAAATGCTAAAAATTCAAAGTGTTAGAAAGTACTTGAAACTGGAACCAAAACGAAGATCTCATCACCCTAAATCCAATGTAACTCATTTCACTCAAAACTAGTAAAGTATGATCTTGATATCACATTCTATCTATTTTATCAAACAACCAAAAAATTGTAATTGGGTTGCAAGTACGCCCAGTCAGCAATCTGTATGCTGACTAGGAAAGTGAATGGGAAGTTGACTTTGTATTTTTAGGGCCATTGGTTTTTTGACAAGTTTCTCTTTTTTATTGGCTCGTGCATGATGGGATTTTATTGGTTAAGTATCAACTGATGGGGGAGAGCCATGGGGGCCAATTGCTGGTTGCATATTGTTGGCATATTAAAATTTGGTATGGGTCTCAACTGACCTCCGAGTGAATCGAACTACAGAACTCCACGGAGGAAGCAAAGTGCTCCACCACTACGACACAAATATTTCTTATTAACCATAGAACGTGAGTTCTATTTCAATTTTAATGGTATTTGAATTGGAGGTCAGGGTCGGGATTAAACCCTAGCCCCTGATCCACCCCATGCTAGGAGACCATAGCTGGAGCAACCAGGGGTGCGGGGTTAACCCGAGCCCCAAACCACATGCCACACCATAGTTCAATGGGATTTGAGTCACCTTTGGCACGAATTTTCAAATGTTTAAACTGACACCCAAAACACAAAGCAACCACAGTCACCGAAGAGTTGATTTATGGTTTAGATTTGGCATGGGGTGTATAATTTTACCACCATTACAACTATATTAAATATATACCACCTAAAGTTTCAATGGAGTTTGGAACTAGCAGGAACTCCACCACAATTACTAACTGAACCATATTTATGGGAGGGTTAAAATTGTTGCGTTTGTTTAAAACTGACCCTGGATCCAACGGAAGAAATAACACCATTTGGCCCTTTTTAATCGGTTCATGGGGGTCACCAGGAATTTAAAGTGTTTGACAATTTTCACCCAAACTAGTGCGAATCTCACTAGTGCAGGGAAAAGTTTTCACTCCATGTGGACGAAAAGTGTGGAAATTGTAGGATGGATTGCAACAATTTCAAGAAAATTGAAATTGGAAGACAAATAACAGGAAAACTGTTCTGGACAATACCTTAATCATTTTTTAACCTTTTTGAGTGAAGAAAGAGCATAGATAGGGGTTTTTTACTGTTCTAGAGCCATTCTAGACAATATTTTTTTTCATTTTGAGCACTTCAACGTTATGCAAACACATACTTTGGAGCATAATGAAAGAGGCCCAAAATTGGAAGCTGGACTAGGAGATGTAGCACAGGAGGGGTGAAATCCTTCATCATTTGTTGTCTTTTGTTTTTTTTATGGTACTATTGTCACTATTATTTTCTACAAAATTGAGTTTTCATTTATGTGTTAATGTAACTTACATAATTGCACAAAAACCCTAAAAAATTCACTTGCAAATTTCATCAAAAACCTTCAAGTTTTCTTATATAGATTGGTTTGGTATCAGAGCTTTGATTCTTTGGTTGTATTGACGGTTTAAGTTTTTTGCAAGTGTCTCTGATGCTTACAAGGTTGAAGCTCAAAATAGGAGAAGGAAAACTTGTAGGAGCAAGTCCTTAAGCCAGCTCAAGGAGAACACATTTTCCGCAATCTCCACCATAAGTTTCACCTCAAGTTTCACCAAAAGCCTCACCATTCAAGGCACAGGAAGGATATCTTGACAATATTATTGAGGATGATAAGTATTTTAGGAAAGCATTCTTTGAAATGACTGATATGGTGAAAGTTTTCTATGAATAAAGGAATTGAAGGTTTCAAGGTGAAAGCTCAAATACTCCAAAGGGAAATGGAGGAATTGGAGACAAGCCTCCAAAAGGGAATGGAGGAAATGGTGATAAACCACCTCTAACTCCACCTTTTGTCCTCATCTTCATCTTCACCATCCTCATCTTCTACATCAACCCCTTCACAAACACCTCCATATTCTGTAAAGGGACATGGTAAAACACCATTTTAAAAACTTGACATCATAGTTTGAATTTCCTATGTATAATGGAGAGGTAAATGCTAAGAAATTAGATAATTGGGTTTGTCAACTTGAAGTGTATTGTAGGATACAAAGGATCAAGGATGATGAGACTAAGATTCAGCTTGCTTTATTAACGTTGGAAAGTGTAACACTTATTTGGTGGGAAACCAAAACACAAGAGGACATCAAGAAAAGAGGTAAGATCATAACTTCTTGGAATTATTTTGTGGCTGCACTAAGAAGACAATTTTATCATTTATCATACATGCTAGAAAATATAGTAGATTGGAAAAAATTTAGGAAATTAAAGGGTCAATGTGTGCAAAGTTATACCCAAGATTTTAGAAAGAGACTGTTGATTTTGGGTGTATTTTTATCCTCTGAAGACACTTTACTCAAATACATTAAAGGTTTACATAGCTACTTGAGACATATTATTCTCATGTTTAACCCGAAAATGTCTGATGAGGTTTGTGTATAGGAAACGCATCTAGAGGAAAGATGGGAAAATGGTACACAAGAGGGAAACAAAAATCCATTTAAGGGTGGAGACAAAGGAAAGGGAAAATTCAAAGGAAAAGGAAATAAGAATGCTTCCATTAAGAAAGAGGGAGAAAAATTAACATGGAAACAATGTTCAAAGGAATGCCACGATGAAGATAATTGTTGGAAACTTCATCCTGAGATGAGATCCAAAAAGTTTAACAATAAAGGAAAACAAAATATAACTACAATTACACAACATGCTTTAGGATCTGATTCAAGATATGAAATAAAGGTCACAACCGTGGGATTAAAAGGTGAGGAATCCATCACAAGTACTAGTTCTTGAAATATCCTCAATGAAACTTAAAATGAAAAATAAAGAATAAATATTTTCCATATTATAGTTATCTAAAAACATAACAAAATTGATACTCTATTTGATAATGGTTCACAAGAAAACCTCATTTTTTAAAACAATGTTAAGAAATTTTATTTGGAAACCATTCCTCATCCTAAGCCTTATCCTTCAGGTTGGGTGTGTGACAATGCAAATTTGCAAGTAATTAGAAAATGCAAAATGAAAATTTTCATTACTACAAACTTAATTACTGAGGTAGAACTTGATGTAGTGACATTAGACATATTTGGTAGTGTTTTGGGAAGCCCATATCTTTATGGCAGGAAAGCTATCTTTCATCTCCATGAAAACAAGTATCATTTGTTTAAATATCGTATTGAGTACATTGTTAGAGCACGTCACAACAAATTAAACCTTTCACTTGTGAATGTTGGAAAAATGAAGAGGCTTGCTAACTCTAGCAATAATGTTATACTTTTTATGATCAAACCCAAGAATTATGTTGAGATTCAAGCCCTTCAACGATGTGATACAAAGTTGAAATATGATTTGGTTGAGGTTTTAAATGAATATGATGGGATGGTTGAGGAGGGTAAAGGATTGCCTCCTACAAGAGGAATCCAACATGAGATCCAATTGCAACAAGATTTCCCTCTTCCTAACATTGGCATGTACAGGATTTCAGTGATGGAAAATGAAAAATTAAAAAACAAATCCAATATTTTCTTGATAAAGGGATCATGCAGACAAGCACATATCCATGCAGTTCACCTATTGTTTTAGTGCCAAAGAAATATGGTAGATGGCGCATGTGTGTGGAATTCCGTGCATTGAAAAAGATTACAGTAAATAAATGTTACCCTCTTCCTATAATCGATGATTTAATTGATCAATTGAAAGATGTTGTTTATTTTAATAAGTTGGGCTTGAGGAGTGGCTATCATCAGATTAGCATTGCTGAAGGAGACATATGGAAGACAACATTTAAAACAAACCAATGTTTGTTTAATGGTTGTTTATTCCCTTTCGGCTTAGTAATGCTCTTTCTACATTCATGCATGTAATGAATGATGTTCTAAGGCATTTTCTAGATGATTTTGTGATAGCCTACTTAGATGACATATTAATTTTGATTAAGTTCTGTGAACAAACTGTCATGCATGTCAAGAAAGTGTTAGATGTATTAAATAAGGAAAAATTGTTTTTAAAGATATCAAAATGTGAATTTGGGAAAAATTATTTAGTCTACTTGGGTCATATTGTTGGAGGAGATGAGTTGAAAATAGTTCCCTCCAAGGTCAATGTCATTTTGAATTGGCCAAAACCCAAGGCAGTGACAGAGGTTAGAATTTTTTTGGGAGCAGCCCAATATTGGAGAAAGTTTATTTCTAACTTTTTCCCATTACAAATCCATTGCATGCATTGATAAGTGTGAAGAAATTTTTTGAGTGTGGAGGCAAACAAAAAAAATCATTTGATGCATTCAAGGAAAATATCAGTTTAACACCTGTACTTGCACTTCCTGACTTGAGACAATCATTTGAGACACAAACTTACACAAGTGACTATGCCATGGGTGCAATCTCGATGCAACATGGTAAGCCCATATGTTTTCATTCAGAAAATTTTAATGGTGCAGTGGTTAACTATCCTACATATGACAAGGAATTTTATGCATTGGTGCAAAGTGTGAAAAAGTGGAAACATTACTTTATGGGTAAGGAAACAATCATTCCCATGGATCATCAGCCATTGTAATAATTTCAATCACAAACAAAGCTACAACAAACGAGGCGCTTCATATGGATGGGTTTTCTTCAACAATTTCACTTGGTGATAAGGTATAAGAAAGTTTCTATAATAAGGTTGTTGGTATGTTTTCTAGACCAATTTTTAGTGCATCCATTATTCTTAAGCATAATTATATTGTGCATGAGAGCTATGTTGAACAATATTCATTATACAATGATTTTAAGGATGTATATGCGACTTTGTGTCAAGGTAAACAAGTAGAGGAATTGGATTATCATGTGCATGATAATGTGTTGTATCATCTTACAAAGCTATGTATTCCATAGGGATAGAAAGTCAAGACCATAAGGGAAGCACATACTTCTCTTCTTGCTGATAATTTTGGTGTAGATAAGATAGTGGCACAATTACAAAGGTAATTTTACTGGCCTCGTATGCTTGAAAGTGTGCCACAAGTTTTTAGAGAATGTTAATTATGTGTTGTCAGTAAGCCTAGAAATAGTAAGTTGGGATTATATGCACCACTTACAGTTCCTTCCCATCCATGGGAAAGTGTTTCTATGGATTTTTTAAGGGGTCTACTATGTCTAGGAGAGGTCATGATTATCTTTATGTAGTTGTGGATAGGTTTAGAAAAATGTGTATTTTTATGCCTTGTAAAAAGAAGGTTACAGTTGAACAAATGGCATAATCTAGGTGGATATTGGTGGCCACTCACCTATTCAACTTGAGGCCCCACCATTGTTTCTTTCAGTTTTTATGTTTCCTTACTTACAGCTCATTTTACTATTTTTAGCAGTTTTTTAGGTCTTGAACTTCTGGAGCTATTTTGAGGCCCTAAACGACGTTTTTGGGTATAAAACCTCCAATATGACTCCGTTATAAACTTGGTATTATTTATCATTAGTCGTAGTACTCGGATCGATATTTCTAATGATGTATAATGTGCGTCAAATGAAGACAGCATGCCAAAGTTACGACCCCGGGAAATTGATGTACCAATTTACCCCGACGGTCCCCATATTCTGGAATTTCATATCCTAGGGTTAGGTTTTTGGATGTTTATGGTTTTCAATTGTTTCTAAATAATATATAGAACTTCAAGCCTCATTGCAACACAGAGTTTAGAGGCATGTAGCCACCACATTTCTTCTTAGAGATAAGCTACCAACGCCCTAGCTAGTTTATTTTCGTTCTGTTTGTAAATAAATTTTCGTTCTTTCAAATAGTATGTCAAAGTTATGACCTTGGGAAATTGATGTACCAATTTACCCCGATGGGGCCCATATTCTGGTGTTCATCTCCTAGGGTTAGGCTTTTGGATGCTTAGGGCTTTCCATTGTTTCTCAATAATACATAGGCCTTCGAGCCTCATTGTAACACAGAGTTCAGAGGCGTGTAGCCACCACGTCTCTTCTCAAAGATAAGATACCAACACCCTATCTATTTTATTTCCATTCTTTCTGTAAACAAATTTAAATTCTTTGATATTAATGAAATGAATTGCTATTTCTGCTGCATTTTTATATTTATGGTTATAAGTGTATTCTGTTGCATTCCTGCATAAATCTGGATCATTGGTATCAGAGCGGTCTTCTCTTTCTTGATCCTTATTTGCATGTCCCCAAAGAGGTCGTGGTATAAGGAGTTAGGGCTCGATCTGGTTGAACCTTTGCTAGACGAGCCTCGCAAACCCCGACGACCGCTCATGGGGGATGAAAATAAAGATGAGGGAGTAGGAGATCCTATAAAAATATTTCTCAAGGAGGCCCTTGAAAAACAAAGGAATGCAATGATGGATAATTTTTCCTAGATCCTTGAACGACTACCCACTGGTAGCGCATCTACATCCAGTAGCCACTCTAGAGGCATAACTCCTTTTAGGGTACAAGTAAACTTTGACATTCCCATATTTGAGGGCCAAGTAGATCCTGACGCCGTAGATATATAGTTGAATCTATTAGAAGGATATTTCTTAGTTCATGACTTTTCCGACCAAGAGAATATTATTTTTTCACTCCTCAAAGCTACCCCCCGTGTCAAGGACAGGTGGGAAACCTATTGTGAGAAAAAGGATGAGGGGTAACCCTCTCTGTTCTCGGCCATACCCACTTGAAATTATTGTTGAGACACCATCAAGCAACAATATTACCCTGTGGGGAGATATGAGGACAAGTACATACAATGGACTACACTACGATAATAAAGGGATCAAGATGTGCTTGAGCTGACGAATTTATTCCATACCCTACACACAAATTTGGGTATCAAAGATTCAGAGAAACATTTGGAGCTGAAGTACTGTAGTTTTATGCACAGATAAATTCAGGAGGAAATGGAGTTCCTCGACATCTCCTCGCTCATGACAGAATACTAGTATGTTTCCAAGATTGAGTACAAATTGAAACAGAAGAAGCGAGAGTTTGGATCTATAAATCAAAAGCAAGGGAAAGGTGCCTCCAAACTATGGAACAAAGGAAAAAGCTAAGGCATGGTGGCCCAAGAGAACCTACTAAAGCCATAAGCAAAGAACAAAACCATGAAGCCGAAGAAGCGGGAAAGTGGTATGAGTTCCATAAGAGCTCCACTCACAACACAAGTCAGTGTCACGCCAAGTAGTCACTGGTGGCCGAGATGAGGGCTTCTGAATCAGATGCATGCTCTGACTCTGAATCATAACCTGACAAGGGGAATGAAAAAGGGAAGCAGATTATTGATGTGAAGCCCAAAGCCACCATTACCACTGCAAATATCCAGAAGGACAAATCGAAAGATATAGAGGAGGAGGAGCGTCTCTTCCACTCTTATATCTGGGTAAAGCATTCCCTGCTATAGTTCATTGTCGACAGTGGGAGCCAAAATAACCTCATTTCAACAGAGTTCGTGAAGCATTTGGGCTTGCTAACTATACCACACCCACAATCGTACACCATCAGGTGGCTTCACCAGGGAAGTGATCTCTATGTCAGCCAACAATGTCGCCTTCCCTATAGCATCAAGCCCTTCACAGATGAGGTATTATGTGACATTGCTCCTCTTATTGCTTGTGATGTATTATTAAGACAACCATACTTGTGGAAGTGACATGTTGTGTATGAGTCTTGGACTCGTGCTTTTATTGTTACTTTGGGAAATAAGTTGAAAAAGGTACATGAGGTACCACCACCTGTGGTTATCTCTTTGGTTACTAGAAAAAAATGTAGTAAGCTCATTTCCAAAAACGAGATTTTTTTTCCTGATGATCCACCCCAAGGGAAAGAAGAATACTGTGGCCATGACCTCTAGACAGGGCTCCTCCACATGACAACAGCAAATGGACAAGGTCATGGAGGAGTACAGGCACATATTCACCTCACCCACAAGGGTGCCTCTACACTGTCAAGTGAATTACCCAATTGATCTGACCCCAGGTGTGTCGCTACCCAATGGACCGATCTATCAATGTTTTTTTCTGGAAAATGATGAAATCAAGAGGAAAATTTAGGAGTTGCTGTAGAAAGGTCACATCCGACCAAGTTCATCACCCGATGGGAGTTTGATCGTGTTGGTGTAGAAGAAGGATGGGACTTAGAGACTTTGTATTGACTATCAGGTGCTAAAGAATATCATTTTCTGGAATAGGTACTTGATCCCATAGATTGATGACCTTTTGGATCAACTCTAAGGGGCGAAATATTTTAGAAAGATTGACATGAATTCTTAGTATCACCAGGTACCAATCGAACCCTCCGACGTGTGGAAGACTGCCTTCAAAGCCAAGGAGGGCCTTTTCAAATTGCTAGTCATGCCTTTCGGGTTGACGAATGCTCCCACAACCTTAATGAGGCTGATGGAAGGCCTCTTGTGGCCATTCACCAACTCATTTGTAGTAGTGTACTTGGATGACATCCTGATCTTTAGCCAGTTGGGAAGAGCACCTCCACCACATCTAACAGGTCCTCTAAACACTGTGGTAACGTAGTTTGTGTGCCAATTTAGAGAAGTGCACTTTTTCATGAACTAGGTTCAGTATATGGATACATTATTGATGAATGGGGGGTGCATGTGGATCCAACCAAGATCCAAGTAATTTGGGATTGGCAGGACCCGACCACTCTAACAAAGCTGCGTAACTTTCTGGGTCTTTCTAATCTATACGGCAGGTTCATGTTGGGATTCTCTCATATCACTTGGCCCTCGAGTCAAGTCACCAAGGGAGGAGCGAAAGCAAACATCTTTTGGTCGGAATATCAACAAAAGGCGTTCGTAGAATTGAAACATCACCTCTTCTCTGCCCCAGTTCTCACATTACGAGACTTGCAATAACCATTTTGTATCGAGACAGATTCCTTTGATTATGCTATTGCGGCCGTTCTTACTCAACAGGGGCATCCAGTGGCATATCACAGCGAGACACTATCCGACATAGTTCGCAAGTATCCCACTTATGACAAAGAAATGTATTCCATTGTGCTGGCATGCTACCAATGAAAGAATTACATTTTGGGGAAGGAAACAATCATCCACATAGACCACCGACCCCTATAGTTCATACAGACACAAGGGAAATTGCAGAACGATCGCCATCAGAAGTGGTCCAAACATCTACAAAAATTTTATTTCAACATCAAGTATAAGAAGGGAAGCACCAATAATGTCGCAGACTGCTTCAAACAACCACCGATCGTGGTGCTAACCACCTTTCTCAACTCTTGTGGGCACGAGACTTCTGATTATTTTCTTCTCTATAAGAGTGATCCAAAATTCGGCAACACATACAGGACACTCTTGGAGGGTACATAAGTTCCAAATTTTCACCTCTAGGATGCACCACTATGTCACCTAGGACACCTTTGTGTTCCTTCAAGCGAGCGTGCTAAGATGATTTGGGAAGCACACTACAATTGAGTCGCTAGGCATTTCAGGGCAAGAAAATAGTGGGAGTACTTCAAAAGTATTTCTATTGGTCGAAAATTCGATAGGATGTTGGGAAGTACATCAGTTCCTGTACTGCTTGCTCCATTTCCAAACCGACCATCAAGAAGCAAGGCCTCTATACTCCACTACCTATGCCTATTTGACCTTGGGAATCCATATCCATGGATTACATGTTGAGCCTTCCTTCTACTAAGCATGGAAATGACTATGTTTTTGTGGTCGTCGACAAATTCTCAAATATGGCCATTATGTCAGCCTACAAGAATAATATCACAGTAGAAGCTAATGCTAAACTCTTCTTTGAATGAGTGTGGGTGCACTTTTAGATCCCACAGTCTATCATCTCAAATCGGGACAACAAGTTCCTCAGCACATTTTGGTCTAGCCTCTAGTCAATGTTGGACACCAAGCTTACCAATTCCACAACTTTCCATCCCCAAACTGATGGCCAGATAAAGGTCGTCAACAAGATGATTGTACACATTATGTGCATGTACAATTCAAAGAATCCATGCACATGGGATGAAATCCTTCCCTATGTACAACACAGTTATAATCGATCTATCCAAAGCTCAACCGACCACAGCCCCTTTCAGGTGGGCCTGGGGTTCCAACCACTATGTCCCATTGACATATCCATGCCATTTGTGGCTACTCAGGATGATTCATCTCATGTCCAGTCTAAAGCCGACAAAGTGAAAAAATTCATTGAGCACATTCAGCACATCCACTAGTAGGTTCATGACATATTGGACAGAGCAAATTATAAGTACAAGAAATGACATGATCAACATAAGGTGTCACACCAATTCTAGGTGGGCGACAAAGTGGTTAAATTTTTAGAAGGAGCGCCTCACTGGACCCCACCGCAAGCTTCACCCGCTCCGATATGGGTTGTACACCACCACCAAGGATGTAGGGAACAATGCCTTTGAGATTAGTATTCTGCAATTCCTTGGTCTGCATCGAGTATTCAATTTGGACTGCCTTTGGCCCTATTTCCCACTTCTACTGGACACCTCTAACATTGCAGAACAACTCACACAAACATAGTTAAACCTAGTCTGCATGGAACTTGACACCACAGATTGTATCATGGACACGCAAATCAAGAACACTGGCTAGCATAAGATCCAACTGTATCGGGTTTTTAAAGTTAGCCAAATCCTACACCAAGGCAAGTGGTTCACTAGGGACCAAGTTCAACAAAATTTTCCTCATCTCATGGAGGAACTCAACGCAATGGGGACCATTGCTTCCTAAGGGGGGAGGAATGATTCAGGTGGATATTGGTGGCCACCCACCTATTCCACTTAGAGCCCTACCATTGTTTCTTTCATTTTTTTAGTTTCCTTAATTATAACACAATTTACTATTTTGAGCAATTTTTTGGGTCCTAAACTTTCAGAGCCATTTTGAGGCCCTAAACGAAGTTTTTTGGGTATCAAACCTCCGGAAAATTTGAGTCTGTTCTCGACTTGATATATGAGTCTGTTTCAGACTCGATATTCGTTGTCATCAATTGTATTCCTCAGATATATCTGTCTAACGATGTATCATGTGCGTCAAACAGAGATAGTATGCCAAAGTTACGACCCTGGGAAATTGATGTACCAATTTACCTCGACGGGGCCCATATTCTGGTGTTTCATCTCCTAGGGTTAGTTTTTTGGATGTTTAGGGTTTTCCATTGTTTCTCAATAATATATAGGACTTCGAGACTCATTGTAACATAGATTTCAGAGGCATTTAGCCACCACATATCTTCTTAGAGATAATATACCAATGCCCTAGATAGTTTATTTCCACTTTGTCTGTAAACAAATTTCAGTTCTTTGATATTAATGAAATGAAGTGTTATTTCCACTGAATTTTTATATTTATGGTTATATGTGTATTCTATTTTATTCCTGCATAAATCCAGATCATGACACAATTATTATTTCAGACTGTATGGATACATTTTTGGTTTCCCACATCCATGATTAGTGATCGAGATTATCAATTTGTCAGGAAATTTTGGTCAAGCTTGTGGGGACTCATGGATACTAAATTGAAAAAGATATAATTACATCCACAAAAATATGGCCAAATAGAGGTGGTGAAAAAAAAAATCATACATCTTCTTCTTGGTTATTGCAGTAAGAATCCTAAGTTGTGGGATGAACATTTGAACTATATTTAGCATGCTTACAACTAAGCCAAGCATTTTTCAAATCAAACATCACTATTTGAGGCATGCTTGGGATACCTGCCAAAATATCCTTTAGATTTTATCTTTGGGAAGGATGTTGCTATTGATGGACATAGTGACATAGATAAGGCCAAAAGATTCAACGGAAAAAGTTCAATTGGTACCTCAGATAGTTCAAGAATAGTTGGAAAAAAATCAAGCCAAGTATAAGACAAGACATGATAAGCATCGTGTGGATCACAGTTGTAAAGTCAGTGATGAAGTTTGGCTTCATATTAGCAAAGAGAGACTCCAAGGAAAAGGTAAAAAACTAAAACCAATTCGATATGGTCCATTCAAGATTTTGCAAAAGAGTGGTAATAATGCCTTCATATTGGATTTTCCTTGATATATGAAAATTTATGTAGTTGTTAATGTTGATAATTTTAGATTGTATGAGCCTCCTTTGATTGAATATCAATGAGAGAATGTTCTATTTCCTTCAATTTAAGATTTATATCTTGAATACCTTGAATAATTGCAGCAAGACATAATCCTTGACAGGAAAACAAGGAATTCAAAATGAGGGAATGTGGATTACCTTCTTGTGGGGCTCAAAGGAACAAATCCAAGAAAATCCAAATGGATTGAGATTGGAAGGATGAGGAAATTGTACCTTCATATTTTTTTGACTTGAAATGATCTTTTGGAAGTCCAAAAGCTTCTAGTGGGGAGGAATGATCTAGTAGATCAGTAAAATGCTCAAAATTCAAAGTTTTTGAAAGTTTTCGAAATTGGCTCCAAAATGAAGCTATCGTCTCCATGAATCCAACACAACTCGTTTCACTCAAAACTCATATTGTATGCTCCTAATATTGCGTTCTTTATGTTTGATCAAACAACTAAAATTTTGTTATTGGGTTACAGGTACACCTAATTTGAAGTTCATACGCTGACTAGGCAAGTGTATGGGCAGTTGACCCTCTATTTTGAGGGCCAATGGTTTTTTGACAAGTGTATTTTTTTGTATTGGCTCATGAATGGTGGGTCTTTATTGGTTAATGATCGGCTAATGGGGGAGAGGAAAATGGGTCAATCTTTACTTGCCACTTGGCCTTCTATTGGCCTATTAAAATTTGGTATGGGTCTCTATTAAACTCCAAGAGAATATAACTGTAGACCTTCGAGGTGGCAGCATAGTGCTCCACCACTACACCATCGGTATTTCCTATTAACCATAAAATGCAGGTTCTATTTAAAGTTTAATGGTATTTGAATTGGGTTTCGGGGTCTAGGTTAACCCCTAGCCCCCAGTCCATCCCATGCCATGACACCACATATGGCACAACCAAGGGTGCTTGGTTAACCCGAACCCCAACCCACATGCCACACCATAGTTTAGCGAGATTTGAGTCACCATTAACTTGAAGTTTCAAATACTTAAAATGACACCCAAACCATATAGTAACCATAGTCACCGGAGAGTGAGTTATGGTTTAAATTTGGCGCGTGGTCTAGAAATTTACCAATAGTCTAACCATAGTTCAATACATACCACATATAGTTTAAATGGAGTTCGTAACCAACAGGAAATCCACCACAGTTACCAACCAAACGACAGTTATGGTAGGGTTAAATTGGAGTGTTTTTTTAAAACTTACCTAAGATCCAACGAAATAAATAATGCCACTTGAACCTTTTTAATTGGTTCATGTGGGTCACTAGAAATTTAAGGTGTCCAACAATTTTCACCCGAACTGGCACAAATCTCACCAGCGCAGGGAAAATTTATCCCTCTACATGGCCGAAAAGTATGGAAATTGTAGGATGGATTGCATGTGGGTGCGAATTGGAGGAAACTTAGTAGGAAAATTGTTCTGGAGCATAAATTAGTCATTTTTTAACCTTTTTTATTGTATAAAGAGTCCAAGTAGGTGTTTTTTACTATTTTGGAGCCATTGACAATATGTTTTTGCATTCTGAGCACTGTAACTTTACGTAAACACATATTTTTGAGCATAACGAAAGAGGCACAACATTGGAAGCTGGACTAGGAGATGTAGACCTAGAGGGGTGAACTCCTTCATCATTTGTTGTCTTGTGTTTATGTTATGGTACTATTGTCTCTTTTATTTTCTGTAAAAATGAGTTTAAAATCACCATTTATGTGTTAATGTAACATACATAATTGCACAAAAACCCTAAAACATTCAAATGAAAATTTCGTCAAAAACCTTTAAGTTTTAATATTGAGATCAGGATTAGTGGTGCATGATCTTAGGGGGAGTTATGCATGTGTGATATTTCACTAGATCAACCTTGATAATGATTTCATATGTTGCTATATTATTATTTTGGTGATGATTTATGCTACTAATTCTGCGTCTGCTAATTTTTTTTGTTTAGGAAAATATATTCCATGTTCAGGGGGAGATATGGCTATATGCTTCTGAGAAAAAAATATCATTTTATATGCCCTTCTTATTAAGGACACTCATGTATCTACATATCTCCTATTGCATATAATCATTTAGGATTTTATGTGGTGTTAATAGAGTGGCACAGATTCAGGGGGGTTTATCATATACTATGATTGTTGGCATATTAGTTGTGACAATGGTTTGTTGCAGATTGTTGATGATTCCTATATGATAATTGGGTTTGTTGATCCATGACGAGTTTACGAATAATTTTTGATACCTCATTACAAAATATTATGTTGTTACTATTGTTGATCTGTTTCCTTGATGTATTTCTTGCTGGAATCTTCATTGATGAGGAGGATATATATGCTACTAATATTGCATTTGGAAAATCTAATGATATTAGGATTGGTGATGAATATATGACAAAGGTTCATGGGGAGCATCTTATATGCTAGCAATGGCTCATTGTTGGCATTATGGTTTCATATGAGTTCATGGTTATTGGTAGTATGATCAATATTCTTACATTTATTATTCAATGCATTCCTTACTCCTGGAAGATATATATGATGGTGTCACTATGTCATAGATGATGTTGGTTGATATTCAATATGTTGCTAATTAGTCCTATTCTACTTAATGGCTTGTGATGTTGGAGGTATTCGTTGACTTCACATATGTTGTTGATGAGTCTCTTGGAAAGTAATAAATGTGATATCATATGTTATTGTTGATGGATGTCTTGAATATTGATCATGAAAAAATGAAATAACATGTATAACAATGTATCATCATCTTTTGGTCAATGTATCATGAAGATATCCATTTTATAAACATTGTCAAATTCATTCATGTATGGGCTACTGGGGATCAAATTCATGTAATGTATGTAACCCCATTTCTTTGGGTGATTAATGGAAACTTAAGATCATAGAGTCATTGGTTGTGTTAATCATGCTTATGGGAAGGATGTGCTTATGACAAACCATGCATTTTCTTCATAAAAATTCTTTTACCTATTTAGCATATCAAGAAAAGATTTAGTGTATGTTCAGGGGGAGAATTTTCAGAGTGAGAGGTAATGTGCAGATCTAGTAGCATACCTTATTGTTTCACAACCATGGATCAAACTTATAGTGTTGAGAATGTTAGGGGAAGTACTTATCTAAATTTGATTTTGTCATTTTCCCTTGATTTCAAAGGGGGAGAGAAGGACTTGGTCTTTTTCAAGATGTTGACACCAATTCCAAATGGGGATATTGTTGGCATTATGGCTAATGTGTTATCCTTGATGTCAATCGGGATGTCAACTTATCACAATATGTCATAATGATGTCACATTATCGAGTACATAACTGACGTGCTTAGTTAGGTTAAGGATGGATGATAATTATTGGTGTCTAAGGATATTTTCATATTATATAAATTCTTGATCAAGTGTATTGGAACCTTAGTCATAGGTTTCATTTGAAGAATATTGAACAAGGTGATGTTTGTAAAACATACACAGCTCCTGTGAACAAAATTCATGTACATACATAGGTTTAATGAACAAGAGTCGCGTACATGACCCTGCACATGGAAAACAGAAACCATGAACATTTTTCATGGTAAGCTCCCATGTTTTTTTGTCGCCGACGTCTAATTGATCCCATCAAAAATTACCGTCAAGAAATAAAAGGGAATCATTGGTATTATTGGCAAGGAAAAATATATATATAATTTGGAGATTGAGCATTTGATGTGTTAATTTTTGATGAGATATTCAATGTGATTTGGTTTAGAACATGTGTGCACCAGATCGCAATGATTGAAGATTGAATGGGTGTGTATATTTGATGCAGATCAAGGAGAAATTATTAGGCAGAGCTAGTTTTTTTTGTTCACAAAGACTAACAAAAGTTAATACATGAGTTGTAGGTCTAATACAGGGAACATTTTAAGGATGGAAATTTATCTTAAAGTTTAGAAAACTTGGTGAATCTTACGAGTCCCTGATATGCAGATTCTAAAAATTTTGGCGATATTTTTTTAAATATATCCAAATTTCTAATGAATTTATATAGTGTTTATAAAATTTTGACAAATTTTAGGATAATATAATTTTATACTATAAAATTTGGGCGAATCACTTTTAGAAAAAAATGGAAATTAGTGAATATTTGTTTTTTGAAAAACCATGGAAAACTAGCTGACCTATGAATATTAGCCCCTATTCTAATGTGTTTTGTTGCAGGAAGGTGGAAGGGGTTTTTTCCAGATATGGAAAGAGATTATTTCTAGTGGTATATTACTGATTCAATGAATGGAAAAAAAATAGTTTTCATGATATATGTACATTAGTCGATTGTTGGGTTCATGATGAAGTTTTTATGTTTCTAGTTGATGAAGCCCTTTTGTTTTTTTTTACATATTGTCACATGTCTATTGAGATATGGTTGATTGTTGGATCTTGTTGAAAATACATAGATTGTGTTTGCAAAGAGCATTGAATGACTAAGTTTTGAGATCTGTATGCTACTTGTATTCCATAATATCACGTACATATGCAAATATCCTTCATAACAATCATGCATACGTTTTCGTATAATATTTTTTTAAAATTTCTTCTTAATCTGAGTTGTTAACAGTTATTTTGTTGTTGATTGATGTATGTGACGAGGTTATATTTGAACAGAAAAAATGGCTTGCTAGAGAAGCTTTGATATTCAGTCTACTCAGATATGTACATTGGTTTTATGCATAGGAAGCATGTATATACATAGATCTATTTTAATTACAACTGTGTATATATTCTGAATTTATTATGGAAATTTTTTTGCCTGAAATATGTTCATTACAGAGGTTTTGAGGTTGATGTGGTATCTTGTTGAGCAGAGTTATATGTTTCATGAATATGAGTATGATGTTTGGTTTGGAATTTGATGAGTAAATATTGTTGACTAGGTTAGTGTTGGTATTCTCTTGGTTGTCTGGTGATTGGTATTTAATTATTCAACGATCTAGTTGTAGTATTCTATATTTGGTATTTGGTACCTTTTTATATAGTTTGAGCATATTTAGTTGATCAGTGTTTGGTTTTAGAGAGGTTATTGGTATTCAATGATTGATCATATTATTGGGTGTGGGTATAGTTTGAAAATTAGATGAAATGTGGCCTACAGGTTTTTGATGTGTGTTTGAGTCTAATGGATCCAATGTGAAATATTTTGAAACATGGTCCAAATAGGTGCTTAGGTTTAGAGCCTCAAGTAAGGGAGTAGTAGCTTCCTTCCAGTAGGAGTCAGTAAAATTGACCAGGCAGTAGTAGCTTCCTTCTAGTGAGAGCTAGAGAAACTAGAGGTTGTAGTCTATTGCATGTAGGAGCCTGCGTACTCATAAGGGTCTATGAAATTACACGATGTAAGAGGATTTTCTTTATAATAAGAAAAAACAAAAAGACGACAACAAAAATGGTTTTCTCCCTATTTGGGTTTCCACCTAAAATCCCAGTGTTTGTATGTGTCAGATATGTGTTACGATTTATCTCCTTTTGTGTTGAATACTACTCATGGTTAATGGATATTGAATAGATAATGAAATAATGATTTAGATAATTGTGAAAAATCATGTAATTTTCATATACGTTACTTGTGTTAATTAAAAGCGTGTACACACATGTGTTCCCCTAAGAAGAATTGAGTATAATTTTCTGAATATTCAATTGAATATTAAATGAAATTAAATATTGATTCAACCACCCCCCCCCCCTCTCAGTATTTCTAAAATTGACTACAAAGATGAGAGAGTCTTGACATATTCCTAGCACTATCGATGATATACCAAACAAATGGTATAAAATTGAAAATGATTCAAGGGAAATGCTTTAGTGGAATGAGTTAAAGAATAATTTTATAAAATGTTTTAAGTTTAATTCTACTGAAGAAGAGCTACATGAACCATATCATCACATTAAAAAATTAATTTCAAAGAAAACTACTATTTAAAAAGAACAAAAAGGAAAAGCATAATCGAATGCCCTTATACTTTGACATGTAACTATTTATCATGCCAATGATTAATAAAAAGAGAAACTTCCTGATAGAGATGGAAAATATTAAACATTGAGGGTTAGATATTTTGTTGGAAAAGGAACCATGTATATAACCATAAAAATGTTGGAACTATGAAGATTGTGTTTTCCTTGATGGCAACCTACTTGTAGCAGGATGCATATGTGTTGCCCTTGATGGAAACCTATCTGGTAAACATGTCAACATGATGGTAGAAGGATGAGTATACAGGCTAGTTTAGGTGTGAAAAAGAGATTGGAGAAAGGAATATCAGTTCAGAGACAAATGAATGATGAAGGTAAAACTTGAGGAAGTATACATGGGTTCTGTGAAGTAAAGCCGCATACATACCCAGGTATGGTGAATAAAATTCATGTACAGTTTCTTCACCATGGTATTCTAAATACCAGGGGTATTTACCGTGTTATTTTCATATAGTAATGAGTGCGCCAATGAATATTTTATCTCATTAAAGAATACCATCGACATTACTAAGGGTTTGGCCTAAGTTATTGGTTAAGGCCTGAGCTATAGAAGGAGATGGGGATGAAAGTGCTAGGTGTGTATGTAATGTGTTATTGATGGATTATTTGATATCAAATAAGTGTGCATCGGGGAGTATGATGATGGATCTGATCTAATAGATCTAAAAATATTACGCATTGGATGATTTGTTTATGGGTTGATAGATCTATGATGATGATGTTATGGTATGTGTTGGTGTGGAGCCTGGTTATCTTCTTTATTTAGATGTATCATGGTGTTGGACCCTTGTTATTAACGAGTCGACAACATCACTCGTCATTTAAATGCTGCCTGAGGGGTCCGCGGGGGGGCGACTGCGTCTTTATGGAGCCCCTCCTAGTGGGGGGTTTTAGGGGCAACACCCGTGAAGCTAAAAACATATGTACAATTTCCTTGTAAAAGTATTGAAATTTCTAGTCAATCTGGGTCATTCATTAGGCATATTATCTGACAGTAGAAGTTATGTTTAATTTAGGGTAATTTTACCTAGAAGGCAACCCCTCGTTTTTTATGAGGGTATTGTATTGCAATTGTGTATTGTTGGGAATCATGACTGTCATTAGACCAAAAACCACAGGTATTAGTCAATGATTTCATCACGAGAGATAAAGATCCACGAGAGGTGTTTAGTCCATGTCACCAAACACATGGGGAGTGTTGGTTTATCCAATGTCTAACAATCCCCCCCCCCAACACGAGACGGGTGTGTATCAAACTCGTGAACTATGATCTGATGCCACTTGTTGGGAATCACGATTGTCATTAAACCAAAACTTGCTAGTCAAAAATCGCATCACAAGAGATAAGGATCCATGAGAGGCAGTTATTCCATGTCACGGAACACACGAGGAGCATTAGTTTATCCAATGTCCAACATGTATTGTATGTTTATTCTCATAGCGAGAAACACAAAGGGAGACTATGATAGAGAACATAGGATATTACAAAAAATCTGTTGTAGGTTGTGTCTCTTCATTTTGATGGATAATAGAAAGGAAGGATTGGTTGTTCGAGGTGGACGTAGCCCAAATTGGGTGAACCACGTATATCTGTGTCTCTCTGGTTTTATATGTTTTTGTGTTTTTGTTTCCGCATATTTTATGTGTTGAATTGCTTTGTAAAATATAATTTTCTAACAATATGTGTCTATTATAGTGTATGCTGAGATTTGGGTTTGATTTCTATTCTGTTGTGCAAAGAAGATATGGCTCAATAGTTACAGATATGTATGCAGGTTCGCTTTAGAAAGATCACATACATACATGTATCTACTTCAGGATAGTCACATATATATTATGTAGTATGGACATATATGTACATGGGTGTCAGGCATGAAAGGTGTGTACATACACATAATTTATTCATATGAGTCATGTACATATGCTAGGGTTTTGGAGTATGAGCTAATGACAATGGTTGATTTGTTCTCTTGTGTTTGTTGTTTTCTTATAATGATGTCTCTCTCATGAAAATTCGTGTTTAAAAATTCTAGTTAGGTTGAATTGTTTATGGAATGATATTTTAACTAAAGAGAATGCTTCTATGTGATGATTTGTATGTGGTTCATAAATCAATTATGAGTTTAGTATGTGTTTCAGTAGTGCAGTGATTTAGATTTAGGGTTCAATATTTTTGAGATATATATGTAGGTATAATTAAGTGAAAGAACGTATATAAGTGGATATTCTTCAGAACAGTAGCACATATATTCTGACATATTTTTGATCAGGGTTTGCAGTGGAAAAAATTAGTTTCAGTGATGAGTAATAGTGTATGGATTGGTATATTGATGAGTGAAAAAGCATTGACATGATTTGTTCCGGTTTAGATTGATTGGTCGTAATGGTTGATTGAGATTCCGTGATTGATTTTTTGATTTAGCTGGTTCAATGATTGAGTGATTTGCTATAGTGATTGGTTTCAATTTTGATATTTGGTATTGGGAGTAAATGATGGTAGTGGGCCCAGTCTGGAAATTTAATGAAAAGTGGCATACAGGTTTGATGTTTTGAGTTAGGTGGATCCAGTATGAAATATTATGAAACACGGCCCACAAAGGTGTTGAGGGTTGGCACCTTTAGTGAGGAAGTCGAAGCTTCCTTCTAGTGGAAACTGGTAAATGTGATCAGGGGGTTGGAGCTCCCTTCTGATGGGTCCTGGTAAATGAGATCAGGGGGTTGGATCTCTCTTCTAGTGGGTGTTGAAGAATTAAAGAAGGATATATCCTTCTACAGGTGGGTGCCTGCATTCTAGTATGAATCTGCACCAATACAAGATTTTAATATGTTTTCTTTGTAATAAAAGATAGAGACAAAGACGATAATAGCAGTTGTTTTCTCCCACATTGGGTTTCCACCTTAAAATCCTAATGTTCGTGTGTGTTTATGTGTTGCTTATGTGTGATGGTTTATTCTATTCTTACTGCACATGGTGAATGTTTAATTAGTGTCTAAATATGTACATATGCACTGGTTAAAGTTAAACAATGATGAATTAGTTGAAAAGTTAGTTAACTAGATATACGCTACTTTTCTTCATCACAGTCGTGTATATACGATGATGTACTTCATTAAAGTCCCGTATAGAAGTATGAATAATAAATTAAAAGGTTTAAGTGAGTTTTAAAATACTGATTCACTGCCACCCCCCCCCCCCCCCCCCCTTCCCCCTCTCATTATTTTTCTCAATAATTGGTATCAGAGCAGGTCCTTCAGAAGAAGCTTAATTTCTTGAATTGGATCAGGGATGAGGGGAAAAAATAAAAAGAAGAAGATGTATCAAAGAAACTATGATAATGAAGATTTTCTATCATATGCATTAATAGATGGCAGAAAATATTCAGATTTAGAAGCACCTCATTTTCTATTGATTGGGAATGAATAAGATAACATGAAAGAATTATCAGGTGCTTGTTTTTGTTCTACCTGTGATCCATTTTCGTGTTACTATAATATTGATGATAACGAATATGAACTTGAATCAAATGAATTTTATCTTATGGGTGTTAGGGTCCTATAATTTTTATAGGGTCACTTGATTATAGCTGATTATTATTATATTTGAGATATTGTAAATAATATTTCATCTTGCAAATTATTTCCAAGAAGGGGAAAGGTATGGAGTTTAGGGAGCTGTTTGCATAACAATTTTGGGATCAGACCATGTTGCAGGTGTTCCCATCATTAATTTCTCAAAAGAAAATTTCCAACAATGTATCTGGTGCTTCAAACCGACATCCAGATCAATAGAAAGAAAATAAGAGGTGTCTGCACATTTAAATGCACCCTTGATTGGTACAATATAGGCCTTGTTTTCAAAAGTTAGGATATAAAGCATGAAAATGTTTTATTTATGTTTTAAGCGATATGGGCCTTTACCTAACTATTAGCACCCATTATATAAAGTGGAAAACAACAAAACCATTTGTCGTGTAGCAAATAAGTGGTGGGCATGATCCAATCCATGATTTACATATTATTTCAAATCGACGGTCCACGATGCTTTTCGAATGCCTACCCTTCTTACCTTTATCGGGGGGGGGGGCCTGAAAAGAGGTCTCCTCCCTACTGGTCCCACCCCCATTTTCAGCTCCGCAACATTTAAATGCACCCTTGATTGGTACAATATAGATCTTGTTTTCAAAAGTTAGGATATAAAGCATGAAATTTTTTTATTTATGTTTAAAGTTATATGGGACTTTATCCTAAGTATTGGCACCCATTATATAAAGTGGAAAAAAACAAAACCATTTTTCGTGTAGCAAATAAGTGGTGGGCATGATCCAATCCATGATTTACATGTTATTTCAAATCGACGGTCCACAATGCTTTTCATCCCCCTGCCCTTCTTACCTTTATCGGGGGGGTCTGAAAAGAGGTTTCCTCCCCACTGGTCCCACCCCTACATGTCAGCCCCAAAAAATTTCGAGCCCCCTCCCCACTTCTCAATACCGTATACCACTCCTACCCCCCTCTGAAAACCGCCCATCTCCCGCCAATGTCTATTACCCCCTGTCACGTCATTTCCCCACTATGTCGCTACTCCCACGCCTTCCCTCCAAACTCACATGTTAACTATTTCTGCCAACCATGTGCCTCCACATTATCTCCCACCTCCATGTCACCTCTTGCCTCCACGTCATATGTTTTTTTCATGGTCAGTTAAAACTATGTTTTTTCCCCTATACAACACAATAATTTCAAACATGGTTTACAAACAACTGACATAAAATTTTCAAAAAATGAAAGAGGTCCCAGACCTAATAAAAATGAATCTAACACACCACTTTCATATTCCTTCATCCTCATATACAAAAACCTCTCTCAGTTTTCTAACAACTATTATGGTTTGAGTGATTTGGATAAAGCTTTGCAGGCATATTTTCTAGAATTTTCTTGTTTTTAACCAAAATTTTCAAATGTTGTTTCCGAGCAGGTGGGAATGAATTTACAAAAAATGAAAGAGGTTTTTGCTGGTAATATCCGTATGTACAAAAACCTATATCTTTGTTTCCAAAAAATATTATGGTTTGGGATATTTGAATGAATCATTGAACAAAAATGTTTAAGAGTTTTTGTTATTTTAGCCATCTTTTTGAAATATGTTTTGTGGCCAAATGAGGATGATTTTTGGGAAACTAGAGGAGGATTTTGTTCCTATGATTCAAAACTAAAAAATAATATCTCAATTTTCACACAGATATCAGGGATTGGGATATGTAATCTCATCATTTCAACCTATTTTTATGACTGTGCAATGTCTTGTTTTCATCACCTTTTTATAGAGAATATTGTGGCCAATAAAAGATAAATATTTTGACACTGGAGGAGGTTGTTGTTCCTAAGATTCCAAAATACAAACACCTCTCTTAGTTTTTACATAAATATCTTAGATTTATATATTCAAAGGGATCATTGGACCCCATTTTTTAGAATTTCGGGAGGAAAAAGCTCAAAGATAGTTAGTGACTTGGAGGCCACCTCATCAAATAAGAGTTGCTATCAAATTCTAATTTATCTTCTTTGTCACCAAAAATGCACAAATATAGTGTGAAGTATATTCATTAGTTTTTAATGTCCTATATTTTAGTTCTATTTGTGTAGCACAGTTAGAGATATTTGTAATAAATCTTGATATTTTTTCAAGGTATTTTAGTTTAGAAGTTTTATAAATACTTCATGATTTGAAGTGATAGATGTTGGGATTTTTAATGAGAAATACCACCATTCATTGCAACATTTTTCACTGAGTTCAAGTGAACTTTTGCAGTAATACAAGACAAGTTGTTTTTGTTGGGTATCTGTTATATTATTTCCACGACTAGTCACGCGTAGGGGGGTCACAGGGGGTCTGAAACCATTACACTTTGCAATTGATGTCAAAGGGGGAGAGAGTTGTTGCTCATTGGGTGTTGGGGAATCCATTCAGTTGACTAATGAAGAATATCGGGCATTGGAGTGTCCATCCATTGGGAGCTGGAGAAGAATGCTTTTCTAGATTCTAGGAAGTTGGAGCTTTATTTTTAATTGGAGTTGAATATTAAAGAATTATTAGAAAAGGATTAGGTGGTTTTTGTCCCAGAGTGGATTTCCACATTAAAAAACTATGTGCATTTGTGTTCCTCTTGTTTGTTGCTATCATTGTACAAACAAGGATAGTAATTGAATATTAACTAATACTCTAATTGAAAGGAATACTGATTCACCCCCCACCCCCCCCCCCCCCCATTTCCAACAATTGGTATCGTAGCTATTCCTTCATAGTAGTTTAACAAATTGGTCTATCTCTTTGGTGCAAGGTTACCAAGCATGGACATTGTTCAAAATGGATTTACATCAACTGCAGATGAACAAGGTAAGAAGAATTTGGTAAATGATGCAAAAGAAAGAATATTATTATCAGTAGACTTATTGAATCTGCTTATCATAAGGTGTTGGGTTGTAAAACCGCCAAAAATGTATGGGACAAGCTTGAGAATATATATGCAGGTGACTCAAATGTCAAAGAAGCAAAGCTTCAAATCTATAGAGAAATATTTGAGCAACTCAGAATGAAAGAAGATTGCAACATTGCTACATACTTCCAATACGTTGATGAAATAACCAATATTCTGGAAGGATTGGGAGAGCTAGTTGATGAGAATACTATTATACCGAAGATTCTTAGAACGTTACGAGGGAGATTCAACCCAAAGGTATCGGTCTTAGAATACAGTGCAAATCTCGACAAACTCAGCAAAGAGGAATTACATGGAGTTCTCATAGCATATGAAATGAGACTTGATGAAGAAGAGGATACTTCGCATCTAGAAACTGCGTTTGTTGCATCTAAGAAAACCAATAAGGATAAACAACCTTCAATTGAAAAGACATGCACCTGCAAGTGCGAAGAAAAGGGAGATGATGAAGAAGGTATTTCAGATGAATAATATGCTTACTTCACGAGAAAACTAAAAATTGGTAAGGTACAATTCAAAGGTAAACTTCCATTGGTATGTTTCAACTGTAATGAGGTTGGGAATTTTGCAGCAAAATGTCCAAATAGAAGTAATGGCAACTCAAAAGGAAAGAAAGTCTTTAAGAAATTCAACAAGAAAGGATCCAAAAGGAACTTTCTCTCTAAAGAAGATAGCTCATCATCCGATGAAGACAATGACAGTGAAGAAGAAGCCAGTGAGAGAGTATTTTTTATGGCCAAGCACAATAAACCCAAGCACAATAAACAAGAGGTATCAAAGAACGAAGAATAAGGATGGACCATAGAAGAATTTTATGAGGAAGCAATCAAGCTTATAAAAGATCTCAAGGCGGAGAATATCCATTCCAATAATCTTGAAGAACAAGTTCAAGGTCTCAAAATTGAAGTTGAAGAAAAAAAATGCATTGAAGAGTCACTTCAAAAGAATTTGGAAGAAAGCAACCAAGAAGGGGAAGAATTTGAAGCCGAACTAGTCTCACTGCGTGAGGAAGCGAAGAAATGAAAAACTATCCAAAACTATGCCAACAGCTCAAGGGATTTGGAAGAACTCATCAACAATCAACGATCTTACAATGAAAAAAATAGCATCGGTTACAAAGAAGAAGAAGCAAGACCTTCTACAACAAAATAAAATGAACCTATGAGATCTGGCATGCATGTAGACTTCATTGGACAAGATTCGCAAGAACAGCCTTGGAAGACAATTCCTCGACGAAAATTTCCATCCATGTACCAACATATTTTTTATGGCTACTATTATTCATGTGGAAAATTTGGTCATAAAGGTGCAGAATGTCGCACATACCCTAGGAACGAATACAATTCTAGGAGAACTGTCAATTATGAACCTCCCATAGCTCAGCAAAACATCAATAGATTTGAACATTTAAGAAATAATATTGAATATTACAAATGTCGAAACTTTGGACACATAGCCAAAGACTGCAGACTTGAAAATCCTCCAAAAGAATCTTCGAAGCCACAGAACGAACGAACATGGAAGAAGAAGAAGAATGATAATTGTGCTCTCGCTTTCAAGGCTCAAAAGAACAAAGATGTGTGGTATGTTGATAGTGGTTGCTCAATGCATATGACTCGAGATAGAAATAAATTTGTATCTCTGAAAGAGAAGAAGGATGGAACTGTGTCCTTTGGAAATGATGCATCTTCAAATGTTATAGGATCAAGTACTGTCACTCTCAGAAGAAAAGATTCTCTAGCGAAGAATGTTCTATTGGTTGAAAACTTGAATCACAATCTGCTCAGTGTTGGACAAATGTGTGATCAAGGACACACAATACTATTTAACTCCACGAAATGTGAAATCAGGAAAGGCGTGCATGGTGAAATTGTGGCTACAACAAGTTGAGCTCCAAATGACATATATGTTCTGGATGAAGCAACTAAAGCATGTCTAATAGCTAAAGAGGATGATACAATAATTGGTAGTAATGATGATCGACTAAGTAGGAAGTTTGCTACAAAGGTGTAAAGTGATTTTAGATACCATCCATTCATGAGTCGACATACTTTGGGCAGATAACCTTAACATTCCTCATGTTAAGAGAAAGGAATATTTATATGTCAAGCCAAGTACATCAAGGAAATGCTCAAGAAATTTAAAATGGAAGATTGCAAACCCATCCTTACTCCAATGGTAACAGGTTGCAAATTGAGCATAGATGACTCAGCTAAGGATGTGGATCAAAGGTTGTATAGATTTATGATTAGTAGTCTTCTATATGTAACAGCCTCCTGACCAGATGTTATGCAAGCAATTGGACAAGTAGCAATATTCCAAGCATCACCAAAAGAATCACATATTAAATATTCACCAGCATTGGAATATCTTCACCAGAAGCTTGGGATTCTCCCAAGTTCTCATTAGATTTTCCTTTTTCAGAATATAAAGGGGGAGTGGAAGTAGATTGCGGGTCTGCAGGACGGTTGTGTGTTAGGGGGAGTGGAACTGTGTACAGGTCCACACGATGGTTGTGTTTTAGGGGGAGTTACCCTTTGCCATTGATGTCAAAGGGGGAGCGAATGTTGTAGGAAGAGGTGTCATGATCGTAGGGAGAGTACTTGTGTTGCCATCAATGCCAAAGGGGGAGATTGTTGATTAGCAGTTGTCATTGATGTCAACCCAAGCAGCACCAGGGGCTAACCCAATATTGAATGGGAATTTTGACCTACCAAATTAATATATTATGGGTCAATAATGATTTTTATGGTTTCTATTTGTCGAGATTTTTTCGTTGATATATGGCACGCCATGTAATTCTTCATGATTTGAGAGATATTCATTTTGAAGTTTGTACCCCCAGTTAGTGGGCTAAAACCCCATGGGGTTGGGGCATTGGTCATTGAAAATTCATAATTAATTTTTTTTAAGCTCCTAAAATCCCTCCCACGTTCACTTGTTGAATCCCCTCTCAACCTAAGCATTTATATAAATTGTGATCCTCATTTCCTCCTTATGTAAGGGATTTCGCCATCTGAAACAAGTCATCGTGGAATTTTCACTCTATATTTTTTTCCACGAAGGTTCAGAAACTAAAATTGTTATGAGACAAAGCCAAAATCCTAAGGAAGCTGTTGTAAAAATTTCAGATGAAGGTGCACAATATTTTTGGAGATATGATCTGTGGAAGTCAGGGTTTGTGCAGGCTCCTGAAATTCATCTCAGAGAAGTGACCTTGGTAAATTCGTCATAACTCTCTCTCTAAGTATTGGATTGGAATTCCGTAAAAAGTGGTAGATATTACACATTATTTAATTTTTTCTCTATTAATTTTAGAGCCAAATGAAGAAACAATGACATGTGGCACGTCGTACAAGTGCTCTCTGCTGAAACAATCCATAATTAGGGCATTGTGAGAGATTGGGTATAACTCTCCCTTGAAGAATCCAAATTGGGTCAGACCTGTGGCATTGGAAATATGACTTAGAGGACTACTATAAGACCAAAAATCAAATATTGAGGATCTTAAATAACAGAGATACACCAGATTCAATATCGAGCTCCTAGAAGGCAAGAAAAAGCTAGATCATGTGTTGTCAAGGGTTGCAAAGGACCAGACTTTCTACGGCAGAAAAGCAAAGCAAGGTGCAGCAGAGGGTAGCATGACAAGAGAAGCAACCAAGTTTCATAATAGCAGCAAGAAGTTCATCCTATGAAGTCTTCAAGTGGGTAGCATTGCATACAATCATTGTACTGAGTTATTGTAAATACATTATTGTAAAAATTGTACTAGTGTCTATCTGTCAAGGGTTGAAGAGGAAGTGTTGGGAGGTCTAGGATCATCATTAGGTGGTTGTGTCAAAGTTTTGGTTATGGTCTATTTTATATTCTTCTTCTGTAAAGTGGACCATTTTCCTTGGTACGAGAGTCTATTCTTCTTTTATTCTTCTATAGGGTGGTAGGGTGGTGCTAGGGTGAGTTGTAGCTCATTGGGTGTTGCGGCATCCATTCAGTTGACTACGAAAGAATCTTGGGCGTTGGGGCATCCATCCAGTGGGAGTTGGAGAAGAATGCTTTTCTAGATTCTAGGAAGTTGGAGCTTTATTTTCAACTGGAGTTGAATATTAAAGAATTATTAGAAAACCATTAGGTGGTTTTTGTCCCGGAGTGGGTTTCCACCTTAAAAAAATGTGTGCATTTGTGTCCCTCTTGTTTTCTGCTATCATTGTAAAAAAACTGATAATAATTGAAGATTAAATAATTCTCTAATTGAAAGGAATACTAATTCACCCCCCCTCTTAGTATTTCCAACAGTACGTTGCGTCGGGCACAACGCCCCGAGAAAACATTTTTTGTCCTTATTTTCAGTGGACGGACCCGCCCATGGTTTGTTGCATGGGTTTGCACATGGTTTTGGGGCATGATGGTTTTCAGACCTTGGTATTTTGTAGATTCGGTCAAGGGAACTACAGTTATGTTCTATTTCAGGGTTAATGGATTGGGGTTTATGTATGCTTCAACATGTATATATATGTGTTGTAACACTAAAAGGAATATAATAAAAAATCAAGCCTGTCATCACAATTTGGGATTCAGGGGAAAATCTTTGTGTATATCTATTTTATGTTTTATGCTCTTGCTATAGTTTATTTTTTGGTTTTAAGATTTTTTTGCAGATGATTTCTATACAGGGTTAAAACCTACAGTTTCAATATTCATGTGCCATATCTATGTGGTGAAGTGCTTCTTACTATAATTTTTTTTCTTTTTTTTCATATGTGTTTCTTTTCTGAATTACTATGCAAGAAATTGATGAACAATTTTTTTTGAAACATAGACTCTGATTCTAGCTCTGGGTAATTTAAATGTTTTCCTTTGATATCAAGTTAAATAATTCTTAACTACTCTTTAGTTTTAATTGAACATATCTCTTTTATTCTATTACATTTCCTTTAAATCTAAAGGATCCAGTAGTATGTCTAGCTTTTCCTATTGCACTTAAGATTTATTATTTCTGCATTTGATCATCTTAAGCTCTTCTGACTCCATTTCCTAATGGTCTTCCCTTGTTGTTCCAAACAAACCAATTCAAAAACAAAACTATGAGCCCAATAACTAGCTTAAAATTCCTAGCAAATGAAGTCAAATCTCATAGAGAGATCCATCTCTTAGTTTAGGAGGGCTAGATCCTAAACTCCAAAGTGGTTTTGTGGTTACCTCTGGGTTTCCTTTAAATCCTTGGGAAATTACAGAGTGATAACATAGTGTAAAATCCACTATGGATGCATGGTTTCATCTTCCCATGGAAATATCAACAAGCTCCAGATTTGATTACTAGTGGTGGAAAATGATTAGAGATAATAAGGTTGAATTATTCACCCAATGAATCCATGTTCAAAATATCCAGAGGTTCAAAATTTTTAGGGTGACTCCACTGTCAAAGAATCCATATTTTAGAGCATCATGTCGACTCCACTACATGTTCATCAGATATTTTGCTGAACAATATGACAGATTCTATGGAAAACCCTATATCTGGTAAAGTTTTAAAACAATTCAGGGATAAGTTAGTAGATTTTCAAATAAATGAAGTTTTTCAGAGGCCATCATTCATTGTTTGAAATCGAGAAAATTTTCTCCCGAAGGTAAATATTTTTTTCTTGAGTTAATTATTGAAATATTTGAGAAGGGTATTGAACTTTTGGATTTTTAGATTCAGTCATATAATTTCCAAGATCCTAAAAAATTCTTGGAAAATATTCCTTCTCCAAAACAAGAGGATATTTTATTGACTTTTCATTTGCAGATTGATGAGAATTATGTTTCCGAGTACAAGTCTGAAATTGTAGAGTTGGAATCAAGGTTTAACCTTGAGGATACAGCTGAAGAAATCTTCCATGATCGACTGGTTATTGAAGGCCTGAAAGGTAAACTAATTAATCATGACTTTATTGATCATGTAACAAAATACATGGAGGTTCTTTTCAGCTTAAGTGTTCAACCATGTTTTCATTATAAGGACTAGATCCATCCATAGTTTCCATTATACATTAAAGCTTTGGTTTTGGGGAAAAAAGTCAAACTATCCACTTGATTTTACTAACAAATAGTTAAGCAGTCCACTTATTACAATAGCTACTTGATTGGCTTCATTGGTATTTTTGTATTATTTGATTCAACATGATTTTTAGCAGTGCAGGGTAGGTAGCAGTGTGCAAATAAGCTCAGTTCTTTCAACATTTTTTCAAGCATTCTTTCCAATTTTAGTTTCAGATTGTAATTTTAGATTTGAATTCAAGTGTTTCATATTCCAGTGTGTAGAATGGTTTTGATTTCAATTTGAATATTTTCAATCACAAGAGGTTTTTATGAAAGAGCAGGTTGTGGATTTTGTATCAACCCAATGGACCAGTCTACTAGTCTATTGTGTTCTTGGCCCTCAAAATGAGGATGACATCCCTATCGGAGCCTATGTTAGGGTCCTATAAATTTTATAGGGTCACTTGATTATAGTTGACTATTATTATATTTGAGATGTTGTAAATAATATTTCATCCCGCAAATTATTTCCAAGAAGGGGGAAGTATGAATTTTAGGGATATGTTTTCATAATGTTGGGATCAGATCATATTGCAGGTGTTCCCATCAGTAATTTCTAAGAATCAGTTTTCAAAAAATGTATATGGTGCTTCAAACCGATATCCAGATCAATATAAATAAAATAAGAAGGGTCTACACATTTAAATGCACCCTTGGTTGGTATAGCATAGGCCTTGTTTTCAAAAGTTAGGATATAAAACATGAAAATGTTTAATTTATTTTTTAAGCAATATGGGCCTTTATCCTAATTATTGGCGCACATTATATAAAGTGGAAAATGACAAAACCCTTTTTCGTGTAGCAGATAAGCGATGAGAATGATCCATGTTAGTTTCAGTATTTGCATCCTGCCATCAGCGATCAAAAATCCTCTTTTCATATCATATTAGGGTCTCATTCAGAAATTGTTGTCATTACACAAGGTAATCATTCCAAAATTTACTCATTGATCATAGCCCTAAAATAAAATAAAAATTCACTTTTTCCTAAATTTCCATTACTTGTTGGCTCATTTTCATAATTTGCTGAATGGCCATCATTCATGAGTTTTTATCACTTGTTTATTCATGTCACCATGAATTTCATTCAGGCAAGGCTCCTCATTAGGTCTTAGGGTTTTTAAATGTCCAATAATAAACCATTTCCATTGCATAAGAGTAGCAAGTAAGAAAGTGATCAAATAACCTCTCTTTACCATGTAAAGATGATTTGTAAGGAGTATTTCTTATTCCAAGATGTAATTTTTATTTCAAAATGTAATTTTTGTTTTCCATTATGTAATTTCATGTCACTCAACTTGTAATAAGTTCATGGTTCCCAAGCTGCTAGATCAGAGTTCCACATGCTAACAAAGCATCAAAAGTAAAAATGTAAAGAGTTTTCAATCATAAAATGATCAATGTGTAAATAATGCAGTCAAAAAGAGAAAAGGTATAGTTTCAAAGTGTAAAGTGAAAGAGAAGAAAATAGAAAGTGGGTCCCAAGGCCCCAAAGATCAAATTCATCAAGTATAAATACCACCATAAGACAAAGAAGAAGCTCATTTTCTATTGCAACCATCGAGCTCGCACTCCCTCAGCTCAAAAAACCAATTTGAAGGGTCAAACTTTAAGTTTTTGGGTGGCGTCGCACTTTTGGAGGGTGGTGTTGCCTTTTTTGAACAAGCACTGCACTTTTGGACAACACCACTACGTTTTTTGTTGAAGGGCATTGCGCTTCTAGGCAAGGCGTTGCGCTTTTGACCAGTTTTCGAAATAAGCTCCAAAACTCATGCAAATGGCTCCTATCCTCCAGAAAATGCTCTTATAATATTTTATCAAGTAATTAAGACCATTTTATCAGCTCCTTGCATTCTGAAATATTAATTTCATGCTGTTTGAGTTTTCATGAAAAATTGGCAGTTTGTCTAGTTGAAAACCCTAATCCCATCTCCTCATTCCAAATTTGATGCCCATAAACCTTGCATTCCCTTCCTACATCACTTTCAAACATGTCCCTACCCCCACAACACTATATCCCTTTCCCTAAATCCATTTTCCTCTAAACCCTAAGACCTAGGTATTTCAATTTTCCTAGGCACCCATACCCAAAACCTGTAATAAAATTACCATTTCTAATTCCCTAAGAATTTTAACCCCCTATCATCTCCCAAGTTCAATAACACATTCCCCCATCTCCATAATTTTTCCTAGACCTATCCCCACTCCCATTTCCTCATCCCTAGGGTTTCCAGATAAAAAACACCATGGAAGAAGACAAATATTACATGGAGTAAGAGGAGGATAGACAGGAAGAGGAGGATGGACCGGAAGAGGAGGATAGAAAATATATAAGGCCACATAAAGGAGGAAGGATTCTTTGACTTGATCCTACCAACACCAGAGAATTAATGGCCTCTCCCATGACTGTGAATTGTTTCAAACATGTGGGCTGCTTTGAATTTCTGTGAATTGGTCTAGAACTACAAACACTAGTCAAGAAGAAAGAGAAGGGTATGTTGAATTTTCTCATTGATACATCCATGATAGCATAGCATACCATATCAGGTCTCTATGAAGTGATTTTGAAGCAATTTTGAGAAAATTTGAAGAAAATTTTGGAAAATTTGAAAAACTCTTTGAAGGCACATGTTCCAGAAATGTCTTGTTTGGGAACCTTTTGGTAGAACATATTGTGGCAAAAAAAAAAAGAATTTTTGGAGACCGGAGAAGGTTTTTTTCCCTACAATATCAAAGTACAAAAAAATATCTTACTTTTTACACATGTATTACATAATGAGAAATCAATTCACATCTTCACTACCTATTTTTTTGCCTGTGCAAAATCCTGTTTAAGTCACCTTTTTGCAGATATGATTGTGGACAACAAACAATGAATTTTGAGAAACTGGAGGAGGTTTTGGTTCAAAACATGCCAAAGAAAAAAACCCTCTCACCATATTGAAAAAAATCTCTAGGTTAGGAGATATCGCTCTGTCTTGGAGGCCAATATTTCCATAAAATTCATAATTTTTACACTGTTTGACTGTCAAAAGCATGTCACCCTACGCGCTGTGATTTTTCTAGGGACCTCCAATGAAAAAAATAAAGGCAGCATTGGATTTAGAAGGCCAAATACAATCACCCTAGAAACTTTTCTAAGCTTTTTTGGGCCAATTGGTTAGTCAAAAAGTCAAAAAAGATATTGCTGCCCTGTTTTTGGGCTGGCGCTGCACTATTAATAATTCTTGGGAGATTGACCTTTTGGAGGGTCAAGTCAAGTCATTTTTGAAAAAAAAGAACAGTTTTGGAAACTATACAAGACAAGATTTCCAATGAGCTATCCTGAGCTCAATTTGGACACTCAGAACCCATTCAAAAGTGGAGCTGAGGTTGGCAATGCACTTTTTACACTAGTGTTGTGCTTTTACCAATTTTCTCTGTTTCCTAAAATTTGCAATTTTTCTTAGTTTTCTCAGTTTCACCTTTGAAGATGATGTTTTTACTAATTTAATTCATGGATATAAATTTAATAATGATTTTTTTGAGTTACCTATGGGTAAATAAATTAGGTAAAACTCTATAAGAGGATGGATGAATCAATTTCACTAAAGTTAGGGATGAGTCAGTTTGACTACCCTACACTCTAGGTATCAGTTCATACTTTTGTGGATCATCTCTACAACTTAGGGATTCGACCCCTGAGGTTGGGAGAAGTTGTTTCATGCCTATGTATTTCACCTCTTCACTCATTAGATAAGGTTGGATGTTGTTACATTGATAAGAGACTCTAGTTTATTCAGTATTTGGCAGGAATTTAATGAAAGAGTTGCAACTATTTCTTTGGGATACCTGTGGTATGGGAATTTAACATTGTTTATTCTTCTGTTGCATATTTATAAAAGTTTTGTACTCTCCATGATCCATTTCATTTCTATTATATGTTGAATTTAAGGTTGATAATCATAATACATCTTCTATGCTCTATTTTGGGAAAATATTCATAGTTTGTCTCATTTCTTCAGTTTAGAAAGAATACATGCATTGTCTTGCTATTTATAGCACCTCACCTATCTAATCCATCCCACTGAAAAACCCTAAAGTGTTAGTTTTCCTACCTACCTTTCCCCATTGAATGGGGTTCAATCCTAATCTTATTTTCCCTGACCTAGCCTCTTTGACCTAATTCACCCATCCAACAAACCAATTCAAACCAACAAACCCCTATACTCATACCTAGCCTAAAACCCTGATTAATCCAGCCCTGTTGGCTGTAATTTTGTGGAGAGAGCCCTCTCCAGTTTGGTAGGGCTAGCTACCAAGCTAAGAGGTTGTTCTGTGGTTACCTGTGTTTGGACTCTTTCTCAGACTTAGCGATCCGATGGAGTGATAACATACTCGCGCTATTTTCGGGGAGGTGAAAAGAAAAATCTTCCCTGGGAAAGAACGAAAAAGCTCATATCTGATTGCTAATGGTGAACAACAATCAGACACAAAAAGGTTGTGCATCATTCACCTTGTGAATCCAATGTCGAAGAATCCTAAGGTTTGAAATTTTCTTGGCGACTCGAATTTTCAATAAATGGTAATTTGAATAGACTTTTTGGTGACTTCATTGTTGTCGAGATGAGTTCTACTCCAAGAAAAAATCCCAATTATGCCCCTATGGATCGATCTCAAATCCCTAGATTTCCAAATACCGTGCCTTATGTTGATTGGTTTTCACATTTTCCCATATTCAAATATGAAGAGAAAGACGATTTTGATATGCATTTAGTAAAGTTTCATTTACATGTATGTAGACTGAGAGTTGAGTTTCCTGAAGATTGTCTCATGAAGGTTTTTATGGCTACTCTTGAAGGTAAAGCTAGGGTATGGTATGAAGGGTTACCAAAAGGAAGTTTATGTTCTCTTAAATATTTCCATAAGATGTTCTCCAAAAATTATGTGAAGTATAATGTTTCTTTATCTCTCTTACAAAGTTGTTATGATTAGAGTGAAGGTTTTTTTGCATATCTTGAGAATATTGATGATATAAGATGCATGAATGATGAAGAGATCATTGAAGCCTTGTATGATTTCTCCCTTCAACAACAATCTGAAGAAGATAGTCACTTTGATACATAAGATCAAATTCAACATATAGTATCTTCCCCTTTGATTGAAGATGAAATAATTTTACATCTTGATAGTCAAATGAAACCACATGAAATAAATCAGTAGTGTGATGAAAATATATATGCTCCTTTTCTTGAGATTAAAGAATATATTCAACATCCTTGAGATATTTGGGAAGGAAATAAGATAATTATTGTTTCATCCAAAGAAAAAAAAAAGTACTTCCTCCTTTTACTAAAGATGAGATAAATCAACTCCTGAAAATTCATGTTACAGCCCAAGCTAATGCAGGTTTGCAGTGTTCACATAGTCAAGAATGTGTTGGTAAAACTTATTCCATCATTGAAAATGAAAATCTGAGTTTAAATGATGACAGTCATGAAATTGATGACACTATACACAAATTTGTTGAGAGTAAGCCAATTTGTGATGATGATTTCCTGCAAAGAGATCAACTAACAAGGACTATTTTCTTTCATGAATAGGATAAGGCTATCATGTTTAACAATCTTGAAGGATGTTTTCTGTTCAAGGATGATTTAGACTATGAATTTTAGGAGTATGAGCATAAGATATACAACGTGAAAGAGATAGAGTCAGAGTTTCCCATGCTTGAAGAATTTATAGCCAACACTCAGATAACAGAAGGTCATACTTCCCTATGCCTTCCTATGGATCAACAACCAAGTGTTCTTTCAGATCATAATGAAGAGTGTGCTTGTGTTTTTGCTGGATCTCAAGACAAGGTAACATTTCATATTATTGAAGATCCTTTTATTTATTTTCTATAGTTAGCAGGGAAGATGTATTTTATTATTTTCATTGACCAAAAGAACATGTTCAATATATATTTGAAGTGGCCTAGTTTTTATTTTTTTCTATCTACTCGAGGAAACTGCGAGCATGATTCAAGTAAGTAGTGATCTTCTAGATTGGTTACATTGGAAGGATCACTTCACATGATTCTAAATATTTCTTCAACAGGAAGGCGGTTTTCATCAGGATTTGAAGCCCTCAAGTCACAATGATTTGTTGCCATCAATAAGTTTAGTAAGCTTTTTATTTCAATAATTTGTGAGTCAGTTTTCAAAAAAAAATCAGTCAAGTCAGTATTGAGTCAATTTTCAATCAATTTTGAGTTTGTCTTGAGTCAGTATATTTCATCTAATTTATTAGTTTTTATTCATGTTTATTAGTTTGATTTTTTGACTGTATTGGCCCAATAGATAAGGCTAGTTGGTCTACAGTGTTCTTGACACCTCTTTCAGAGTTTTCATCCCCAATAAGGCCAATGTTAGTGTCAATATTTGCATCCTGCCATAAATAATAAAAAATCATATTTCATATCATATTAGGGTCTCATTCAAAATTTTTTGTCATTCCACTAGGTCATCATTCCAAAATTTACTCACTGATGGTAGCCCTAAAATAAAAAAATTCACTTTTTCCTAAACTTCCATTACTTGCTAGCTCATTTTCACAATTTTTTGAATGACCATCATTCATGAGTTTTTATCACTTTTTATTCATGTCACCATGAATTTCATTCAGTCAAGGCTCTCATTAGGTATTTAGGGTTTTTCAAGGTCCAATAATAAACCATTTCCATTGCATAAGAGTAGCAAGTAAGAAAGTGATCAAATAACATCTTTTTACCATGTAAATATTATTTGTAAGGAGTAATTCTTATTCCAAGATGTAATTTTTATTTCAAAATGTAATTTTTATTTTCCATTATGTAATTTCATGTCACTCAATTTGTAATAATTTCATGGTTCCCAAACTGCCAACTTAGAGTTCCACATGCCAACAAAGCATCAAAAGTCAAAATCAAAAGAGTTCTCAATCATAAAATGATCAATGTGTAAATATTGAAGTTAAAAAGAGAAAAGGTATAGTTTCAAAGTGTAAAGTGAAAGAGAATAAAAGAGAAAGTGGGTACCAAGGCCCAAAACATAAAATTCATCAAGTATAAAGACCACCATAAGACGAACAAGAAGCTCATTTGCTATTGCAACCATCTAGCTTGCACTCCCTTAGTTCAAAAAGCCAATTTGCAGCGTAAAAAAATATTTTTTGGATCGCGATGCATTTATGGAGGGTAGCACTGTGTTTTTTGAGTAGGCGCTGTGCGTTTGGACAGTAGCGCTGCGTTTTTTGCTGAAGGGCGTTGCGTTTCTATGTAAGGCGCTATGCTTTTCCATAGTTTTTAAAATAAGCTCCAAAACTCATGCAAATTGCTCCTATCCTCGAGAAAATGCTCTTATCATATTTTATGAAGTAATCAAGACCATTTTATCACCTCATTTCATTCCTAAGTATCAATTTCATGGTTTTTGAGTTTTCATGAAAAATTGGCAGTTTGTCTAGTTGAAAACCCTAATCCCATCTCCTCATTCCCAATTTTATGCCCACAAACCCTTAATTCCCTTTCTAAATAACTATAAACACTATCCCTACCCCTACAAAACGATATCCCTTTCCCTAAATCCCTTTTCCCCTGAACCCTAAGTCCTAGGTATTTCAAATTAACTAGGCACCCATACCCAAAACCTGTAATAAAATTATCATTTCTAATTCCCTAAGAATTGTAACCCTCTATCACCTCCCAAGTTAAATAACCCCTTACGCCATATCCCTGATTTTTCCTAGACCTATCCCCACTCCCATTTCTTCATCCCTAGGGTTTCTAGATCAAAAACACCATGGAAGAAGATAGAGATTACGTGGAGAAAGAGGAGGATAGACATGAAGAGGAGGATAGAATGGAATAGGAGAATAGAAAAGAGCGAGGGCCACATAAAGGAGGAAGGATTATTAGAATTGAGCATACCAACACCAGAGAATTAATGGCCTCTCCCATGACTATCACTTGTTTCAAACATGTGGTTTGCTTTGATTTTTGTGAATTGGTCCAGAACTACAAACCCTAATCAAGCAGAAATAGAAGCATAATTTGGATTTTCTCGCTGATGCATCCATGATAGCATAGAATACCATACCAGGTCTCCATGAAGTAAGTATGAAGAAATTTTGATGAAATTTGAAGAAAATTTGGGAAAATTTGAAAAAATCTTCTAAGGCACATTTTCTAAAAATGTTGTGTTTGGTCACCTTTTTGCAGAACATATTGTGGAAAAAAAAATGAATTTTTGGAAACTTGAGGAGGATTTTGTCCCTATGATATCCAAGTACAAAATCCTATCGCACTTTTTCCACAGGTAA
Source organism: Pinus albicaulis (assembly GCA_034641835.2). Classification (NCBI taxonomy): domain Eukaryota; kingdom Viridiplantae; phylum Streptophyta; class Pinopsida; order Pinales; family Pinaceae; genus Pinus; species Pinus albicaulis. The sequence continues at coordinate 592,849,916 of CM076570.1, forward strand.
TACAGAATGAGAAATCCATTCACATCTTCACAGCCTGTTTTTCTGCTTGTGCAAAACCCTGTTTGAGACACCTTTTTGCAGAGATGAGTGCGGCCAATCAAAAATGAATTCTCAGAAACTGGAAGAGGTTTTGGTTCAACATGTTCCAAAGAAAATAAAATGCTATCTTTTTTGATAAAAACCTCATGGTTAGGGATATATCTCTCCATATTGGAGGCCAAGTTTTCGAGAAAATTCATAATTTTTACAGAGTTTGACTATCAAAAGTGCAATTCCCTAGGCGCTGCACCTTTTCTAGGGACCTCCAATGAGAAAAATAAAAGCACCATTTGATTCATAATGCCAAATATAGTCACCCTAGCAAATTTTCTAAGCTTTTTTGGGCCAACTAGTGAGTCAAAAAGTCAAAAAACACCACAAAAAACATATTTCTACCCTGCTTCTTAGTCTAGCACTGCGCTTTTGAACAATATTGGGATATTCACCTTTTGGAGGGTCAAATAAAGCCATTTTTGAAAACCAAGGATAGTTTTGGAAACTATACAGGACAATATTTCGAATGAGCTATCCTGAGCTTAATTTGGACACTTGGAACCCCTTCAAAAGTGGAGTTGAAGTTGGCACTGCGTCTTCCTACCTACGTTGCCCCATTGAATGCACTGAAATCCTAATCTTATTTGGCATAACCTAGCATATTTTACCTAATTCACCCATCCAGCAAACCAATTCAAATGAACAAACTTCTGTACTCATACCTAGCCTAAAACCCTGATTCATCGAGCCCTCTTGGTTGTGATTTTGTGGAGAGAACCCTCTCTGTTTTGGTAGGGCTAGCTACCAGGCTAAAATATTGGTCTGTGGTTACCTCTGTTTTGAATATTTCTCAGCCTTAGAGATCCGGTGGAGTGATAAAAATCCAATCCCTAATTTCTTTGTTATTTTAGATTGATAGTCCGCAATGCTTTTCGCCCCCTACTCTTCCTACCTTTATCAGCAGGTGGCATCCGAAAAGTGGTTTCCTCCCCACCGATCCCATCCCTACGTGTCATCCCTGCAACATTTCACACCCCCCCTCTCAATACCATACACCACTCTTACCCCCCTTCGAAAACCGCCCCTCTCCCGCTAACGTCTATTTACCCCGGTCCTGTCATTTCCCCGCAACATCGCTACTCCTGTGCCTTCCATCCACACTCGCACATTAAATATTTCCACCAGCCATGTGCCTCCACATTATCTCCCACCCCCATTTCACTTCCCACATCCACAATGTATGTTCATTTCATGGTCAGTTAAAATTATGTTTTTTTCCCTATACATCACAGTAATTGCAAAAATGGTTTACAAACAACTGAAAACAAATTTTCAATAGCTGAAAGAGGTTTTTGTTAGTAAAATAATCATATCCAAAAACCTCTCTTAGGTTTTTAAAATATCTTATTGTTTGAGAGATTCATATAAATCTTTGAAGGCATATTTTCCCTAAGTTTCATGTTTTTAGTGAGTGTTTTCAAATGCGGTTTCTGAGCAGGTGGGAATGAATTTACAAATAAAGAAAGAGGTTTTTGTTGGTAAAATCCGTATTTACAAAAAAATTCTTATTTTTCCAACCGTTGTTATGGTTTGGGATATTTGAATGAATCTTGGAAGACATATTTTTCATATTTTTTGTTGTTTTAGCCATCGTTTTGAAATAAATTTTGTGGCCAAACAAAGATGAATTTTAGGAAATGGGAGCAGGTTTGTGGTCCTAAGATTCCAAAATACAGAATAATATCTCACATTCCACACAGGTATCAAGGATTTGGATATACACTCTGATCATTTTAGCTTATTTTTCTAACTGCGCAATGTCTTTTTTTAGTCACCTTTTTGCAGAGAAGATTGTGGCCAATCAGAGATGAATCTTGGGAAAATGGAGGAGGTTGTTCCTAGGATCCAAAAATGAAAAAACAAATCTCTCAAGTTTTGCAAAAATCTCTTGGATTGAGATATTCAAAGGGATCACTGGGCCCTATTTTGCAAAATTTTAGGAGGAAAAATCTCAAACACAGCTAGTGACTTGGAGGCCACCTCATCAAATAAGAGTTTCTATCAAATTCGAATTGCTCTTCTTTTTCACCAGCAATAAAAAAATATAGTTCCAAGTAGATTCATTACTTTTTAATTTCCTACATTTTAGCTTATAATTTGTATAAATACTTCATGCTTTGATGTAATAGATGTTGGGATTTGTAATGAGAAAGATTACCATTCATTGTAAAATTGTTTACTAAGTTCAAGTGACATTCTGTAGCACTAAAAGACAAGCTATTTTAGGATTCATGTTCCATATCTATGTGGTGAATTTCTTCTTACTGTAATCTATTTTCTCTGTTTTCATATGTGTTTCTTTTCTGAATTAATTTATAGAAATTTTATGAACAAACTTTTCTGAAACATACACTCTGATTCTGGCTGTGGGTAATTTAAATGTTTTCCTCTAACATCAAGTTCAATAATTCTTAACTGCTATTTAGCTTTAATTGAGCCTATCTATTTTCTTCTCTTAAATTCCGTTTAAATCTAAAGGATCCAATAGTATGTCTACCTTGCCCTGTTTCACTTTAGCATGATTATTTATGCATTTGATCATCTTAAGCTCTTATGACTCCATTGTCCAATGGCCTTCCCTTGCTACTCAAACCAAACCAATTCAAAAACAAAACTCTGACCCCAATAACTAGCATAAAATTCTCAGCAAATGAAGTTAAATGTCATAGAAAAATCCCTCTATGAGTTTAGGAGGGTTAGATCTTAAACTCCAAAGTGGTTTTGTGGTTACCTCTAGGTTTCCTTTACAACCTTGGGAAATTACAAAGTGATAACAATGGGTAAAAGTGAAAGTAATCTAATGGCCCTAGAAGTAGAGGTTAAAAGGCTCATAGATGAAAATAGAGACCAACAAAAGTTATTTTATGAAAGAAATTGTACCTACAAATAAGAGATTACAAGGTTAAATAATGAGTTGCAAGAGGGGAAAAAAAATGAAAAAGGAATGGGGAAGCATTACAAAGAAAAAGGAAGATAAATGTAAAATATTACAAGATGAAGTAACATCAATAAGAAATAAGTTGAATGAAAATGACACAAAAACCAAGTAACTTAAAGAAAGAACCAGTTACTATGAAGGAATTGAAGCATAATTCATCTCTCTCAAATATGATCTTGAAAAGTCAAACAAATTATATGATGAGACTCTTCAAGTATTTGAAGAACAAGAAAACAAGTTTAAGAAGGAAATCATTGAGTTGAGAACTCAATTAGAAAGAACTAGAGGCGAAAAAGAGGTTGAGGTAAGTATCCTAGAAGGTGAGTTAGCATAAAAGGATAAGAAATTGAGATCTCAAGATAGCTCAAGGATATTGTACAATATCCTTAGCAATCAAAGGTCTCCCTCCATTAAATCTAGTCATGGCTTTCCTAAAAATGTAAAAGGATAATCTAGCTCACAAGATTGTGTAAAAAATCATACGGCCACCAAAGAAAATTATGAAAAACCAGATAAAGAAGTGAAAAGTAAACCAATCCAACAACCAAATAAAGAAAATATTCAAAGGAAATCATTTTATCCTAACTATAGAAGTAACTATCAATTCTCTTCTCTACACAAGAATGTTGAATATTTTATCTGTCATAAATTTGGACATGTTGCATCCAACTGTAGAAGAAAATTGTTTGGATCTCAAGCAAATAACCACTTCACAACAATATTATCTCCTAGGAATAAAGGATGGTTTTACGGATATTGATTATCTTGTGACTCATTTGGGAAGAAGGCCATTGATTCCAGGTCTAGTATGAAAGACATAACTAAGATATGGGTTAAGTTCCAAGAGATAAATAAGACATTGTAAGCAGATTTGGAGGAAGAAGGACAATCAGAAACATAGGGAATAATGACCCTGTTTTAGTCCATTCATCTTAAATATTACTTGTTACAGTGACTACAGAATTGATGTGAGATACATGATCTCATGAAGAGTAGAAGATGATTATCATGTCCTCATGATTAGTGATGCATGTTCTTACGGGGAGAAGTACATATGTTATCTTGGTGATGTTTCCCATGGTTGTTTTGATATTCATGTTTCTCATATTACTGATAGTGCATCTAATTTAGTAACTGTGAAACAAAAACATATAGTAATGGCTTAGGGGGAGTTGTGGTTATGAAAGTTCTACATTATACTTTATATATGTGTATACTATGAATGAAAGTCATGTATATACGTGAGTTATGATCTAGAAAATTGTGTATGTTTCCCTATGATGTAGAAACAATATGACAGACTTAGGGAAGGTTTTGATATGCTTCAAATATTCATAAATTGGATTTATAGCTCTAGCATTGGTAGGTTATAGTCTACATATGCTCAGATACTACTTAGAAGTAATATTGGCTTGTGAGGGTTTATAAGTTGCTACAATATGACATTTCTACTTTGGTTTAGATTTACTAATTGATGACTTTACTAATGGATGAGTTGGATGTCATCAGAGCTGTTAGTGAATAGTTGGCACAAGTTCAGGGGGATTATGCTTCTAATAATGCATGGTGGGCATTATGATTTCTTTAGCATTTCTTGTTTCATAATGGTTTTCATGATAAGTATTAGTGATGCTGCTGAAGACATAAATGTTGTTGAATTTTTGAATGATGACTATATGTTGCTGAAGTTATATCATATTATAGTCATTATGCATGATTTTCTTATGGTTTCATGAAGAAATGGTTATTGATATGTTTTTGCTACAACTTCTTGGTGATGCTTGAGAGCATTACACATTTGGTCACAGGTTTATGATATTGAAGCTACATTGTCTTATCTGCATATTGATGATAAGGATATGCATTTTGTTTTTCATATTGATCCTATATATGGTGCAGATCCTACATGGTGTATGATGGTTGTTGATGACTATCATGGTCTTGCTACCTCACTATAGAGGTCTTTGGTTTTGGTTATAAATGTCATATCTGTGTCTTGATGTAAAGGTCATGAAAAGACTCATGATGTAATCAATGTAATACTTAGTCATGTTTGGAATATTGGGGGTCAAGTCAATTATGTATGTGACCCCATATTGGACATATGATGTAATGTTGAGTCAAACATGTAACCGCACTATGTTGGGTGATCAATGTAGGTATGAGTCCTTGGTGATAGGAAAGGTCATATTTCATGATTTTTTTTATATATCTTCTAGAAGAATCAACATGTGCTTAGGGAGATCACGATAAATATACAATTTTCATATTCAACAAATCAAATCTACAATGATCTTACCTATACAGGGAGAAAGAAGCATTCATTCAACATTGGTCATCCCTTTTCCCTTGATGTAAAAGTGGTACAATAACTTGGTGTTTGAAAATCTTGGTGCTTAGCTTGATATGTTTTATATGTATTTACAGGTCATGCTGACCAAACACCAAAGTGGTTGCCATCAATTACAAAGGGGGAGATTATTGGCATTATGAATAATGTGTTTTCCTTTATGGAAACCTACTTGTAGCAGGATCCATATATGTTATCCTTGATAGAAATCTACTTGGTAAAGATGTCAACGTGATGGTAGTAGGATGAGTACACAAGCCATTTAAAATGTGAAAGAGAGATTGGACAAAGGAATATCATTTTAGAGACAAAATAATGATGAAGCTAAAGTTTGAGGAAACATACACAGGTTATGTGAAACAAAGACGTGTACATATGCAGGTATGGTGAATAAAATTCATGTACGGTATCCGCACCATGGTATTCTGAACACTATGGCTATTTACCATGGCATTGGCCCATAGTAATGAACACGAAAACAAATATTTGATCTCATCAAATAATACCATCGACATTAATAGGGGTTTTGCCTAAGGTATTAGTTAATGCCTAAGCTATATAAGGAGATGGAGATCAAAGTATTAGGTGTGTATGGAATGGGTTATTGATGGATTTTTTGATCTAAAATAAGTGTGCACTAGAGAGTATGATGATGGATAAAATCCAATAGATCAGAAATGACTATGCATTGAATAATTTTCTTAAGGGTTGATATATTTGTGACAATGATGTCATCATGTGTTTCTATTACAGTGTATGCCGAGATTTGGGTTTGACTGATGTTATCTTGTGAAGCAAAGGTACGAATCAATAGTTATAGACATGTACATAGGTTTTCCTCAGAAAGATCATTTACATACACATATCTACTTTAGGATAGTCGTGTATATATTATGCACTATAGATAGATCGGTACACGAGAGTGAAGTAGAAAAAGCGTGTACATACGCATAAGTTATTCATATGAGTCACACACATATGCTAAGGTTTTAGAGTATGAGTTGATGATAATGGTTGATTTGTTTTGTTTTGTTTGTTGTTGTTTGTCAATGATTTGTCTCTCATGATAATATGTGTTTAACAATTGTGGTTTGGTTGAATTGTTTATGGAATGATATGTTGACTAAAGTGGACGTTGCTATGTGATGATCTGTATGTGGTTCAAAAATATATTATGAATTCAATATGTTTTTAAGTGATTGTTTCAGTAGTGTAGTGATCGAGATTAAAGATTCAGTATTTTTGAGAATTATACGTAGGTATGCTTAAGGGAAAGAATGCATATACACAAATATTCTTCAAAACAATAGCATATATATTCTGACATATTATTGATCAAGGTTTGTAGGTAGTATTTGGTTTTAGTGATGGGTAAAAATGTACGGATTGGTATATTGATGAGTGAAAACACATTAATATGATGTGTTTATGTTAATATTGATTGGTTGCAATTGTTGATTTGGATTCAATGATTGGTTTCACTTTTGACATTTGGTATTGGTATTAAAATATGGTAGTGGGTTCAGTTTGAAAATTTGATGAAAAGTGGCCTACAAATTTGATTTTTTGAGTTAGGTGAATCTAGTATGCAATATTATGAAACGTGGTCAACAAAGGTGTTGCGGGTTGGAGCCTTTAGTGAGGAAGGAGAAACTTCCTTCTAGTGGTAGCTAGTAAATATGATCAGGGGGTTACAACTCCCTTCCGGTGGGTGTCAGTAAATGATGTTAGGGTGTTGGAGCTCCCTTCTAGTGGGTGTTGGAGAACAAGAGAAGGTTGTAGCCTTCTACAGGTGGGTTCCTGTGTGATGGTATGAGTGTACACCAATCCATGATTGTAAGATGTTTTCTTTATAATAAAATATGAAGACAAAGATGACAACAATGGTGGTTTTCTCCCACATTGGATTCCACCTAAAAATATTGGTGCTCATATGTGTTGATGAGTTTCTTATGTGTGATGGTTTATTCTATTCTTATTTCACATGGTTATTGTTTTAGTAATTTCTAAATAATTACTGATTCGTTGTTTAAAGTTAAACATATGATGAATTAGTTGAAAAGATAGTTAACTAGATATACGCTACTTGTCTTTATCATAGACGCATACATACACTGGTTTACTTCGTTACAATCACGTATAGAATATGAATAATAAATTAAAAGGTTTAAGTGAGTTTTAAAATACTGATTCACCCCCCACCCCCCCCAAGCCCCCTCCCCTCCCCCCCTAGTATTTTTCCCAACAAAATAAATTAAAAATATATTTAAAATATCAAAAGTGAAATAAGACAAACATGGGAAACCAAAATTTCCATCTATCTATTAGGAAGTGAAGGTTGGATACTAGAGACACGAGGAGTAAAAGGCCTCAATTTTATGGATGCTAAACTAAAAATGAAAGAATTTGGCATCTCTAATGATGTTTGACCAAAAACAGTATGACTAGGAGACTATAGGTTGGAAAAATAGACCATAGAGTTTATCAACTTTATTAAAGAATATCAAGATATATTTGCACAAAATTACAAACAATTAAAAGGACTTGTAAAATAATTGGGGGAGATTTAAATCAACCTCACTCACTCAAGGAGCCGAAGAAATAAGGAAATTACCATACAAATTGACCAATAAATAAAAACCCATTGTGAAAAAATAAATATAAGGGATTCTAGCTACTCACATCATTTATCCCATACAAAAATTAGAATTTGCAAGTCCTATGGTCATAAAACCAGAAAAACATGACCCAAAGAAAATAAGAAACTATACAATTTTCATGGTTTTGATAAATTAACAGTCATAGGTCCATTTCCAATTCCCTTCAGAGATGAAATCATAAATGAAGTTGTAGGTCACAAATGTTATTCATTCATAGATACATTTTTTAGGTTATAATTGGGTATCCATTGCAGATGAGGATTAAGAAAATAAAACATTTATATTAGATTTTGGTTCATTTTCATATAGGTCATGTCATTTGGATTAAAAAAATTTGCAATCATTTTCTCCATAATCATAGTTAAATAATTATAGGAATATATATAAAACAATAGTTATTTATTTGGATGATTGGCATGTTTATAAAATTTCAAGAGATTATGTGCAATGTCTCAGAATTATGTTAGAAATGTGTAAAAATATTCATTTATCTTTCAATATAAACAAATTTATATTTTCCACATCAATTGGAATATTGTTTGGGCATATCATATGCAAGGAAGGAGTTGAATTAAACCTGGTGAAAATCAAAGTGATCCTCGACCTGAAGCCCCCCATCAATAAAAAGAAGATCAAAATATTTCTAGGGCACATAGGGTACTATAGTAAATTTATTAGAAATTACTCCAATATAGCCTTTCCACTCAATGATCTATTAAGAAAATATGCATGGTAGATATGGAGCAAAGAGTGAAATGAGTCATTTGAATTATTAAAGAAGAAATTGGTAGAGGATCCAATTTTGATATTTCCTGACTGTTAAACAAAGGTTCATGTACATGTCAATGCATCTAATGTAGCAATTGGAGAGATGTTAGCACAACTCGACATGGATACAATTGACCATCCTAAGTCATATTTGAGTAAAAAAGAAAAAAGAAAAAATGAGATATTTGATAATAGATCATGAAGCGTTAGCCATGATCTTTTCCTTACAAAATTTATACCATTATATTTTTTCCAACCTAGTTACATTTTTTACTAATAATGAAGTCTTAAAATACCTTGTTAAAAATCCTATACATTAGGGGAGGATCTGTTGAGGGTTACTATTGTTTCAAGAATTAAAATTGGAAATAATAGTCTAAACAAGGAAAAAGAATGTTGATTGAGACCACCTATCACACGTGAAAATTAGAGAAGAATTGAAAAATATTCATGATGATCTATCCAACAAACACTTATTTTGAGTCGAGGTTGCGCTTGAAAAATTTGTAGAAATCATCCACATTTTACATACAAGAAAAAACACCTAAATACTTGTCTAAGAGAAAAAGGAAATCTTAGTCATCAAAGAAACCCCCTTCACACTAATTTGTGGAAAATTATATAAATTGGGAATATAAAATTTACTTTTTGGGTGTGATTTAGAACATGAAATACAAGGTATGATCGACAGTTTCACAAAGGATGGATAGGAAGACATTTTCACAGTGAGGAGACAACACAAATTATCCTTTAGAGACGGCAAGTATTTGCAATATTTTGGATTACAGTGCACATACCATGAAATATGTTTATAATAACCACTAGATTGGAAGAAAAAAATGTCACTACAACCAATTACTCCTATTGTTCCCTTTAATATTTGGGCCATTGACGTTGTTAGACCCTTTTCTCAAATAACTAAGAAGAATGGTGCCAAATATATAATTACTACAGTTCAATATCTGATAAGGTAGGAAGAGGTTGAACTTGTCAAGTAATATAATAAAGAATAAAAAACCAAATTTATCTACCAAAATATTATGACAAAAATTAGATGCCCCTTAACTCTTATTAGAAATCAAGGTACACATTTTGTTAATACTATGATTAAAATTTTGTTGCAGAAGTTCATTATTGAAGATAGACATATGGTAGCTTATCACCCACAACAAAATGGTGTAGTTAATTTTTTCAAAAATACATCACATAAAGGAGTCACAAAGATATACGGATACAAAATATATGACTAGAATGAAAAAATACTAGTTTCTCTATGGGAATAGAACTACTTATAAATGAACATACTCCATTCAAACTAGTATATGGTGAGGAAGCCACAATTATGTTTCATTTCTCAATAAATGCAACAAGATTTTTGACCATTTTAAAATTTGACTTTGACAAAGATAAGAAGTAATTCATTTAACAAGTACATATATTGGAAGAAGGTCAATTGCACGTGCTTCATCATCATCAAGTGTAAAAGCACCAAGAAAAGGAATGACATGATCAAAATATTAAAACAAATAACTTAAAAATATGAGATCTTTCATTATTATATGATACTCAAGTTAAAGAGAAGCATATAAAATTAGATATTGCATGGATAGGCCCCTTTATGCTCAAGGATATCTGACCATTGGGAGCATTCCAACTAAGGACACTTCAAGAGTAGTTATTCAACACTGTCGTCAATGATGCTGGATTGAAAAAAAAATATAACAATTGTTGGAATGCCCACTAATGAATTCATTGTTGAGTTGTTAATGGGAATGGATTAGGTGGAAAACCACTCAGTGGTTTTTGAACCAGAGACCCAACAATAAAATATTCAACAATAAAATATTTAGTAATCAAAGTAGGTACAATAATAAACTAGTTTAGAAAATAAGTACCAACCAAAGTATTATTACAAGCACAAGCAACCACCATATAATAAATGGAGGATTTACGAAGTTTTCTAGATAAAAAATCATAGCGAAATTCCCATGAAAGTTGAAAATACCATTAAAAAAAATACCACAAATATCATAAAAAAAATTGTCTTAAACTCGAGTAAATGACCCAACCAAAATTTTCATGCCAATTATATAAGTTTAGTCAACAAAGTTTCCTTCTCCAATAAGTGCCCCAAACTTGTTGAGAATTTGCAAACCGACAAAAGCTATAGTTTTTGTAACTTGGTTAGTCTAATAAAGCACTCAACCACCAAAAGTTCCACCAAAAGTTCCATAATAGTGGACCCCCAAACTTACCGCAACAAAAAATTAAATATTGATGCTTCAATCAAGTCAATGGGATGATCCCATCTAGACCCAATAGATCAATTTAACTCTACATAGTCCCCAAAATTCATATTTAAGCTAAGGAATTTATCATGTTTTTCCATTTCTGTGTTTGAGTATTCGAGCATTGAACTTACAAATATTCCTGAGTTATTCGAACTATTATTCCCTGCAATATATGATTCCAACGTTCTCTATTTATTGAGAGGAAAAGAATATTAGGAATATTTAAAAATTCCACCACAAAAAGCACAAACATAGGCTGAAGAAACAATTTTTTAACCAAGGACGAAATTCTGATTTGAAAAATTGATGTTTGCCTCAAAAATGTTAGATGGTTGAGTTCAAAGAGAAATCCTAGGATAAACACTAGGTGCTATTCAAAAAATGGGTCTTGGTCGACAAGAAGTGGCATGCTGAGACAAAGCACATGTTCACTAAATGCATTCAAGATTACCTTTGGCACCCCTTTAACAGTACAATTTTAGACAATGAAGGAGGAGTCTGCAAAATTCATTTTTAGTTGACTCCACAATGGAGTGCTCTAGCCAGAAAGGCTTATACCCATCACGATGGCCACAATTCATAAAATAGTGGGTGTACCTCATAAGGGTGACAAAATCCCCATAATGATTGAATCTAACACTTGGCTAAGGGAGCTCACTAGAGGAATGACTGCAAAAAATTCTATTAGGGACTAGCCATAGGATAAGTTATAGGACGTAAAATTATGTGGGAGTGTATCATTTTATCTTTGTGCCTCACTCTCGAACTTCGTGTGTTAGATTTGAATTTAAATATGTTAGAATCCATCAACCATATCATTAGGGGAGTGAATCAATATAATTGGGAATACCATGTGAAATTTATCATCAAGACAAGATTCAAGCATTGTCAAAACTCTAGTAATGAGAATCATTTTCCTTATTTATTAATTTGACTTTCCATTTTGTAGGCTACTAAAGTTAGGGATATTTCATTTACGAAAATTTCATATTAATAATAAGGAAATTCAGGTGCTTTACAAGCAAATAGTTAGGTCGCTGGATAGATTCCTTAACCCAAAAATAAGTCTTCCATAGTTGGCTCCTTAATTTGAAAAATGTTACTAAAAAATGTAGTGTCACAGTAGATCCTCATATTTACCATGCAAGTCTTACATTCAACTTGTTCTAGATACAACTTGAGTCTGGTATATCAATTCTGATGATGTCCAACCAAGGGACATATCAAACTATTTATTAACGCTAGAAATATTTAATGAGCTTATTCGAAAAAAAAATGTGGTATTCCCAATTCTGGAGGCAATATTTCAACCCCAAAGAACTACAAATCTTCCATTGAATGATGGGGAATGGGGAGAAGAAAGGGATGCTAAAATCTACACTATACCATCTAAATTCAATTTTTCAGTTCTTATACAATTGAATAATACATTAGAGGAAATTTCATCCTAAAAGTGCCCCTCGATTTTTCACGTACATAATATGTAAACCAATCAAAATCCTTTAAATTTAAAAAGTGACATGTAAATATTTTTTAGGGAAAAGAAAACTGTTTTTTTAATTATACTTTTTCATTATCTCCTTGTAGGTTTACTTCGATTTCAAGTGTAGACACTCGTTGGATGTGGAATTAAATTCCACATCCAACGAGTACCCATTATGCATACTTCTGAGAAGACCCACATTGATAACAATTGTAGATACATTAAAAAAGTGTGTTGAAACACATTTTTTTAATGTATCTGCAATGTTTATCTATGTTGGTCTTCCCAAATGTATGAATAATGGGTACTCGTTGGATGTGGAATTTAATTCTGCATCCAATGAGTGTCTACACTGAAATTTGAGTAAACCTACAAGGATATAAGCCAAAAATACAACTAAAAAAAGTAGTTTTCTTCTTTTCCCTCCAAAATTCATTACTCTTATTTTATTATTTTCCTATTATTTTATTATTTTTCCTTAGGAGGCCACATTCAGGCTGAAATTGACAGATAGGAGAAAAATATTTCATGGGGTCATCTATTGGCCACACATTTTGGAATTAGTTTTCCATGCTAAAAATTTTTATAGAGACAATCAAGCAGAAAATGATGGATGACAAAGAAAAGGAAATGAAATATGCCCAAAAGAAGAAAAATATGGATAAATAGACAATGTTAATAGTAGGAGTTCCAATTAATGCTAGTCAGCTTGACAACACGTTCCACATATTGAGCTAACAACTATAAGGTAAAAGGGAGCTCTACTCTAGAACCCACCTAAGAAGCAAAGGTGCAAGTCCAAGCTATATCACTAGAGGAGCTAGGCTTAATAAATATAGGAATTAATATCAAGATCAAGGAGGAGCCCTCAAATCAGATGCACTGAATAGCTTACCCTAGTAACAACATTAAATGTCACAAAGATAGTCAAAAATATACAATACGCATGTATAGCTTGGATTCACCAGATATAACAATATGCTAAAGTTAAATACTGAATCACTTCTATAGATATTTACAGAATTAAAAACGCATTCACCAATTACATAAGCATGAAGAAAGATCAATCACACACAACACAGATAATTTCCCGGGAAAATATTATAGCTAAAAACCCCATTATCTTCTATTGTATATTATATCATGGATCATGAAACAATTACATACAAAAATATTCTCACAAGAGCTCTCTGTACATCAGCTAATTGTCTCACATTGTCATACAAAAATTGGAAAATCCCTTAGCCAATTTACTACCTCCAGACAACCCACCTTCACCATAACTTCCTACTGAAGAACTCTCAAATTTATTTTAATCATGTACAAGCTTTGAATGTGCAGCCTGCACATCAACATGTGGCCTTGCACGTGTGCATGACGTTCAACCGGGAGAACATTCCTTTGTTTACCCAGAACTCAACCTGGTCCCATCCATCCATATGTATATATGAACATAGTAAATCTTCAGTTGCATGTGAGTTCACTACATGTGAATTAATTAATATTTAATTCACTTGATCTCTCACTAGTGTATATTTAGTTACAACTAGCACAACTGATTTTAACTCACTTAACTGAGTTAAAATATTTACAACTTGAACAAACTCATACCATTCTGATTTCAACCCTAGATAATTAGAATCACCAAGTTTACAATCTAGAATACCTTCCAGAGCTGTGTCCCCCACCAACTAATCTCTACTGAAATCACTAGCCAAATTGATTTTCACTGAAGCTATTCATTAAACCATATTGAGAATAGTATTTAAAGCTAATGTCCATTCCATTTACATAATAAAATAGACATGCACTTGTGTAACACATCAACCCCACCCAGTGTAGTGCTGGAATTTTCACCACAGATCATGGTGCCATGTATCTTTTCCTTGTTGAATATCAACACCTTCACAAATAGTATTTATCTTCACCTTCAACCTCATTCTACAGTATTTAACTTTTCTCAAGAGTCCCCTCATAAAATAATATTTAATTTCCACATCATGTAAACCACCCACAACATGATTTCCCCCACAATAACCCTCCTAGGATTATGGTACCTAATATATGTTTATTGAATTATTTATGGGAAACATGCAATAACTATAAAGATTTATTTGCATTCTGATTACTGCCATTTTCTAATCTGATCGCTGCATCCATCTTGAACAAACAAACTATAGTCTGACTCTTTCATTCATAGATCACCAAAATCTCTGCCTGCCTTTCCAATTTTTTCCGTCTTCCACTAAGTCAGTTCATGATCTTCTGCTACCTATTGTACCAAGAAAAAAATTTAGATCCAATGCTAAATATCGCCCTTGATGTTTTTTCGACGACCATCCCAATCTCGCATCCATGAAGCTACGGCAACTTCACTCATCCATTCTTCTCAGCATCACAGACCATACTCCTCGATGCCCCTGGTGGTCTTCAAAGCAGTGCCTCCTCGCCCAAGAGCTGGTGGTGGCTGTTCAGCTGAACAGTTGGTTAACCGTATGAAC
Organism: Pinus albicaulis; assembly: GCA_034641835.2. NCBI lineage: Eukaryota > Viridiplantae > Streptophyta > Pinopsida > Pinales > Pinaceae > Pinus > Pinus albicaulis. The sequence goes on from CM076570.1 coordinate 592,865,000, forward strand.
ACCGGGTTCTGCTGTTCACTAGATACATTAGCGAACCCACTAACTATTGATAGACAATAGCTACATCAGTGAACCTACTAGCTTTTTGTAGACAATAGCATCCACTACCTCTCCAGAAGTAGCATCCTCTTTCCTCTAATTTCCTGGAAGAGGCATATCCATGGGTTTGCAACTCTCCATATTAAAATTACCTAGTATCTCCTTTGCATACTTTCCTTGATACACAAAAAATTCACCATCCCGCTGCCATATTTCCAATCAAAGGAAATAATGAAGGAGGCCCATATCCTTCATTTTGAACTCCCTTGAAATATCCTCCTTGCATGAGTGTATCAATTTCTCATCACCAGTCAAAATTAAATCATCAACATAAATAAAAATGATCAATATATTACCCTCAACCATGATATGGTACAGGTTTTCATTTTCTTCACTTTTGGTGGAGCCTAGTCTGGTGAAATAGTTGTCTATCTGAGTGTACAAAGCACATGGTGCTTGCTTCAGCCCATACAACGCTCTTTTGAGTCTGCAGACATGCAATTCACTATTGATGATCTCAAAACCTTCAGGCTACTCTATGCACACCTCCTCCTCAATGATCCCATTGAGAAACACAATTTTCACATCCATCTGATGAATGTGCCAGCCCATCTGCACTAAGAGTGCAAGGACGGTCCTTATGGAATTGTACCTTGCGACAGGCACAAAAGTCTCATCACAATCTATTCCCTCGATCTATGAGAAACCCTGGGCCACAAATATGTCCTTGTATTTATCCACACTCCCATCAACAGCTTCCTTTACCTTGTAGATCTATCTCGAACCTACCATTGATTTGTTAACCGGTCTTGGGACAATTTCCCATGTACTTTTTTTAACAATGGAGTCATACTTCTCCACCATTACATCAACCCAAGTAGGATAATGCACTACTTCCTAAAAGTAATATGGTTCAGTCACAATACATTTACTCATAATATCCATGTATACAGTAAATCGACCAGGAGACTGTCTTTGTCTACACTGTGAAGTAGGGGCTCCTACATTCTCTACAGCATCAAGTCTTAGCCTATCAGCTTCCGTGGTGCGATTTCTACCAATTTTGATGGATGGCTCTACATGAGTGATTTCCTCCACTCCATGAATGTCCTCATGTGGTTGATCCACATTTTGAGACTCATCTTTCGGAACCAACAGTTCCTCCTCCACATGCAAGTCCAGCTCCCTCTCAAGCGACAACCACATGGAATTCCCCTCATCAAATTTGATATCTCCTCACACAACAGTCATTCTATTTTTTTGGAAAATACACAGGATAATTATGGGGTGTTTCTATGTACCCCACAAAAATCCCAACTTCAGCAGTCAGCTCTAGCTTCTTCCTGGCTTCCTTGGTCACATGCACATAAAAAAATGAGCCAAAAATATTAAAGTGTGAAACCTCTGGTTTCTTACTAGTGAAATCTTCTTTAGATGTACTCATGCCAAGTACTCTATGAGGAGAACGGTTTTGCACATAAACCATAGTGTTGCATGCTTCTGCCCACAAATGATTTGGTAGGCCCTGATCATGCAACATCGCTCGTGCTGCACCCATGATCATTCTGTTCTTCCTCTTTGCGACCCCATTCCACTCTGTGTTATGAGACACTATGAGTTCTCTTCGAATTCATTCTTTGTTGCAGAAGTTCTTGAATCCGTTAGAGATGTATTCTCCACCATTATCGCTCCTAAGAGGCTTCACTTGCTTCCTCGACTCTCTCTCCACCAATGCCTTAAACTTACAGAACTTAGAGAATGTTTGATCTTTCTTCTACATGAATAATATCTAGAATTTACTTTAAAAGTCATCAAAAAATTTTACATAGTACTTATTCTTTGCCGCTGAAGCAACCAAGAATGGACCGCACACGTCTCTGTGAACTCTCTCAAGGATCCCTAAAGCACAGTTCTCCTTCTCATGAAAGGTGGACTTTACATACTTCCCCATGGTGCAACCCTTGCACTGATCTAACTGAGAAAGTGTTCCCATTGGAATTCTAGTAGATATTTGTTGCGTGACTTTCAAGGCTTCATGATGAAGACGACCCAATCACCTGTGCCATAATTCACCCTCATCCTGGATCACCATTTTTTCTGCCTTGCCCACCATAGCAGCACAACCATCTACATCTAGCTTGTGGAGATTCTTAACTCGAATCCTTATCATCTTCGCTTGACCCATTGTTTTGTGTCACAGGAAAGTGTTTCCATCACTAAAAACAATGGCATAGCCTCTATCCTCCAACATTGTGATTGAGACCAAATTTTTCTTCAAACCTGGTACATGCATTACATATTTTGATTGAAATGGTTTACCTGAATCCCTCTGAAAGGTAATGGAACCAATCTCGGTAGCATTGTACCGTCCATCGTCGCCCATCTCAATTTGCATCTGGAGATCTTTCTCCTCCAAGTCACTGAAAAGTTCCTTATCTCAATATGCATGCAATCAAGGATAAGTCAAGCTCAAATTGCGAGGCAAAGGCCTCTCTAGCTACAAATCCAACAACCTTCTTGTTGTCCTTATTTTATGGACAGTTAGTAGAAAAATTCCCATATTCATGACAGTGAAGACACTTCACCTTGGACATATCCTGCTTATTGCCTTTAGACTCAAATTTAGAATGAAATTTCTTCCCCTTCTGCTTCTTCGGATTAGTAGCCAAAGCATAATCCTCTTCATCATCATGATTTGATGAAGATCCATCTCTAGTGTTCCGCCTGAACTCCTCCTGCACTAGATCCGACCATAGTCGTTCCCAATCTGGTAATTTTTCCTGTCCATTGACAAAGTCTTCATAATTGTGCCAACTCTTAGGAAGTCTTAGGAGAGCCAAAATCACCAAATCATCATTAGTGGATATTATTATCACACTCCCTAGTTCATCCCAACATTGGAAAAACTTTGTGAGATACTTTGGAATGGTGTCACCCTTTTCCATCTTGATATTTCTGAGTATATCTTTGAGCGCCAATTTCCTATGGTCGTTGCTGCTTTGGAATAGATCAGTCAAGATTTCCACATATAATATTGTGTTGCTTTCCAATGGTGGCTTGAGACAATGTGGTCTCGTACTCCCTCCAACAAGATCCTCCTCGCCTTTTCCACTTTCTTTTTCCATGCATCAAGATTGGCAATATGTGTAGCATCTGGCTTAGGAATATATTTTTCAATGAATTTCTTCAAGCCATTGTCTTCGAGTACTGCCTGCATCCTTTCCTTCCAATAAATTTAGTTTGAGCCGCCCTCGACTGCATACTCTAAACTCAAGCCATTGAAAGCTATTTTGATCTTGAATCAGCTGTAGTACCAAGAAATTCTTTCTGCAAATTCGAATTCTATCTAGTCACAAACTCAGCTCCTGCTTCACTTCTGCAATTTCATGTTCTCCGATACCATGTAGAAATTATAAAATATGCATGTATACCTTGGATTCACCCGATTTAAAAATATCATAAACTAAAATACTTAATCACTTCTATAAATATTTGCGGAATGAAAAACACAATCACCAATTACATAAGCATGAAGAAAGATCAATCACACACAACACAGATAATTTCCCGGGGAAAGCTTACAGCTAAAAACCCCACTAGATTCTATTGTATATTATATCATGGATGATGAAACAATTACATAAAAAACTCTTCTCACAAGATCTCTCAGTACATCAACTAATTATCTCACACTGTCATACAAAAATTGCAAATCCCTTAGACAATTTACTGCCTCCAGACAACCCACCTTCACTGTGAAATCCCTGCTAAAATAAATCCATGAATTGATGCAATCCTAGCTACCTTGACTGCGCAAGTATCATGGGCACATCCAATGTGTGTGTTCTTGCATGTGTGCAAGCGGATAATGTCACAACTAATAGTTATCTTCCCTTTCACCAAGAACTCAATTGGGTCTCCACTGGATTTTACATGCATGTAGTTAATAATAGTAAATCTTCAGTTGCATGTGACGTCACTACATGTAAATTGATTAATATTTAATTCACTTGATCTCTCACTAGTTTATCTTCAGTTACAAGTATCACAACTGAGTTTAACTAACTCAATTGAGTTAAACTATTTACAACTTGCACAAACTCATGCACCATTGCACTTCCAACTCTGTTACAACTAGCATTACTTTGCATGTTCCACCAACCAACCTCTAACTAGAAATGCAATTAGCTAATTTATTTTCCAATTCATTTAATTATTTTCATGTCCACATTGAGAATAGATTACAGTTTAATGTCCATATAAATTAAGGGATAATAAAAATATACACGCACCTAAAAATATCCTGTGGGCCCCACCCTAGTGTAGGTGCTTAATTTTCACTAGGATCATGGGTGCCAAAAAAATTTCTTGTTGAGTCTCAACAACATTTAGGCTGAAATTTCCTCTAATGAGAAGTAGGCATGATGGGTGGCATAACTTAAATTTGAACCACCACAACCATTGGGAAACAATTGGCAAGAGGTGTTGCAACATATTACATTGGATGACCCTAAGTTGCAGAACAAATTGGACTCTATAGGAGGTAAAGTACTTGAGGAAAAAATATAAAAGGACAACTCAACTCGTTTACATACAAGAGAAAAATATTTCATGGGGTCATCTATTGGCCATACATTTTGGAATTAGTTTTCCATACTAGAGAATTTTTTATAGATACAATCAAGCAGAAAATGATGGATGACAAAGAAAAGGAAATGAAATATTCCCAAAAGAAGAAAAATGTGGCTCAATAGATAATGTTAATAGTAGGAGTTCCAATTAATGCTACAATGGGGTTGAAAAAAAAACTTATATACTAGTCAACTTGACAACACTTTCCACATATTGAGCCAACAAAAATAAGGGAAAAGGAAACTCTACTCTAGAACCCACCTAGAAGCAAAGGCTCAAGTCCAAGATATCTCACTAAAGGATCTAGGCTTAAAAAATATAGGAATTAATATCAAGATCAAGGAGGATCCCTCAAATTGGATGCACCTAATGGCTTACCCTATGAAAAACATTAAACATCACAAGGATAGTCGACTAGCATCCAATAGTATTCAAAAAAACTAGTTCATTTGACCCAACCATTGACATAGACACTTGTTTCAAAATTAAAAAAATTCACCACAAAAGGACCCAAAAATATATATCAAAGAAACCAAAGCATTCCCAACCTAAACCGACCACCACAATGCAAGATATGGAAAAGGTGTCAGAGAACTAGGTTTTAGGATGCTTTCAGATATTTAAAGGAAGTAAATGCGAGATGGAAATGGTAAAAGAAGGAAATCGTTAAATTGAAATACAAAAAGGAGAAGGAATAAGTGGTGTGGACTGAGTGATTGGCCTCAACCATGTATAATTTATCTTTGTATTTTCGAAGCCAACTAGACGACATAGTGGATGCCATGAAATAGTTGGTTCATTAACTTATTAATGAAAAATTACATATAAAATCACATGTTGAGTAAGTCCAATAAAATAGACAAACATATAAGATATAATAATTACCTTCCATATTAGAGCAAGGGTTGAATTGATTCAAATAATTAATGAATAAGCTTGAAGAGATCATGGACAAGGAAATGAATCTTAATGTTTTCCTTAATATATGGTTGACCTATTTTCCGAACACATCTAATCGACTACAAATACAATAAGTACTTATTAATGACTTTTCAGATTCAAATTTTTTTTTTTAACCTCAAGCCATATCAACCCTTAAAAACCAATCATACAGGAGAATAATATAGAGATAAAGTTGATATAGTAAGAATGCTAGTTCCTGAAGGAAGGACATAAATATTAGATAGAAACTTTTGTTGTTGACTAAATATACAATACTAACATCAAAATAAAAAAGATAGAGAAGTAGGAAACCCCTATCTTACCAACCTTGAAAGAAATCTCACTCTCCAAAAAGTTGAAATACTTAGCTGAAATGAAGGCCTTGAAACTGCGTGCATAATATTTAGTTAAGGGCCGGTCTAAATTTTATTAACATATTTAGAGGCTTTCCCAAGTCATATATTAGATAGCATATGGATAAATACCACCACCTTCACCTCACATAAACCACCTCTTCCATAATTTAAGTACCATTTTTTTCTCATGCAATGTCGGAACGTTCCCATTCCTTGTAGTTAACACAATGAGCCACTCAAAAAATGGAATTAAAATGATAAAATTGGTTACTTGGAGAGAGAATAATATCGGGGATCTAAAATTTTCAACTAGATGCGCCACTAGAGAAAGTGGATGAAGCTTAGAAAAAAAAAATTAGTCGACAAAAAAACACCAGTTGATTTATTATCTCAAGCCAATATAGCACCAATGTAGTCACACTAACTCTTCTAGCACCCAATCCAGTCTTCTAATTCTTGTCTTATTCTCTTCTCTCATTCTAAAATTCCATTTTTAAATGTAACAACTCAAAATTCCCCCTTCTTTGGGACAAAGCAAACATTGAAGGTGAGGGAGATGATGGAGGGGCTAGCCAACCTAGTTACCTAACTTTGTCAAGTTGAAATACCTCTATGAGTTTCTATCTATATTTTAATTCAGTAAACTCCTTGTTGAGTCGGCTAATCAATTTAGTTAATTACTATAATTGATATAACTGTCTAGTGCTATTATAAATCTTTATGTAATAGACACGATAAATTTGTTTTTGGTCATTGATATATCAATATAAGGGTGTTTTTATCGGTTCTCCACTACTTTTACTATCTTCTTCCATTTTTCTCATTATGTATATTGTATAATATTGCTTCGTGTATATACTACTAGTAACTAATGCATACTATTCCCTAGACTACAATAAAGGTGGTACTCCTCTTTTGATATATAGAATATTCTTGTTATGGTATTAAATGAATGTAATGGGTGAGTGTTAACAAAAAACCCCAATAGATATTCTGACAAATATCTGATAGAACTGATTTAGTCAATAAGCATGCAAAAAATGAAAATAAAATAAATATTTTTTATGTACTAGGTCCTTCCTTCAACAAGTGATTTTCCTTTCTCTTTAAAATAATTTGAATCTAGAATCAACTATAACTTTGAAATAAAAATAGAATAAAATTGACAATTCTTTAAATTACTTTAAAGGAATGTGCACATTAGCATCAAATGAGATAATAAATCCTTATTTGCACAGGAGTCCATTGTAAGTCATCATACAAACTCATGCATGCACTATAAAAAATGAATAATTATTTATGGGAGACATTAACAATAGTATTCCAACGTAGCAAGTCTAACATTTTATGAATTTGAAATGGAAACAACCTCTTAAATCATAACTTGATAAACTCCGATTAAATCATATTTTCTTCATTGCAAGAAAGAATGTTGCTCCTTTGGACACAATATAGAATATGAAGTCATGGAAGAGATCAGAAGACCTAATGGGACCTAGATATTTCTATTTCTATAAAAAATTGGAAAACCTAATGGAAATTAAAATGTATAATAATATATAATAGGGAAAGTTGAGAAATTTGATTCACAAGGCCTTTTGGAAAGACAAACTCCTCTTGGGTATAACTCCAACCCCTTTATTCTAAATGTGATTTTCTCCATTTATAATCTTGTATTCATATTTGCAACTACTTGACAGTTAGTTTTTCCATCTTTGTATTGACCAAATGAAGATCCATTTGAAAATATGAATTTAGGAATTCATCCTCCAAACTAGATTCCATTTTATATATTTTAATTTTATTACCCTTTAATTCTTCTTCAAAACTAATTTGGTGACATGCCCAAAATGGTCACAACTACTATTTTATATTTTTAAAATGATACCTATAATTTTATCCATGGAAACCACTCCCAAATATTATTCATGCTTCTAGGTTTCCAATGACTTGTCATTTGGCCAATTCAAACATACAAAACTCAAGTTATTGCCTCAAGTAGATAGTGAATCAACAACTGTTAATATGCTCCACATGAAATTGGGTCTTTGATTTATAAATTATGGTTTAATCCCACATGGATAGTGGTAATATACTTTCATGCATTATTAAAGACAACCTCTCCCATATTGTCCATGTATTAATAATATATCTTCATAGAACTTTGTTTAGTTTTTGGAAAGTGTAAAATTTTGTCCTTTTTCTACCAAGTCATTCCCAATCATTAATGTTGAAATAGTGCCCTCAAAATGTTACTATAGGATTTGTCTAGTTGGTTTCCAAATGTCATAGGGAGATATGGAAATAGATCTTAGGAAAAAAATTATATGAAAAATAATAATAAAATAATGCATAGGTGTGTAGAGGAGTATGCACCAAAAATTCAACACAAAAATCTAAGTTAAGTGTTATAACATATATGTGGAAAGTGCATAGGAGTCATGAGGGTTTTATATGTGAACCTCATACTGTAAAAATGATAAGACACCAATAATTATAGTTCTCTTCGAGGCGGAAACCTCCTTTCACAATGAATACAATGTACAAGACAATATTTGATGATCCTAAGTCTAGGTACCCTTAGTGTATATATAGGAGTCAAAGGGTACACTTATAATAAAATGGAACCATGAGGGATTCTAACCTACAAACAAATATAAGGATAGAAATATAGTCGCTCAATATCTAGGGCTTAATAAGGGATTTTAGGGTTAACATAAGGCTTATATAAGGCTTAACATGCTCCTCCCTTTCAAATAAATTTTTCCCTCAATACTTGATTATATATGATGTTTCTTTATGAATAAATCATCTTCCCATGCCACTTGTTCCACTGGTAGGTTCTTCCATTTCATGAGGTGTTATGAATCCAACTCCAAAAATAGAATAAAGAGAGATCAACACCTTATAAAACAACCACTTTGAGGGAGAAACCTTCTTTAAATTACATAAATTATCAATTCTTGGATGATACAAATGAAAAAACCTCCTTTCTATATATAGGAGCCCATGGGGTGACAATATAATCCTAGCTGACCTAACAATAATAATTTAAGGGAACAACAATAACAACAGTGGCTTTTATGGGGCACAATAATAACAAAATGAGGTCTACAAGGGTACAACAATAACAATAAAGGGGTTAAACAACAATAAGGTACTACACTAGTATTATAGGGACCTAACATGCCCCTCTCCTTAAAAAAAGGGTTGTCCTCAATGCTTGAGTAGCTATGGATGCTTATGTATAAAATTATTATCCTCCCATGTGGAATACTCAATGGGTAAGTTCTTCCACTTGATGAGATACTTTGAAATTGATCGATTTCGTTACTATCAAGTTCTTGTTTTTGTGACTGATTCAGGCTCCAATATAATTTTTCCTTCCTCATTAAGTTCTAGAAATATTGTTTGAACTGGAAGTTTGTCACCTACAACCTTGTTTAAGCATGAAACATGGAAAACTAGGTGCACTCAAGAAGAAGCAGGAAGCTCCAATTTGTATGCCATAGTACCAATATTTTGAAACACTTTATAAGGACCATAGTACTTTGGCAATAATTTATTATTCTTCTTAGCTTACTTGAGGGAAATTTTTTTTGTATGGTTGTAGTCGTAAGAATACCCAGTCTCCTACATCAAAACTTCTCTCGCTGCAATGTTGATTTGCATGTTGTTTCATTTGAAGTTGTGCCCAATTTAGGTTATCGTTTAAGATTTGGAGAAATTTTTGTTGATGCTCGATGTGATCTTCCATTGCTCGAACCTTATAATTTTCTATTAAAGATGATGTGATGGGCAGTGGATGATATCCATAAAGTGCCATAAATGGGGGCATTTTTGCTGCAGTATGGAAGGAAGTGTTATACCACCATTCAACCATAGGTAACCACTTGACCCATTATGTTTTTTTATCAAATACAAAACGACGAAGATATCATTTCAAACATTTTTTCACTATCTCAGTTTTCCCATCGGACTGAGGATGATAAGATGAACTATGAGCTAGTTGAGTACCCAAACAAGAAAATAATTTCGTCCAAAAATTTCCAGTAAAAATGGGATCTTTGTCTCTTACAATAATCTTTGGGTTTCCATGTAGCTTTTGAATTGTTTCCATGAATGCAGTGGCAACTGTGCTTGCTTTAAATGGATGAGATAATGCAAAAAAGTGTGCATACTTGGTAATTCTATCAACTACCACCATGATGACACTCTTTCCTTTGGACTTAGGTAAAACTATGATAAAATCCATTTAAACCTCCTCCCAACGTTGACTTGGAATGGATAAAGGTTGTAGAAGACCTGAGGTCACAATTGTCTCAAATTTATTTTGCTGGAAAACCAAACATTCTACCACAAAATTTTGAATATCATATTTAAGGCCATAAAATAAATTCTTTCTTCACCTTGTGGTAAGTCTTTAAGAATCCTAAGTGTCCCCCTAAAGGAGAGGTGTGCAATTCCAAAAGAATATATTGTTTTAACTGGGAATTATTACAAAGATATAAGTGATGTTTGTACCACAAGGAATCATTTTTCCACACTTCTTGGTCATTCTTCCATTCATCCCTTGCTTCGGTTATCCAATCTGGTTGGATAATAGAAATGGCACAAGGAAATGCTTCTACCTCTTCATCGTTTCTTGAGAGTGCATTTGCAACAACATTTAGCTTCCTTTTTTTGTAGATGATTTCAAAGTCATAAGCCAACATCTTTGTGACCCATTTTTTTTTCTCTTCTAAAGGTAAGATTTATTCCAAGAAGTATTTAAGAATATTATGATTAGTTTTTACCTTGAAGTGCCTCCCCATTAGGTAAAGTCACCATTTATTTAGTGTGTGTAGTATTGCCAACATTTCATTCTCATAAATAGCTTTCTGTAAATACTTTCCTTTGATTGGACGACTTTCAAATGCAATGGGTCTTCTTTCTTTCATTAAAACAACACCCATTCCATTTCCTGAGGCATCACATTCGAAAAAAAAGGTTTTTGTGAAGTCTAGCATAGCTAAGAACGGTTCTAGGCACATTTCCTCTTTAATATGTTCAAAGCCCTTATTTGCTTCAGGAGTCCATGAAAATGCATCTTTATTCAGTAATATTGTTAGAGGTGTTGCTATTCTCCCATAATTCTTAACAAACTTGTGATGATACCCTATTAACCCGAGAAATCCTCGCAACTTATTTATGATTGTGGGGACTTTCCATTCCTTAATAGCTTTAACTTTGTTGGGGACTACCGTAATACCCTCCTGAGATACAATATGACCCAAATATTCCACCTCTTCTACTCCAAAGAAATATTTGGAGGTTTTTTCATATAATTGTTTCTCCTCCAATAGTTTGAGCACCTTGTCAACATGTTGAACATGATCCTTCCAAGACCTGTTGTAGATTAGTATATCATCATAAAATACTAACACAATTTTTCTAAGGAAGGGTATGAAAATGGAATTCATCAACCCTTGAACTGTAGAAGGTGCATTGGTAAGGCCAAAAGGCATGAAAAAAAATTCATAATGACCCTCATGAGTTTGAAATGTTGTTTTCAGAATATCTTCAGCCTTTATTCTAATTTGATGATATCCTGAATGAAGATCCAACTCGGTAAAATAATTTTCTTCATGTAATTCATCCAATAATTCATAAATCATAGGAATGGAAAATTTATCTTTAATAGTGAGATTATTGAGCTCCCTATAATCTAGAGACATGCGCCATGATCCATCCTCCTTGTGTAGCAACACTACCGGAGCATAGAAAGAACTTTGACTAGGTTGAATTATATCAGCCTCTAACATTTCTGCAATCATACATTCTATTTCGCTCTTTTAGACATAAGGATATATGTAAGGTCTGATGTTTGAAGGAACACTTCCTGGAATAAAATTAATAGCATGATCATTATCACGAATAGGTGGGAGTCCTTTGGGATCTTCAAACACCTTAGAATGATTTTCCAAGAATTTTTGGACATCTCGAGAAATAGATGATTTTGATGTTGGAACTTCTAGTGTGCATAATTGTGAAATTACACCTCGTTGTTATTTGTTCAGAAGCTTTGTCATGACATTAGAGCTTATTATATTTCCCAGCTTCCCTTCGATACCCCTTAATTCAAATTTGTTTCCTTCTGAGATTTTTTTCAAGAAAATTAAAAACTACCGTCCCCAAAGGTTGTAACCATTGTACTCCTATTACAACATCAACACCTACCATTGGAATGGAAATAATTGGACTATTCAATACATATTCCCCCATGGTTAGCTTGATATTATGGCATTTTCTAGAGAAATTTATAGTTCCTCCATTTGCAACCATCACTTGACACTCTCGTGATGGGTTTAGGAAGCAATTCAATCCTTTGGTTACCTTACAATGAATAAAATTATGGGTACTACCCAAATCAATCAACACTATTACCTTTTTCTTATTGATATGTCCTTCTATAAATTTTCGAGTTTGAGGAATGGTAATTCCTTCCAATGCATTACAGGGGATGGTCATACTCATTTATTCTTTCTCTAGGGTTGGTTCCTGATGTATATCCTATTATTTTGAAGTTTCTTGTTCATTTTCTTCCTCCTCTTCACAATATATGTAAAATAATTTCTTCTTGGCACACTTATGACCTTTAGTGTATTTTTTATAACAACTGTAGCAAAGCCCTTTTGCTATTTTTTATTCCAATTGTTGTGGTGTCAACCTTGTAGTTTGTGGAAGTCTAGGCATAGCAAAATTTCCATCTTTATAGATGTGAGTGGCAAGCTTCTTTGTCGCCATAATTTTACATTCATTTTGTTTTTCTAACTTGAATACCTTCTCCAATGAATCAGGTTCCCAAAAGGTGAACCTCATGTTGGATGTTATCCTTTAAAGTCCCTATGAAGACATCAATCCTGTGTTCCTTTGGAATATCAGTTACCCTTATATTCAATTTTTGGAAGTCCTCAATGTGCTCCACCACTGAAACCTTTTTTTTGAGATTTATCAATTGGCTAAAGAAAGTGTTACTCTTTGTATCCTCATAATGTGTTATCATTTCCTCCGTAGAAATTTATGAAGTGGCAATTTTTTTATGATAGAAAATCCATCGATACCGTAAAAATGTATTTTGTTCTAAATATAAAGATGAAATGCGTACCTTTTGTGTGTTTTGCACATTTTTGAGATAAAAATATCGCTCCATTTGTAGTATCCATGCTACAGGATCCTTGCCATCAAATTACCTCATATCGATCTTTGGAATATGGTGGGTCTTCAATCCAACATTATAGTTTATGAAATCACAATCAACATTTATTTTTTTCTCATAATGCATTTCCTCTACTATATTTTAGCCATTAGGAATCATTTCTTGTATCAACTTTTTCAATCCTTCCTTCAAACCTTCCATGTATGCTTTTAGATCATTCTTCATGTCTTCCATGTTGTCTTTAATTTTTTCTTCCATGTCAGCCATCTTAGCTTCCATGCTATTCTTCAAACCATCCATATTAGCTTCCACTCCTTTATTCAAACCATCCATCTTAGCTTCCACTCCTTTCTTCAAAACTTCCATTTCATTTTTTTTTTCTCTTTGCGAGAGAAAAATTTGTTGCACTTGCTCTTGTAATTGTGATATATCACGTTGCACTTATTCCTCTTGATGAGTAATAGTAGAGCCATATGAGGGCCTAATGGGTGTTTAATTATGTTTAGGGGGGATTTTAAAACCAAATACTGATAACTATGCATTAATATGCCCTTGGAATCACTTCAAATTGTTTTTTCAAACAAGACTTATGCACTTTGAAAACAAAATACACACATTTTTCTTTCTTTTGAGGAGCTCGATATTGAAATTGATGTATCTCTTTACTTTTGGATCCCTGAGATTTTATATTTAGTCCTTTAGTAGCCCTCTGAATCTTATTTCCAATGCCACAGGTCTAACCTGATTTGGATTCTTCAAGGCAAAGTTATGCCCAATACCCCACAATGACCTAATTATGGACTAGTTCAGTAGAACAAAATTGTACAACATGCCACATGTCACTGTCTCATCCTTCAACTCTAAAATTGATACAAAGGAAACTACAGTCTATTTACTGTAGGCCATGTTTTATAGAATTCCAATCTGATGCGCAAAGAGAGATTTATGACGATTTTCCCAAGGCCACCTCTTTGAGATGAAATTCAGGAGCCTACAAAGACCCTAACTTACACAGATAATATCTCAAAAAATATTGTGAAACAATATCTAAAATTCTTACACAATTTTCCTCTGGATTTCTTTGCAAATGGGTTTTTTTTGTATTTTCTGAACCTTCATAGAAAAAACTGAAGGGGAAAACCTCCTTAGAAATCAACCACTTCGAGGGGGAAACCTCCTTTACATTACATAAATGAAAAATTCTTGGATGATACAAATGAAAAAACGTCCTTTCTATATATAGGAGTCCATGGGGTCACAATATAATCCTAGCCAGCCTATCAATAATAATGTAAGGGCACAACAATAACAATAGTGGCTTTTATGGGGCACAATAATAACAAAATGGGGGCTACAGGGGTACAAAAATAACAATAAGGGGGCTAAACAACAATAATGGACTACACGAGTAATATAGGGACCTAACATGAGGTGGTCGATATTTTCTCGATTTCTTAGTTGTTTATTCCAAGTTTCCAAGATTTGTTTTGGTCTTAGTTTTATTTTCCCTTCTTAATTAATGTCGAAGTAAAATAATTTGGACTAGGATTTTTTCATTGATTACCTTCTATAAGAAATAAACATGGAATACTAGATATACACATGAATATGGAGGAAAATCTAATTTGTAAATCATACTTCTAATCCTCTGCAACACATTGTAGGGGCCATAATACCTCAACGTTAATCTATTGTCCTTCTTTTGCTGCTTGAGGGACATCTATTTATGTGATTTTAGTCTAAAAAATACCCAATCACCACTTCAAATTCCCTTTCATTGTGATGTTGATCTATTTGTTATTTCATCATATTACGTGCCATGACCAATTTCTCCTTCAATAGTTTGAGAACCTTTGATTTGCGCTATATGTGGTCCTCTACTACATGAACCTTTATATTCCCTTACAAGGGTGATGTGATGGATGGAGGATGATATCCATAACTCTCTATAAATTGTAACATTTCTAATTAGGTATGGAAGGATGTATTGTACCACAATTCTACCAAGTGAAACCATTATCTTTTTATTAGATGAAAAGCAATGTAGGTATCCTTCAAAACACTTATTCACAAACTAAATTTTCCATCAGATTGAGAATGGTAAGGTGAATTGTGAGCCAATTTAGCGCCCAAACAAGAAAATAGTTCACTCCAAAAATTTCCAGTGAAAATTGGATCTATGTCCCATACAATAATCTTTGGTATTCTATGTAGCTTTTGCATTATTTCCATGAATTCTTCTGCCAAAGTGTTTTCTTTAGAAGGATGAGAAAGGGATAAAAAATGAGCATACTTTGTTCTACCACTACCACGAATGACATTATTTCCTTTATATTTTCGTAAAAATGTAGTGAAATCCATTGAAACTTCTTCCCAATGTTGGTTTGGTATGGCTAATGGCTAAAGGAGCCCTATAGTTGTGTTTTTTTTCCCCTTATTTTGTTGGCATACCACAAATATTTCCACAAATATTTTTGAGTTTCTTTAAGAGACAAAAGAAAACATTATTCTTGATCCTAAGGCATGGCTTCAATAACCTTGAATTTCCTCCTACAATAAAAGTGTGTAATTCCAAAATGACCTTCTGTTTGAGTTGACAATTCTTACATAGACCATTTTGATACCACAAAAAATCATTTTTACACATAAAGTTTTCTATTACATCGAGGTATTCCTTAGTTTTTGATTGAAATTTCCTATTTTCTCATCCTAATACCATTCTATCATTGTTTCTTCCACTTAGTAAGATCGTGGAATGGAAATAGCACATAGTAAACCATTTGTGTCTTCCTCTTTTGTTGAGAATGCATCTATCACAATATTTTTTTTCCATTTTTGTAAATATTTTCAAATTCATAACCAAACATCTTTGTGACCCATTTTTATTAATATTTTGAAGATAATATTTTCTCCAATAATTAATTCAGTATATCATGATATTTTTTTACTTTAAAGCATCTTCCTCTCAGGTATGGACACCATTTCTTAATCACATATAGTATAGCCAACATTTTTTTTTCATAGATGGGTTTAAGTAGGTTCTTTCCTTTAAGTTTAATTCTTTTAAAGGTAAGAGGCCTTCCTCGCTACATCAAACTACACCAATGCCATGTCCTAAGGAATCACACTCCACAATCAAGAATTTTGTGAAGTTAGGTGTTTCCAAGATGATAAGTGTACACATAACCTCTTCAATTTCTTTGAAAGCTTTGTTTTCCTATATAGTCCAATAAAATTATTCCTTCTTCAACAATTTTGTTATAAGTTTTGATATTTAACTATAAATATTGACAAAATTGTGGTAATATTATGTCCATCCTAAAAATCCTATGAGTTTCTTTAAGATATTGGGGATTCACCATTCCCTCATAGCTTTGATTTTGTTGGGATCCACCTTGAAAATTTCATGTGTTACAATATGACCCAAATATTACACTTATTGAACCCAAAAGACACACTTGGAAGGCTTTGGATATAGTTTTTGCTCTTCCAATAGTGTCAAGACCCTGTCAACATGTTGTACATACTCTGCCCAAAATATTTGTTGTGGATTAATATGTCATCAAAAAATACTAAAAATAAAATTCTAAGGAAGGTTTTTAAAATAGAGTTAATAAAGCTTTGAATTGTTGAAGGTGCATTTGTAAGTCAAAATGAAATAACCAAAACCTCATAATGAAGTTCATGTGTTCTAAAGGATATTTTGGGAATGATTTCTTACCTCATTCTAATTTTGTGATATCCAGAATGAAGATCCAAGTTAGTAAGTAAAATTTATCCATGTAATTAATCTAATAATAAATAAACAATAGGAATATGAAACTTATATTTGATTGTTATTTTTTTGAGTTTTTTGTGATTTAGACACATTTTCCATGAACCATCCTTTTTTATAATCATCACCACTGATGAAGAGAAAGCAGTTTGGCTAGGTTGAATGATCCGTGCCTCTAACATTTCTTAAACCATACACTCAGTCTCACTCTCTTGTGCATGTGGATGCATATAAGGACTAACGTTAGGTGGTACAACTCCATATTTCAAATGGGTTCCATGGTTATGATCTTATGGAGGTAGAAGACCCTTAGGAATTTCTCGAAATACATTAGAATGATTGTTGATAACTTTTTTGGAGATCAACCATAGTAGAGTATATATATGTTTCAACATCTAATGAACAAAATTGTGAAATCACATCTTGATGTCCCTTTTTATAAAAAATTTCATACTATTAGAGCTTATCACTTTAATGAGATTCACTTGGATACTTATAATCTCAATTCCCTTTTATTCGAAGAGAAATATTATGAAAATTTATTGAAAATGAAGGGACATTGTTCGCAATGATGTAAGAATTGGACCCCTAATACAAAATAACCACCATGAATTATGATTTAAATAATGGCACTAACCAATAAATAATTCCCCATATTCATATTAACATTATGGAACTTCCCTGAATAATTTATGGTACCTCCATTTGAAATCATTACATGAAATTTTAGTGTTGGATATACAAAGAAATGAAAGAAGTTTCCTAATTCGTAATTGATGAAGCTATGGGTACTATTATATCAATAAATATTGCTACCTTTTTATTTTTGATATATCCTTCTATCTTGATATTTTTTGGAGTAGTACTGCCAACCATTGCATGTCATGATATTGTTGGAGTAGTCTCTTCTTCAAAACTTGTGAAGTTCGACTTCCTGATTTCCTTAATCTTCATAGTCCATGTAGAATGCTATATTCTCATTACATTTATTACCCTTAACATAATTTTTGTAATATTTGAAACATATTCCCTTTGCTCTTCTTTCATCCATTTGTTGAGGAGTCAACCTTTTTAGCTTGGGATAGGGAGCGTGATTTTCTGTATAGATATTAGTGACAAATTTTCTATTGCCCATATTTTTAATTTCATGTTTCCTTCTAGACTAAAAGAATGCTATGGAGATTTAGGTTAAGATATATGCACCTCATGTTGGATGCCTTCCATTAAAGCTCCCATATTTAAGTTTAACAAATTATCCTCTCAAGTATAATTTACTCTAAGACTCAAATTTTGGAATTTCTGAATGTGATATGTAACTAGATCTTTTTTTGAAGATTTACCAATTGACTAAAGAATGTGTTGCTCTTAATATCCCCATAATGTGTTATCAATTACTTTGTAAAAATGGACCACAATATAAGAGAACCATTTTTACTTTCACAAAGCCATTTCTATCATGCATCTTGATATTTTTATAAAAACAAGGATGCAATATTTACAATTTGTGAGGATTCCACTTGTTGTAGATCAAATTATTGTTCCATCTCAAATATCCATGTTATATCATTACCATCAAACTTCCTTATATGTATACATATAATGTAGTATTTCCTTGGTGATGAGAACAAGGTCTAACTTTAACTTTTCAGATTTCAATTTTCAAGGTCTTCAACTACCTAGAAAAAAAGTAATAGAAAATTGTTTGAACAAACTTAATTGAGACTAATTGCAGGAGAATTCAAGAAACCTAATTTCCTTAAAAGATATGTACACAAAAAAATAACTAATATGAATAATATGGTACTTGACATTTCTTCTCAATATTCTCCAAGTTGCACCATTTAAAATTTTCCATAAGAAATATAATAAAAATTTCACGATGACCTGTTTGAAGTAGAAAACCCCTAGTATCATGAGCTTTGATACCAAATGGTATGAACCTTTGGCCTTAAAAATGATAATAAATTAATAATTACAATATTCTTCAACGGGGGCACCTACTTTTACAATTAATAAAATGTTAAAGATGATATTTGATGATCCTATAACCAGATATCATTAATGTATATATATAGGAGACAAAAGGGTACACTTCTAATAAATTGGAGCATGAGGGGTTCTAGCCTAACCAAAAATATAACAATATAAATACAATCACTCAATATATAGGGATTAATAATTGGTTTTATGGTTAACATGGGACTTATATATGGCTTAAAAATGTAAAGTTTTTTCCTTTGTCTTCAAAATCATCACCTAGTCATCATTGTCCAATCAATGCCCTTCAAATGTCACTTTAGGATTTGTCGAATTTATTTCCATATGTCATAGTGAGATAAAACTATAGAACTTAGGGAAAAAATTGATATCATAATTAATAATAAAATAATTTAGAGGTGAGATGTGGGTATTTCGAAAAAATTGTAAATGTGAAGTAAACGTAAATAAAGTTAAAATAAACGAAAGAGTAAAGTGGGCATTTGGGTCTCTGGAGGAGTATGGACAAAAAATTCAGCACAAAATATGCTAAAAAATAAATGAAGTGTCATAAAATATATGTAGATAGTGCGTAGGGTCCATTACTATTTTAGAGGTGGAGGGGAATAGTAATGGTATGGAAATATTTATAAGCATGGAAAAATAAATATTGAAAGTAAAATGGATTTCTCTAATTATATGAAGAATATAAATGTAGAGATATAAAAACTGGTTGGAAATGGAAATAGACAACTATAAAAATGATAATAAGGAAAAAGAGAGTAAAGGGTGAGTGGAGGTGTGCAAAGAAGTATGCATTAAAAATCCCACACAAATGATACTCAAATGTTATAACATATTTGTGGAGAGTGCATAAGAGTCACGAGAATGATAGATGTGGGGAAAATAGAAACAATATGGGAATACTTCTAAGCATGGAAAAATAAGTAATATGGACAATAAAATGGATTTATCTAAAGATATGGAGAATAGAAACGTAGAAACATAAAAAGTAGTCAAGAATTGAAATGGACAATTACAAAGATGATAAAAAGGAAAAAGAGAAGGAAATGGAAAGTGGAAAGGATAAGTATGGAAGAATGGAAGTATGGAAAATTCGAGAATTATACGAGGTAAATTAAAAATAATGGAAAATGAATAGTGGCTTATGGTAACTAGAGAATGTAAGATGATAAATGTAAATATAAAATGTAAACGATAAAAGGAAAAAAATGGAGAAAGGATACAATGGATAAATTTAGAAAGGTAGAATGAAAATGATGAAGGTGGATTAGTTCCACTAGTTATTGGATCAAATTTGAAAATACTTAGGTGAATGACTTCCAATTTATATTTTTGAAGTATTGGATGTAGTTGATACATAGGTATATAAAATGAAAGAATGAACACATTTTATTCCTTCCTTAGAAATAAACCTTTAATTTTGCAACAAATAAACAATGTTGGTTAGCCTTTTGTAAGACTCATAAAATTTATAAGATTTGATGAGGGTCATCTATCACATTCAAAAGAGAAAAGATTTACCTTCAAATTGATCAAGGGATGTTGCTCAATGACTTGATCGAGTGTTTTCATTGTTTCTATGTAGAATAATAGGTCAAGATAAATAAATAAATAAAAAAACCCATTATGCTTTGTATTTTCAACCAAATCATTTTCCCTTTTCAATAGTATAATTTGGTTTAGAATCAAATCCCATTTCGATATTCTATAGGCATTTAATCTATAGAGAATAATCATCTATGACTTCCATTCATAGTAGTTGAATGGTGAGAGTATTTTCTACTGATACTAATCCATCTTTATGGTTTTCAAGCTTTTGTGGCTATTGTTTCCTGAAGAGATCTTCGGATTATCCACAGTGTGATCAAACAAAAATGGACGTTTCGAATCCCAATCGGGATCCATCTTCGGGACAAGATTATGAATGAAAAGTGAAAAATGGACGTAGAGCACAAGGTTTAATGGAGGTCTGTGGCCATTCTTCCAATTTTCATTCTAGTTTTTTCCAAATAACAAATATCTTCCTAGGAATCCCCTCCGTGCAGGGACAAAATTATGGCTTTCAAGCTTCTATGGTTATTGTTTAATGAAGAGATCTATTCATTATACATAGTGTGATAAAACAACAGTTGACATTTTGAATCCCAACGAGGATCCATCTTCAGGACAAGATGATGAATGAAAAGTGAAAAAAGGATGTAGAGGACAAGGTTTAATGGAGGTCTACGACCCTTCTTTCAATTTTCATTCTAGTTTTTTCTAGATAACAGATATCTTCCCAAGAATCCCCCTCGTGCAGGGACAAAATTATGGTTTTCAAGCTTCCGTGGTTATTGTTTAATGAAGATATCTCTGGATTATCCACAGTGTGATCAAACAATGGTCAACGTTTTGAATCTGAATGGGGATCCATATTTAGGAAAAGATGATGAATGAAAAGTGAAAAAAGGACGCAGAGGACAAGGTTTAATGGATGTATGTGGCCCTTCTTTTAATTTTCATTCTATTTTTTTCTAGATAACATATATCTTCCCAAGAATCCCCTCAGTGCAGGGAAAAAATTATGGTTTTCAAGCTTCTGTGGTTATTGTTTAATGAAGATATCTCCGGATTATCCAAGTGTGATCAAAAAATGATCGACGTTTCTAATCCCAACGGGGATCCATCTTCAGGAAAAGATGACGAATGAAAAGTGAAAAAGTATGCAGAGGACAAGGTTTAATGGAGGTCTGCGACCCTTATTTCAATTTTAATTCTAGTTTTTTCCAAATAACAGATATCTTCCCAAGAATCCCCTCCGTGCAGGGACAAAATTATGGTTTTCAAGATTCTGTGGTTATTGTTTAATGAAGAGATCTCTGGATTATCCACACTGTGATCAAAAAATGGTTGATGTTTTGAATCCCAACGGGGATCCATCTTCAGGACAAGATGACTAATCCATCTTGTTTGGTGTGCTCTAATTTATGACTTCCATCAACATACTTGTATTCCACATGATTAGATTCAACCTCACTTTGATACCATGTGATATTCATTTGATTAACATATAAGAGGATATAAAATCTAATTGGAGAATACCAATAATTGGAGCAATATAATTATTATTAACTTGTACTGAAAAACCTCATCCAAAGATGAAACAAATAGTTACAATAGAATGAAATTTTATGTAATATATAATAATTCATCATGAAACTATGTTAGTCTTAACTACATGCAATGCATTACAAACTTATACCCTAATTATCCAATGCACTTTTATGGGGGAGTTAAATTAGATTTTATTAGCCAAGTGGAGTAAAATATATCCTATAAAATGAGATCTAGTCCTAAGTGTGTTCTAATTCCTAGAAATTGGGAATTATCCTTACAATGGAGGAAAAAAACACTTTAGCTTCTAGAAATAGGATATAAACCTATAATTAAGGAATGAAGCATTTTTATCCCTTTCAAATTCCAATTTACCTAATATAAATCCATAGAAAAAAGGAATATATTTCAAGTGAGTTATAGGAGAAAGAAATTGATTCATGTAGCCCAATAAATAAGTTAAGTATTCACATAGAGATTACCAGAGAAAGTTATACATATGTCATCTTAAATATCCAATTACGAAATAATTTTTATGATCATCTACTATCATATAAAGAGACCTAATTATATAGTAGAAATACACAATGGATGATTGATTAAATACAATTTTCCCTTTAGGGTATCTTTAGTGTAAAATCCTAGCATTACTTTCTTTATGTATTTTTTATTTTAATTTATATTGATTCTTAAACTCAACAAATATGTTTTCCTTATAAACCAAAATTCTCTCTCTCCCTTCCATTCTTCCTTCACCCTAACTTATCAATTTTTTCACTCATAAGAACTTCAATGATTAAAATTTTGTGCTTCCTTAAAATTACAATAGCATTAAATGTCCTCATTAATAGATGGGATCCATACAACATATCCGCAGAAACCTTTATGTCTTTAAAGAAGACCATGTTGTAAGATTGTAATATTTTATTCTTAAACCATATTCCTCACATTTATAAACTAAAATCCACTTGTATTATTTCTCATCTCTTATACGCATATGCATGCACATCCTTAGACGCACCATGTGTAAGTTCCCTCACTCACTATAACTACTTTGGGGGAACTTCGTCTCCCTCTCTCATGCCTCATATTTTCATTTTAAACGTTTAAGGAAAGGCTCCCATTAAAGCTTATATTTTTTTATAGTAGTTTGAGAAAAAAAATTGGTACAGTTTTTAGTACTTTTGACCACCTTAATTCAACCCTTTCTATCCTCAATTTTGAGCCAAAATTTTGTTCTTTTACCAATTTATATGAGGATAATGGCGTAAAAAGTTTACACTAAATTTAATCATCCTTCATAAGAAAAATATTGTTTTTTTAATTAGTGAATATTAATTAGAAGCATTTGTTAAGGTACTAATTTGTAAATCAACACCTACAAGAATTCCTTAAATATAAAAATGACAGCGTAAAGGAAAATTTCCATAATTTCTCCAAGGTCTATAAGGTTCCACGTCATCCAATGAGATTCTAATTGGATAAATACCTATTTAGCCTCTTAGCTAGTCGCAACCCTCAAGCCAATAATTGGTCAACATGGGGGTCTACTCAACAATTCTTGCAGTTGTTTAAGGAAAATTAGTTGAACTATCTTTGTAGAGCTAGGCCTGGAATTCAGTATTTAAGTCAATTGATATCAAGGAGGACCACATCAAATTGTCGCCTTTCATTTTTAGATATTTTATTTTTCCTAAAAAGTTGAACAAAATCCCATGTTTGATAGATTCAGTTTTGACTAGCAGTTTTTTTATAAAGAGGGTTGAATTGAAAAGAAATATTTTATGAAGAATTTTTCGGTAATAATCACATTAAAATGAACATTGTGACATATTTCGAACCAAGAACCTAGTCCTAATGATGAACCACACTGGTTGGTTTGAAACGCGTCACAATGTTCATTTTAATGTGATTATTACCGAAAAATTCTTCATAATTTTATGATAGATCACATAAGCCAAAATTCTATAAAAAAATATTTTAGTTAGAAATTTTACTCATTATCTGTGAACACGATTATTATTTTTTATTAAGTTTGTAAAGTTGCGTTAATACAAGAAGATATTTTCTAATATGGTGTATGATTTCCTCTAGTTTCTAAGTGTATTTTCTAACAACGTATCTGAGGAGGCCCCCCGGTACATGTTGTAATTATTTATCTTATGTAATTTATCAGCTTAGGGATGTTTTGAGTTTATTTTTCTAATCATTTTTTTCCACAAACACACACACACACACACACACATAGATATATATATGTAGAATTTACATACTCTATTTTTCTTGTAATGTCACAATTGTCGTGACAAAAAATGGTTAATGTTGAATTGTGTAGCTTGGGAGGTGCTACCACACCCCCTGGTATAGGGTTGTGGAGAAGTTTAACCCACATAGGCTTTGTGGGAGGTGTGAAACCAAGTGGAGATTTTGATGGTTTGATCATTGAGAGTGTGTGGATCACCCTTGAAGGTCTAAGGGGAAAATATGGATTTAATGGTGTGTTCAAAGGTGATTTTTTTTTTTTTTTTTTTTATCTATAATGTTGTCTAAGTTTCAACCATAAACTAAAGTCGACTTGGTTGAAGTAGTGAGCCTTGAGGGAAAAAAGAGTCCACCAAGTTTGATATAAGTATAGATAAAATTAGTTTATTGAGGAGAACCATAAGATCAATTGTACTCAGGTGAAGGCAGAGCTAAAGGATACCTCAAGAAGTTGAGCTATATAAGGAGAAGGAAGGATTTTATTGTTTTTCCTTTTTGTCTCATGTTCCGGTATAGGTTCAACGAGGAAGGTTGGCCATGCTAAGGGGTTGGTTATGTGGTATAGGTATATGAATATGACCAATGGAATGTAATTGCAATAGGTTATAAACCCTTTGTGTAATAGATTTGTGTTAGGGTGAAGATTATACCTGTTTTTTAGGATCAAATCTCCCTATGCATGAGGTTGAGAGGGTGTAATTTCCAATGAATAAGGGTCAAGTTCAAGAATACTGGAGAGAAGGACTATAAGGTTCTATACACATGGTTCTAAGTTATTGCAAAGAAGTTATAAGGGATAAGATTCCTCTGAAAGTTTATAGAAATATGGGCTAGTCCAAGACTGAGGTTATTCATAAGACCTAGTGTGTTAAGAGGTCAAGTGGCAACGTCTTCATGGAGGAGAATTGGCAGGTGGAAGTAAGTACATAAGTATTATGGATAGGTGTCTTTTTAAAACATATGTATAGAGATCGAGTGAAGGACGATTAGTGGCTGACTATTTGTGCATGCTTGTTACTATTAAGAGGGAAAATTTATTGGGCCTTATTTAGAGATATCAAGGTTGGAGAATCTATGATAATATGGTTGGATGTGTGTGCCCTAGTTAAGAGGGTTGTAGTGGAAAAAATCAGTGATAAGAGGGATGTTTTTTAAGCCCTATGTTTGGTCATATTTTGTGTAGAAGATAGACTAGTAGTGGGTATAAGTTGAATACCTTATCAAAATGACCATTTGGAACAACAAAATACATTGTGAGAAGGAAGGTTATGTTCAGTAATTGTTTTTTAGCCAAGAGTGATTGAGAGAAGTGCTTTGGTTGGACGAATATACAAGCATTTATAAGGTGTAATAAATCTTGTGATTAGAAAAAAAGAAGGCAAAGTACCTGCTAGATTTGTTCAAGGTATGTGGATTGAAGGGATTGTAGTGTGCACCTTCAACAAGTAAGTAAAATGTACTTTCTTCAGGGGAATATTGTTGATCATAGTTGTTGATACCAAGCCCTAGTCATTCTTGTATCATGGTTGATTGTAAGTTCATGATCCCTAGTACGGGAGCCCTAATATTGTTGTATTAAATTTTTTAATATAACAAGTTGTTAGGTAAAAATTTTCTTGTGTGTTATTTCATTCACTGTTATATATTTTTCACTATGCAAAGTGCTTGTGTTGTGGAATTCAATTTTGTTTGTGATCGTGATATTAGACTCAAACCTGATTCTCAAGTGCCATGAAAAATGAACATGGTATTAGAGCTACTTCGAAGGGTCATTGAATCAGAGTGTGCATAACGTAGAAAAAAAGGGGGAGTTGGTTACCTTAATGTTGAGGGAATAATAGTAATGGTGAAGTTGGAGTTTGGTTTGCAATGTTGGATGGGTTGTACAACTATAGTCCGTAGAAAGAAAGGATCAAGTTAGTCTTGATGGTGAACATTATATGGGAGTTTACCGACAAGGAGACCAAAACAATAATTGACCTTAAGGAGTTGGAATCATATGAGGAATTGTATACGAAGGGAAAGATGATCATCCTAGATGGTGTCAACGATAACTTGATGCCTCATCTATCTAGGAATAACATTACCCAGAAGATGAGTAAATATATACTATATCTATTATAGAATAAGAACGAGAACTGACTGTTGGTATTGATGGATAATTTTAATAAAATGAAGATGTTGGATGGTGAAGGAGTGGCCCCATATGTGGCGAGTATTTCTCAAGTTCAACATGATCTTGCTCCCATCGAGGAATTTGTCTCTTATTTTAAGCTACTTGTGAATGCTTTGAAAAGTTTTGCTAAGGAATGGAAGCCCTTCACCAAAGGGATTATTTCTCATGATAAGTTTCCATATTAGAATTTTTTTGGGATGAATTCATTCAGGAGGAACTATGAGACAAGGACCTTTATAAGAAGAATAATACTTTTGATGATAACATGGCTCTTATGGGGAGAATGAAGGGAAAGGAAAAGAAGGACCTAAGTAAGATAAACTGTTATAATTGTGGCGAATATTGTCATTATTCGAAAAAGCATCTGTGGAAGAAGAAGGGTGACAATGAGAAGAAGGGGAAGGAGATATTTGGTGCTACTGCATCCTCTAAGGTGGATGACCTCTTGAGAAGGTTGGAGGATTAATATTTTTTTCTATTTTCGCATTTCTCTAAGGGTACCATCGATGAGACTGCATGGTATGTGGATAGTGGTGCATCAAAGCATATGATAGGTTCATGTGAAGTGTTTGAAACTATAGCTGAATGGGACTCGAAGTTGCACATGATGGTTTGTGACAAGAGTATAAAAGAAACTAGAGGATCAATTTTTGTGCCATTTAGGATGCACTCAGGAAGTTTTTTGTGATTTTAAGATATATTGTGGGTCATAGGGCTTAAATACAATGCATTTTCTATCTTAGTGATCGAAGCGAAGGGGTTTGAGAATTTTGTAGGATGGGAAAGCGAGAATCAAACACAAAGGCTCTAACTCTAATGGAGTTGTCAATAGATTTAGGGAGGATGCTCTGTATTGGCTGAAGGGAAATCCTATATATGATGAGAAGATACAGGACATTCTCAAGACTTAGAGGGAGTCAATTTCGAGTGGGAGTATGTCGGTTAAGAGGGAGAATCCACAACCCAAGAAGAGTGAATGTTTAGTTGGGAGAAATTGGACTTCTACTAGCCATAAGGAATTATGGGATGGAATTGAGGCCTAATGGGAGAAGAAGAGGATGGAAGATTTTGATCAAAAAGACACTATAAAGAAGAGTGTGGTTCATTCTACAAGGTATGTTGTAGTGGTGAATTTTAGAAGTTGCGCTAGTGTCACTAGTGACGACGATGATGAGATATTTCTGAGTGGTGGAAGTACATCCCTCAGTAAGAGGAAGTGTTGATTTTTGTAGCTTGGGAGGTACTCCAAAGCCCTAGGTATAGGTTTTGGGATATGTTTGACCCACATGGGCTTTTTGGGAAGATGTGGGAGTGAAACCATTAGGATATTTTGATGGTTTGATCATTAAGAGCATGTGGGGCACCCTTGAAAGGATTAGGGGAAGCAATGGCTTCAATCGTGTTGCCAAATTTTAATGAAAATAATTTTATCTCTTATGTTATATATTTTTGAGCCATCAAATCAAGTCAGCTTGGTTGAAGTAGTGACCCTTGAGGGAAAAAAGACTCCACAAATATTGATATGAGTAGATATCAAATTAGTTCATTGAGGACAACCCTAAGAGAATTTCTACTCAAGTGAAGATAAATCTAAAGGGGGTTACATACCTCCAGAAGTCGAGCTGAATAAGGAGGACGAAGAAGTGTCTTATTTTGTCTTTGTTAAAATTGGCAATGAGAAGGACTTCTAATTTAATTTCCCCTTAATTAAATTAGAAGGAAATTGTAATTCCACATCACATGACAACTTGTACGAGTTAACTAAGTTAGGAAGACTTATTTAGCTCAGTAAATTCGAGTTGGGGGACAAAATGGAGGCATACAGAGTTCATTATCATTTTTAAAAGGTCCAATTGGAGTTCATTTTGAGTTGTAATTGTTTAACTTAATTATTTGAGTTAAAATAAATTTAACTATTTATAACTGATGGATGAGCTAGTTAGAGGTCCAATGAATTAAATATGATTTAATTCACACACAATGATCAATCAAATAACTAAAAATTCACTATAAATAGTTGTTACATGCCAGTTCTAAGAGTGACCCAGTTGAGATTGGAGTTAAAGGGAAGTAAACTATCAATTGTAGAATTATAAAATTGTACAGGTCATGCATGAGGTCAGCAGGATGCCTTGGATGCATTACAGAACAATTTGATGGTAATTTCCTAATTAATAGGGGCTCAATTCCCTTAGGAATGCATGAGAAAGGATAGTTAGATAGGGGAAAGGAATTGGTTAAGTATTGGACCAAAATTTCTTTGTTTAGAGTGAGACAATTAGAGATAGTGCAGAGAGCTCTCAAGCCTAAGAGAAACATTGTATTGTTTAATATTATTGACTTAATGAAATATACAGATAACGAGGTTTTTAGTTGAGGCTTTCCCCACATACATATTTGTGTTATTGGATTGAAATTATTTCTCTTTATTGTTCATGTGATTTTGTGATCGTAATTGGTTTTGGAATTTTGTAGAATAGATCTAAGTATTTTGTTTTAGCATATTTCGAAATCAGTTGAATTTATGCGGATTTTCTAAAGTAGTTTTGTCTCAAGTTCTGGTATATGTTCAAGGAGGAAGGCTAGCCATGATAAGGTGTTGGTCCTATGGTCTAGATATATGCATGTGACCTACATAATGTCATTGAGATAGGGTCCAAACCCTCTGTGCAATAGATCTGTGCTAGGGCCAAGCTTATACCTTCGTTTTTAGGGATAAAACTCCCTATGCATGAGGCTAAGAGGGTGTCATATTTGTTGAATAAGGGTAAAGATTAATAAGAGTGGAGAAAATGAGTATAAGGTTCTATATGCAAGATTATAAGTTTTTGAAAAGGAGGTGTAAGGGCTGAATTTCTTGTGGAACTACATAGAAATAAGTGGCAGTGCAATACTGAGTTTTTTCATATGACCTAGTGTGTTAAGAGGTCAAGTGAAAACTTCTTCAAGGAGGAGGAGCGTTGGGTGGAAGTGTGTTCATAAGTGTTATGGATATATGTCTTGTGGAAACCTATGGACATGGATCCTTGTGGATTTTAGGAATGTTAGTGGCTAAGTATTTGTGTCATAGTACAATGAACAAGGGTAGGCTTATCACTGTTAAGAGGGAAACTCGATTAGGGCCTAGTTCAAATATCTCAAGGTTGGGGAACCTATGATAATATGACTGTGTTTGTGTGCCATATTTTAGTGGGTTGAAGTGAACAACATTAGTGATAAGAGGACAGTTTGTTAATCCCTAAGTATGGTCATATTTGGAGTAAAAAATGGACTAGTAGTGGGAAGAAGTTGAATACTTTATGGCAATGGCCTTTTGGAGAAGAAACAAACATTGTGTGAAGCAAGACTATGTTTAGTCATCTTGGAGTAACCAATATTGATTGATAGAGGTTTTTTGGTCAGCTGAAGATACAAGAATTTATAAGGTGGAATAAGTCTTGTGAGAAGTAGAAGAGAAGGAAAATAACCTACTAGATGTGTTCAAGGTACGTGGATTGAAAGGACTAGAGTGCACACCTTCAAAAAGTAAGTCAAGTGTAATTTGTTTAGAGAAATATTAGTGATTATAGTTGTTGGTAACAAGCCCTAATAATTATTATATCATGGTTGATTGTAAGGGCCATGATCATTGGTATGGGAGCCCTAAGATTTTTGTATTAAATTTTGTAATAGAACAAGTTGTGGGTTAAAATTTGTCTCGTGTACTAGTTGATTCACTGCTATATATTTTTTGTTTTGTAAAGTGCTTCTATTGTAGAATTTAAGTATGTTTGTGATAATGATCTTAGACTCAAATTTGATTCCTAAGTGCCCTAGAAAAACCAACATAAAGGACGTGATTTAGTAGAAATTCATTATTACTATGATTCAAAATTATTTGTTAGAGGTAATTAAAGTTAATAATGCTTAAAGTAATGATTAGAGTCATGATTGAAGGGACTTGAGTTTTAAATTTAAAAGTAATTTTCATTGGATTTGTGTGAATTTTCTCATCGGCCTTAGAACAATGATTTCTCCTTAAATTATTTTCATTGTGTTCTTATAAAAATTTTTACTAAACAAGTACGGTTTCAAAAAGATAATTTAGTGTGAAGGTGCTATGTGTCTAATGTCGATAATTGGACTTAGAACTATGAAAAAAATATTAAGTTTTTAAATCAATTATGAAAATTAGATGTACTTGTTTTTTTGTTTTATTTTAGCTTAGGAAAACACATAAGTAGCTAGTTTGCACATATAGTATTTCACCTCGTAGTTTACCTACCTTGGTTTGACAAAAAAATGTTTAATAATTTATCCCACTTTATGAATTGACATTTTGGCACCATTGTTGGGGAGGTGTAGGAGAAATGGTTCCTAGGAATTCGGTTTGTTTTGTTAAATAAAAAAAACTTAAAAACATTGAGTGATTGTCTATATTCTGCTTTACAATATAAAAAAATCTAATATGGGGGAGGTAAGAACCTACACCACCACCATAGTGTTAGGTCCCTGTATTACTAGTATAGTCCCTTATTGTTGTTAGTGTAACCCCCTTATTGTTATTATTGTACCCTTGTAACCCCTATATTGTTATTATTGTGCCCTTAAATTATTATTGTTAGGTCAACTATGATTACATTGTGGCCCCATGGACTCCTATATATAGAAAGGAGCTTTTGTAATTTGAATCATCGAAGAATTGTTCACTTATGTAATATATTGGAGGTTGCTCCCTCAAAGTAGCTTATTTATAAGGTGTTGATATCTCTTTTCTTCTATTTCTAGAGATGGTTTCACAACATGTGGTATCAGAGCTTTGGATTCTAGGGTTTTGCTGCTCCAAACAAGTCATGATGGAATTTTTGCTATAGATTTTTTTCTACAAAGGTTCAGAAGCTGAAATTTTTAGGGTGCGAAGAAAAAATCATGGTGAAAATCGTCACATAATTTTAGAGCCTCTTTCACAATATTTTCAGAGATATTATCTGTGGAAGGTAGGGATTTTTGCAAGCTCCTGAATTTCACTTAAAAAGGTCATCGCGACATGTTTGCTATAAATATTTTTCTATGAAGGTTCAGAAGCTAAAATTTTGAAAGCGTGAAGTAGAGATCCATCGGAACATCGTTGAAAAATTTCAAAGCTTGGTTTGCAATATTTTCGGAGATATTATCTTTGACAGTTAGGTCTTTTTCAGGCTCCCTAATTTCATCTCAAAGAGGTGATCATGGGAAAATATTCATAACTCTCTCTTTGAGCATCAGATTGGAGTTATTTAAAAATTTACTGGAAGTACACAGACTATAGTTTCCTTTCTATAAATTTCAGAGCCAAAGGAGCAAACAGTGACATGTGGCAAGTCATACAAGTTCGCTCTACTGAACCAGTCCATAATTAGATCATTGTGGGAAATTGGACGTAACTTTTCCTTGAACAACCCAAATCAAGTCACACCTATGGCATTTTAAAGACGCTTCAGAGGACTACTACAGGGACAAATTTCAAATATTAAGAATATGCAATTATAGAGATAATTCAATTTCAATATAGAGATTTGCAAAAGCAAGTAAAAGGTGTGTATTTTTTTTCCCGAATTGCATAAGTCTTGTTTGAAGAATAAAGTTGAATTGATTCCAAGGGCATATTGTAGAATAGATATCAGTATTGGTTTCTAAAATGGCCCCTAAAAATAATTCAACACCCATTAAGCCTTCAGAAGGCTCTTCTATGACTCATGAAGACGAAGAATGGCAACATGACATATCAAAATTACAAGAGCAAGTGCAAAAAAATTTTCTCTCACAAAAAGCAACAAAAAATGACATGGAAGTTTTGAAGAAAGGTGTGGAAACTAAGATGGATGGTTTGAAGAAGGTGTGGAATCTAAGATAGATGGCATGGAAGTTGGCATGGAATCTAAGATGGATGACATGGAAGCTAAGATTGATGAAAAAATGGAATACATGAAGAATGATCTAAAAGCAGACATGGAAGGTTTGACAAAGTTGATACAAGAAATGTTTCCTAATGGTGAAAAGATAGTAGAGGAAACTCATGATGAAAACAAAATAAATGTTAATCGTGATTTTATAAAATCTAATGTTGGTGGGAAGAACCACCATATTCCAAAAATGGATATGAGGAATTTTGATGGAAATGATCCTGTAACATGGATACTACAGATGGAGCAATATTTTGATCTCCATAATGTGCAAAACACACAAAAGGTACACATTGCAACTTTGCATTTAGAACAAAATACATTTGTATGGTATTGATGGCTTTGCTCCCATAAAAAAATGGTCACTTGGTAAATTTTTATGGAGGAAATAATAGCACATTATGAGGATACAAAGAGCAACACCTTCTTTAGCCAATTGATAAATCTCAAACAAAAGGGTTTAGTGGGGGAGCACATTGAGGACTTCCAAAAATTGAATATAAGGGTAACTGATATTCTAGAGGAACACATGATTAATCTCTTCATAGGTACTGTAAAGGGTAACATCCAACATAAATTTCGTGTTTTGGAACCTGATTCATTGGAGAAGACATTCAGGTTTGCAAGAAAAATTGAATGTAAAATTATGGCGCCAAGGAAGCCTACCACTCACTTCTATAAAGAAGGAAGTGTTGCTACACCTAGATTTCCACAACCTACAAGATTGACACCACAACAATTGGAAGAAAAAAGAGCAAAAGGGCTTTGCTACAGTTGTGATAGAAAATACACTAAAGGTCATAAGTGTGCTGCGAAGAAATTATTTTACATAGATTGTGAAGATGAAGAAGAAAATGAACAAGAAGAGGATATACACCAGGAACCAACCCTAGAAGATGAAGAAATGAGTCCGACCATATCGTGAAATGCATTGGCAGGAATTACGACTCCTCAAACTCTCAATATAGAAGGACATAACAAGAATAAAAAGGTAATATTGTTGATTGATTCAGGTAGTACCCATAATTTTGTTCATTGTAAGGTAGCCAAGGAATTGAATTGTTTCCTATACCCAACACCAGAATTTCAAGTGATGGTTGCAAATGGAAGAACTATAAATTTCTCTGGAAAATGCCATAATATCAAGCTAACCATGGGGGAATATGTATTGAATAGTCCAATGCTTTCCATTCCTATGGGAGGTGCTGATGTTGTACTAGGAGTACAATGGTTACAATATTTGGGGACGATAACTTTTAATTTTCAAGAATTTTTCTTGAAATTTTTTTCAGAAGGAAAGGAAGTCAAATTATGGGGTATTGTAGGGAAGCCGGGAAAGATAATAAGCTCTAATGTCATGACAAAGCTTCTAAATAAATAACAACGAGGCATAATTGCACAATTATGCTCACTAGAAGTTCCAACATCAAAATCATCTATTTTTGCAGATCTCCAAAAAGTCTTGGACAATCATTCCAAGGTTTTTGAAACTCTAAAAGGACTCCCACCTATTCGTGATCATGATCATGCTATTCATTTGATTCCAGGAAGTGTTCCTCCAAACATCAGGCCTTATAGATATCCTTATGTCCAAAAGAGCGAAATTGAACGTATGATTGCAGAAATGTTAGAGGCAGGTATAATTCAGCCTAGTCAAAGTTCTTTCTCTGCTCCTGTAGTATTGGTACACAAGAAGGATGGATCATGGCGAATGTGTCCGGATTATAGGGAGCTCAATAAGCTCACCATTAAAGACAAATTTCCCATTCCTGTGATTGATGAAGTATTGGATGAATTACATGGAGCAATTTATTTTACCAAGTTGGATCTTCGTTCAGGATATCATCAAATTAGAATGAAGACTGAAGATATTCCAAAAACAGCATTTCGAACTCATGAGGGTCATTATGAATTTTTGGTCATGCCTTTTGGCCTTACCAATGCACCTTCTAAATTTCAAGGGTTGATGAATTATATTTTCAAACCATTCCTTAGAAAATTTGTGCTAGTGTTTTTTGATGATGTACTAATCTACAACAGGTCTTGGAATGATCATGTTCAACATGTTGATAGGGTGCTTAAACTATTGTAGGAGAAACAATTATATGAAAAAACATCCAAATTTTTCTTTGGAGTACAAGAGGTGGAATATCTGGGTCAGATTGTATCTCACCAGGGTGTTAAGGTAGACCCTAACAAAATTAAAGCCATTAAGGAATGAAAAGTCCCCACAACCATAAAGCAGTTGCGAAGATTTCTTGGGTTAATAGGGTATTATCACAAGTTTGTTAAGAATTATGGGAGAATAGCAGCACCTCCAACAACATTATTGAAGAAAGATGAATTTTCATAGACTCCTGAAGAAACTAAGGCCTTTGATCATCTTAAAGAGGCATTGTGCCTAGCACCGGTCTTAGCTACACTAGACTTCACAAAAACCTTTATTGTGGAATGTGATGCCTCAGGAAATGGAATTGGTGTTGTTTTAATGCAAGAAGGAAGACCCATTGCTTTTGAAAGTCATCCAATTAAAGGAAAGTATTTATAGAAACCTATTTATGAGAATGAAATGTTAGCAATATGTCTTAAACACTTTTTGGAATAAATACTATCTTCAGAAGAGCAGCAAAAATGGGTCACAAAGATGTTGGGTTATGACTTTGAAATAATCTACAAAAAGGGAAGCTAAATGTTGTTACAGATGCACTCTCAAGAAAGAATGAAGAGGTGGAAGCATTGCTTTGTGCCATTTCTATTATCCAACCAGATTGGATAACCGAAGCAAGAGATGAATGGAAGAAGGACGAAGAAGTGTGGACACTCAGTCAAAAGTTGCAGCAAGATCCTAGTACATCTGATACATTTAGTTGGAAAAATGATCCCTTATGGTACAAAGATTTCTTATATCTCTGTAAGAATTCCCAACTAAAAAAAAATATTATTTTGGAATTGCACACTTCTCCTTTAGGAGGACACTCAGGATTTTTAAAAACTTACCACAAGGTGAAGAAAGAATTTTTTTGGGATGGAATTATCTGATATTCAAAATTTTGTGGTAGAATGTTTGTTTTCCAGCAGAATAAAGTTGAGACAATTAAGACCCCGAGTCTTCTACAACCTTTATCCATTCCAAGTCAATGTTGGGAGGATATTTCAATGGATTTTATCACAGGTTAGGAAAGAGTGTCATCATGGTGGTAGTTGATAGACTTACCAAGTATGCACACTTTTGTGCATTATCTCATCCATTTAAAGCAAGTAAAATTGCTACTACATTTATGGACACAATTCAAGAGCTACATGGAAACCCAAGGGTTATTGTGAGCGATAGAGAGCCCATTTTTACTGGAAATTTTTGGACGGAGTTATTTTCTTGTTTGGGTACTCAATTAGCTCATAGCTCATCTTATCATCCTCAATCTTATGGTCAAACTGAGATAGTAAATAAATGTTTGGAAGGATATCTTTGTTGTTTTGTATCTGATAAACAAACACAATGGGTCAAGTGGTTACCTCTCGCAAAATGGTGGTTTAACACTTCCTTCCATACTGTAGCAAAAATGACCCCATTTATGGCACTTTATGGATATCATCCACCATAAAATCAACTTTAAGAGAAAATTCAAAGGTTCAAGTAGTGGAAGATCACATCGAGCATCAACAAGAAGTTCTCCAACTGTTAAAGGATAACCTGAATTTGGCACAAAATTGAATGAAACAACAGGCAGATCAACATCACAGCTAGAGAAGTTTTGATGTAGGAGACTGGGTATTTTTATGGCTACAACCATACAAACAGATGTCCCTCAAGCAAGCTAAGAAGGATAATAAATTATAGCCAAACTACTATGATCCTTACAAGGTGTTGTAAAAGATTTGTACTATGGCATACAAATTGGAGCTTCCTGCTTCTTCACAAGTGCATCCAGTTTTCCATGTTTCATGCTTAAAGAAGGTTATAGGTGAGAATCTTCCAGTTCAAACAATATTTCTAGAACTTGATGAGGAAGGAAAAATCATATTGGAACCTGAAGCAGTCACAGAGACAAGAGCTCGACAGCTGTG
Source organism: Pinus albicaulis (assembly GCA_034641835.2). NCBI lineage: Eukaryota > Viridiplantae > Streptophyta > Pinopsida > Pinales > Pinaceae > Pinus > Pinus albicaulis. Next base: position 592,901,460 of record CM076570.1, read on the forward strand.
GAATCGATCAATTTCGGAGTATCTCATCAAGTGGAAGAACTTACATACTGGAGATTCTACATGGGAGGATGAGAATTTTATACAGAAGCACCCAGAGCTACTCAAGCGTTGAGGAAAAAACTTTTTTGAAGGAGAGGGGCATGTTAGGTCCCTATATTACTAGTATAGTCCCTTATTTTTGTTAGTGTAACCCCCTTATTGTTATTATTGTACCCATGTAACCCCCATATTGTTATTATTGTGCCCCTAAATTATTATTGCTAGGTCGGCTAGTATTACATTGTGGCCCCATGGAATCCTATATATAGAAAAGAGGTTTTGTAATTTGAATAATCCAAGGATTGTTCATTTATGTAATGTATTGGAGGTTTACCCCTCGAAGTGGCTTATTTCTAAGGCGTTGATATCTCTTTTCTTCTAGTTTTGGAGCTAGTTTCACAACACATAGTGTGTCCTACAAAGCCAGATATGTTAAATATTGTACCTATAGATTAAGAGATAATAAAGGAGGATTTATTAAAGCATAATTAGGTAGAGGTAGAATTCAACAAACCTCAATACGAGAGTTCCCCCATATACTAAGTTGAATGTAGGAAAAGGAAGGGAATCTGATAGTTCAATTGAAGCACAAAAATGATAAAGCACGTCAAGTGATACATCAGGGGTCTAATTAGAACTACATCCCAAATTTTCTCCTAAAAGGTGGACTAGAGAGTACATTATATTTTGGAATGAAGATATGGTAGATGAGGAAAGAGGATCTAATATAGGAGGAGGTGAAGGTGCAAGAAACATAATTGGAGAAAAAGGTGGAGGAGAACGAAGAAATGGAAAACCACTAGAAGATGAAGAATATGTGAGGGAAGAAACATTTGGGTTTCATATTGTGGAAATTCTAGAGGATGAATTAAAAATGAAAAACATTCCACCATCTATTTTGTAAACATTTTATGGTAGGGTAATTAAAGGCCATGAATAATTTCTATTTGAATTTGATATATTTCACGTCACAGTTATAATTATAATACCGATGCACATAAAATAGTTTCATTTCCTAAAACATTGAAAGGATATGTATTAAATTGGTTCGTGGGATTTTGTGAAGGTCCCATTACATATTGGGATGATTTGAAAAAATATTTTCTTAAAAAATATCAACCCTATTGCAAACTTGGATATTTTCAAGAGGATATATTTCGAATGATGCAAGAGGAAGATGAGAATCTAGAGGTCTACTTTGAAATATTCTTGTATAATATGCAGAAATCAAAGCAATGGGATTTAAGACCTGATACCATTCACACAATATTCTTAAAGGGAGTCCATGATTATATATATATATATATACTCAATTTAATGGGTGTTGGTTATATTTCTCATCTAACATTTGATAGAATTAGTGATTTATGTAGGAAATATTCAAGAGGCAAAGATAAAACTAGTGCAGGAATAATAAATCCTCTTACAACAATTACTAAATCAGCTATTAGAGGTGTCAAACAGAACAATTAGGAAATTTGTTAGAGGGTTTCACCACTGAATTTTTAAATATTCTTTCTTCTCAAATACTAGATCATTCAAAAATTAGGAAAGGAAAGAAGAGAAATAATAAGTTTTATCTATTTTCTGTAGTAAATGTTGAAAGAAACATCCATTAAGAGAGTTCCTTCTAGATAACATTCAAGTTTGTTTGATTTTTGCAAAACCACATAAAACTCAGAAACTTCCTACATTACCTGAAGTAAAAGTAACTTACCAAGGAAACTCTAAAAATACATAATCAGTCTACAATATTACACCTTGAAGACCTTAGCAACCATGCAGAGTGGGAATGTATCAAGACCCTAGTAAAAAAAATCCTCCATATTATAATGTTCCTAAGAATACATGGAATCGTCCAATGTGATGGCAGGCATGGCATCCATAACAAGGCCAAAAACTATCCTATCAACAGGGTTGGAGAGGATTTGCTTACGAAATGTTCCTTCCCATCCTTATCCACCACCACGAAAATTTCAACTCCCATACCAACAACAACCCTATCAACATCCTTCGCCTCCATATAAAAAAAAAACCATATTAGGATAACAATGCGAAGATCAAATTTCCATTTTTATTATGTAGGAGTTTATTAAAAATGGCCACCATGGTTCAAAAATGTCATTACAATAAGGAATAGTTATTTTAACACCACATGCTAGTAAAGTTAATCCTCCTGGATGAAATGATTAGGTTAAACTAGACCTGTGGCGAATTTGTACAAAGGAATAGGTTTAGAGCTGAGGAGGCCATAGTTAGAAATCCTAATGAAGAAAACTCTGATAGTGAGGGAAATCATGGTGAAGAAGATAACCCTGAGACACAAGAAAACACTAAGTCTATCCTTTAATTATAGGAAAATGTTGAACTTGAGAATATTTCCCCAACTCATCTACAATTTGAAGAAAATGAGGATGAAGAGAAAGGAAAATAAGAGTGACAATAGAAGGAAGGATAAACATCCTTTATGGAAGTCGTTGGCTCAAACCATTCAAGTAGAAAAAGAAAAATGAGTTTTAGAGTTCCATCAACAACTAGTAGTGCAATGACTAAGGGAATGGACATGGTGCTAAGAGAATTTTACAGATAAACGTCTAACCGTACATAGTCAAAATAGCCACTTAATAAATCCAAAAATAGATCTTCGATAATCTACCAGGAAGCTTTGTAATAAGTTTATTTTGAACAATTCCAGCAATTCCAAGAAGAATAGGGGGGTCTTTGAAGAACAACCACTACAAGAAGAAGATTAGTGTACAAAAGCAGAAGTTGATCCTGAAAATCAACAGATAGATACTCTGCTTACTCAGATGAAAAAGAAGGACAAAAAAACAAAAAAGCTAAAGAAGAAAACATATGAAATAAAATTAGTAAATAGGGTAGTGAAGTACGAGAATGCAAAGTTGAAATAACAAAGTGCCCATCTAAGGATAAGGTGCAAAACACTTGAACAAAAATACAAATCCTTGTATGAAGAAATTATAAGAAGCATCAAACACAATAGGAATTTAACAATAATTATAAAAACTTTGCTGGGAAAGGTACGAAATGGGACTTCATCAAATATTGATTTAAACCTTCTTATTCACGTAGAAAAGGCAATATATTGGATTATTAATTAAATACAAATGCCATCGTGGATTATTAATTAAATACAAATTTTGGGTTCTAATTTGATTTTTATTTAATTTTAATATATTGGTTTAATACTCATTCAACTACGTTTTCCATTTATCTGTAGGTATCTAGGCATATATGTTGCAGGTGAAAGGCATCTCACTAAGACGATCTAAATTTGGACCAAATGAAGATCTCAATTTTTATCATCCAGGATTTGTAAGATTGATACTAGATCATTGAACTATTAGTTGAAGCCCAGTTCATAATCAATTACGAAAAAAAAAACACTTTAGATTTAATTGTAAAAATTGCAAAGGTTATTGAGATATCCTCAAGAATCACTCCAAAAATTACTGTGTTGTTATTGCGATATCCTCAAGAATCACTCAAAATCTGGGAATTACAACTCTAAATTTTTACCTACCATCGAATTGTTCAACATCATTCATTATAATCTAAACGAAGGCCTCTTTACTTTAATTTGTTTTATTTCTATTTCATTTACTTTAGCTTAATTTTAATGCTTTAGTTTTAATTATTTTATTTTGGCTTCACTTTAAAATTATTTCAACTCTTAGTTTTAGTTTTCAACGTTAACTTTTTAATTTTAATTTTTTAATTATAATAAATTAAAGTTATTAGATGTTAGTTTCAGTTTTTTCTAATTAATAGAATTTAAATTAATTTAATTTAAATTTAAATTTTTATAGTTACCTCTTAGGTATTTTAATTTTAGTTTATTATATTTATATTTTGGTTTAGATTATATATATATATATATATATATATATATATATATATATATATATATATATATATATATATATATATATATATATAACTTGTCTATGTAGCGAAAAATCATGACATTGCTTGGTAAAACATGATTTCATTTTAATAGTTACACAATGGTTTTCATGACAGATTTGAAGTGTGGTTGGAAAGTTGAATTTTAGCAACATTTCTTATAGATGAAAATTTTATTTTACTTTACTTATTATAAATTGATGAACATAATAGGTTGACGTTTTAATAGTTAAGTTATAATTTCATTTCTAAGACTCATTTTTGATGTACACATATGTGGAAATATTAAACTAATGGAATGGCTTCAATGGAAATACAACTTTACTTATTTTTACTCTTCCTTGTTAGATTAGCTTAGGGTAGAAGAAGTTTAGTTAGATTTCTTTCCTTTTTGTTTTCTTTTAATATTGCATATTTTGAATAAGCTGGTAATGAGACAAAATCTTCCTTGGTATCCAATCCATTTCCTCGAAAATATTTTCTTAGAGCGTATAAACTTAATCAAGCCATCCATCGAATATGTTCAGTAGAATATGCTTCCTGAAGATTGCACTTGTGGATTGATCTCACATGGCTATCCATAATCAATTTTTTTAATGCACTAGATTATCTTTCTTTGAAAATCCATCACATTGTTGAAACTGCAAAGAAATCCTAAATGGTAAAGTTCCAAAGAATCACTGCAACTAAGAAATTTTGGAAATATTTGAAAAATATCAATGCTCCAATCCAAAATCATTTAACAAAGATATTCTTATTAGCAGGACAAACATCACGGTCCCTGCAACACATTTCCAAAGGATGGCTTTTACCATTCTTGGTCCGCAACATGAAAGTGAATGCAAATTGATGGCTCATTACTTAACATATAGCTTAGATTGAATAAACAAATGATTTTGAACATATGCAAATTTTGAGGAAAATGTATTTTTCCTTGCCTATTTTGTATATCCTCGATGGGAGAATGTTAATATCTATATAGTAAACTTGTAATCAAATTCTTCGAGGTATGTGTACATATTTTCATCTTCATATATGATTAGTTTTCATTTAAGTTATTATTTTCTTGTTAGCTCACATTTTGTTTGTTATATTTCTTGTTTTTATTCTTTTAGGCCTTCATTAACTTAATTAGAGACTTGAAATTGCTAGCATATTAGATTGGCTTTAAAATAAAGTAGTTGTGAAAAACTTGAATGTTGAAAAGGAGAAATCGTTAGGATGCATTCAAGGAAGTTTCCTTTTCCTTTTCATGTTTTGCTCATTATCTTACTTATACTTTTTTGAAACTTGTTGGAAGTATTATTTCCAAAAGTTGATCGTAGAGAATTGCACATTTTGTTTTTGAAGCAACATTTGCAAAAGAAAGTAAACCCCTCCTAAGGTGATTTTATGCATTTTTTAATCACAAATATAATTTATATTGGAGTTCTTTTTTTGAATAAAAGGCTCGAATAAAAAACTCACCAAGTAGGAAAAAATTTAATACACTCGACATATACAAAGAACGTAAGAAGATAATGATTCTTTGTGTCAAGATGTTTCTTTTATCTTGTTTGACTGGAGACTTGTTTATATCATGGCTTATTTTTTTATTTCAATATTTGGAGGTTTTTTGTAGCATATAGTTGTTTGTTTTTTCTTTTAGTGCTTTTGGCTTTATTTTTTTTCTTCACTCTTTGTTTTGGATTTGATTTTGTGGCATTTCCAAAGTTTCTATGGACTGAAAATCTAGTTTTAGCATCGCAATTGGTTCCCAGGGGAAATTTTTTCTCTATATTCTCAATAGAATTTCATTTATCTAAAGTTCATCCTTCCTAAGTTTTCATTTTCTCATACATCAACCATGACCATGGGGAACATTGAGATATGATTCAAGAAGTGAAAGTTTACTTATAGAAAATATTGAATTGTCTACAGTCTATACATTGAATCCCTCCCACACTCTCCACATTTAAAAACATCTACATTGGTAGATTAAGTGAAGAATGATGAAGTCAAACTTAACTAGTATCACATTTGTTCCTTTGAATTAAAAAAACTATAATATTACCCCTCTTACAAGACATTTTTTCACATACAACCAAATGACCTTGAACCTAGATCAATCATCATCCATTCACACCTTGCAATCATACCATGAAAAGACAAAAGCACACCCTTTCCATAGTTTCCAAGAATCCTAGATTACATTTGCTCAAAACCCTAATCTAGGTCCTCATCGCACCTTCCTACTTCAGTAAATGCAATGGGGTATATTGCATCAAAGGAAAAAGTGTTAGTCAACACATATTTCTTTCAACACAAGTGTGATTACCCTTGAAATGAGAAAAAAATAAAATATAATTTCAAATATTCCTCTTCTAGAAGCTTATATCATGGAAGTTTCCATTATCTATTGAAAATTTCATAGAATTCCTACAAATGAGGTCTTATCACTTTTCCCATGGAGCTTATCCCCTTCTAAAGTGCACCATACCCTAGTTTAATAGAGCTACAACCTCCTCATTTATATTATAAATGCATTACCTACTATTAGGACTGGGTTGGACCTTGGAGACTCTTAGTTATGCCCTCATGTTTCTCATTTATGTCTAGAGGTCCCTAATCGATCCATATGCTTGAGGTATGTCTGCACGATTTCTATTATAGAAAAAAAAGGATAAGATAGCTAGGAGAGATCTACAAGGTTAAGGTCTACAAGGGCTGTAATCTTCTCTTACTTTTATTAATAGAAAAATTTCTTGTTTTCTTATACATTATGCCTCATTTATGCATATGTAGAAAAATGAATCCTTGGCTTCATATTTAGAATTTTTTGTATATGCTATTTGTATGTTTTCATTCTCTGGCTCATTTGGGATGATTTGTAGGTTTCAAATTTAGCATTTAGAGTTGGAGCTAAAGCTTGCAAGAGGGAAGAAGAAGAGAGCATGCATTGGTTCCAAATTAATCCTTTCACCCATATTTCAAAATTCTCTAGGGAAATCATAGAATTTTTTCCTTCGTTTTTTCTAGATCAAGCCACTAGGTCTAGGGAGATTACTTCTGTCTACAATAGGAATTTATCCATAGAAAGACTTGGTGACCATATTGGGGAACACGATGTTCTTTGATGGTTTTCTTTGCTTAGCCTTTTATGACCTCTAAAATTGACTCATTTTGTCTTGTTTAGACTATTATTGGACTTAGGAAATCTAGATTTCAATCTTGGTTAGGGTTTTATTTGCGTGTTTTAAGCAAAAGTAGCCACATTACACTTTTTCTTTCAAGACAATGTGATTCATTGTAGTTTCCATGAGCAGTAAGTGAGATACATCGCAATATTCTTGTGTATTAAGTACGATTATTGGATTCAATGCACATTTTATATGTATTATGTGTGAGGCATTATAGGTTTCTTATGTATTAAGTGGGATGCATCTCTCTGGTGTAGTTATTCTACCTGCGATGATTCATGTAACTTGGAAATTTTGAATTCCATTTTGTTTTCCCTGATTTATGCTTTGGTGACAATGTTTTTCTTAGTGTCTAGTCTATTCAGGTTCTCTATAAAGCCATATAGTTGTGTGAAATTTGAGTGTTTGATTTATTTGGTAGGAGAATATTTTTTTTCTTTGTTAATTTGAGTCCTTTATAGATTGACTTAATTATTGATTGATTGAGAAAAAAATTCATATTACAATACCAACCTGTTTGAATTGTGTTTGTTTCAATAATCTTTATATAATTTCAAGTTTCTTTGCATTTAAAGATTAAAAAATAAATAAAAGAAAAAGTTTCATTTTCTCATGCATTAGGGCTTGGGATTTTTGAATTGGAATAGGGAAATTTGAAGGTCTCATTTTGAAGATTGATTTTTTTATGCATTAGTGTTTGAAACTCCTTCCCTTCTTTAGTTAGATCTTCATTGAATGAAAAGAGTTCATTTTCTCATGGTAGTCCCATTTTAGGAGTTTAGGTGAATTCATTTTGAGCCTTGAAACTGAAACCTTAATCAAGATAAATATTAAAAATTATCAATTAACCTAAGGAGCATTTGAAACATTAAAGACACATTTTGTGGTTTAGGCTAGAAGATCTGTTCCAGTGTCTCTAAACATAGGAGCTTTCGTTACTTTTCAACATTACATCCTCGGGATGGTTGGTTTTCCATGTACATTGAAGTATATCGGAACATTATTCCACATACATTTTGGTATATAATACAATGCTCCATGTAAAATGAGTATACCATAATTCCCCCTTCGTACGGTGATGCATTAGATAACACTACTATAGACTATGTTTCCATGTACCTCTAAGTATATTTTGCAAGTCCTCATTAGGTTGCAAATCTGCCATAGCTAACTGAGTTAGTCACTTTGTTGACTGTGATACACCAAACACATCATTCAAGGATATTTCCTGCACACACTTAACCATATATTGCAATTCACATTGACTTGGTAATCCTTATATGCGTACTTATCTCTCAATATATTTTTTTGTGTTTTTGATTTTCAAAATTAATTGATTAACTCACTTTCTACTCCTTAGTAGATGTTTGGTTGAATCTCATGGTAAAAATTCTTGAGTCTACTAGTCAAGGAAACCCCTATGATGGGAATCTTGGTTCTTTTCCTTATTTTGGAAATATTAGTGCTCCTTATATGGCTATGTTATCTCTTCCGAGATTTACCACAAGTCTACGAGTCTCATTGTTTTCAACCTTTTTGGTTCCAAATTTCCAAACTGCTTCATGAGTAGGTCCTCCACCTTAACGACATGAATGTCAAGTTGACCCTTTTCCTTCTTCTCCAAATGTATCTTCCTCCATTTCTTCTTCCTCACCTGGTGAAAGTGTATATGCTAGTGACCAAGAAGCTAATAAGAAGAAGAAGAAGCAAAATAATAAAGGAAGAAACCAAGTAATCATTGCTATGAATGCAACTAATGTTGATAAACCTGCCAACAAGCCCCGTAAAGTTGAATTCCCTTGCAAGATTTGTAGTAATCACCTTATTAGATATTTCTATGGCATTCCTAAATTAATAGAAGTGTGGTCCACAAGTTCACATCAACCCTGTTCGTCTGCCTTTGAAGATCATGTTGGTGAAAAAACATAAACTAGTAATAATAATATCCCCAGGAATAAAGGAAACATTTAAGATTCCTTGTAGGCTATGTGAAGAGAATCATAAAATTTACCTTTTCCCTTATATGGATGAAGCATACAAAGTGTTGGAAAACATTACTTCTTCTCAGCAACAACTTCTAACAGGATACCAAAAGTTTTCCCCCAATCCTCCATTAATTGATGAAGTGATTGACCTGATTCCATATTCAATCAATCCCACTCTCTCTGAACATGAATCCCATGAGTCCATTCCAAACCAACCATTAGTTGAGAAATTAGTTAACTCGATTCCACTTTCAGTTGATCAAACTCTCCCCTTAGAGAGTCAAGTTTCCGATCACACTCTCCCCTTTGAGAGTGAAGTACATACCACTTGGGTTCTTCTCATTTCTTTAGATCCCATTAAACAAGGGGACATGTCTCCCATTCTCACAAAACCCCCTCCAAGTAATGAGATTATTTTCTTTGATTGGAACCAATTGATAGAACCACATATCCCTTCTTACGTGCATTTCCAAGTCATGGTCAAGTCTTATGATAGGGACATATGTCACACTGTTATTGACAAGGGTGATTTTGTTAGCATTCTATCCTCGACTGTGTGGAAATATTTGGGTTCCCTTCATCTTATGTCTATTATCCAAAATATGTTGGCTTCCAATAGAGAAAATAATAAAAATTTAGGGATCCTTCCTCAAATTCCTTAAAGAAAACATTGTCTGTATTGATTTCATGGTAATCCTAGGCCCATTGTATTTGAATTTATTCCTTGGGAGAGACTATGTTTATGCTATTAATGTTTTCATGTCTACACTCTTTTGAGTGATGTATTTCCTGCACAATAAAAAAATTATGACTATTGATCAACTTTCATTTGGTTGTTCTGATTTGACTGCTAATCATCCAAATTCCCTAAATGTTCCAAATATGCAAGTGGTATCTCCTCCACCACATGCTAATTATGTAGCAACCTATCCTATGCCCACACCTATTGATTAATCTATCTTCTTACTTTCTTCTTGACTTATTCTGACCTAGATCTCGTAGGTGATATGGTGAATCATTTACTGGGGGAATTGGAGCCTGATATTTCCAGTGGATCTATAGATTACTTCCAGAGAATTGGTCTTCCATCTCATGAAAAAATATTGGAATCCATGGTCTATTGGGGACCATGATCAAGGTAAATAGTTTTGAGCATAGTTCCTTCTCTTGTGTCAAGCTCGTTAAAAAATGAAACAAAGTTCCATGGGTAGAGTTCCTTTTCTTGTATCAAGTTCATTCAAAAATGAAACAAGGTGCTCTGAGCATAGTTATTTTACTGTGCCAGGCCCATTAAAAAACTAAATAGGTTACCACGAGCATAGTTTCTTCTATTTTTCAAGCTGGCATAAAAATTAAAAAACCCTATGAATGTAGTTCGTGTCACCTTCATTTCATCCTATCACATGATCCTCTTCCTTCATTCCTTGTGAGCATATTTTTCTAATTAACCAACAATCTATAGGTCCATGAGAAGAGTTGGTGGATGAAATGAAGCTGGGGGGGGACATGCCTCTACCATTAGGTTGGGGGAAATGTATTTATCTCAAGCACAATTTTTGTATGTTTCAACTTGTGTAAAAATGAAACCACTTTCAAGTATAGTTTTTCCATGTTTCAAGATTGTGTAAAAATGAAACCAATTTCAAACATTGTTTTTTCCTTTGTTTCAGGATTGTATAAAAATGAAATATATTCTTGTGATTTTAATTCTTAACAACATTTTTTTTCTCATTTCGTCTTCACCATATGCTTAGTTTCTCATCCACTTTCACTTGGTGTTTTACCTTTTTCTGGAGGAAATGTTATCGTGAGTGGTCTTATTAGCCTGACTCTTGACCTCCACATGTTTTGAGTAGCTCCATCATAACAAGAACCAATTGCTACCCTCTAAACCACTCATTCCTCCAGGAGGATTTTCCTTTAAGCGCTTTTTAGAATCGCAAAATATGAAAATAGTGTCGAAAACTTATCTCTTTTGAGCTTGTTAAATTAAATGAAAGGACACATGCCCAGTATAAGTATAAACCTTTTTTTGGACTAGATGGAAAATTTACGAAAAAATGAATACTTTAGTCAATCATGGCTTAAAGGTTCTCTTGGGTATTATTTTATGCCTTTTCAGGCCCAATAGACTAAATCTAGGAAAATGAACCTCTTGGATTTTTTATTCCTTTTTTTTTTAACTCTCTAAACTTGAAAAAAAAGTTGAGTTATCCTTAATTGGACTTGTAAAACCATTAAGACAAAGGAATCATCAAACATGACGATATTGAACCACTCCTTATTAGGGTTCATTAAAAATACTCAGAAGGATTCATCAAAAGGATGAAATTATAGATCAAGCATATGTTATCCTCCTCAAGCTTGTAAAAAATAAAGAGTTACTTGCCAGAAATGGTTGGGAAATTGGGGGAATAGGGCATAAAACCTAATTATGGAAGCAATTCACTCTTGCACATGAAACTCTCTCATCTCCGTGATTGCTTTGGGTTAGAGAATCTGCTTACCTCTCTGTTCATCACACCTTATTGAAAGTCTTCATGATGGTTCTTCGATTCAATGTTTCCAACTCCATAGAAGTGTCACAAATATGTACAAGATAAATCCACCCTTAGTTGACATCTTCTACAATACTTTTAAGCCTTCTTTCATGATGCAGGGGCATTAGATACTAGCTAGCAATGTAGGATTTTTTTCCACATGTTGTGGCTAGGAGGGTTTGGAAACAGTCGAATTGTTACAGCTAGGTGTCAATACCTTAGCTGATTGTATTATTAGATCAGTTAGAGTCGTAGAAGTCGATTAGCTCAGTTAGTCTAGATGTCATATTCCAGTTAGTTGAATTATTTTAATTTGACTGTTGATTTCCTAAAACGGTCCTCTCAGAGGAACCGAAGAGTCATAGGTTTAGGTATATAATTGTAATCCCTCATATGTATAGAAGGAGAGAGAGAGAGGGAGAGAGAGAGAGAGAGAGAGAGAGAGAGAGAGGGAGAGAAAGAGATATTTCCATAGTAAACTTTGTGTATTGAGCAATTGCTTCCGGTTGAATAAAATTCAAGTCCTGTTGATTTCCAACTTGCCTGTATTTATAATTATGAAGAATTGGTTAACTGCAAGGAAATTGTGCAATGGTAACTTCGTTCTCTGTCCTTGAATTCCCTTAATTTATCCAAATAAACCCTATTAAATCCATGCTACTCATAGGCAGGTCTGTGCAGAAGAAGTGTGGCCGTGGACACTGTTTAATTTGGTAGATTTCCCACTTTATAAAGAAATAGAGGTGTTGATTTCGAACTGGAACCGTAGTTTGGACATGAGTTGAATGAACAAAGGAATAACGTAACCTCGCATTTACCCTGGTCAATCACTATAGCAAAACCACAAGTGGTTTTGAAAAGTGGGTTGCCCATATCGCACCACTTTTGGTGAAAAGGCGATATTCTCTAATTTGAAGTGATTCCATAGAATCATCGACACGTGGCACCGGGTGGGAGTACAAAACCACATTTCCATATTATCATTGCACGTTAAAGCTAGTACGAGGACGCCGAGCGATATCGACGAGGGATGTCGATCTGACACAGAGTCATCGGGCGGTGGTCGCCTGGCGGAGATGCACGAGGTTTAACCTAAGGTACAAGCATACATTTGATTGGCTATTGGACATAGAGGTGGGCCCGAAGCGAGAGTTCTATTGTAAAGTTTGATTTACAAAGCGTGGAGTATTAATATAAGTTTGGAAGACTAATATAAAGTCAAGAAAGGCCTAATTTAAGGTTCAGGGATATAATATAAATTTAAACATTGCAGAGAGTATTATTTATCAAATTCTGTGAATTTGATAATTAATAAAGAAGAAATATACCACGTGGAGCAGGGAAAGGTTTGACAGAGCCACATTACCGTTGACCGTCCCTCCTCAGGGTTGACTTTCGGTTTTGTTGCATCATTTGTGGTATTAGAGCTGTAGTCTGAAGTTGTTTTGCTAACATGGAAATCCGAGTTGGTAGAGGTGCTGGCAGAAGGAGGCTCGTTGCCAACGCAGAGGTGTTGGGAATGTTCCAGAGGGTCGAGGCCAGAATAGATGGCATGGAGAGAAGACAACCCAGAGATCCTGAAGACATCAGCGAACCTGAAACGGAAGAAGCAAAATAAAATGTTGAAATTCCTCCTAACATGAGGCTCCTTAGAACTATTCTGGGGTCTGCAGTTAAGCCCAGGATTGAAGTATCAAGTTATGCAGGGGGGCTGAATCCAGAAGAACTAGTAGACTGGATAAATGAATTGAACAAGTGCTTCAATTATGAAGAAATAAGTGAAGATAATAAGGTCAATTTTGCAGTAACAAAGCTGAAAGGACATGCTACACTTTGGTGGGACGGAGTGCAGGAAGAGAGGAGGAGAGTTGGCAAGAAACCTATCAAGAGCTGGACCAGAATGATGGCCAAATTGAAAGGTAAATTCTTGCCTAGTGATTACCAACTGACATTGTATAAACAAATGCAGAACCTGAGACAGAGGTTGCTGACAGTAAAAGAGTACACAAAGGAATTCTACAAAGTAAGCATAAGGGCTAGGAAATTCCAAGACACACCTGAGAAGACTGCCAGATATGTGAATGGTCTCAAGCTGGAGATCCAAGATGAGATTGGTCTCCTGTCTCCTAAGACAGTGGAAGAGGCCTACTAGATGGCCTTGAAAGCAGAGGAGAAACTCCTGAGGAAAAAGTCTGCCAAGAAGAGAGGTACTTTCCAAGGGAAGGGAAGTTAGGGTGGTAGAGGAAATCCTGCTATACCCAAGGATGGAGCTAATAGTAGCTGACCTCAGAATGCATATATAGAGGATGATGCAAGGGGAAGAAGGGGTTCTTACAGAGGAAAGGGAAGAGGAGGCAGAGGTAGAGAATTGAGGTGTTATAGGTGTCAGCAAGTGGGACACAAGAACGATGAATGTCCAGAGAATGTGGGTGATGGTCCAAGGAATGCTGCTGTTGCCAAGGCTGGAGAAGAGGCAGAAATTGAAGAAGAAATTATTCCATAGAGGGGATAATCCTTGGTGGTGAATAAGGTCCTATTGAAGCAAGCCAAGGAAGTCACCGAGCCTGCAAAAAGGAAGACTTTTTTTAGGAGCATATGCAAAGTCCAAGGGAAATGCTACCAACTAGTCATTGATAGTGGTAGCACAGACAATCTGGTTTCCACTGAGGTAATAGAAAAGTTGAATTTGAAAAAAAGGGAGCATCCAACTCCCTACAGGGTGTCCTGGATGCATAAAGGACATCAGCTGGTTGTGAAAGAACAATGTGAGATAGAGCTGCAAATGGGTAAATATAAAGATAAGGTCCTATGTGATGTAATGCCCATGGATGTGTGTCATATACTGCTGGGTAGGCCTTAGCAGTTTGACAGAGCAGCAGTGCATGATGGCAAGAATAACACTTACAAGTTCTTCAAAGATGGGGTACATCATACATTAATACCCATGGAAGAAGGAGAGCCATCCAGTAGAGTGATTGATCCAAAGACCTTGTTGCTGAGCGGGAAGGAATATCTGCAGCAGATAGAAGAAGAAGAGGTAAGCTTTGTTTTAGTTTTCAAGCCTAAAGTAGTTCTTACTGATTTACCAGTAGAAATACAAGAGATGTTAGATGATTACTGTGACATTGTTGTGGATGATTTACCTGATGAGCTGCCACCGGTGAGAAAGATCAGCCATCAGATAGATTTCATCCCTAGTTCAAATCTGCCAAGTAAGGCAGCCTATAGAATGACTCCCAAGGAAAATGAGGAAATCAAGAGACAAGTACAGGAGTTGGTGGACAAGGGGCTGATAAGAGAAATTCTGAGTCCATGTGCAGTACCAACAGTGTTGAGCCCAAAGAAAGAAGGGGGTTGGAGGATGTGTACTGATTCCAGAGAAATTAATAAGATCACAATCAGGTACAGATTTCCTTTGCCCAGAGTTGAGGATTTGATGGAATGTTTGAGTGGTGCTAAATATTTCTCAAAGATAGATTTGAAGAGTGGATACCATTAGATTATAATAAGAGAGGGTGATGAGTGGAAAACTTCCTTTAAAACAAATGAAGGACTGTATGAATGGATGGTAATGCCTTTTGGGTTGTCAAATGCACCAAGCACTTTTATGAGACTTATGAATGAAGTATTGAAAGAATTCATTGGTAAATTTGTGATAGTATATCTGGATGATATATTAGTTTTCAGCAGAACTAAAGAAGAACATTTAAGGCATCTTAAGGATGTCTTGAAGAAGCCGCACCAAGAGAAGCTGTTGATAAATTTGAAGAAATGCTCATTCATGAAGGAAGAGTTGGTGTATTTGGTGTTTGTTTTTTCTGCGGAAGGATTGAAGATGGACCCAGAAAAGGTCAAGGCAATTGTGGAGTGGCCTTCACCCAGGAATGTTTTTGAGGTAAGAAGTTTCCATGGACTTGCTAGTTTTTACAGAAATTTTATAAGAAAATTCAGTAAGATTAATGCACCCATAATTGAGACAATAAAGAAGAGAAAACAAACATTTAAGTGGACTTCTGAAGCAGAAATAAATTTTAAGCTGCTGAAGCAAAAGATAATAGAGAAGCCTGTTTTGATTCTGCCTGATTTTACTAAACCATTTCAAGTAAAATTTGATGCCAGTGGAGAGGCCATTAGAGCAGTGTTGAGTCAGGATGATAGGCCTGTGGAATATTTCAGTGAGAAGCTGAATGATGCCAGAAGGAAGTATTCCTCTTATGAGAAGGAATTCTATGCAATTGTTCAGGCACTGAAGAAATGGATACATTACTTGATGTCCAGGGAGTTTGTATTATATTATGACAATCATGCTTTGCAGTATATTGTACAGCAGCCCAAGCTGAAACATAAGCATGCTAAATGGGTTGAGTATCTCCAAAGTTTTAATTTTTTTTTAAAACATATAAGTGGCCAAGCCAATAAAGTAGCTAATGCTTTGAGTAGGAGGCACATGCTTGTTCAAGAAACTAATTTTGAAGTTGTAGGGTTTGATTTTATGAAAGAATTGTATAAGACAGATCCAGATTTTAGAGAAGCATTTGAGGCATGTAATAACCTTGTTTTGACAGATAGAAGTCAGTGGTTGGATTATTTCCTGCAGGAGGACTTGTTATTCAGAAGAAGCCAACTGTGTCTACCAGAATGTTCCATGAGAGTAAATTTGATCAAAGACAAGCATAATGGGAGAATTGCTGGACACTTTGGTACTGATAATACTTATGAGCAGCTGAGTCACTTTTATTTCTGGCCCAAGATGAGAGCAGAAGTGGGTAAGTTTGTGAAGAATTGCAAGATTTTTCAATATGCTAAAGGAAGGAGCCAGAATGCAGGATTGTACACTCCCTTGCCTATTCCAGACAGGCCTTGGGACATGGTGAGCATGGATTTTGTTCTAGGATTTCCCAAGAATCAGAGAGGGAATGATGCAATCTTTGTTGTGGTGGAAAGATTCTCCAAAATGACACATTTTATTCCATGTTATAAAACTAGTGATGCCACCCATGTTGCTAACTTGTTCTTCAAAGAAGTTGTTAGATTGCAGGGGTTGCCCAAGAGTATTGTTTCAGAGAGAGACACCAGATTTGTGGGGCACTTTTGGAGGACACTATGGAAGAAACTTGGTACCAAACTAAGTTTCAGCTCAGCTTATCATCCCCAGACTGATGGACAAACTGAGGTGGTGAATATGAGTCTGGGAAATTTATTGAGAAGTATGGCAGGAGAACATCCCAAGCAGTGGGGCCATATTTTGCCTCAGGAAGAATATGCATATAATGACTCACCAAATAGGAGCACAGGGCGGAGTCCATTCCACATTGTTTATGGAATGCACCCCAGGGGAATATCAAAGTTAAGAGATCTGGGAAAGGAAGAACTGAGAAGTGCAGATGGTGAGGAATTTGCTTCAGAGATCCAGGCCATACATGAACAAGTGAAACAGAAACTACAAGGAAGCAGCATCATATACAAGAGCAGAGCAGAATTGAGCAGAAAAGAAGTTCATTTTGAAGTAGGAGATCAGGTTTTGGCACACTTGAGAAAGGAGAGATTCCCAAAGAAGCAGTACAATAAATTGAAGTTCAAAAAGATTGGGCCGTGCAAGATAAATAGGAAGTTTTTTGCAATTTCTTATGAGATTGAATTACCTCCTGATGTTGGAATATATCCCATTTTTAATGTTGCAGATTTGTACAAGTATGAGGATGATGGTCCAGAAGAAAGAGCAGCGGACAAGGAACAAATTGAGTGGAGAGAGCAGCTACCTCTAGCACAGCCATTACAACCAGAGAAAATATTGGATAAAAGACCATTCAGAAGGACCAGAGGACGAGAGTACTTTCAGTACTTGATCAAATGTAAGGATAAGCCAGAGGAAGATGCCACTTGGATGACTGAAGAAATGTTGCAGAAGATAGGCAGATCAGTGGAGGAGCTCATGGATAGGAGCCCATGAAGAAAATTTCCCTCGGGAGTCTGATGTAGGGGCATTAGATACTATCCAACAATTTAGGAGTTTTTTCCACATGTTGTGGCTAGGAGGGTTTGGAAATAGTCGAAGTGTTACAGCTAGGTGTCAATACCTTAGCTGATTTTATTATTAGATCAGTTAGAGTCGTAGAAGTCGAATAGCTCAGTTAGTCTAGCTGTCATATTCTAGTTAGTTAAATTATTTTAATTAGGTTGTTGATTTCCTAAAATGGTCCTCTCAGAGGAACCGAAGAGTCATAGGTTTAGGTATATAATTGTAATCCCTCGGATGTATAGAAGGAGAGAGAGAGAGGGAGAGAGAGAGAGAGGGAGAGAAAGAGAGATTTCCGCAATAAACTCTGTGTATTGAGCAATTTCTTTCGGTTGAATAAAATTCAAGTCCTGTTGATTTCCAACTTGCCTGTATTTATAATTGTGAAGAATTGGTTAAATGTGAGGCAATTATGCAATGGTAATTTCGTTCCCTGTCCTTGAATTCCCTTAATTTATCCGAATAAACCCTGTTAAATCCGCAGTACCCGGAGGCAGGACTGTGCAGAAGAAGTGTGGCCATGGACACTGTTTAATTTGGTAGATTTCCCGCTTTATAAAGAAATAGAGGTGTTGCTTTCGAATTGGAACCGTAGTCTGGACGCGAGTTGAATGAACAAAGAAATAAAGTAACCCCACATTTACCCTGGTCAATCATTGTAGCAAAATCGCAAGTGGTTTTGAAAAGTGGGTTGCCCATATCGCACCACTTTTGGTGAAAAGGCGGTATTCTCTAATTTGAAGTGATTCCATAGAATCATCAACACGTGGCACCAGACGGGAGTACAAAACCACCTTTCCGTATTCTCATCACACGTTAAAGCTAGTACGAGGACGCCGAGCGATATCGACGAGGGCCATCGATCTAGCACAGAGTCATCGGGCGGTGGTCGCCTGGTGGAGATGCGCGAGGTTTAACCTAAGGTACGAGCGTACATTTGATTGGCTATTGGACATAGAGGTGGGCCCAGAGCGAGAGTTCTATTGTAAAGTTTGATTTACAAAGCGTGGAGTATTAATATAAGTTTGGAAGACTAATATAAAGTCAAGAAAGGCCTAATTTAAGGTTCGGGGATATAATATAAAGTTAAACATTACGGAGAGTATTATTTATCAAATTCTGCGAATTTGATAATTAATAAAGAGGAAATAGACCACGTGGAGCAGGGAAAGGTTTGACAGAGCCACATTACCGTTGACCATCCCTCCTCAAGGTTGAATTTCGGTTTTTTTGCATCATTTCATGTCTCCCACTATTGAACTTACTCTTAATTTTCAACATTTTGTCTCAAAACTTGATACTCATTTTGTGTCATTTATGGGGGATAGATCAAATCCCTCCCATGACAATTTACTTTCTATCAACATCAGCGCATTATCTAGGAAGTTAAATTACAAACTCCCTTCAGTGCCTTGGAGCTCACATACCTTCATGAAAACTTTCCTCGCTTTGAGTGATAGGTTTTCTTCGTTGGCCTTCAACTAGAATATTTTGTGTGGTGTTTGAATTTATCTCATTCAATCACACCTCATAGATTTCACTTAGGTACCTTGAGGGCCATTATTATTGTTGGAGGTTCATCTCATGTCTATTAACGAATTTCATCATTGCACAGTAATCAGATGGTATCTACCATGTTCAACTCGAGCACATATATTCTAATGGTTAGACTCATACTTTTGAGTGACGAGGTAGAAGACCCCAGATCTAGTTTCATCCATCCAGGCTGCGATTTCAGGATTCATACAATATCTACAAAGATGATGGCTATCGTCATAAAGAAATTCATTTAAGCATGGGTCTATTATATGTCACCAATGGACAAGACTTTGATCATTGTACATGCTAAATGGCTTATACGTTGAGTATCGGTCTGCCTACCTCAACAATGATATCATGATGATAAGGTATTGTAAAAAACAATTGATGATCTCAACTAGTCTATTATTGATCCAAACCTTTCACATGGTAAAGAACTTTAGTCCTTAGAAACTCCTTCTGAATTTTCACTTTAGAGGGAAATATTTTATAGGTCATTTTTTCACATTCAACCAAATGACCTTGAACCTAGACCAATTATCATCCATTCACACCTTGCAATCACCCCCTTTAAGTACAAAGCATCCCCTTTCCAGAAGTTCCAATTATCTTATGTTGCATTGGCCAAAACCCCTAATTTAGGTCATTATCGCACTTTCCTAGTTCATTAAGTGTAATGTCTCGGGTTGCATCAAAAGAAAAATAATTTGTCAATGCAAATTACTTTCACTGCAAGTGTGATGTCACTTGAAATGAGGACAAAATTAAATATAACTTGAAATCTTTCACTTCTAGATGCTTCTATCATGGAAGTTTCCATTCTCTATTAAATATGTCCTTGAATTCCTACAAATGAGGTCTTATCACTTATCCCATGGAGCTTATGTAGTTATAAAGTGGTTCTTACCCTAGTTTAATGGATCTAAAACCTCCTCATTTCTCCTATAAATGCATTACGTTTTCTTAGGAATAGATTGGCTTTTGGAGACTGTTAGCTATGCCCTCATGCTGCTCATTTATGTCTAGAGGTCCCTAATCCATGCATTTGCTTGAGGTATGATTGAAGGCTTAGTATTGTGGCAAAGTAAGGATAACGTAGCTCAGAGAGATCTACAAGGTCATACAGGGGTTGTAATATTCTCCTACTTTTATTAATACAAAATTGCCTTGATAGATTATGTCTAATTTATGCATATGTGGAACAATGAATCCTTGAATTCCTTTTTAGATTTGTTTGTATATGTTATTTTTATATTTTTGTCCTCTTTCTTGCTTTGGATGATTTTCAGGTTCCAATTTTAGCATTTGGAGTTGGATCTAGAGCTTGCAAGCGGGTAGAAGAAGAGAGTTTGCATTGGTTCCCAAGTAACTATTTCTTCCATATTTCAAACTTCTCTAAGGAAAACATAGCAATTTTTCCTTATTTGTTTATAGATCAAGCTTCTAGGTCTAGGGAGATTGCTTCTATCTGCAGAAGGAATTTATCCATAAAACAACCTTGCTTTCTTCACCCAATTTCTAAAAGCAATTCTTTAGTAAAGCTAATGAAAAGGGTGGAATAAAAGAGTTGAAAACACTTATTTAGGAAGAATGTATGAAAATATGTCTGAGTACTGAATAAACTCACTGAAAGCAAGTCAATGCATTCATGGTGCTGAGACATCTTTGTCAGAGTATTGAATACAAAAAAATATCGAGAAAAGTGATAATTTTGGATTGAGTTTTTAAAATTAATTAATTTAATAATTAATTCAAAAATAAATAAATAAAATATTATAAAGTTAAATAACTTATATATTTATATAATTTTATATTTTTAATATTAAATTTAAATTCAGTAATTTTTTATTTTTTTTATTTTTTATAATAAAATTTTATTTATGTGGTTTTTATGTAAAAATATTCGTCAATCACTACAATTTTCACAAAATATAAAATATCAAAGATCTAAATGTATTATATTTTTTTATATAATCTAATTCTCTAAAGGAAAAATAAGAACGTAGTATTTTTTCGTTAATCATGTAGTTTTCTTTAAACTCAACGATCATTTTCCATAGTTATTATTAGTACCAATGCACAATCCAAATGGAAATTTCCAACCATATGTAAACTAACAATCTATCAATGGAGTACTTTATCAACTAGTTCTAGGAAAGCAAATGCCAAGACATGAGCTCCATAAACATAAATAAAATTAAACAAATAAAAATAAATAAAATTTTTAAGTTATATATATATATATATATTTATATTTATATTTATATTTATATTTATATTTATATTTATAGAGTTGCACTATAAATTAAATTTCATAAAAACAAAATTATTATTTCACTCATGTATTATTATAACATACACACGCATCATTGTATACACACAATCTATACACATGCATCAATGTATACACACAATCTATAGTATTATTATTGAATATTATTAGAATATCAGATGAGCTATTTATTCCATATTATAAAAGTAATTTTTAATTTTCAATTCTCTTTTTATTTTGAACAACATTTTTTTATACATATACAAGGAACTTATTAAATTTAAATTCAAAATATTTTAATATTTTCTATATACTTCTTCGTTCAAATAAAAAATAAAAAATAATGTTATTTAACAATGATTTATTTTATTCTAATCTAAATTTTAATTGTTTTACATTTTAAATTTACATAAAAATAAAATTAATTAAATTACAATTACCAATAAACAATAAAATCATTTAATCAATCAATTAATATGCAATTAAAATAAAATAATAAACCAATTTTCATTTCATAAATATATGATTGAAATTAATCAATCTCAATTAATATCAATAAATAAAATGTAAAACAATTCCATATTTTAATTATTTTAATTTAGTTGTGCATCGTTTTTAGATAGATTGGATAGACATTGATTAGGTGCATTGTTAAGGTACTTATAGATGTTAAGTCACTAGTTCAATTCCCCACCTTATTCGAGTGTTATTCTTGGACATGACCATAACTATAATGTAGTCTCATTATTACTAAACTTACAAACAGAAATATTTTAATTTAGCTATATTTAAATTAAAGACAAGAAATGCCAACTATATAGCCTTATTTCTATTTCATTTACTTTACCTTGATTTTAATACTTTATTTTTAATTTATTTATTTGAGCTTCACTTTAAAATTATTTCAGCTCTTAGTTTTAGTTTTTTATTTTTATAATAACGGAACATTTTGTTATTATTAGATGTTACTTTCAGTTTTTGTTTGATTTTATATGTTTATAGTTTAGTCTTTTAGTTCTTGTATTTGGATTTTTCTTTAGATTTACTTTAAGTTTTTGTTTTATTTCCCCTCATTTTATTATATTTTATTTATTTATTTTTATTTAATTAACTTTATTTTTATTTAATTAACTTTAGGTAAATACAGTTATATTTTAAAATGATTTAGTTTGATTATATTATTTTTTACTTTATATTTTGGATTGAATTTAATTTTAAATATTGTATGGATTTTATGAGAGGTAAAAAAATAAAGGATTTGAAGCCTAAGTTCTAGAGAGATAAAATAAACGGAGCATGAGTACATACTTTTAAGGGGTTCGAGATCTGGATACTATAGAGGAGAAATATGTCTTAAAGATTATCGTAGAGAGGTTATGTTTTAGAGAAGAAGTGATGATACTATTGTATAAGTTTCGTAACTCAAGATTATGAGTATCTCATGGAACAATAATGAAGATTTTTTTTTGTTTTTATTCTATGATTGAGTTGAAGTGAACAAAGTTCCTTCTCAAGTTAAATACTCTAGAACACTTGGAATATCAGAATATCTATGAGGATGCAAATATTATTATATAAAAGGTATGAAGAATGAGATGAGATATGAGAATTACAAATGAGGCCTGCTTATATACCTAGGTAGGTTCCTCTTCACGAAAGGTCATGTCTTATTAGACACGGCCTTTCAACCTAATTACTAATTAACTAATTAATCACTATTTACATTATTTTATTCATTACATCGCCTTCCCCTCAAAAAGCTTTGTCCTCGAAGCTTGTCGATGAAAGGCCTAGATTTATTTTACTACTACGAACATCTTCTCGTCTCGGAGCAGTTATCCTTGTCGATACAAGTTGATATGATCCTCTAAGTGACAAACAAAATTGTCCCACTGAGAATGGATCGGACCATCCCAAATCAATCTTCTGTGGAATCTTACGATGACTGGCAACTTGTGCTGATAGTATTCTTCAGAATATCAGTTTGTTTCTGTTTTGAATACATAGCTTGGTTGATTTGTCTGCTCCCATGATTTGGATGTCGATAAGAAACTGTTTTGGTTTGACGTCTTTGATTTTCGCCTGGCGCAGATGTTATGGAGATGGTTACAAAAACTTTAGATAGAATGTTCGTTGTTTGTCCAGCATCTAAGTTTTTTTCTTCTACAACTTGCTTATCGTCTTCTTTAGTTGAGACATTTACTGGATCAACGTTTGATTTTTCTTCAACTTGAACTTCTATATTTGAATATTTCGATGCTTCATTTTCGACAAGTTTTTGCACCTTGTTTTCCAGCGAATTCTTGTCTTTCTTCGGCTTCTTAATTTGCATTAGTAATTTATCGTTGTGGTCCTTGAGGTGAGAAACTTCTTTATTCTTGTTAGTTGTGATTTCGTCAACTTATCTTTGCAAATATTGTATTTCTTTTTTACTTTCTGGAAGAACTACTCTTGTGATATCTAATATGTCTTCCAGTGTTAGTGAGTTCGGCTTCACCATGAGATCTTGTAACGCTATGTTTTTCTTTTTGTAAGAAAATGTCAAAAACTTTTTTTTTCTGTATTAAGGATGAATGACCCTAGTGATTCCATCGAGATCGAACCCATAATTATATCACTATTGTTACAAAATAAGGTTTTAATGGTAAATTGCAAGACAATGGAATACTCCCCAATACTTAGGTGTAAATTCCCTATGTCGTATTGTTTTTCATTTGCGTGAATTGAATTTGTTTCAATTATATTTGATTCAGGGATCACTAATTGGTTAGCACGTTCAGTACTAACATAATTATCCTTTTGATTAAGATCGATAGATATGAGAACTTCCTTTCCCACAAGTGACACTTTGATTTTAATTAGCGCACGAACATACATACTATAATTTTTAGGAAATCTTCCCTCTTTTAGTTTTTTTTTGGATTCAATTTCCTTTTCATCAATGATTGATTCCATTTTGTCTGTTGAATTGAGTTTTAAGGTTTTTAAAAGTAGATGCTTCTAATAAAATATCACTCTTCCTCAATTAAAGAACTTTCACTTTTATTTCCTAGTATTTAATTACTCAAAACCTTTATAAATAAACTCAATACTCTTGGCTCTTTTAATGGAACTTTTCCTCATATTTAAAAAACCTTTTTTTATTTATTATAATAATAATTTATTATTAAAAAATTTCCTTGTATTATTTACGCTCTTCTTATTAAAAAAATCACCTTTTTGAATTTTTCTCCTTTAGCGTTTAATATTTAAACTAAAAATGAAAGTGATTTAATTATCTCTTTGTGTAATCTCCTTTGACTTATCCACTCATAATTTCCTTATACTTTTTTGAGGTTGATTTTTCTTCAACTGTTGCAAGGATTTAATTGCAATAACTCTTCTGAAATCCCTCGTAAACCTTTGTATAACTTCTATAACTTTTATAATATTTCAATTGATAATTATATCCTTATTGATATAAGTTAATTATATTTTTTCCTTATGAATCCGCTGAGGCATACCAAATGGTATAATGTGTGGATTTTAATAGTCAATGACTAGAGCTGTATGGGTATGTCATTTTTTTTTTAACCTTCTGATTATATTAGTTAAAAATAAATATTTTTTTTACAACCCTTTGGATTCGCAAGATTCAACCGTCACGACTTTGAAAGAACAATAATTGATATCGTACAACAAATTCAACAAGTGGTGAGGAGGGTCGATGGTTGCAGCGACGGCGTTTATGGTGGCTATAATTTTGTGTGACAGAAGGCAATGTGTAACAGACTGTAGCATAGTGGCAAGAATTAGAAGTCAGCAGAATAGGTAACAGGGTTGATGGTGAAATATGGAAGATGATGGGAGATGCAGTGGATGGGAGGAACAAATGCAGGCTTGATAGCGGTCGGGAGGGGAGACAACGACGAAGAGGATAGAAGGTGGAGAATGGACTTGAGGATGCATGGGGAATGCAGGCAGAAGATAAAAGTGCATCGGATGGACATATGTCGAAATGTGATATGCAGAAGGGGTATATATCTACTGTGGAATTCGTTGGGTAGCCTTACCGTTCGCGTAAGGGTGTGGTTGGGTCTGACCCGTTTTGGGTGCCAGCGACTGCGTTCAGTAGTGTATGGGCTACTACTTTGTTGTGGTCAGCGGTTGTTGATGACACTGTAGGTTGTGGTGGAAGAAAAGAGTGTCAGCAAGGAACACGAGCAGAGGCTGAGCAGCTGTGGTGGTTAGCAGCTGACGAGAGGTGGAGCAATATGAAATTACGGCTCCAATGGAAAAGTGTGGGGTGTTTTGGCTCGAACCTTTTCTGCAGCAACAATTGGTGATGGAGGGTGGCATTTATGGCTAGCAGAAGAAAGAATAGAATTTTAGGTTCGGGGTACGGTAGCTGGAGCGGAGGACTAGCGACTACTGTTATGAATGTTGAACCCTGAAGTTGGATTGTTGGGATATATACATCGCGATTGTGACAACGTTGTGGGGAAGTCGTGGAGTCTAAATGTGGCTCACTGTTCTATGGTTGGCACTGTCGATGTGTGAGTGACTTCAAGTAATGATGGATTTTTTTTTTGGTTTAAATATTTAATTTTTTATTTTTATTTTTTTAACTATACACTTACTTCTTCTTTTTTAAATCTATTTTTTCGATTTTCTTTCATTGATTTTTTTCCTGATTTTCAATACATCTATATATATATATATATATATTAACTATTTTTGTGTTTATAAATATATTAGACCTTTTTTTTTTCTTCTTCTTCTTCTTTTAAAAAAAATGGCCAAGGGCCTCTGAGTTCTAGTGAACTTAGTAGTAGCAACGGAGAAAATTCGAAGGTTTAGCGAAATGCTTCGACGACAACAACGTTGAAAAATTTCGATGGCCAAGGGCCTGGATCGGAGAGTGTGGCTCTATGTAGCGGTTAGGCGGCTGAAGGCTCGAACATGCTCCGATACCAAATGAAGCAAACAAAGTTCCTTCTCAAGTTAAATACTCCAGAACACTTGGAATATGAGAATATCCATGAGGATACAAATATTATTATATAAAAGGTATGAAGAATGAGATGAGATATGAGTATTACAAATGATGCCTTCTTATATACCTAGGCAGGTGCCTCTTCATGAAAGATCATGTATTATAAGACATGGCCTTTCAACAGAATTACTAATTGACTAATTAATCACCATTTACATTATTTTATTCATTACATGAGAACTATTGTTCAGTCTAATCATTTAAAAAATAATTATTTCAGTTTCTTATTCATCATCTCTTTTATGAGTGTGATTAATTGTCTCAGCATTATTGTTGGATTTTAATAATTCATGCTTATTTAAATTGAGTCAAGCTAACATGTAGGTTGATCATAGATGGTTTAGAAGCTGATTATTGCATTTGAATATACATGCAATCATTAAGTTGTTGGTTATCCATCAACTTAATGCTAGAATTTTCTTGTTTTATTTTGTGTTTTTATTTGGAATTTTGTGGTAAATTGGCATGACCTATCGATTTAGATAGATCTCCATTTGAATTTATATGTATGTATTGTGAAGATGTGATAACTATTAATGAGAGTTTTGAGAGCATATATTTATTTGAACAAGAATATCTTCTAAGAATTATTTATATGATATATTAACTCTATCTTATACTAAGTTCAAACTGGTTGATATTATTTATTCACACTCTAATTGGGACTAGGTCTATACTTTTTCCTAATTAAGATAGTTTAGGATTTTTCTTTTCATGTCTACATTTATAACAGATCACATTTTTTCATTTTATTTTAATTAGATTCATTTTTAAAAGTCTCCTTTCACAGGAGAAACATCCATGTGGCTTAGTTGATCCCTCATTCAGATAGCTCTAAACTTTTCCTTTCTCAAGTGGCCATGAGAAGGATCAAATTTCCCTTTCCCTAGTTAGTGTGAGCATGAAATATCATACATTAGCATAGAAAGGCTAATTTTAGATTTAATTTATATTTTAGAATAGTTAGATTAGATTGACAATTAGTTTAGATTAATTTTAGGAAAATTGTAACTGGATGCATTTGAACCATTCAGAACCATCATTCCAAACAAAAAAGAGTTTGATTTGGGGCTCTGACCGAGTGGTCTCCCTAATATTGATGACGCCATTTTTTTCAATCAACTAGCACTAATTTGTAAATCATCACCTACAAGAATTCCTGTAATATTAGAATTACAACGTAAAGGATAATTCCTATAATTTCTCCAATGTCTATAGGGGTCCACGTCAGCCAATCAGAATATGACACTTGGAATGCATTTAAAATTTTCATCAGATGGATAATTACCTATTTATCCTCCTTGTAGATGGTCATAACCCTTAAATCAACAATTGGTCTCACAAGGTGTCTATTCAACAATTCTTGCACTCGGTTAATGAAAATTAGAAGAACTGTCTCCATTTGTTGGAATTCGAGTGGTTGGGCCTGGAAATTAGCATCTGAGCCAAAAGAGATCAAGGAGGACCACATCATATCACTATATTTCTTTTATATATACTTTATTTTGTGTAAAATTCTAAATTAAACCCCACATTTGGGTACATTCAATTCTGAATTAATATTTTTTGTATATAGAGGGTTGAATTGTGAAGAATTACGTGTATTTGGTTTGGGTTTTATTTTTGAAGAGGAAAACATTTATGTAGCCAATTTTCACATTAAGTCTTTCGCCTCGTAGTTTACCTACACTTGTTTGACAAACCAATTTTAAAAAATTTATCCCATCGTATGACTTGAAAATAAATTTTGTAACTCTAGATGCTTTTTTATTTTAATAAGGATTTACCAATATAATTTTCCTATAGGGTTTCCTATATTAATCCACTTTCTTTCTATTCCCCTTCCTTAGTTCCATTGTTCACTTTATCTAATCAAGGAAACCATTTTTTTTAACTTTTCTTTTGGTCACTTCACAATGGTTGTTTTTCATCAACTTGAGATTATTTCATATTAGTAATTATAATCCTATACATTTATTACATGAGGTGCTTATTATGATGGTGTAGCATACCCAAGGGGATAATATGAGTTACATAACAAATTATTAAGGGGAATAATAGGATATTAATAATAGTGGAGACCATTCAATATAGATGGATTAGGTCCATTATAATATTATTTAAGGCTCAATATGGTAGATGGTATTGAATAAATATAATGGGGCCACATTAAATAAGGTCCACTAGTTAGTTAAGAGTTTGTGATGACTAGAGTTATCTTCATAGTTGTAATAAGGATGGAGAATTGAAAAAAAAAATTATGTCTACAAGAATATTGAAAAGGATCTTAGCTCATTAGGAGATTTCCACATCAAAAGAAGTAAGAAAACAAGAGTGGATTCCTCTCATAAAAGGATACATTGTAAGTGTTACCCCACCTTAAGGGTTTGATTAACAAATAACATCGATTATTATATTATTGTCACACATTTTTATGTGATCTAAGTATGCATATATTTGGTATTTAACATCTGCTATTAGATCCCTTTCCTTGAGAAAAATGGGGCAACTATTTTTCCTCTTTACATATTTCTTCTATGGAAAAAATTGAGGTTCATGTTGTTTAAATAAATTTTGGAATCTTTCTAGGCTGAATTTGTTGGAAAACGTTATATATATGAATTTATCATAGAAATTCAATTGAAATCGAGAATTTTTTTATCTCAATTAGAGGTACAGATATTTCTTATTTAAAATTTAGCTATTTTCATGATAGTGGTCTAGATTGTAGAGCTCGTAAATTTTGATAAGAGCCTCCCATTACTATAAAAATAGAACCATTGGATAAATGATTTTTAGCCATTTGATTTGATAAATGATATGTTATACTTTTAATCAATATTGGGTATTATACATTGTAGGAATGCACTAGGATTTAAGATAAGTATTAATTACATTTTCATTAAAATTATGGACATATAAATACATGTTTATGACCATTGGATTCATATCCCAAGGTCTCTTGGACACCCAATGAGTTCACTTGAGAATCTTTATATAATATTAAGTGAATAATACAAATTACCATAATATTCCAGGATTAATATTCCAACGTTACCTTCCTAATCCAAAGGAATGTATGTGAATCCAAGCAGAGAGCTAAAAAACATGGAAGTGGATAGTGGCTAATGAATGAATGTGCTCTTTGAATATGGTGGCTTAAGGAAGACCATGAGCCATTTGGTGGTAGAAGCTAATTCCTTCTATTAAATGGTGGTTTAAGGAAGACCACAAGGCCTAGAACTTGGCTCTATGGCTTAGTAGTTCTTGGAACATTTTATAATTTGGCTAGAAGATGATGCCTTCTATTTATTGGAAGTGTTCACAAATGGCACTTTGAAGATGATAAAAAGCTATGGAACTTGGATCCAAGGCTTAACTATTCCAAAAACATTTCCTAATTTATGTAGAAGTTTATGTATGTCTTCTAGTCATTGGAAGTGATCTAAAATGGTGGTTAGAAGACGAGAACAACCTATTTTATAACAAGATTTGTAAATTTTCTATTAAATGGTAATTTTATGAGGACCAAAAATTGAATCATGGTCATGGTTCTAACTTTGACTTTGGATTTGGTTTAGGGCTACTTGTTCCTTATTGATTTATATGACTAATATACTTGAGGTTTTTGACTTTACTCCCGTTTTCATATACAGGGTGATATGATGGAAATATTTCAACAACGTTTATAAGGAAAAATATAAAAAAAATTGATCCTCCACATGGAAAACTCAATGAAGGTATCAAATTATATTGAAAATGTAACCATTTATAATAAAATTTATCTCATAAAATTAGGAAAAAACTGTTTTTGAGTTACCATTACCTTATGGTTTCTTCCTAATCCAAATTTCAACATAGTGCCACATAATCACCTAACAAAACTATCACCTAGATACCCCCCCCAAAATGCTAATTTGTACCCTCTTAATATATCTCAAACCAGAATCTCAATCCAAAAATATGTTTCATATATAATTTAGGAACTTTGAACCAACTCACAATAATATAATGATTCAATATTTCAAAGAAATATAACAAAGTAACCCAAACTAGATACAATCCAAATCTGATTGATGGACTATAAATAAACTAAAATCTCTCCCAAGAACCTTGGAAAGAATCAAAGCTTGGATAAATAAATCACCATAAAATAATTGAAAGTAATTATTAAACATGCACACACACACACACACAGATATATATATATACATACACGATTCCTTCAAGATATTTGGTCACTAAAAGTACCTTTACCTTGAGTTTCTTAGGTATTCATGTTGTACTTTAAATATGTTTAATTAGCCGACATTAATTGGAGCCTTGATGAATAACATATGTTGTTACAATATTTGAATAACCATGGTGATGAGTGATATAATCCCACTGGAGGACAATGGTGAGTGGTTGTTGTGATAGAGGAGGGTTTCCAAGCAGATTACTAAGACTGATCTTTCTTTGGTTGCTCCTTGTATCAGAAGAATTATGTTAATGAAAATATATTCCAATTGGTATTACTCACACATGGATTGCAAAGGGTTCAATTGAATGGCACACGAGAATGGTGATACAAGGGAAACATACATGAAATAAGAAATCTAACATAGATAGAATAAGTGGGATGGTTTCTTTATAGAATACAAATGAAATTGATGCTAAATACGTTGGAGGGAATAAATAAGAGATAAATACAAACATTTAGATATATCCAACTAATAGGATGAGAATAGTAGAGACATTTCTAAGTGGAAGTGAAATGAACCTATTCCAATACCAATGTGGAATGCAGTAAGATTTGATATAAATGTGAATTTATTTTTCATGAAAATTATAGACATATAAATACATGTTTATGAAATTCAAAAGGAGACTATTGAGTATAGTGTTACAATGATGTCTTGAAATTTCGATGCCTTGAAGGATCACATCAATGGTGACAAAGTGACTTGAATATTATTGCGTTTTTCTTTGAAAATTTTAAATTCAAATGAATATATAGATTTTATGGTTGGATATTATTGTCTAATACCTTTCCAATGGTATGCTACACTTGGCCAAAATCCTCTAGAATGAGAAGATATGCCAGTTTGAAAGTTAACATTGATGAATAGGGTGAAAATGTGACAAAACCCAAAATTGTTAAAGGTTGGGCATGTTTTAGAGTGGATTTCTATTTCCATGGGAAATTGATGGTGATTGTTGCCTAGTTTGTATGAAGTTTAACAGGTTAATGTCCCAAAAACACTTGGTAGATCTGAAAATTAGGAATGAACTATGGTTTTTCGAGTGATGAATGTGTGTAGACTTGGACAAACTTTAATGGGGGTAGCATATCCCCTTCTGCCATGTGGATGTGACACATAGAAATATAGGTTGACTAATCAAAAAGTGACATGTGGAAAGAGTAGGTGTACCTTGTATTTGGATCCAATTGGACCCCCTCAACATAGGTAATTAGAGACATGACACTCTAATTTGGACACTTAGGTGGGAGGATTAGATTGTCCAAGTGGCAACATAATGACATGTGGCTGAACAAGATTGGATCATAGTGATGATATGGACATGATGATGTGGAAACATGCCAAGATTATAGGTGGCCCGTTGAATTGGCTATTTTGGTTGGCTAATAGGGTAACACTTTAGTGACACATGACACTACATATAGAGTTTCACATGGCATTGGTGATTTCATGTTAACATAAACATAAGTTTGAATATGGATCCCTAGGATTGGGTCACATAATGTTTTCACATGGAAAGTTCTAAACAAATTCCATATATCAATCTTGCATCAACCTAAGTTTCAAATTTATGTGAGCTTTAACATAGCCCAGGGGTACCCACACAAATATGTATGTATGGGTGTGATCCTGAGTGGAGTGATTTGAATCATCAATCAATCTATTTATATTGGTAGACATGGTGAGGCCCAACGAATTTTTATGGTCTAAGAAAATGCTGGTTTAATGGTTTCATTTTGTATGGAGAAGCCCAAAGGCACATCGGTGCAATTATTATGTTCTATATGGTGAAGCTCGAAGGAAAATTGGTGCAATGGTTCCATTATGTATGGTGAAGCCTTAAGGAATGTTAGTGCAATGATACTATTATCTATGGTGAAGCCCAAAGGAAAATTGGAAAATGGTTATATTATGTATTGTGAAACCCAAAAGTACATTGGTGCAATGGTTCTAATATGTATGGTGAAGACCGAAGGATAATTGTTGTATAATTTCCATTATGTATGGTGAAGCCCAAAGGCACATTGAAGCAATGGTTCCATTCTGTATGGTGAAGCGTGAAAGTACATTAACACAATGGTTCCATTTTGTATGGTGAAGCCTAAAGGCATGTTGGTGTAATGGTTCCATTTTATATGGTTAAGTCCAAAGACCCATTGGCATATTGATTTCATTATTAATGGTGAAGCCCAAAGGAACATTGACATATTTATTCTATTAAAAGTTTGATTATGGTCTAAGATATATAGGACATATGATGAAGATCAAGGCTTATTATTTTCGTGTTACCAGTGTAAAATCACTCTGTCATTAGCAAAGTATTATTAGGTTTGTCGTTTGTGTCTTGTTTGAAGTTCAAAAACTGCACAGGTCTTAGTTTTCTAGTAGTGGAGTATCGTTGGTTTTTTTTGTATCAGGTTTTTGGTTTAAGCTCTACGGAGGGTGTCAATTGTGGTTTGTGTGTGTGTGTGTGTGTGGTGTTTTGGTTTGGTTTGTGGCAAAAATGTCACAAGGTCAAGTCTTGTTGGATGGAACAAAACTTTGTTTTATATGGGGACCATGTCCTATCAAAAGGTACATTTTGTTGATCTAGTAAAAGTGAATTTTGAAGAGCCATAATAGTGCATTCTATCGAATGTGCCCTAAAATGTCAATTCTTTCAACTGTTTAATTTTTATTATGTTTTTGGAGTCTTTTGGAAGTCCAAAGTAATTTCTGAATAGGGGAAAATGGAAATCATATTTTTGTGATATAATATGCTGACGTGAAGAGTCAAGAGGACATATTTTGATGTCAAGAATCTATATTTATCTTATTGTTATGTTTTGTGGCTTATGAGCATAATTGTCTTTGATGTTCAGAACAAGAATTGAAGAATATGTTATGGTTGTAGATTGATGAAGAGATCGAGATTGCATTGATATGAAAATATATATGGCAGGGTATTTTTCTTGATCCTTGTGGATCCAATTTGAAATATTGTGAAAATTGGTCTAACATAGTGTTAGCGTCCAATATTCAGTGATCAATATGTACTCTTTCAATTTGTCTAGCAGTATTCATAGGTCAAAATTTTACATTTCCAAGTCAATTTTCAAATAAAATTTTGATCGTTGGATATGTAAAGGTTTTTGAAATATACTCCCTCCAATTTATTCATGGTTATTGTCCTTTCATGGATCATGTCCTTCATTTTCATCTAGAGTCTCAGGTCAAGTCGCCATGTTTTCACCTAGGTCAATGTCATGGTGTATTTTAGTTCACCACCATAAAAGTCCAAAATTTGTCATAAAGAAGGAAAAAGAAGAGTCATTCACTTCCATTATACAAAATTATCTTTAAAAGGGAGTTATCTTAGGCGGGTGAATAAAAAAGAGACAATTTTTATTCTTTCAAAATCTTGTTGCATGGTCAATTTATTCAAAAAGTAAAAGTGTTCTTCAAAAAGTCATTTTTTCTCTAAATGACAAAAAGGTGTCTTATTGATGTTATACAAAGGGAAAACGTGATATATTTCAATCATTTTATCTCCTCTTTCTCGATAAAGTGCATCTCTCACCTTCAGAATACCTTACCATTTCCAAAGGTGGAAGAAAACTGGAAAAAATTGCAAAAAAATCCAATCTGCTATGCTTCTGGAGGCTCTGCAACGTTTATGAAGGAACAACGTGGCGTTTTTGGGCCAGTGCTACATTTCTAAAAAGAGTGCTATTTTTTGCACATCAGCCTCCAAATCAACTACCAAAGCTTCAAAAAAAATGTGCAAACCTCCTGTGACCTCCAAAACTAGTAAGTGAACAATTCCAAAGCCTTCCTCAAGTCAATTCATGACTATATAACTATTTTTTATCATTAGGATTTTGCTCTCCTATTTTCTAGGGTTTCTCCTTTATTGATTGGTCTAGGTCATTGGATACCCTTTTTCAATCATCTAAACCTTCACTCATACTTTACAAACCCTACCCCAACACCCCTTATGAATCATAGGCCGCCTTACAATTTTTCCTTAAAAACCCTAAAACCATACCACGTTTCCACAATAAAACTGGAAAATATATGTTTTATCCTATTTTAGTCCTCTTCCCCATACCCATTTCATGTAATTCCATCTGTATCCTCAAGCTAACACATTACCCTAATGCCTCAATTTTTTTGGGAATTTTCCTCAACCTTATTATACCACATCACAACCCCCTAAACCTACCCTATCCATATCCCCTGTTTTCCAAAATTTATCATCCCTACCCACTCATGTCATCTAGGAGGGCTTCATCCTATTCACAAGTAGTATGGAGACTGAAAATAAAGCTCACAAGGGAGGTCACAACTCTATATTTGAGGCATTCACATTGCAAGAACTTAATGCCTCCCCATATGCCAAAAGATGTTTTGAAAACACTAGATGCCTCAGATTTTGTGAGAAGATCATGGAGATAGAATGTCATGCCCCATTGAATACCCTATTTTCCACCAAATTTAGTAGAGACAAGTCCACCATTGTAGGCATTGAATTCACTCTATCAGCAGAGGCCATCACTTCAGCAATAGGGATTCCAAATGAAGGAGAAGTATAGTTCAAGGGCATGGAATTGGATATTGAAAACTACCCAACGTTCCTAAAACCTCATTACAGAGATGAACCTGAATATGTTTTCCTTTTTAGGCATCTACTTGATAAGTATGCCCCATTAGTGAAGCTCATCATGAAATATTTGACACACGAGGGAATATTTTAAATATTGTACTAATATCGTGTCAGGTTACGAATGCACTTCACAACTACCAAATCTCTCAATTTGAAAACTATCTATTCAGGAATTTGTTCAAGATGGTGGAAAAAGTACAAAGTAAAGGTATAAATCATCATCCCATTCTATTTCACCATGGTTTCATTAAGATGAATTTTTTTCACCATCTCCCAATAGACAATATGACTTGTGAAGTTTTAGTGGAGAAAGTAGCATCAACTCCTACTACTAGTCCACCCATTATTCATACTACAACATCAATACAACCAAAGGAGGGTAGCACTTCTAGCAGGTAGTCTTAGACTTCAAAAATACCTAGGGTTGAGATCACTCAAACCTATGAGAAGGGAAAGAGAATGGTTTTTTCTCCCAAGACCATCAAAGGTGTATTGGCACCTGAAACTACACTTGAGAAAAGACAAACAGTGGATCAACCACCTAGCCATGATAGTGAGTCACGATTGCAGCACCATGATGAACAAGCACCCCTAGAAGTTAACATGGTAGAGAAGGTGAAGGATAAGTTAGTTGAGGAGATCATAAAGGAGAAGGATGAGGAAATAACAGAGTTGAGGGAGGTTTTCTCAATTTCAAATTCTCAGATTATATTCCTACAACAAGAAAATATTCTCTTAAAGGTGAAACTTCTCCTCCAAGACAAGACAAAGGTATAAGATGATGTAGCTAAAAGCAAGGGCAAAGAGATGGTAGATGATGATCAGCTGGAGGATGCAAAAGTTATAAAAAAAATAAGAAGAGCACGGACAAGAGGCCTCAAGAAGGTGCTTCATAGAGAAAGAGAATCAACAGCTCCTAAGTGAGGTTGACATACTTTTGATGAGTTAATTATTGATGAAATCAATAAAGACATAGAGTATTGGATTGATAGAGTCAATGGGAACATTGAGAATATTATGAATAAATATAAAAATAACAATAACCTTTAGAGACATATGGCCAATCATTATTACGCGAAGAAAAAAATTTCACAAATCAAGCTCAAACAAGTGAAGAAAAAACTTAAAGAAGCTCAAATGAAGCTTAAGGAGATGGAAAAATTAGACCTCCTTTCTGAGGCGTCTATGGATGTTTATCCCATCCTCCGTAGGTGTTATAGAGAAAATTTTGGTCAATTTTGAGCACTTTTTGTATTTTTGATGATTTTTGCACAAATCTAGAAATTTTGTCTCCTCAGAAGTGTCACGTGGAGGTGCAATGATTTCTCTCAGAGCTTCCAAATCAATATTTTTCTACATGGTTGGGTTCATATCGAGTAGAAAATGCCATATTTGGACTTTTTTTCCATGAAAAGCTCTTCTTTTGAATAAAAATTAAAGAAAAAACCCCAATTCTATGCTTCTGCCAGTGTTTTGGAGTAGGTGCGGCGCTTCTAGAGCGACGTTGGGAAAAACCACTTTTAGAGGCCTTCCTTTGGTTTTTTTCCAAAAATTCAAAGTGATTTGGAAACTGGAATCACACGTCTACTAAAAAAAACTTTCAAATTTTCATATGAATGATCCTAAATGGGTTAAATTCACCCTAGAACTGGCGCATTTCTTTTTCCATAGAGGCACGACGTTTTCGCTACACGAAAGATATTTCTACATAGGATTCCTTTCAGACAGCTGTCATGCCCAAAAAAATCTAGAAATTTGATGCTAGTTGTCCCATGAGGTGGAATTAGATGTGTTTGATTTTTTTTCCCTCTATGATGAGAAGACATGTTGTTTAATGGAGGAGACACACACTCCTAGTCTTTAGCAAAATTTCAGGGATAAGTTTCTAACTTCCCTAGATTCTAGGAAGTCACTCATCTAATGTAAATATGATGATTTTTGGATAGGATCTCTACCCTATGAAGTTTCATGAACTCTATTTTCTATAATTAGTCTGCCTCAAGTCTTTTTAGAGGTTGGATAGTTGTTATTTGTAGTGGAGATATTATACAAGCTTTTGCTAATCAAATCAATGAAAGTGTTGCAGAAATAGTGTTAATACTCCTGTGGTATGCCTTTGAGAATATTTTTTTATATGTAAAATCATTTTGTTGAATGTTATGTTACTTATATTTCACATATATGCTTATTTATGCTAATCATTATCAGTTTATTGACAAAAATCATGCTTTCCATGCTCTTTTTTCTATAATATTTTCATGAAATTGTATCTACTCCTGTGATGAATGAATTTGGTTTATTTCTCATTTTGGCTCCCTCTCAATTAACTCGATACACAATTAAAATTTAATCATGCTTCTTAGATTACCTGCCTGGCCTCACCCTTATCGCTACAGCTAAACCTTTGAATTCATCCCAAAACCCTAGACCTAGTTTCCTAACTGTCACCCCTATCTGGAAAAACCCCAAACAAACAAAAGCCCTAATATACTAAGTATCGTAACTAGATTAAAAAATTATATCCAGTCATCGTTTTGACTGCAAAGCGACATTGAGAGAGCCATATCTAATCTTGGTAGGGCCAGCTACCTAACCTAAAGGTTGGTATGTGGTTACCTTCCTTCAGCTCCATTCTCAACCTTGGGAAGTAGGGGCGAGTGATAACACATAGTTTGAAGAAGGATGTCGATGCCTCAATCAAGTTAGATCCTACTAAAAATTGATGCTTGCATATTTTTTGGGTTGGTGGACCCAAAAGGTTGGTGCCTATAAATTATTTTGGGTATCGGTCCATCCAGCCAATTGGTGCCTGCAAGTCTATTTTGGGGGTTGGTGCCTCTAGTAGGTTTATGCACACAAATCTATTTTGGGTGATGGTTCCTGCAAATATATTTTGGGGGTTAGTGCCTCTAGGAGGATGGTGCCTAGAAATTGATATATTTAAATATCAGAGCCGATAAAATTATTTTTTATTTTCTTGAATAAGTTTTTCCACAAACATATGGTGTTTTGATGTGTTTATGTGATTATGATGCTTATTTATGCTCTATCATGTTTTCATTTATGACCAAATTATAAAAAAAATTAATTTGGTATAGTTGACTGCTACATTGATTCACGTCACCTTTCAATGTGAACATTATTCTGACAATGTTATCAAAGGAAGTTCATTTAATAATAGTTAATCATTGGAAGCTTTATCATAGGTAATATGGGAAATATCATATATCTAGGAAATAATTCTTAGTTTGACGGAAAAAACTATGCTTTCAGGAAGAAAATAATGGAAACCTACGTCGTGTCCTTAGGTATCGATATATGGGTAGTTGTTGAGAATGATTTCCAAGTACCTACTACTCCTCCCACTGATTATGTTGGTAATTATCTCTATACATACAATGTAATAGCCAAAATTTCTATCTTAACTGACCTATTAGATATTGAATTTTTCAAAGTGATGCATTACAAGTCATCCAAAGAACTATGGAACAAGCTAAAAAATTATTATGAAGGGGATATAAAGTTAAAGGAAGCCAAGCTACAAACTTATAAAGGCCAGTTTGAAAGATTGAAAATGGAAGAAGAAAAAAGTTTTACTTCATATTTCATTTGAGTAGAAAATATGTCAACTCTATCATAGGTCTCGGTGAAGAAGTCAAGGAAGCTAATTTATTTGAAAAATATTGGGATCACTTCCTTCAAGGTTCAATATTAAAGTATCAACCCTTGAATATTTATTTGACATGCAATTTTTAGGCATGGATATCCTTCATGGAAGTCTTACTGCATATGAACTAAGGACATAAAATATAAATTAGGAACCAAATGAGCCACATTCAAAGCGGCCAAGGAAGAAAGTAAGCATGAGACTTTAAAAGACTCTAGTCATGAATTATATTAAATAGGAAGCCAAATTTTTCAAAAATCTAAAGAAGGGAAATGAAAATTTCAAAGGTTAGCTTCCCTTTAATTTTTTTGAATGTTGAATAATACACTATGTCTCTAAATATCATTATGAAAAAATTATTGTAGTGACGATGAAGTGAAATTAAAATATAATGACTATAAAAGAATATGAAACTCTAAAAATAGAAGCTTGTACTCCAAAGAAGACAATGATCTTGAAATTTGTGGAATCATAGTTGAGGATGAAAGAGGAAGGATATTGTTCATAGCTAGAGAATAAATTGAAGAAAAACTTTAGATTATGAAGGATAACTCATAAGTGAATTGGAAGAACTAAAATATCGAAGAAATATGGTAGATCTACTAGAGTAGCAACTACAATAACATGAATATAGAGATCGTGATGCAGAATGTATCATCTATCTCAAGATTAATCTATAAGAAAATAATAGGATTAATGAGATTCTATCAAAGAAAATAAATGAAAAGGAATAACTTTGTGAAAAAATGGAAGAAGAAATTGTGCTTTTGAGAGGATAACTAGAGAAGACTTGACTTCAAATCAATTTAAACTTTAAGCTCCTTAAATTTTCCAAGTGATTAGATCATATCCTCAACCTGTAGATATATCCCCTCATAAAAAAGGTCTCGATCATCAAGAAGGTTGTGAGACATCAAGAGATAAAGAACCCTTAAGGACATCATATGGGGAATCATGTAAGAATACTTTAATAATATATAACAATAATAAAATTGAATACATTAGTGACGAGAAGGGCTATCCTAAGCATGTTCAATTCTTAGGTGAGACTTAAAAAGGAATTAGAGATCAATAAGTTACAAAAATCTCAAGTAAATAAAGGAACCAAGATGTAGGTATAATGACCACTATGTTAGAAAAGTTTCTCAAGGGATATATAAGCAACAATTGAATAGGAGTCAAATATCAATAAAGAGATGAGTTTCTTCCATGAAATAAATTCAAAATAATGTCTTCATCAAGAAAACTCCATCTAGCGAGGTATAAAAATATGCTTTTTGGTCATTGTTTCTCATGCAAAATATTTGGACATAAATAATGGAATTGAAAAACCGATGATAAGTTCAAAAATATTATAAGGTTTCCAGGAAAAAATATATGGGAAATAAAATCAAAATTTATAACAAAATTTCATATTGGTCATTCCTTGTCAATATTCAATCCTAGTATATAATGCTACAAGTGCTGAAATGGAGGACATATAGCACATGATTGCAAGATCAATTTGAGATGTTTTAAGGGAGAAGGCCTCTATGCTGACCCAAGAATAAAAATCAATGCATACAAAATGAAATATTAAGAACCAAGGATAGACCTAACCAATCATATATAATCCATTGGTGAGATATTATTGGAGGAAATGGATGGTTGAAATTAAACTTGAAGAAGAAAGAATATGCAGGGTAGATGCTAATTTGAGGAAAGAAGGAGCACCATGCACAGGGGGGAAACTATCAAAGGATAGATTTAGAAGAGAATGAAATTTATATTGTAGATGTGCAAGAGAAGTATAGCCATATGACATGAAGCATTCACTATGAAGAATTTATTCTTAAGGGAAGAATCCATCATAAATGGTAGTTGAGAAGTCAAGGAAAATTGACAAATAGATTGGATATTGAGTCACTTGTATTGGACTAAACATAGAAATAAATAAGAGTAATAACTTCCTCACTGGAAGGAATGGATCAATGGTTTCAGCTAAATAGTATAGGTATTACCTCCAACCTTTTTATAGGATAAATATTTACATAAAAAAGTTTATTCACAGGGGGAGAGCCCATTCACCAACAAATCAGGTCCATAGGAAGATATATGAATAATTATGTAACATTGGCATAATAATATATAGTCACCATATAAGAAGCCATCTTCATTAAGCCCCTTTTCCATTTATTTCAAAGTGGAGAGAAAGTATATAATGAAAGAGAAATAATGAGGACTTCAGTTCATTGAGAAGAGAAAGAAACAAGCATACTTTAAACTAACAACTTTATAGGAGGAGTTTAGTATATTTCCATTGATGACCATCAATGTTTGGTGGTGCTAACATCAATGAAAACGCAGAAGATTGTTGGAAATAGTGTTTTCATTGAATAAAACCAATCTCATTGATATCAAAGCATATTTCAAAGGAAGGAGATTGTTTGGTATAGTGTTTTAATGATGCCGTGAAAGTTCGATGCCTTAAAGGATCACATCAATGGTGAAAAAAGTCACTTGAAGATTATTGAGTTTTTTTTTAAAGTTATGATATTAAAATGAATCTATAGATGGGATGGCTGGATAATTATCTCTGAGACCTTTCTAACAGTATAATACACATGGAAAAACTCCTCCATAATGAAAATACATGTTAGTTTGAAAGTCCACATTGAAGAAAATTGTGGAAAGGCGAAAAACAACAAAATTATTAAAGGTCAAGCAAGTTTCAGAATGGATCAATTTTTTGTTGGAGTGGATTTATTTCATAAGATATAAATTGTAAGGCATTACCCTACCTTAAGGGTTTGGTATAAAAAAAATAGTGTATATTTCTATCTTATTCTCAAATATTGTTATGTGTTTTCTCTAATCATATATTTCGTATCTAACATATGATCACATCTTATAATAATAGTTATGGGATAAATTTTCCAGTTTCATCTGTCGCATATCCATAATTCCTTTCACTTCCAATTTTATTCAATTGGAATTCATCATATATGTGATTTCATTAACCCTTCATGATGTACACCGCCACTTATGCTTGCAACAACAAACTATTATTGTACATTTCCTCCTATTCTCACACAAAATTTGGATTTTCATATGTCATATTTGTGATCATATGGCATCATATTAGTGTATATTACCTCATGTGATCTCATTCTCCATAGTAATTTATGTTGCATGAGACTTGCATAATGTCCTTAACTAGTGGATGGAACTAGTATAATATTCCTAGAGCAACATGTGTTCTATCCCATGCTAACTATACGTTATTGTACAATACCTTTGTGCATGAGATAAACCTATATTAGTGTATATCACATCTTTCTCTTATATTATTTTCTTTGTGAACATGTGTCACCTAATACATTCCAAAATCACATTCCCAATCATCTTGATTTGGTTAAAGTCACCCTAGAATTAGTGCCTTTTACATTTCCTTTCATTCTAACCCACCTCCCTTTTTTTGATATGTGGTGTTTTTATCCATACGTTTCTTAGGGTGACCTACTTACCTTTATGATGTAGGTACCTATCTCAATTCAACATATACCTAGACTACCATGTCTCATTTATAAGTATGTACATTTATGTTGCTCTTATTCTCATTCTTGATTTTGATTATGATTTTATAGTTGAGTTTATATTATTATCATTAAATTCATGTATTCTCTTTTACATTTTTAGTTATTCTCTCACTTACATAATTTTATATCTTCTTGGCTTCTATTATCATAGTTTAATTTATTATATCATTTACATGATAAGCACAATTATTTCTAATCATTTTGTCATATGAACTTCATATTCTAGTTTTTATCAGTATTAAATGGTAACTAAGCTCGCTTGTTTATCTTACAACCGTGGTTCACATGAATTGCTTTCTTATCAATCATTAATTTATTTTATTTTTTCCCCTACTTTCTTGACATCATATTATTCCATGGGGTGCTTCGCGTGGATCTAACTTACACTGTGACTTCGGGTATGTTGAACTCTAACCACATTGAGAGATGTGGGTCCAATCAATAGTATTTCTTCATTACATAATTACGCTATAGTACAAGAGTCATTATATTTGTTATTTTTATTTCTTTCTTCACTCTTTCCTTGCAATTAATACTATTAGAATATCATGGATAAAATCTCCTCTAAGTTGGTAAAATGTAATATATGAGATTCTCATTTGGCTAATCATAAATGCATATTGACCAAGTGGAATATTATGTAGTACACTATTTTCTGGATTTATGAGTGACCCACCTAATGAAGTCATGGTGTGTCTCCATTAGCACTTAATGTGGTGGGTCATCTTCCTAGAGCCTCTCACACACTAGATTAGGTGTGGTACCTTACTTGAATGTTTAATCTTGAGGTATTTTCTTAAATCCCATGTTTCTCCTTGTCCTCCTATTATTGGTTAGAAGTTTGGTACAAGTTTACCAATTAAAGCACCTATATAGGGAATTCACTAGCTTAATGGGTCTAGTTGGGAACCAAATGGCTTAAGCTATGTCCATCATTACTAGTATGCCTTAAATCAGTTTCATAGCAAAAAAAAATCATTTGAAACTTGATATTTAGAGGGTTATCTCGAGTCAAATATTCAAAACCCTCTTGATCTATTGGCATCAACCAAACCATTGATTCCATTTTATCATTACGACTTCCAATTCCACAAACTGGGTAACAAATGGTTAAATTGGGATTAAAAAAATGTGAAATTTCTTAACCAAACCTATGGCATGTAATAAATAGAATTTTATAATGGTTCCATATGACTCATATTCTCTAACAGGTATTTCAATAGAATTTTGTGCCTTTAGGTTGATCCTTTGTCTATAAACACCCTTGTACTTTTTGTAAAATCTCTTGAAATGTCTTGGAAACATATAAATTTGAATATTTAGTATCGGGGCAAAACATCAATTTTAGATATCAGTTGAGTTATTTACTAATATCCTTCCTCAATCCCCTACGGATACTTTCTCTTGTCATCTCAAAAACCTATATAGTGACTCTTTTGTCCATCTTGATTTGAGTATTGCAAGTTTTATTATCTTATTCTAGAGCACATTCATGGGAACAAATCTACTCATATCTACGAATTTTCAACCAACAGGAATACCAAGTCTATATGTTCTACACACTCTACTAGTTTATATATTAGATCTATTATTTATTGGTTATATTTGATATATAATTTGTATTGGATATTGGTGTAATTTTTCACTTATACAAATTGGAATTTGACTACATAAAACATGTCAAAACATTGATTACTTTAGAGGAGTGTTACAAATTTTCAAATTTTCCCAATTAGCTAAATCATCTACACTATAAATATATAAATGTATTCTCTTTTCCTTTTTTTTTTTAACATTATTATTTCTATCCAACTA
Source organism: Pinus albicaulis (assembly GCA_034641835.2). Lineage (NCBI taxonomy): Eukaryota > Viridiplantae > Streptophyta > Pinopsida > Pinales > Pinaceae > Pinus > Pinus albicaulis. Next base: position 592,945,941 of record CM076570.1, read on the forward strand.
AAAAAATTTATGGTCAATTAATCCTAATTATTTCACTTATTTTATTTTGGTAATTTTATATTAAAACCTAATGTAATTGACCTAATCACTAATATTGATATATAATCATTACCAATATATTATGATCCTCATTAATTAGAGGATTACCATCTCAATTTCTTCTTCCTTTGTTTTTCTCTTCTTAGTTTTTCCCTAAATTCACGTGATCGTTCCACTGTCCTTTCTTCCCCATTTAGTAGCGTGTACTTAGGTGGTTTTTCAAACCCAACCTCCTATTGTGTGTGGTATAATAAAATCATTCGTCAACTACTTTATCACCTTTTTAATTGGGAGTAACTCCAAAAACCATCCATAAAGATTAAGATTTTGATTTAGAAAACGAAACTCCTGTACATCCTTACCAGAATATCGAAAATACTTTTTTAAACATCATTATACTATCGCCTCCAATATTGTATCAATAAAGGATACTCCTTTCTATGAGGAAAGGCATGACCTATTTTTAATTATAGCTGCATTTTGATATACCCTTTGTGATTTTTGAGGAGGATTTAATTAATATTTTACATGGATCCTTGGCATCTTCCATTCTTTTAGAAGAAACATTCCAAGGAGTTCATGAACTATTACATCAAGTAACTCGTGACTTATGCTTCCCTTTTCTAAATTCAAAATAAGAATATATATATATATAGAATGGGATCTTTGACTAAATATAAAGAGAGGTAATAGTTTCATGTTATGGAAATTTGAGTCATTTTTCTATATTTATTACGTTATTTTTATATTTATTAAATTTTTATAGATTTTGTTATTATACTTCATCTATTTTCTATTTTTATTTATGTACGTAATATTTCCTTCTCCTTCTCCTTTAGAATTACTTTTTATTGAAGGAATGGTAATGCTTTTATAGATTTTGTTATTATATTTCATCTATTTTCTATTTTTATTTATGTATATAACATTTCCTTTTCCTTTAGAATTACTTTTTATTGAAGGAATGGTAATGAGGGATATTGTTAATGGAATTTTTATATATTTCAAGATGAGTCTTAATTTAGAAGGTTGTTCTATTTAATGACATATTATTTGATTTTCACGGAGCAAAGTTTTTTTCTCTTTTGATGATGATATCTTATATCTCTATTGTTTTTTTTCCCTTGATCGTCTAATATAGAGAGTTTAATCTGTATTGGTTGATGTTGCTTCATTTTTTTTAAAGATATGGTACATGTAAAAAAAACATTATGGATGTGGATTATATTTGAAAATTCCAATCCATATGCTGATTGGATGATCATTTTTTTAATTTTGTATGATCAATTTGTTAATTTTATATATACCAAAAAAATTGGGAGCCAATTTATTCCTCTCTTGCTACTTAAAAATTAGTTTTTTTTGCATGGTTGAATCCTTAAAAGTTACTATCCTTGCATGGTTGAATCCTTATGAGGATTGAAACTCCTTCAAACTCTATTTCCAATCTATGTTAGTTTTCTTCTTTCTTAATACGATTGACAATGGTTTCCAAGTTCTCCTTTAGTATTTGAACGACCTTATAATTTTCAATTAATTTATTTCTTACTATCATAACCTTAATATTGATCAATGCAAGTTATTTCCATCCTTGGGGTTAATAAATTTATAGGGTATATTCAAAGTTGTACTACCATTATGTGGGATGTAACCATTAGAACCACTTCTTTTGCTATTTATCATGAAGCATCACAAATATTCCTCAAGGAATATGTTTAAAAATTCTATTTGACTATCTACTTGAGGATGAAAATTGGAACTCATATTGAGAGATACTCAAATTTGTGAGTAGAACTCTTTCTAGAAGTTATCATTAAATTTTGTGTTCCTAACACAAATTTGACCTTCTAAAACCCATGAAATTAGTCAATATTATTGAAAAATGCATCATGGATTTGTTTTCTTGAGTGTGTTTTTTTATTCCCTTGAAATGTACATATTTACTTAGCATCAAAACCATAATAAATATCTTTCCATGCCATTTGACATGGGTAACTATTCAATGAATTTCATGGAGATTTCTTCTCATTTTTCATTTTGAATGCATATGATGTGCACTACCTTTGGTGACATAACATATTTACTCTTATTCCTTTGGCACATGTCACATTCTAATATATATTTTTGAATTTATAAATTTATTCCTTTCTAATAAAGCCCTTGTTGTAAATTATAGTAAGTTTGAAAAAAGATACATATTGTACTTCTAGTGAATTATGGATTTTTTTAAAATATTTTTTATTTAAATTTTGATGATGGAGTTAGATAAATTATTTCCTTATATTGGAGGATGCCATTTTCTCCATTCAAAATTTGTGTCATAAACCATATATGCCAATGTTCCTTTATAACTTAATTTCTCCATTATTTGAAGGATATAATCTAGGTAGGAGGTGGATTAAGCCTATGCAACTACATTTTTCCACTTAAAAATTGAACTTAATAGATTTTTTTTTTTTTTGGAATAAGTACGTAGTTTTGTAGCCTTTGAATTCTTAAGACACCACCTACTTATCCTATGGGAATTGTGTAGAATTTAGATTATAAATTCTAATCGCGTATTTGTAATTTTAGCTTGTGACGTTTCCAAACACCATGAAAGTTTTCTCCATCTACCACCATAAAGCTTATATTTTTAATTGGGTATAAAAAAAATTTAAATCATTTTGCAACACTTACATTTGTAAAGTTATGGGCATTGTCCAAGTATATAAGAATGAAAAAATTATTATCTTTTATGTTCCCCCTAATTTCAATGTTTATGGTTATGTGATGCATGCTATTTTAGCTACGGACATATTGAGAATTACTTATTCAAATTCTATATTTGTGATATTCAATTGGCTAATTAGAACCTAGTACCCATACATTAAAATGGATTACCCACCGTAGAATTTGATTTAGTAAGTATTCATTATTTCTTTGAAATGTTGAATAATCAGGAAGTATTTGGTGAGAAGGATTAAAAATATATAACATCTCTAGAAAACATGAATAAATGGGATTTTCATTACAATAACTACAATAGATTTTGGCTCTAATGCTTTCTTTTACATACATTCAAAAAAAATACCACTATATTATAATAGATGAATTGATACTATAAGTCATGAAAATAAGGGGGATTACAGGTTTCACCATTAAAGTTAAGGGGTCTAGTTACGAAATCCAACTTAGGATAAAAAAAAAATTAGTGGAATCATCAAGTAATAAATGGGTTCTTAGCTAGCGGTACAAAAGAGAATATGTTCGTTAGTTAAGGATATACTCAAGTAACGAATTCCGTCACAAAATCTTGAAGCTCTATAGGAATGGTCCTAAATTTATATGTTCACCTCTCAATAAATATTTTTTAATCCTTGACATCATGAAATTATGATGCATGTGACAACCTACCAACCTCCTAGGATCATTTACTGTTATTGATTGTTTGGGTGGAAGTAGAGGATATTATAGGGAGTTTTAATAGTGGTGCAAAGGATGGGTAAATTACATATTTTTACTAAATTAGAATTCTAGGAGAATAAATCATTTACATTACATATTTTTTTGTTGACTCCAAGTTTGGATGATTAGGCACGTTGAGTTTGTTCCTCACTTCTGCCCCGATTCTCTTTATATTTGTATAGAAATATAATTTCTATATTTTGGGAAGGGAAGTAATAGAGTCCTAGTGTTGATATTTGATATTACTTAATTAGTGCCCTTATTATATTCAAATAAATATCATATTTAATTTGTACTCAAGACTAGGGTAGATTTCCATCAATGGGGGAATAACAACCCAATAGGTTATGCTATTTGCACCCATTTTTCATCTTCTTTTCTATTGAATTAATTAAGGGATATTTTTCTAATTGAATGCCCTTTCAGTTTTATGCATTGTGAATATTTTCAATATAAAAGTAGTGATCAACCTCCTTTTATCGTTCATTTTCTTGGTCTTTTGCATTATGTGTTTTTGAGATTGGAATAATGGTTGAGGAGTCCTTCTACATTGGGTCAATGAACATCATATCTAGTAGTATTCAATAATTTGTTCTTGCCACCACATATAATAAAATAATAGTATTTGGAAAATTTCAAATGAAAACACTATACACCACCATGTATTTGTAATAAATATAGTCCATGCATCACATAGATATATATTTAGGGCAATTGGAAGTAACTCTCTCTAGCTTGAAAAATGGCTTGAAGGATTGAAATGGTGTAATAAGGTGCTTATATGAATTATTCTCTCATATTGAATATATGAAGGGAGGTATGACATGGGAGACCACAAAAAAATATTGTCAAGGAGAGAAAGCTCTTTGTGATATAATAAAGAAAAAATGGCAACTTCGTTGTGCATGTGTTCACTAGGTTTTAAATATGGTGAAGATGGTATCTAGAAGCATCTATTGTTGAAGAAACTTAAGGTTGATAAAAATTTATTGGGAAGTATACTTGGGAATGACTTCTTAATACATTTTAAATTAAAATTTGTACCACATGAAAGTAGTAGCTCTCAAGTAAATATTTATCATGTAGGTGACTCCACAATAGTTGGTTTAGTTTTAAGGATGGCATATAATGTGAACCCTTCCCCCTTTTACTTTCAAGTAGAGAAACCTAGATCAAAAACACCATTAATAATATTCATTCATGAGGGAAGAGGTCCAACAAATTTAAAATTCATAAAAGATATGAGTTATACCAAGGGGTGATCATCAACTCAATAGGTATACACAAATCTATAAGTAGAATGTAGGTTGATGATTTAATGTTTTATTACCTCAAATATGTTAATGAAAATTAAGAATGTAATGAATATACCTTTTATTTCAATGTATCTAGTGCTAAATAATGGAAATTCATATATAAGATTCAATGAATTGATTCCTCAATAATATTTAAAGAATTATCGTTTATTGATGAAGTTTCCCTCCAAGGTTATATGCAAAAGGATTCAAGGTATTCTGCATGTGAAAATATTGTTGTGAGTGAGAAAAATCATATGGGAGGAAACAAAATTTTATTGACTATGAACCCTTCTTAGCTAAGGGATGTTTGGAAATGCATCCTATCTTATATTCCCTAAAGATAAGAGTTAATCTCTCGATATCAAACTATCCCTATTGAAGGAATATATGATATTGAATCTTCACTCCCTTCCTTTGGAGAGGGTCATCTGGTCCATTTTATCTTATTGATAATATAATAAAGGACCTTTATAGCATGAATACCATATATGAATAGAATCACATCTTGAAAATGAATCACTTGAGGAGATTTACGTTTTATCAATGTAGAAACATTTACATATAACATTTATCGGAATTCATCATTGACCATGTATGAAGAACTTGGAGTTGAATTGTACTTCCTAGTATTTCCTATCATTGAAGAAGATGTAGAATTATTGAACACTCTTATAGAATAATAAATCCAATCCATTGAAAGGAGATCAGTGTTCACCTTATATTTTTTATCATACTTCTTCTCATTTATTTTCCAACCCCATCAATACATATGAAATTTCTTTCCAAAAAGGTGTTAATACTTGTAATCCCTCTTAATTCAATCTGTATACTCATTAGGGATGTTTTTCTATGTATTTTCGCATGTCAAAACCCAATTCCATCCCCTTCCAAGCCAATCGAATTTATGTTGATGCCTCATATCTGGATTACAGTACATGAATGTTACATTGGTGTGTACATATCATATAGTTTGTTCCTTTTTCTATTTAGGATAATTATGTAAATCCTTTTTCATATTTTTCATGGCCAATATGTAACATGATTATTATTTTTTTCAAATTTTTTTTAGCTAAAGTTTGAGAAGAATAAGAGATAATTTTGAGGGGTGAATATTTTGGACTCCATGGTCCAATTCCATTTTGGTTCCATAACCCAATTTTGTTTTAATTTCATTTCTCAATGAATAAAGGAGCTAGTATAGTCATCCTAGTGTCTAGTTCTTATAACTTAACAAAAAGTATCCATCCCATTTGAAGAGTCTAATTTTCACTTGAAAATACACCCATATGCATTTTTCATTAAATTATATTTTCCTCTACTTAGGACTCTATTATCCAAAGAAAATCCCATCACAACATACTACTTTCATTAGAAAGGAAGGAATATGTGGACTTTCCTAGAAATATTTCCATGGGTATAAAGGTTCATTAAAATATTATATATAACCCATGTGACTAAGACCCATTTTTCCTAAATTTTCCCTATTGAATAAGGATATGTTTAAAGGCCCACCAATCCTAATGTGAGTTTATTTTAGGATATAAATCTTCCAAGAATCCTAAGTAAAACAATAGGTGAAATCCTGATAGAAATCTCCTAGGAAACTTATTTAGAATATATGTAGTTGAAAATTGGGGAATTTTACAATGAAAGTGGATCAACATTCTTGATTGGCCCCAAAAATATGGATCATAGTTTAAAATGATCCATAAGAACTAGTTTACTTGAACAAAAAAAAAATTGAAATATCAGTTTCTTGAGATTATCTATGTAGAGTAAGTCCTTAATCTTTGACTAATATTCATAAGTATTAGTCACAACTAACCAATTTCTCATGATTTTTAATATTTCACTTAATACTCATTGCACCAAATGATGCTCATATGGGTGAAGGAGAGAATATTTGTTGAGACCTCGTGAATGGTGGATATTGTCCCTACAAAGATAAATTTAGTGAACCAAATTAATTCATTGTGGTTGAGTCCATGGCATAATTGAAAGTTTTAAGGAACTACAAATGGTCCAAATTTCCCCTTCTTCAAATACATAATTGGTTGGATTCCACATGTAAATGTATTTAATTGGAGGGATAAATAATTTTTTTGGGTGAATAATGGAAATCTTCCCACTAGAAGTGATCAATGGTCTAGATTGTTTCATGGGGGATAAGGAATAGTGGAAGATTAGTTCACAAAAATTATATGAAAAATTAATATTCCCTTGAACAAGGCATAATTATGATGGATTTTTATCCATGGATTATTATCAATGACTCATATTAGTCTATGGTGGAATATTAATGGATAAGATGAACACAAATGAAATGTATGAAAATAGAATAAAGAATCCTTTTGGGCTGGGAAATGGCCATGAAATCGTCCATCAATAAAGAAAAAGAACCAAAAATTAATCAATGGGGCTCTCTTCTCTAGTATAAAATTTACAACATCACTAAGGAAGATTAGCAATATATTTTCACCCACTCACTAATATCAATAGTCCAAATTAAATTAAGAATATACTCATCCAAATGGAATCATAATTAACTAAAAGTATGGAGATCCACCCTAATAATCCCATCTATTGATATTATTAGGAAATGACATCTTTCCAGCTGCCTAGACCCACCCAACTCATGATGACCATATTACAAAGGTTTCATTTAATCTATTTATTTAAATATAATACCAAAAAATCAAAGTGGTTTCCCATCATAAAAGATAAGTTAGTGAGATTATCTCCACCATTTATGCTATATATTGAAGGAAAAAAAAATACTAAAAGTTCAAACATATTTGCATAAGCTTGATGCTTTCACCCAAATTATAACAATTTACTACTTTGTTTCGGTAGGTGAATTTTTGTGATAAGCCATGAAAGATGGGGAATGTTGCAAGTTTTTCCAACAAAGTAATGATAAATAGATAGAGCAACGTATCTGGGGTAAATGTAACATTATTGGTTGCACAAGAACATAATTGGTTCTCAACTAGGGGCACCACATTGAATACTTTCCTTACCTAAAGATCTACCTAGGAAATCAATTTCATTGTAGAATCATACATATTGAACTAGTCAAACTAGGTCTTTTTTTCTTTTCTACACTCATTCTATTTTTCTCTATAGATGTAAGTACAAGATCTAACTTCTAGGAGGAAAGTAATCAAGGTCGAATATTGGCATTTTTTACTCCCAAATTGTGGCCTTCATTGTATTCAAAGAATTACTAAATTTAGTTTGTATTTAATATGATGGTATATTTCCACAACTGAATGAATAGCACTGAATTAAACTATGTTAGTTCCACTCCATGGTTCATCTTTTTTTGGCTCAAATGAATTGATGGATCGATGCCTACATCCATTCCCATTTAATTTTATATTTCATGAGTATGAGAAACATGAATGTAGTGTTTAACCTCATATTATCATTCATTTTAATGTGTTTTTGTATTATGTGTTATGAGAATGGAAGCATTATTAAGATTCACTTCTACATTGAAACAATGAATTCCATATCTAGAAACCTTTAATAATTTTTCCTTTTCACCACATAGAATAAAAGTAGAATATATGGAAATTTTTGAAGGAAAACATATCTACCACCCTATGTATGCAATAAATATAGTATAATACTCACATGTATGTATCTTTAGGAAATATAGGGGTACCCCTTCTCCAACATAATAATTTTCTTGGAGGCTTATAGAAACACATGATAATACTATTTCACATTATTCCCTTCATTTTGATCTTAAGAGAGTAAGGAAAACCTATGGGACAATAAAGTTCCTAAAAATTCACCTAAAGATCATAACCCTTCTTATTGAAATCATTCTCAAATTTTTTTAAAGTGCCCTATCATTCCATAATAATGATAGGTCCTCCTAGTATGTATTATCTTTATTAGTTGTTTACTATCGCCTCGATCATTTCTTCAATTGATTTTATCTTCATTGCATGCATGATGGTCTCCACCATGACCTCTAATCATTGCGATATCAACATATTTCTCATCATTCTATTGGCGTTTTTCCTTTAATAAGAATTTCCCATTACTTATTTCTAATATTTACTTTGTTAAAAAAAAATTCACATGCCCTACTCAATGAAGAGAAAATTAAGTCAAATTTATAATCCTGACCATATTCCTTTCTTTAACCCTAATTTTACAAAAAAATAGAACATAAAATATTATATGGATTTTTTGAAAATAATAAAGATCCATTCTATTAGCTACCCTCATTTCTTTGGGAATTCATTTCACATTCTATGAACTTCTATTATAGTTCCTATATATGAGCTAGATAATCCTCAAAATTTTTGAGAGAGAGAGAAGTTGAAGAGAGGGAATTTTTGTCTTTAGTTTCATAATCTAACTTTTTTCAACTTTGTTAAGAAATTTCATAATCCGCTTGCATGTTCGATTTGGGAATTTTATTCAATTCGTATGGAAATAAATATATCTTGTGGTTATGACACCTAAAACTTCATCCTTGTTACCATTAATGATGAACTTCTCATTTCCATTTTTAGGGCAATGTGGAACAACATGAGCCTTTTTGAAGTACCATAATGCTTTTATTTTCAGTAAAGTAAGATATGCCTTGTTCCCAAATGTCATGGTTTTGTATGTTAACCACCATGTGTTTTTTCTTTTTAACCATCTCAGTTATGAAAACCTTAATTCAAAAACCTAAAATTCCAATCAGTCTTTTATGTTACTTAAAATTGACATAACCTTCTTTTGATCTAATATCCTCTGAAATTCCATGGAACAACATCAATGATGCTATTATTTTATGGACTAGCATTTGATTTGATTTTAGGACTCATAGGTGCATTATATTAGTATAAAATTGGTCCAATTATCATAATTGTTATTAAGATATACAATTACATCATTAACACATCACAAACATCAACACAACATAGCTTTTACACCATATAAATTGATCTAAGTGATAATATATTTATACTTAAGAATACAACCAATATACCAAAAACAAAGGTTATTTAGTCCAATTTTATCACCTATGATGGCCTTAAAAAAATTTTATAATATACATTTAATATATTATTTTGTGCCTATTCAATTAATATATAAATGGTGACGACCATGTTAGTAGTTTAGATATGACTAGTTGAAACCCATCAATGGATTGGTTGACATCTACTCACTAAAAACAAATATTTAGTGGAAGATAAGAATTTAATTTAATTGAAAAATATTATAATAACATGCCTCCTCTCTTAATTATTTCATCATTTAATAATAAGTAATACATAAATATTCATAAAAATAAAAATAAAATTAAAAATGGAAAGATAGATTTTTTATTTATTTTTTTGAACCATAAATCTAATAAGCGATGTATGCATCCATTGATTGGATAATATATATTTGTGTCACTTACTGACATCCATGATTTCTTTAATTGATCCCTAAGTTTATTCTAGACCTATATTATATACCCAATTCATGTAGTTGTCACCATCTTAATAATTTTTTGCACTTCATATCATCGATCCATTCCTTTTTTTTTATAGGTTTAATTTCTCATTCTTTCTTCACATCAAGTGACATATTTCATCACATTACCTTGTCATATTTTTATTATTCTTATTATATACATCATCTAACAATATTTCCTACCAAATGCCTATTGGAAGGATTCCATCATTGTCCACTTTCTAATGATTTGGGTCCTATTGACCATGGCATAGTTTCTCTAGGGGTTAATATATAAGTTCAATACCATCACATTCATTTTCCTCATTGGACACCTTCAAAAACATTTTTATTAATTTATTTTTGACTATATATTTCATTCCAATCTTCAATTTCATCTATTTTTTTCACATCATTAGGATTATAGTCATACCTTGGTAATCATTTTGATGAACACTAACCTATCATAAAATTGGTAGTATATAATGTCATTGGTTATTAACTATATGGTTTCTCCAATTATTTAATTTGGATCATTATCCAATCATGGATATTTGTACATGTTGAATATAAAAATGGGTCAACTTGAAGAACAATACAACGATATTTATCCCAAGAAAATCCATGCTATCTTACACCATTCCTAACATAAATAAATAATAATATTAAACACATATATATAGTCAATACTATATTATTTTAATATGAAGATATTTTTTATTGAATAAACAAACTGAATGTCTATCATAATGCATATCAAAACAACTAACTACTTATCTAAAAATAAGTCCAAGAAAATTATTGTGAATTGCAAAACCTACATGGGAACTTGCCAAATGGGAATAAACATATATATGAAGGAGGAAGATAAAATTTAACATTAATTATTATATCAAAATCCAAAGCATAAACAATCAATAAAGCTTAACCATTTGTTTTTCTTAATCAATAATTGTATAGCCTAGGAGGTTGACTTTGTCAATTTTGATCAATCTCACTAATATCATTAGTTAATTGATATGGTAAAAGATTATTGTTGGTGTTAAGGGGGCATACCCAAGATTAACGTGATTTAGATAACAAAACCCCTTAATACACTCGCCCTTTTGGTAGCATATGCAAGCAGGTGAAGTCTCACCTAAGGCATCTATGGGGGGTTGTAGGAACCTGCATAGTTCTATAGTGATGAAGGAGAAGGAGACCTTATATTATCATTACCATATTCAACATATTATTACTATTTATCATTTAGAAATTGAAAATGAGTTATACCCTAATTCATTGTCGTAAACCCATCATTCACGTATCTAAAATAATAGCAATTTGAAAAAGAGATAAACCATCACTTTATGTGAAAATACATAGAATAACTTGATTTTTTTTAAAAATTAATATTGTCACTTTTTTATTACAATTGCTTCCATCACATCTCACCAACACATATCTATTCTAATTATAACACAATACTATCACAATCATATATCATAAGTGCATATCCAAAGTTGTCTCCAACAAAAGAATGAAGCATGAGCATGTCATTGACTTTGTTGAATTGATCTATTTATAGATTTACAGTTGGGTGAAAGATGACAAAAACCCTATAGTATCAAATGATTATTATGGGAGGTAAAAATTACTATTGTCTAAAACATAAAAAATAAGCCTAATGACTCTCCTTATTATCCATATTTCTACACTAACCTTCCTACCACTGCTCTTCTACACATAACCCCAAATCATGTTACCCAAAATGTTGCGCCAACATGCCCCCAACTCTCCCCTCTAGCTTGTCCAAGAGCTACTTAGTATTTTTTTTTTTATACTAAGGGAATTGTTTCCTTTGTTGTTGTGAACAATTTCTGGAATATTTGTTTGCAATTTCCACTTTTGCCTTGACTTCCTCAGCTTGAGCCAAAATTTGTTCTGCTTTCTCCACTGTGACAAGATTTTTCAAATTTCCCCCTTCTTATATTGATTTTTTTATCAAATGATGCACTTTTCCAATCTCTTATGTGACATTTAGTGCTTCACATGCATTTTTTCAATAACTTGTGTAATTTTTGTTGATCAAATCTCATCATACTGATTTGGTTGTTCAGTTGCACATTCTCTAACATTGCATCATGTCGTTCATTCAGTGGAAATGTGTTCAAGTTATCTCTAATTTTTTATTCGTTTTCCCATGTCTTATTGCCTTGTAATACCATTTAGCTCACCCACTATGACTGGTTCTATGATTTCAACCTCCAACATCACGTCTAGTTCGTTTTTCACTTTCTTCGTATATACTAGGTTTAATCTGTAGGGTATTTGTTTGGCTAGTCTTGTAGCTGGTTTTAGTGTTATTTTTATTTCTCCTAGCTCCCCAACAATTCCATTTATCTCTGATAATGTGATTAGAAATAGATATTGGAATTTTCACAACACATTAGCAATCTTTATTACTATTTCCTCATCCTAGTAGTGTCCAATAACTATAAGCTTAGGATTTTCTTTGGTTCCAATGTTCACTTTGTGAGTTCTAATTGGTTTTTGATATTCTAAAGATTCAAGCTCACCCACTATGACTGGTTCTATGATTTCAACCTCCAACATCACGTCTAGTTCGTTTTTCACTTTCTTCGTATATACTAGGTTTAATCTGTAGGGTATTTGTTTGGCTAGTCTTGTAGCTGGTTTTAGTGTTATTTTTATTTCTCCTAGCTCCCCAACAATTCCATTTATCTCTGATAATGTGATTAGAAATAGATATTGGAATTTTCACAACACATTAGCAATCTTTATTACTATTTCCTCATCCTAGTAGTGTCCAATAACTATAAGCTTAGGATTTTCTTTGGTTCCAATGTTCACTTTGTGAGTTCTAATTGGTTTTTGATATTCTAAAGATTCAAGCTCTAGACCTACTAATATGCACTTTCCTTCTATTTACGAGACTTGTAATTTCATTGGATAATCCCCCTCCTCCCCTTCTTATGTGGATTACAAAATTCCATCAATTTTTTAACAATATTAGAATGTCCATGTGTGAAGCGCATCATTACTGTCTTCTGTAAAATCTGGAATTCCAATGCAAATATATTCACTTTCACAATATATAAAGTTGTATTAACTAAAGGATCATTTGATTCAAAGATGAATGCTAGCCTAAATGAGTCATTTCTCCCTAATTTGTTGTTGCTATGTGCACCTCTAATTCAATATATCAGTTCCTAAGGATAACACCTAATGTGTGGATAAAAATATGTACTCATTATTATTTTAGTATTTTTTTCTTATTCCATGGTATGATGTAACCCTTGAGCAGAGAATTAGGGAAAATTATTCCAATATACTTTGGCACAATGTCTCTAGCATCTATTATGAACCTACTCTCCAACAAATGTCTACAATTCTGCCAATTTTCTAGTTTTTTTTTGTGCATAGCACACCAATGGGTAAGAATTTGCTTAATGCTATATCTAAAGCTTGTAGTATTAGTTATTTAGGTACCTACAACCCAAAATCTTTAAAAAATGAATACAAATATGAAACTACATCAAAATTTGGGGGATTTCATACCTCTGTTCCAATCCAACGTACTTTGTGGGTAATATGTTTGCACCTTCTAGTGGATACTTCATGAAATATTTTCCACAAATTATCGAGTGCTTCTTCTGAATCTGAGGAATAAGGATTAATGTTGCTCCAATGCATATGCACCATCTGCAATTGGATTAACATAGTCATCCCTTCACACATTCATGTTGTAAATGTTTTCAATGTCTTCCATGTTCAGTGTTCTCTTACAGGCTCCACGTAGTGGTCTCTTCCATTGGATATAGTGGTGCAATGAACCTGAAGTCTTCAGATACAAATGTCATTTACCTCTTCGTTAAGTTGATTATAACCTAATTATTGAAAGAGTAATAAATTCCTAGTAAAGTAGGATATGAGTTTGTATTGTCTACAATCTCGATTACTTAAAAATCAACAATGATTTTGATTCCATCGGTGTTGTCTTTTACACTTTTTAGCCTACCAACATGAAAAATTCTTGTATTGGTTTTATAATATCAATAAAATGGGTGACAAATTCAAATTTGGTCTCCCGATCTTTTCCCATGTCTTGTGAGGAAGAATATTTACATATGAGCCTAAGTCTGAAATAATGTTTTGTATGTCATAATATCTTATGTCTTCTAAACATAAATTCTCTATTCATCCTTATTTTTCACATAACATGTTTAAATTTGCGATTAGGGGGTTTACACAGTAGGAAATTCCCATTATAGTTTGCATTGGTCAATCATTTTTTGTAACTTTTATAGGGTTAATTCATCATTCATTAGCTCCAAATAAATTTCAATAGGTTGTTAATGTGGAATACCTCTTCAAAAAATTCCCTTGATGCAAATTTTTCATATACCACGGAATACCATATATAGGTAGTCCCTGTTGTGTGATTGAGCGCGATGGACCCCATTTTTTTGCAACCAACTCCCTTATATATTCCTTGTATGTATCTTTTTTTTTTCACTAGATCAAACTTTGTAGTTGTTTCTACATATTTCCTTATCCACTGCGGAGGTTGTTTCATTTGTATAACTATATCTTCTCTTTTCCTTTTTCCTCAACGTGTGACTACTCATACTTTTAGAAAATCCCTATGTTCTTAGGTGGCTATCACTTGTATGTTCTGACCTCTCTTATCCTACCACTTTGTAATGACTTGAGGAAAATCCTCCATATCATGGTACAATTGTTTATACTATGTACAAGTTGTACTAGGGTTGGGGAAATCCCACACATTATTTTCTGGCTACGTGCACTTATAAAAAATCACCAAAAATTCCCCTTCCAAATCCTTTGCATACTCTACCTTGGAATCCTTTTCGTCTTCCTTGCATCGCTTGGCCTATAATTTCCTTATTGTAGGTTCTTGTCTAGTTATAGGTATGCACTCCTTATTTAGTTTATTTAACCTCCTATACCCTATATGCAATATACATGCACTCTCTCATTAATTCTAGTACACGGTATGTATGGATATCATGTACCACTAACTTGCAAAAGTCGCATAACATAGTTTTTACTGAGCATTTGTATTTCTGCATCATAGGATAGGTTGTTGATAAATGACCCTATAATCTAATCTCATACCACATTCCATTTCTTTGTACCAAAGGATTTTTGGCCATTGTATCCATGTACTCTATCATAGTTGGGCACCCATTCCTATGGTAACCTTCTTTCCTGCATATAGTACACCATACTTCCTCATGATTTTCCTTACCTTTGGCCATATCTTGTAATTTTAGTGTTAAGGATGCTAGCTACAATTAAACATGATCCAATCTTGTATTTTTCTCACTTATTGTTAGCGATGCTTCTAATTTCATGTAAATTTATATGGTTTGTGACTACGATATAATATTCTATTGTCTTAGTGGGATGTGTACATGAATCATCAATTATGTAATGAGCCATTCCTTGTGTTTCACATTTTGAAAAAGAAATGTCAATCAATGTGTCAACAACTTAAATGTCTTATCAAAGTCCTACATTGATTGATTAGCACTATGCTTTATCTCTAAAAAAATTTGTGATGCACCAAGACTCTAATTTTGGATTTCGAAATTCTTTCAGCAATGTTTTATTTATGTCTCCTAATGACCTAGCTTTCCCTATTGGAGTAGTAGCCTTATATTTCATATACCAAGTAAGTGTAAAATATATGAAGGTGGTTTCAAATTGTGCAACCTTCATTGTTTCATCCTAAACCTGTCTAATAGTCTATTTCAACTTCAAAAACAAAGATATGTTGTTAAGGATCCTCTGTCCCAGTGCCATGAAAAATAATCATTTGCATAGTAGGATGAACAAGTATCATTATTTTCTGCGTAGTATTATCTTGAGACACTCATGACCATGTTGATTTGGAGATGTGTGTGGGGTTATGGGTTCGACAGAAGGTATGGTCTCAGAAGGGTCACTAGGATACATTGGATCTTCCTATCATAGGCTAAGATGATGATCTTCTTCCTTATTATCTTCTATGCATGCTACTTCATCATGCATGTGGTATGTGTGGATCTCTTCTTCTTGATCACTAAAGTCCCAATATTCTCTATTGTGCTACCTTCCTTTATTTCTATAATTTCCCTTCATGTTTTCCTATCAGTAGTAGGTTTTGATGTATGTCCCTTCCTTATCCCACTATTGCACTAAAATATTTCTCCATTGTACAACATTATGCTTACCTCTTCTCTCGTGTTTTCCTCCTGCGTCGATGTGCATTCTTTTAACCTTATTGATTTTTCCTTGCTTTTTCCTTTTCAATGACCAACATATTTAGCTTATCCATTATTTACCCATTCTGTACTATATGGCATGCCTCTACAACCTTAGGCCATCCTGATCAAATCAACCTCCATTATCCCTGTCACACACAAATAAATTTAGTTTCTCATGTTATTAGACTCCAATGACATAAATCCTTCATCACACAATAAATTTTTAATTTAGGTAAACAATGATTTCAAATATATTCCGTTTGGTCTGTTAAATAATTCTCTTTCAACTATTCCATATTGTTGAGTACCATCTATAGCAAACTCAACGACATATCCTTCCAACACATTATTCAACAAAAAATAAAATGTACTAGAAATATTATTACTTATAGAGTTCACCCTCTGGATTAATTATGGAGTCCAACTGTGTGGTAGAATATGGAATTAAGTTATGTTTTCTTCTACCAACCTTTTTAACCACTCAACCAAGATGATAAGAAATTCAACCAAGAAAATTTCTTGAAAATTTGTAAAGACATACCTTTGCATCGATTTCTCAAGGATGATCCACTAATTTTTGGTTTGTTCTACAACAAATTCATGCTCTTTTGTCTTCACCCACTTCTATATATATTCCTTATTAGGCCTCCTCATCCCCTCCAACAATAAACATCGATCCTGGAAAATGAACCATTTGTTGATGCGTAGAGGGTAAACCTAGATTTAATATGAATTAGCCAAAAAAACCCCTTCAGACATTGGCCCTTTTGGAAACACCTACAAGAAATTGAAGTCTCACCTGAAGCATCTATGGGGGACTACAGGAATCTGGACAGTTCTGTAGTGATGAAGGAGAAAAATTCCTTATGCTATCAAACCATGTTCAAAACACCCATTTTGTGAATACAACTAACACTGTGAATTCCCATATTACATTCATAAAATTTTGAGAAAAAAAGACACCCTTTGCGAGCTAAAGAAATTATTAAACCCAAAATATTGAAGAACATAATGGCACACATGCATATATGAAAGGTAATATGTTTCATTTTCATCTTTATTATTCAACATAAGATCTTTTTCCTCCGCACACCTAAATGAACCAAAAATATTTGATTTCATGAATCCATCAATGCTTACGTGTTATGATGTCTTTAGTACCTTTCGGTGTTGCCATTTTCTCAATTATTTAGAAATGAAATATTAATTATTTTATGTAAATAAGAAAAATTATATATTTTTTATTTGTATTCATGGTCATCTTAGATACTAAGTAATGGCTAAAAATTCCTTCACCTCTTGATCTTCTAACTCAAAAATAAAAATCAATGAATATCTTAGAGCCATCTATAAGTTTATATAGTTTATTCTCCTTAAAAAAAAATTATATTTATAATTAATTGTTTAAAGCGTTATTTTCTTAAATAGCGTAGACTAGGAGTTTACTTTATATTCACTAGTACAAAAATATGCTAGTGAGGTTTGTTTGGTCATTACATTACTATATTTTCTTATACACACAAGGCCAAAGGGTACTGTTAAAGTTTCACGAGGATCAAGAAAAAAAATGTTAAGAAGTGAAGAAGAAGCATTTTATGGTCAAGGTCATGAATTCTTACAGTTAGTGCAATATATTTGAATAAATTCACATATAAATTAATACTTGTCTATAATTTCACCTCAAGCACTAAAAGTAGAATCACTAGAAGTAATCAAAATTAGGTGCAATAAGTTATAGTGTAACCACAATGTATAAAAAACCATGTGATAAGGAGAAAACCACTTTGAACAGTGGTATAATTTAAGATAAAATAACCTCTTATTAAAAATTATTCCAATTAAATGAAAATAATCTCCATAGAGAGTACAACTAATTTTTTCCCAAAAAAATAATAATGTGATAATGTTTCTTGAGGAAAATTTAGTTAAATAATCATAAATCACTCAAGGAAGCTCACTTCCATTGATCACTAAGGAGAAGCACAAGTGATAAGAGAACAAATAAGGGAGAGAACTATTTACTCCATCCTTTTGCACTCTATATTGGAGCAAGCATACATAGGAGAATGCTTTTTTTTTTTGTAGAAATAAAGGAATTAAGCATGTATATGGAGAAATGGTTATTACGTATTTTGGATATTCATAATAATAGGAGAAACGTTAAGGGATTGCAATGAGTATGGAGAAACTAATTATTGTCGTTGCGACAACACCCTCCAAAATTTTTCCTATACTTGAATTTGGGAACCTATTATGGATCTTGCCAATGATTGTTATGTTTCTTGGTCGATTGATACTTTTTAAAGTCTTTCAGCTCCCTTTGTAGATTCTAAGTGTCAAAGTCACCTACTCACTCATGCTCAATCCATAATGAATTAATTAACGCATTCCTTTGTGAAAAATTAACAAACCTAGCATAGTCTATCAAAACAACGGGTGTGCAATATTCAATTGATGTAAACAGTTATTGCACATTGTCATTGACAATCTCTCACTTTTGGGTGTGTTTGTATTTCTATTTCGGTTAGTTTTTTGAATGCACGCCTTCGTTTTCATGAGTGTCACTTTCATGTTTTCAATTGTCTCTTTTACTTGATTTCACCTTAATTAGTCTCGTTTTCATGTTATCCTTTCTTTAGCATGTGTTTTTTTTCACCATCATTATCATATCGCAAGTGTCGTTCACACTTTTCTTTCCCTGTAGGAAATGTCATTTTTTAGCATGATAAGTGTCGCACATCATATAAAATTAGTTTTGGTTCTTTTCAAGGGGTAATATTTATATTAATGAGTTGTTATTATCATGTAAAAATGTATTGCACTCATTCCCAAAGTTTCATTCATTGTCGCATCATCGCAAAGTGTATCTTTAGTGTCGCACTTGGAGTCAGTTGTTGCAATGTTGTCAAACTAAGGAAATTATGTTTTTCATGTACTATGAGTGTCTTTTTTTGTGTGTTAAAGTGATATAGGTGTTTGATCATGCTTAAGTCTTGTTCTTATTCAACTTCAATTCACTAATCCCACACTTAGTCAAAAGTTGGGAAAATTCCGGACTCAGTCACTCAGTGTCATCCAATCATCCTGGAATGTGATCTACGTACTCTCAGTCCTTAAGAAACAACATTTACTCTTAGTATTGCAAAATTCATAGTCTATGCCTCCTAGGAATACACAATACTTAATCTTAGAGCTCAAGCCCAACCCCTGAGCTCCATAAATGTGCAATATTTATCTCGAGCCCAACTTGAACGGTGCATTACATAATCTTAGTCCTTAAGCCTTAACATTGAGGTCTTGAACTTTGCAATTTTTCAATCACCTGGCCTCATATCCTTCCAAAATTGCGCAAAGTGGAAAATGAGTGCTCAATCCTTAAGCTTGATCCCTTGAATGACTCCAGTGTGTAATCTATCACCTTGTTCTCCTGATAGAACTATTCATTGGGAAAATCACCTAATATGTCCTCTTAGAACTACGTATTTGGAAACCTCAAGCCTCAAGCCCCAACCTTGAGCTCTTAAACCCCTTAATTGCGTAATCCTTTGACCCTGGCCATCCTAAATTGTGCATTATGCAATATCAAGCCTCAGTCCTAGACCTTAGCCTCTATAACTACACAATCCTTGATTCAAGCACTCAATGATTCACCCAGTTCTAGTCCTAAGAAGTGATTTCATTAACCATGTTAGATTAGGAATTTTCAAAATGATTTTGGCTTGTCATGCAGGGTTTCAGTTGCAAATACTCTATTTAATCATGATGGGATAATGATGGATGAAAAGGAGAAGGAGACCATGCTATAAGAAACTTATGGAGCTAAGGAGATTAGATGATCATCTGGTGAGATGATGAAGGAACACTAGAGTACAATAGAAGAACAAAGGTTAGGACCAAATGAAGATTCTATACTGATTCACAACCCTTCGGTGGGTGGATATGAAGAAAAAACCATATATTTCATGAATACGAAATATTAGATACATATTTTATTGAAGACAAAGAAGAAATAAGGTCAATTTGGCACTTCCACATCATCATAAAGTCCAGGTCATTCGTTTCATGTCATGAGTCATTACTTACCACATCATTTGTGGATTATGTAAATTCAATATTAAAGAAATCTAGTTTAAAGTGGAAGTCCAAGAGTTATCGATGTAATACAAAAGGTCATGTGGGAAGTTAAAAGGTCATTGAGAAGTCAAATAGTCATGTGGGTAGTAACCAAGAGTCCCAAGGAAAGTGAATGGCCACCCCATTTGATATATATACACTATCATTTCTCATGTAGATGAATTTTCACCTTGGCTCATCCTACTAGGCATTGCAAAGGAAGGGAGTTATTTTGGAGCAACAAGTGACTGGTTTAATGCTCCACTATTGGGGATAATGGTGTTCACTATCTTGATGTATATTGGAAATTTTTCTTAATTCAAAAGCTCATTGAGCCAGCATGTGTTGATGTATATGTCATGAATACTATAAGACTATTCTTTGAATGTTTGCGATTTATTCCATTTTCATCTATACTAAGGAAATTGAAATATTTCGGTGGCTTTGGTAATTATCTTGTTGAAGGTGTGTTGTATTTTCTTTAGCAATTGATTATTTGTGAAATATTTCGTTGGTTGATAAATGATTCATTCATACGTATATGCTCATGCTCCTTTTCTATATTAGTACTATTTCTTATCTTTAAAGGGCCCACTTTTCACTTTTCTTTCAGTAGAAGGAGCTTGATACTTTCTGTAGGTGAGCATTTCATATAGCATACTCACTTGTTGATCTAAAGATACCTATGTATTACTCTCTTGTGTTGACCTTTATAGCCAAGGAAAATTTAAAATTATACGTGGAAGTCAGGGAAATACTTCAGATGGGGCTCCTACTCCAAATGGTGTGAGGTCTAATTGGGACTTCACATCAAGGAGCCCCCCTTGGCTAATTAATTTCTAGCACTGTCAACAAAATTCTGCTAGATGGAGGGCTAGATGACAGGTTGTGCTCGTTGAGTCTTATTGGAATCTCTCATCCAAAATGGCACTTTCCCAAATCATAATCATGAGATTTTTTTCTAAAGATATTGATCTTACCATCCCCATGGAAGTTACTCATAACATGTCCCAATTTAATTTTGATGGCAACGTTGAATTAAATATTCATGAACATATGTTTCAAGCTGTTTTATTTTTATTTCTAATGGAATGCATTACAAGGATGTCATGGCTAGATTTCTCACCCCACGCGCACCCTCACATTTGAAGCTCATATTAAGAGATGGTTTAATACATTATTTTGAGAAACTTGTGAAGGAGATTCATAAGAATTTGATAGGTATGATTACCAAGATGTTCATAAAATAAATAATCAACTAAGAGTGAAGTAAAATGAATCAATTGAGAGTTTCTCAGATCGATTCCTTCATCTTTGTTATTAATTTCCCGGAGAAGACACATATTGGGATCTCGTTAAACAAGAGTTTAAATGTTTGGTTCATGCCTCTTTGCATAGTGAATCTTAACCTCCTTATGTTTTTTCTCTCACAACTATTGTAAATCAATATGAGACACCTCTAATTTTAGAGGAGGAACCTACTATTCCTCTTGTTCCTTATCCTCCTCCTTTTTCGGTACCAGTTGGGGTTCCCCCTTGTGATGACAATAAAGTTGGGAAATCTACGAATCAAAATCCTAATCCATCTTCTCATCCTCCCTACACTTTTCATGATTCACATTCAATGGAGAAAACCCTAGAATGGTTCATCAATCCTAGGGTTAAGACTAATCCTTTCATTCCTCAAGATGACATTAGTGCTCTTAACCTTAATATTAAATATGGTTCCATAAAAAGTGTTACATCTTCAAGGGACCTCTGTCATCTTCTATCATCTACATGCAATGACCCTTCGTACCATGATCTGCTTGATCAATCTTCTCCACCAACCAACTCTTCAAACTCTCCTGATTTTCTAGTTTCTATTTCAAAACGTGATAAAGTAAAAGCCAATCACATTCCACTGGTAGGGGGATAGGAAAGTGAAGATACCTTTTATATTTCTTCTCTTTTTCGAAATTCCCCATGTGAGGAAAATTCTCTTCCATCATTGGTTGATTTTCAATCTAAGAATCTTGGTGATGAATCAAATGGAATTTACTTATCTAATCAATATGAAGTCTTAGGAAAAAATAATTATGATGATGATGTATTTATTGATGTATTCGATGATGAATTCCCAAGTGCATCATCCAATCTTTTGGTTCCTCGAGAAGATTTTGATTTGAAAGATTTTAATTTAGAATATATTTCGATCGAATAATATGATATTATGGAAAATTTATCTTCATCTCGCTATCCCTTGTGTTATACCATTTATGATGCATCAACTTGTGATGAGGATGCTCCATGCTCTTCAAGTTATTCATTTGATAGCTTAATTCTCAATCGACATAAGGTAGCAATGTTATTCATGTTAAATAAAGAAATGAACTTATAGAGAATTCATTCCATCCCTTATCATCTCTTTCTTTGTATGGGGAGAACATTGCGAATTGGTGTAATCATGAGATTTTTCTGATGCATACATTCTTAGACTTGCGATCACAAAAATATTATTATTTGAGTAATTTTTTTCAAGAATCTGATCAAACCAGTGATGCAATTAGTGGTGATCTTGTTAACTTAACCAATAAAAATTATCCACATGCAATTTGTGATCTAACTCAGTTTATAGAATGTTGTTATATGTCTTTTCAATTTTCGTAACTTGTTAGGAAGTCGAGACATTTCAACTCTTGTTGATGGTTATGTCAAGTTCTCACGATCTTGGTAAAATTTATGAACCATATCAGATGTGGATTTTCTCATAGAATACTCTCATTCGTATTGTTTCACTAGATTAATGCTCATACTTGATGGATTTCAAGATTCCTCGTTATAATTTTCCTATTTCTAGAGATCGAGTTTCAAATCATATTGATGTAGTGAATTAATCCTCACAAAAATTTCTTGTATTGAATTCGGGTTTTGAGTGTGCATTTTCTGCGAATGTGTGGAATTGTGAAGTTGATCAATTTGAAGATTACCTTGGGCCGAAGATTTCATATCTGTTGAGTGCTATGGAAAATAATAAGCTCCTAGTTTTCCTTATGAATGTCTTCATAACCCTTGAAATCCTCTTGAGTGTTGGAAACTGCTTGAGTTATTCATTGAATCAAGTTCCTCTTCTCCATTCATTACATTCTGACTGGTTTCATATATTTTCTATACTTTCATTCCTTTTCAATTATTTCGATGATTCTGATATTTGTAAAATTTGTCACTAGTTACAAGAAAATGGTTTTTCATATTCAGCATGCAAAGAAGATGGTTATATTATTGAGAGCATTTTTGAAAGTATGTAAAATGATCTATCTTTGTTATCTTCTAATCGAGAATCTCATATCAAAAATGTTCCATGTAATCATAATATTAAATGTTATTCATTTTATCATTTTCCCATGAGTATATCCAATGAAATTTTTTTCACATTGATTAATATATATAGGTTATCTCATTTTTTGGATACTTTTCATGTAGCTGAGGTGATTCAACCTTCACTGATGGTTATGTCATGCCCTCACTATCTTAATGAGCCTTCTAAGCATTATATATTCATTTTCCCTTACAAGATTCTCATCCCAATCCCGATTTTTTAATTAAAAATCCATATCATTGTTCAA
Organism: Pinus albicaulis; assembly: GCA_034641835.2. Lineage (NCBI taxonomy): Eukaryota > Viridiplantae > Streptophyta > Pinopsida > Pinales > Pinaceae > Pinus > Pinus albicaulis. The sequence continues at coordinate 592,970,169 of CM076570.1, forward strand.
GATTTTATATTTTCTGTTGCATAACTCTTTATATCATTTTCATTTTTTCGTATCTTTGTGTATGCAGGTTGGGAGAAACTATGGTGGATTCATTAGAAAGTTCAGTATACTTAACGCTGACCTTCGAGTTTTTTAGGCTAGGAATAGGTCTAGCTACAATCTAGTTTCCATTTCTTGAACCCATCTTGCACTTTCTCTCTGTAAGTATTTTTTGTTTTCTTAGTTTATCTCGTATTATTTTTTCGTTTAGCCTCTACTTGCTACGTCGTTTTGGTTTTGGTTTTTTTGGTGTATTGCCTCTTCTGTCGTGTTTTTTTTAATAAGACTTTGCATGAAGGATGTCCCCTTTGGCTCGAAAGAAAATGTGGTGAAATAGAAGAGGGATTTGTGACATTGAAACATTTGGCTAACCTTCAGTCCTTCTTCCCCATATTGGTTATACCTTTTGGTTGATGATGTTCTGACATAGAATATGATCCTTGTGTAAGGAAAGCTCTGTGTCAAACCATGATCTTCGAGTCTATTCTGTAAACATTTTTTCTTCATTCAATTATTTATGTTTTAGATCTTTTCATGCTAATTTAATAAATAGAGAATGACAAGGGGAAAATCTTAATGAGAAAACCAATATCATAGGTTTTATTTATACTTATTTGAAGGGAAAACCACTTTTTCCCTCAATAAGTTAGGGTCCATCTTCTACCCACGAAATAAATAAGTTTTGATGCACAGTTCTATACAAAATAAATAAAGGTTGAAAGAAGAGAAAGGATTCCTACACAGGGAGGCGAAGAAAGCGATTCTGCCAGGGTACCGTCTAGGCTCACTCATAGTGGAGAAATATTTATGTTCATGTAGTGACTTTGTCGGGGTACTTTCCAGGCCTGCTAACAATGGAAAAACACTAGATATGAAAAATATACTTTGAATATCTCTAGCTTTCAATCTTAATTACCCTTCTCCCAGTTCAAAACAAAATGATATGGTTGGCTCTATGTTTGTGTTCAATTGAGAAAGGACATAGGGAACTATGTTTATGCATAGAGTAAGTGGGGAAACCAAAGTGATATATACAATGAATCAATAATCCCTAAGGAACTATAACCTGCATGAATGATTTGACCAAGGCAGAGAAGCTAAAGTTCTACCAGCGTGTCACTAAGTGTTTTTTCCACGAAAGAACCCTACAAAAATTTTCCAATACTTGAATTTTGGAGCCTACTGTGGATCTTACGATTGGTTTTTCCATAGTTTCCTCTTGGTCTGTTAATACTCTATTAATTATTTGAGCTCCCTTCATAGATTGTATGTGTCAAAGTCACCTGCTCACACATTCTCAGTCTGTAACGAATTCAGTGCATTCCTACATGTAAGATTGAGTAGTCCTAAAATAGTCCATCAAGAAAGTGTCAGTGAAATGTTCATTTCATGTTAGTAGTTAGTGCACATTGTCCTTAACTATCTCTCACTTCTTGTTGCATTTGTACTTCTATTTTGTGAGTTTTTGTAACTTTCGCTTTTGCGCACCTTCATTTTCATGAAAATTTCTTTCATGTTTTTTATTGTCTCTTTTTCTTGGTTTTACCTTAATTAGTGTCATTTTCATGTTATATTTTCTCTAACATGTTTTTATTTCACAATTTTTCATATATCGCAAGTATCGTCCACACATTTATTTTCATATAGAAAATGTCGTCTTTTAGTATGGCAGGCGTCACACATCGTGTAATAGTAGTTTTGGTTTTTTTAAAGGGGTAATATTTTTGTTAATGAGTTTTTATTATCATTTAAACATGTATCACACTCATTCCCAAAGCTTCAAGCACTGTCACACAAGTCTCGTTACTACCGTCACAAAGTGTATCTTTAGTGTCACACTTGGAGTTAGTTGTCCCAATGTTGTCGCTCATTGGAAAGTATGTTGTTCATGTATTTCGAGTGTCCTGTGTTGAATCGTCAAGTGATATAAGTGTGTGATAATTCTCAAGTCTTTTTGTTGTTAAAATTCATTTCACTGGTCCCACACTTAGTTAAAACAAGAAAAAATCCCCAACTAGGCTAGTTAGCTTCATCCATCCCTCCTGAAATATGCAATGTGCAGTCTGAGTCCTCAAGTATCCACCTTACCTCTTAGCACTACGCAATGCACAATATCTTCCTCCTAGGATTGCACACTATAGAATATCAATGCTCAAGTCTAGACCCTAAGCTCCAAAACAACACAATATTTATGTCTAGCCTAGCCTGAATTATGAATTGCATAGTATCAGTCTTCAAGACTCAACCTTGATCTCCTGAAATGCATAGTTGCACAATCACCTAGCCTCCTTAATCCTTCCACAACTGCACAATGTGCAAACTTAGTGCTCAAGCCTCAAGCTTGAGCCCTTGAAAACCTAAACTACGGAGTCACTTACTATGTCCTCTCAGAACTACGCATTAGGAAACCTCAAGTCCCAACCTTAAGCTATTAAACCCCTCAAATTCACTATCATTTGACCCTGGCCTTCCTAAACTATGCATTACACAGTCTCAAGCCTCAACCCCAAACCTTGGCCTCTTGAATTGCACAATCCTTGAGACAAGCACTCAATCAGTCACCTAGTTCCAATACAAAAAAATTATTTCATGAAGCATGTTAGATTAGGATTTTTCATACTAATGTGAGATTTTCATGAGTGGTTTCAATTGCATATACTCTATTTTATCATGAAAAGATGATGATGGATGAAAAGGTGAAGGAGACCATGATAGAAGACACCTATGCAGCTAAATAGATAAAACGATAATCAAATGAGAAGACGAAGGAACACCAGAGTACAATGGAAGATCAAACATCATAACCGCATGAAGAATCCATACTAATTCACAACCCTTTGGAGGGTGGATATGGAAAACAAATAATATTTTTCATGAAGATGAAGTATTCAATACATATTTTATTGAAGAAAAAGCAGCAAGAAGGATAACTTGGCATTGCCACATCAGCATGCAGTCCATGTTACTAGTGTCATGTCATGTATTTTCATGAGTCATTATTTTCCACATCATTTTTGGATTATGTAAATTCAATATCGGAGAAATTTTATGTAAAGTGGAAGTCCAAGATTCATCCATGTAATACGAAAAGTCATGTAGGAATTTGGAAGGTCATTGAGAATTCAAACAATCATGAGGGTAGTCTAAGCGTCACAACGGAAGTAAATGGTCGTCCCATTTGTTATATATACACCCTCATTTCTCATGGAGAGGAATTTTCACCTTGGATCCTCCTGCTAGGAATTGGAGAGGAAGACAATTGTTTTGGAGGAGAAAGTTACTGCTTTAATGATCCACTATTGGGACTAGTGGTGTTCATTGTCTTGATGTATCTTGAAACTTTTACTTAATTCATAAGCTCATTGAGCGAATATGATTTCATGCATATGTCATAAATATTGTAAGACTATTCTTTGCATGTTTTCGATGTATGTTCTTTTTATATGTACTAAGGAAATTGTAATATTTCGGTGACTTTGGTACTTATCTTGTTGAAGATGTGTTGTATTTTATTTAACGATAGTTTCTTCCTTGTGAACTATTTCTCTGGTTGATCAAAGATTCATTCATATGAATATTCTATTGTGCCTTTTATAGATTAGTACTATTACTTGTCTTCAAAGGGCCCACTATTAAAAATTGGAGAGAGAAAATAACACACAATCAATTAATTTCTATGTTCAAATAATCAGAGATACATCAAATATATATAGGTGAAATAATCCTAATCTTAGAGAGAGAAGTTGAGAGAATCTCTCAACTTCCTCAACAACCCAATCCAAACTAAGTAAGCACAATAATAGAGGCATTATCTCAAACACCCCCCTTTAATGCCTACATTACAGAAATGGAGAACACACTAATTTAATACAAAAATTTGTCTGCTCTGGTCTTCATTAACATTTGTACCCACTCTGAGATCTGATAGAAAACGCTCTTTTCTCCACCATTTTCGAGCTACCATTCAACCCATTTAAAATACAATTGTTTCTGACCAGCAATAATGAACTTTGCAAGATCAACAGTATTTACAACTCGGCTCTTCGGGGCTTCCACGATAAGAGCTGACAAGTGATGCACCATCCTATGGACCAATCACCATCTGTCAGATATTTCGCTTTCGGCTATCCATCAATGGCTAGGAAAATGATCTGAATACTGAATGTGTTCAAGAGCTAATCTAACAACTTGACCTGCTTCTCATACTGTAACCTGTAACTGATGCTCCTTGGCCCGTAGCACAACAAGATCATCATATAACAAATTCACACAATCGAATTAGCCAATTGTTCTCTCGTCCCTGTAGAACGTCAAGAACGACTAATTTAAATAATGCTAATTTGTTCAATAATTGGTTCTCTAATACACAAATCTCATAACAATAAATATAAGCTTAAATTTCACACAATAAACCCTAAGATCCGTCACAGCTATCTTTGAACACGCAATTGAGAAATAATTCAATTTTCTTCCCATGAATAGCTCCATTGTCCCTCGGCTGCATTTTCCACCACTGTCAAATCGGAAGCTCGAATATAAAATCACTGCCATGAAGAAGCTTCCAAAAATCAGCGCAAACAAACCCAAAAAACCCCGCTCCACAATTTGAAACACAGCAACAGTGATAAACATTGGACTTCTCAAAACGTGAGGCTTCCTGCGCAATTCCCACATAAGAGTTCCGAGTTGCTCCTAAAAAAGGACTTCGCAGATTGGATCTGCACAGGTTACAAAGTGAAAAGAGGACGACATCCTCGGAAGGAAAACCCCATTGGAAGCGATGTCTATCGGGCAATTGTTCCAACTGTAATTGTTTCTGGTGCAGGGCATCCATACCAGATCACTGGCCGTGTCCATGATCAGCAACAGATCCTACAGTATGAAGAACACACTAAGTCCTCAAATGTCGTCGCTCAGATCTATGACAAAACTCATTAAACAGAAATACAACACATTTTTGTGCACTGCGAGAAAAGAAACCGTTGCTTGGAAATCAGTGAGATCTGCCCTCATAGTCACGATTACTTTGCTGAGAAGCCAACGAATCGAACCCCACATTCATTCATTTCTGATGGCGTGTAACATCAAAGCAACTTTATCATCATATTTTCTCTATCTTCTACTCTGCTACAAGTATGATGATCGGTCAACAAAAGTCAACATTTTTATTCAACAATATTTCAGATGTGACCATGTCATCTATCCGCTCTATCCTCCCTTACAATATGGCTTCAATGGATCATGGCTTATGTTATCAAATTAAAGCTGAAAAGTCCAACAAAAATAATCTAAAGAATACCATGTTTCCGAATTCAAATCCCGTGTCCGTGATTCGAATACAATGCAAAAGATGTTCTGGACGAAAAAGATTTCCTTTCCAATAGAAAAGCATGGAATTGCTTCGGAAACATTCTTCCAGACTGCCATAAATGGACAAATGGGTCCTCTGAAGGTGACAGGCACTAAATACGTTCGTTCACTCTGGTCGTTATCGCTGCATAAACGGCTGTATTTGATGGCACAATGAATTTTTTTTTTTCATATTAAAAACAAAACAAATATCACTGGAAAACATACCTATTTAATCTACTTCTGTACAGAAATTCTCTCTCAGATTATTTCATTTTCTTGGGCACTCCCGTGAGGGATTAAGCCTAATTAGGCTCTGATACCATATTAAAAATTGGAGAGAGCAAATAACACACAATCAATTAATTTCTATGTTCAAATAATCAGAGATACATCAAATATATATAGGTGAACTAATCCTAATCTTAGAGAGAGAAGTTGAGAGAATCTCTCAACTTCCTCAACAACCCAATCCAAACTAAGTAAGCACAATAATGGAGGCATTATCTCAAACACCCACTTTTCTCTTCCTTTTCAGTAGAAGGACCTTAATACTTTTCGCAATTGAACATTTCACAAGGCATACAAACTTGTTTATCCAAAGATACCTATGTATTACTCTCTTGTGTTGAACTTTGGAGCTAAGGAAAATCTACAAAAATACACGACATCTGAGTCGGTACTCTCGGTGGGGCTCCTACTCCAAGTGATGTGAGGTCTAACTGAAATTTCATATTGGGGATACCCTTGGTTGACATATTTCTAGCAGCATCAACACTAATTATCAATCTAAGGAACATAGACTTGACTTGATGTAGGTAAAAGGTAAGACTATAAATAGAAAAATAAATTCAATATATAGAAATAAATCCTTCCACTTGCATATATTTTTATCTAGTACACAACTAATGACATAAAGTAAGCTATAATAACTTTAAATATCATGAAAACATTAAGACCTTGATGAAATGAATTTAATTGTGGAGAAGTAGTGATTCCTTTAACAAAATAAAAATCACCTTAAAGGGTGATAAATGTTAATTTTATCTACAATGGGCTGGTTTGTAAGGACAAGTAGTGATTCCTTTAACAAAATAAAAATCACCTTAAAGGGTGATATATGTTAAATTTATTGGCAGCGGGTTGGTTTGTAAGGACAAGTTGCATATGTTGTAAAAATAACTTGAGTTGGCTCAAGAGACAAGCCACATCGAATGAATAGTTGAGAATTCTGAGTTGAGTAAACGAAAATAAGTTGTTATGATAATTTCAAGTTGATTTTTTTTGGATGTACTTGATATATCATTTTCCATTCATCAATATCATTTTTTATCATGAAGTAATAGGGAAAATTCATTTTGGTATTAATTGAAGGCAGAGGGAATCAACCGAGAATACTTACAAAAAATATCATTTATGTGGGATTAAAACCTATAATTTGTGTGGGATTAAAACCCACTCTAATGTGGATGTCTTACAAACAAAGGAATTGTTCAAAATTTCTCGAGTAAATGTCATCGATAAATGAATCATCAAATAAATCTTCAATAAAGAGTGTCATTGGTGAAGGAATTATTAAGAACTGCGTCGATGAAAATGACCTCATTTATAAGGATGGAAGTGATAATAGGATCGTTGTAAAATAGTATCAATGGAGAGTGATTATACAAGGGAAAATCTAAGGGGAATGAATGGAGTTGTTTAGTAACCATTATAGATTCTCAGTAGGGATATAGTCAAAATAACTGAAGAGATGAGTTTTTTGAATTAAAAGAAAATAATTAGATTTCTTCATTTCAAGTTTGACTGTTAATAATAATAATAAAAACATTTTAGAAATTAGATTTTTATTACATAAGATTTATAAATTGAATTTTAATATTAGTATAGATTTATCTTTAATCATGGATGTATTAAGAGTCTAGGAACATCAAATTTTATCATAAGCAAACACTTTTTAAAATGTAAAACTTGAAAAGATATTTACATGTTAAAAGATATAATTCTTTTTAGTGCTTGTTAAATCTATGATTAAGATGGATTTATAGTAGTTTTCTATCTTTTTATATAGATTATGTGTAATTTTTCATTGTTTAAATTGTATTTTTGAATAATTTATTATTATCAATATTTTATATTAAAATTGAATAAGTTACACATTTTCTTGTAATTAAAAGTTACCAAATAATTTTAAGTTTAATTACTTTTAGTTTTGAGTATTGAAATATTTTACCAAAGTCAGCACACACATTTCATATTGAAATATATTAATTAATATGGATATTTAAACAATTTGTTTAAGTTCTATATTGAAAAAATTATAAGAGAAATATATATATATATATATATATATATATATATATATATATATATATATTTATATATATATATATATATATATATATATATATATATATATATGAAGTTATATAAAATTATATTATTTAAGATAGACATCTAAATATTTTGTTTATAACTGCAAGAGTGAAAGTGACATATTTTTAGCACAGGCCTAGAGGGATCAAATCTCTTTTCACCTTTGGTAAATCTTGAGTTAAGATGGATCTAGGATAGTTACTAATTATTATTAATTTGATTTATTTAATTTGATTTTTAGTTTTATATAATTTTACCATGTCAAAATGTTTGTGGGATGTCATTCCAACATCTCTCAATAACATTCTGCTTTTAGATTTAATTTAAAAATGTTATAAAATTAAATTAAAATAAACTATTTCAAAAATATTTTGATTTTAAAATGAGTTGCGGTTTTTGAGTATGTGGTATTGATAAGTCATGGTATTGTAAGAAACCTATTTACAATTTAATAATATCTATGGTAAAATGGGGATTAATATCCATGGTTATAAATCTTGTTATATCTTAAGTTTATTGTAAGTTTTGATTTTTATGTGCCTATTAATTAAATTTAAATATGGTTATAGAATCATTATTTTATACCACTAGATCGTATCTTTATCTTTTTGGATTTAATTAAAAAATGTTACAAACAATATTTCTCCTACACATCTAATGCCTACCAATCTTCTCCATACTAAATTATAAATAAAAAATTATTAATAAACTTTTAACATATCAGAAATTCCAAAATTATATATTATATCACACCTAAAATAAGAAAAAGTAAAAATGTTTATAATAAAAATAAGATAATGATATATTATAGTAATGAAATCTAAAAAATGAAAAAACACTTTATGATATACTATTAGTGAAGCATAGGATAAGAATATTTAAAAGACATGTTAATGTTAGAGTTTGAAGAAACATAGATCCATTTTATTACTGATTAGGATACAGTTATCTTATTTACATATTTTCTCCGTAAATTACCTACTTCATTAATACACATCATATAAATATTTCTAAAATCATATTTACATATATTCTCCATTGATTACTTACTTCATTAATACACGTCATATCATAGAATTTTCCCCATAAACATTTCAACATAGTATGTTGACACAATCTCTATTTTATTATAATATCATTACATTGTAACGACATTGTATATCGCTATAAACTTAATAAGATGTCTTTACACATCAATAAGACATTTTCATACTTGTAAAAACATGTCCTCCTACCCACGGATCATGTATCGTAGTATTAGCATTCAAGGGTGTAGCTGGAAACATGGTTGTAGAAAACATCGAAACTATGTTCCTACGTATGTTTACTCCCAATAGCTAAAAATTGATCCAATAGTTAGAAACCTAAGTCGGCCATAAGATAATTTAATTGTGGACCGACTTTATGTAATAGAGAATAATGTGGGAGAATCTACCATTGATTGAGTGCGTGATTGTCAGTGGGGTATTAGATTTGGTTAGTGGGAGATTAGATGTAATATAAACATTATTAATTTTTTGTTTTACTATTAATGAGACGTTTCAATATTTTTTAATTAGATATTAATGTTTTTAATTATATTGGATGTTATTTAATTATTTTATTAATTAGATATTCATGTTTTTAATTAAATGAGACGTTATTTAATATTTTATATTTTGGTTGGAATTTTATGATCATAATTATACGTGAAATTGAAGTATTTAATTATTTAAAATATAATTTTAATTGTATAAATAGATTCAACATTTTCAAAAATATTTAAAGTATTTAGAGTGTACATATTGCACAATTGAAATTTCTAATTTTAATAAATATCTATTAAATTTAAAATATACAAATTAGATTGAAAATATGTAAAAAAAAACTCAAAAAACAAAAATAAAAATAAAGAATAACATCAAAATGTATATATCAAATAAAATCCTTAAAAACTCTTAGAAATAATTGAAATAAATAAATTAGACGAATGAATTAACATTGTAAGATAAAAACTAAAAAATATTACTTAAATTTAAGTTAAATATTGTTAATATAAATAAACAGAAAAGATAAAAAAAACAAAGAAATAAAAATACTAAAGTGTTTCAGGGTTTTCTTTTTAATATTGTTGATGGCAATAGACACATAGAGTGATTGAAAAATTATTATATATATATATATATATATATATATATATATATATATATATGACAAAGTATAATATATATTAGATCTAAGACTTTTGTGATCCTGTAGATGCATGTCATTCTGATTAATCACATTATTAGAATTTGGTCGACATTTTTGACTAGCTAATGTGGTTCATCCTTGTCATAAGGATGAACTACATTAGTTGGTTTGAAACGTCCCCTAAATCCTAATGATGTGATTAATCCGAAAACCACTCATCTATATAATATGTATATTAAATGTATGGTGAAAAAAACTTTACGCTAATAATTTAAAAATATAATATTAAAAAATGCTATAAATATAATTTTGTAACATCAAGAATATCTAATAAGGTTATGGGTATTGAAATAAATAAATATTTAATAATTTAATAAGAAAAATTAAAACTAAATATTTGAAGAGTAATTAAGTGATAAGAAATATATATATATATATATATATATATATATATATATATATATATATATATATATATATATATAATCACAAAATTAAAATTAGAAGGAAAAAAATTAATAAAAAAAATATAATATAATTAATTTATTATATATTATATGGAAATATCATTGGTTTAATTGAGAGTTTTTTGAAAATCAATGGAAAATTAAATGATTACAAGAATATAGCATAAAGTTGATGGAGAATTTTTTTTAATAGTATTGAAGTTATAATAAATTAAAGATGTAAAATTATTCTTAATTGTATATAAAAAAATAGTTAATGTTAAATAAAAATTATTCACAACTAATTAAGTTAGAATTTTTGAAATAGATTAAAACTTTAATAATTTGATTTACTCTTTTTAATATAGATTAAAAATTAAATAAAATAAATATTATTATTTAAGTCAAACTAGCTGTTATTTTACAAACGGCTAGTGGTAGTTTTACTTTCTATTTAAAGGGATTATTTGATCAGATTTTCCATCTTGTCCTAATGATGAACCACACTGGCTGGTTCGAAACGGGTCAACCAAATCTATTCTGATGTGATTTTCACTGAAATATTTTAATCACAATAGTAGAAATATAAAAAAGAAACAAAGAAATTTGAGAGAAACCTAGAAAGAGAATATAGAATCAGATTACACCCAAAAGAATAATGTCTAGAATTCAAAAATTCTTAAAGGTAATAAAGTAATTTCTTTTAATAATTATTTAAGGTAATACAAATATCAATCATTATGTAGAGCCAAATTAAGATTAATAATAAAATGATATACATATAAATAAAGTATAAATATGAAGGAAAATTTCATCAATATTGAATATCAATACAATTAAAATTTTATTAGAATTAAAGAAGTTCAATCTTTAACTAAATAGATATGAATATTCTGTTTTTAAAGAATGTAATATAAAAAAAAACTAATTAAATTAAATAAATAATATTAAATATGTATATTGAAAAAGTCCATATACAATATATATAATTTACGTGTTAAAATAGAAGAACAAATTATTACACACATAAATTGTGTTGGGAATTATGTGTATTAGTAATGGAATAATACAAATATAAATATATCAAGTTGTGTTTCAAAATAGGCAATCCATCATGGACATATAATCTTTTGGTTTAGTAAATATCTCAACCAAAGGCCAATCTCGGACAATAACAGCTTGGAGAGAATCTCTCAACTAGCTAGGCATAAATAACCTCCTAACTAATATGAACAAACTCCTTGTCATAGGGCCAAGAAATCTATCAATAGTGACCAATAATATCAACAAAAATTAAATATGTGATCATACACATATAAGGCAAGTAGTAGTTACATATTATAACCCCCTCCCCCCCCCTCTTAATCTTCATCACACTCTATTAAAGATCCTTCTCTTTAATAAATTTTATCATTGGTTCAACCTAAGGTTCCTACATTCATGTCTGTTTTATCTCTACCACAAGTGTTGTCACATACTTCTCTTCTCTCCCATCTATAACACAATGACATGAATATCAATTTATTTGTTGTGTCCAAGACCTCTATGTCCTTCCTATTACGAACTAATCATTCCACTCTGAATGACATGAATATCAATTTATTTGTTTTGTCCAAACCCTTTTTGTCCTTCCTACTACAAACTAATCATTCCACTCCAAAACCTTAGTATGTAAACAATCATAATTTTTCAAATGAGAACAAAGAAACTTACCGCCACCTCAAAAAGTTGCCTACCCTCACTTCAATCTCACAAGTGTGCCACCTCAAAAAGTGGCCTACCCTAACCTCAATCTCACAAGGTACGTTGAGTAACTGACCTTCTTATGGAATTACTTCAATGAGATACATGGGTGACATCCATTGTAGTCTTGTTATCTAGGTAGGTAGTCTAGATAACACCTTCAACACTTGTAAATCAATACTTACTGTGCACCACTTAACAAATAATTCAAAAAAACCACTAGAACACTTCATACTATATTGTAGATTAAAAAATGTTGTTTCCATCACAAATCATTGCAACGCTAAATACGTGAACAAGAGTTACATGACATATATGGTCTTGCTCATCTTGGAATCATGCACAAACTTGGTGTCTTGTCCTATACTTTTAACCTTTATTTCTTCAATATTTTTGTTGAGTCTCTATTGTGGATTTCCATACATACCCTATCATGTGTTATAGTCATGAATTCTACCAAAATAACTATATTCCCATATTGAGTTAACTATTGTCAATAAATTTGTTCAACTTTTTATTGATACTTTTATATTTCATTTCAATAACAAACAATACATTTTTTAAAAACCAAAAAACCTCAAACATGGCTAAACAAATCAACTAGTTAACATGACCCAACAGATCAACTAATGAACCAATCCTCGAGAAAACTACAACACTGACCATTACAATTCCCATTTTACGCGGTAATCAAATGCGGATGCCGAAATTCCTTACCAGACTCAAAACATTTAACGTTCCACACACTACATTTGTTAACTTTAATATTGAATCCAAAAACATATTCTCACAATTACAAAGGTTTGCAAAATTATTCTTCATCAACGAAAAACAATAAAATCTACCGGTCGTCGTGGAGTTGCCTCATTATCCAAGCCGTGCTTACTGCAAATGTATGGAAACAATTTCCAAATGCCTCCAAACTACTAGTCCTGTAATCGGGGCACTCCGCTAATTCTGACAAGAGGGTCGATCTCCACCAAGGAGATGTGATTCATCCGCAACATCATCCTCATCCATTGATTCACTATCCACGTCCCATCTTTCAGTTGTTTGCTTCTTCCCCGCTAATATGAAAAGGGGTCACTTGCCTGAATTTGCTTCTTACAGTCTGAATAAGGCGCAATGAATGGCATTTCCCGGAACGTAATAATATGCTTTTCTTTCTTGGACAAGTACCATTTCTTGGAACCATTGGGAAGATTTATCTTCTTTACGTCATAATATGCTTCCAAACATCTCTCTTTCACCTCACCTCACCTCACCTCCACATCGTGTGAAGATTTGAACACTTTGTCGGGGGCAATCTAGATGTGTAACACAAAGCCTTCAAAGCCATCATCAATGTATCATCTTCAAAGCGGGGTAATCTAGATGTGTAATACAAACATCTCACCATGCTTCCACATCCTTTGGCAACCATGCTTCCACATCTGTCGTTAGGGCCAAAAGTGGCTTCACGTATACCGTGCATACCCGCTCTGTAAGTAACAAAAGCTATCTCTGTATCATTATACTTGCATGTAACAAAACTATCTCTGTATTATTACACTCGCTCGTGGCTATTAGATCAACCCACCAAATACAAAAATCAGTCTCAATTCTCCAAGCACTTTAATAATTCGATGGACAAACAAACACACTTTCTACTCTCCATGAGCCTGTGTCCTCGTGCGAGGGAGTGAAGCCCAGTTATCCTATGATACCGCGCGAGAGGGTGAAGCCCAGTTATGCTATGATACCATGCAGAATTATCACAAACCCTGAGTTTTGAGTTTTTATTATTATTATTAATAATGGAATACTATAAATATAAATACAACCAACTATGCTTCAAGATAAGTTATCTATCTTGAAACATAGTTGTTCAATTTCATGGTTGAGTAAATATGTCAATCACACATTAATTTAAAAGATAAATAATTGGAAAAAAATCCCTTAAGGAGTTAAATATAAACATAACAGAAATAAATTCCTATTAAAACCTAAAACTTTGCACTAATAAAATTAATATTAATTAATTATTTGATATGACACTTATATAAGAAAAATAATAAGTATAGAAATTCTAGCATTAAAATGATATTTTATATCTTAGGATTTGTAAAGAATAATTTAATTCAACAAAATCAATAATATTATGAATTATTATCTCTCAAAAAATATTGTAAATTTGTACTTGTTATTTTGTGGATCTATAATATGATTATGTGAGGATAATTTAAAAGTGATACAAAAGATAAAGAATTCAAATAAATATTGAGACTAGTCACTTAGGTATCTTTTTTGTGAATAGATATTTAAATATTCATTAGAGTATAGATTAACTATTTCTTTTAAAATAAGAATGTTAAGTTGGAAATAATTAATATTATTTGTATATTAATGGAGAAATGGTTACATTGTTGTAACGTAGCTCCTTAAGTTAGGATTAGTTCCTAGGATATAGGAGTTTGCTTACAACTCCCTGATTCTTTGAGATGTACTTATAGTTGTATCATTCCATTAATGAATGTAGAGTGTGTACTCTCCGTTTGAGTGCAGTCTCGAGGTGCAGTACTCACTTGTGAGCTACAACTTCTTTTCGATTCAATTTTTATCTTGGTATTAGAACTCAGATTGGGTGAGCTTCATTTGTTTATAGAGAGCCCTAGTGGCTACAGAGCCTTCGTGGCTACGGTGTACACAGGAGCGTTGTGCTCACAGGAAGCTTCGTGCTCTTAGGTCTCGGATGGTTAATTGATCTCTAAGCAGAAGAGGGTTGGCGCAATTTTTCCACTGACAGGTGCGCCAAAAACACCCAATTAGCGCGATTATTAGGGGCATACCCGCGCCCGCGTGCCGAAACACGCGATTAGCGCGATTGTGCAGGCCATACCCGCGCCAATTTCGTGACTCGCACTGTTTTTATTTGGGCGCAGATTTTTTTCCTCGGGAAAGCGCCAATCTCTCTCTGTGCAGGTTTTGCACATTGGATTTGCCTAGTGGTGGCAGATCGAAGTTGCCCAGTGGTGGCAGATCGGAGTTTCCCGGTGGTGGCAGATCGAAGTTGTGGATTTACCCGGTGGTGGTAGATCGGATTTGCCCAGTGGTGGTAGATCGAAGTTGCCCGGTGGTGGCAGATTGTAGTTGTGGATTCACCCAGTGGTGGTAGATTGGATTTGCCCGGTGGTGGTAGATCGAAGTTGCTCGGTGATGGCAGATTGCAGTTGTGGATTTACCCGGTGGTGGTAGATCGGATTTGCTCGGTGGTGGTAGATTGAAGTTGCCTGGTGGTGGCAAATCGGAGTTGCGGATTTGTTCGGTGGTGGCAGATCAGAGCTGCAGACATATTTTCCAGAGGTTCAGCACATGCGATTTGCCCGGTGGTGGTGGATTTGAGTTACAGTCACAAGATCAGAGCATATTGGTAGCAGATCGGTGATCAGGATCTGGTATGTATTGAATTTTCTGTTAGTGTAGCTTGTAATTATTCAACTGGTTAGAATCATCGGAGGGTCTGGAATCAGATCAATCTAGTATGAATAATAGCATAGAATCATATCTCAACGAGTCTAGCAAACTCGATGGGTCCAATTTCACCAAATGGACATTCAAGCTACAAACATTGCTTGAGGGAGCAAATGCGTGGTCGATTGTCACAGGAGATGAACAGAAACCAAATATTGTAACAAGAACAACCGCACTTATACAAGACTGGGAAAAAAGGGAGAACAAATCAAAAGTCATATTGAAGATGTATGTTAAGGAAAATATTATCCCACATATTAGAGATGGAAAATCATCCACTGATATTTGGATGACGATCAAGAATCTATACCGAACACAAAATACAAATCGCATCTTGTCTCTCAAAGGCAAGTTTTTTTCGATGAGGATGGAGGAGAATGAATCTGCTGCTGGATTCATTGCAAGAGTTAAAGACCTGAAGGACAGATTGGGAGACATCAGAGAGAAGGTGTCTGATTCCGATCTAGTCACAATTACATTGAACAGAATGAAGGATGAATATCAGATGTTCATCACAGGATTGGCAGCGAGGGAGAAACCCCCTACATTTGAAGAATTGACAGAAATATTGGTACAAGAAGAAGAGCGGCGACAAAATTTAAAACCGCAGAGTCATGATCTTGCTCTAATGGCGAAGAGGTGACAGTTTAGAGGGAAGCAGCAATAGCAGCCACAGCAACAACGGCAACAGAAAGGAGGTAGCGCGTTTCGAAAGAGATCATTTGGAGGTACGTCTGCAAACAATTTTTTAAACAAGAAATATTTTTACTGTGGGATAATTGGCCACCATATTAGGGTCTGTTATAAGAGGCAGACAGACAAAGAAAGGAATAAGCAGAGAAAGCACAAAGGATACTTTTTTGATGAAGATGAAGACCATAGTCATGAACTTCGACTATTTACAGATGATTGTGCTCTTTCAGCATCTAAGGAAGATGAGGACGACATATGGTATGTTGATTCTGGCGCATCATCACATATGACAGGTAAGAAAGAATGGTTTGAATTTCTTAAAGAAACTTCATGTGGATCTAAAATTTATTTAGGAGATGACAGAGGATATGAGATCCAAGGGTATGGTGATATTCTAGTAAAGTTACCTAGTGGTGAGATTAGACATCTTAAGAATGTTTTGTATTTACCCAGGATTAGGAAAAACTTGATATCTGTATCTATGATAACTGATCAGGATATGCTAGTTGAATTATTCAAGACCCACTGTGTCATAAAGGATAGAAAGATGGAAATTGTTGCATCGGGGGTGCGTGTGGGGAGCCTGTACAGACTAGATGTGAAAAGCATGCCATAGCAAGCCATGGTTGCAACAGGATTGATAATAGAAGAACTCTGGCACCAGATATTTGGTCACCTTAATTTGCAAGACCTCATGTTACTTCAGAGAAAAGGTATGCTTCATGGACTCCCACCAAGTTCAGTTTTTATATTGTTAATGAAATTAAAAGAATGTTGATGAATTTTTTTTTTTTTAAGTGAGTAGATAATCCTTATATAATGAAATAGTACAGAGTACAAAAATGGAAGTTGATTTTTGGATTGGAAACCACACTAGCTGCAGAAAAATATTGTCTTCACCACACATTTAACAAGGCATGCCATAATGTTTTTTTGTTCTTGTGTCCCTTATGTAGTTCAACAAAATGATCTTTCCTACTATGGATAATTTTTAGTCTTTCTATCTTACTCACTGCACATTTTGGAGCTACATAACCAAAATGAACAAAATAACTACCATATTTCCTATGAAGCCATACAACAAAACTAAGAAAAAGAGTGGCTAGTGCCATAATTAACTAACAATAGTTGTTATCGTCGCAGCCCCCACACTTGGATCAACCACAAGGGTTGCTCCTGCACCTGGGAAGCAGCAACAACAGTCACAACAACAAACACAGCAGCAAAAGCAATAGAGAGGAGGTAGCATGTTTCAAAAGAGAACATTTAGAGGTATGTCTGCAAACAATTTTTAAATAAGAAATTTTTTTACTGTGGGAAAATTGGCCACCATATTAGGGACTGTTATAAGAGGCAGACAGACGAAGCAAGGAATAAGCAGAGAAACCATAAAGGATACTTTGTTGATGAAGATAAAGACCATAGTCATGAACTTCGACTATTTACAGCTGATTGTGCTCTTTCAACATCTAAGGAAGATGAGGACGACATATAGTATGTCGATTCTGGCGCATCCTCACATATGACACGTAAGAAAGAATGGTTTGAATTTCTTGAAGAAAATTCATGTGGATCTAAAATTTATTTAGGAGATGAGAGAGGATATGAGATCCAAGGCTATGGTGATATTCCGGTAAAGTTACCCAGTGATGACATTAGACATCTTAAGAATGTTTTGTATGTACCCGGCATTAGAAAAAACTTGATCTCTATATCTACGATAATTGATCAGGATATGCTAGTTGAATTCTTCAAGACCCACTGTGTCATAAAGGATAGAAATATGGAAACTGTTGCATCAGGGGTGCGTGTGGGGAGCCTGTACATAGTAGATGTGAAAATCATGCCACAGCAAGCCATGGTTGCAACAGGATTGACAGCCGAAGAACTCTAGCACCAGAGATTCGGTCACCTTAATTTGCAAGACCTCATGTTACTTCAGAGAAAAGGTATGGTCGATGGACTCCCTCCAAGTTCAGTTTTTATCTTGTTAATGAAATTAAAAGAATGTTGATGAATTTTTTTTTTTAAGTGACTAGAGAATCCTTATATAATGAAATAGTACAGAGTACAAAAATGGAAGTTGATTGTTGGATTGGAAACCACCCTAGCTACAGAAAAAGATCGTCTTCTCCACACATTTAACAAGGCATGCCATAAGGTTTTTTTGTTCTGGTGTCCCTTATGTATTTCAACAAAATGATCTTTCCTACTATGGATAATTTTTAGTCTGTCTATCTTACTAACTGCACATTTTGGAGCTACATAACCAAAATGAACAAAATAACTACCATATTTCCTATGAAGCCATACAACAAAACTAAGAAAAAGAGTGGCTAATGCCATAATTAACTAACAATAGTTGTTGTCGTCGCAGCCCCCGCACTTGGATCAACCACAAGGGTTGCTCCTGCACCTGGAGTTGTTGTCATTGCAGCCCCCGCACTTGGATCAACCACAAGGGTTGCTCCTGCACCTGGAGTTGTTTTCAATGCCGCCACATGGAGTTTGCTATTGACGGTCGCCTGCTGTCCTGACCTCCCGAACATGGTATTTTCTCAAACGGGTCAGATCCCCTTGCTCTTCACCCAACGATATATCCAAATTACAGATTTACTTCAGGTAGATTGAGAACATCTTGTTGATGTTCCCAATCATATCATCCTGTAATCATTATATATTCACCACACACTTGAGAACCTATTCAATAACTTTGAGTCTCTAGTCAACCACCTTCAACTGGAATTGAGTCTCGATCTGTCTCCTGGTTCGCTCATCTGTTTCCTTTTCTTGGAGATTCCCAACTAGAGTTTGACATGCCATATCGTCTCCAAGGTATGATGATACACCATCATCTGAGTTATGAATTTACCAGTGTTGATGATCTAGTCTACTTCCTCCTCAATTTGGTCATCTGAGATAACCAAATTATCCCTATCTCCTTCCATTTCTGCGACACAATCGAACGATAATTTATCGCAGCCACCCTCACTGCATCCTCCATACTATTCCTTTTACTGGCCTCAAAACTCTGAGCATCTGTGCGAGGTCTGCCCCTCATATTGCCTCCAACACTATGAACCTTGGCCATTACACTCCTTGAAACCTTAATTTCCTTTGCTAAAATTGCTAACTGACATTTGGAGTTACACCACCTTCCAACTTTCATCCTTATCTCTACAATTCCTATTGCCTGACTTGACTTGCAATTTGAAGGAAACAACTAGCCTCACCAATTTTTATTTCTTTCCTTCTCTATTTTCAGTAACTTCATCATCCTAGACGTGTTGAAATTCAATCGTGTGATCCTGTAGGTAGCTTCCCTTTAATTTCCCCATTTGATAGGTCTATACAAAATAATAATTGCTATGTCCCTACTCCATTACATCTCCCCTTGGGATTTTGTACTTCTCCACTCTACTTGTCGCCCTCTCCAATCAATGAGGCGATCGGATGGGAAATCACTTAAGGAAAAAATCTCGTCTCTCTCATCATCAACCATCACCCCTTCCGTATACTATGAACTTGTACCCCTTCTCGTTTCCTAACTAATTGCTACTTGTCTTTCCATAATGAGGGTTATTCATTCATGCCACCAGGTGGGTCATTGTCTTCATTCGGGTCCCCCTGCTCTCCCCTTCCCTATAAACCCGCCTTCTTGGCATGGAATATTCTCACTCCACCAACATTCGACATTCTTCCTTCAATTTACCCTCACACAGTTCCTCCCATGCAACATTGGTTAGTAATTGGGCAGTATCTACCCCTCTTTTCTCCACCTTGTCCGCCAGCATGTTTGTTGAGAGATGAACTAAGGTGAACTCCACACTTTTAAAAAACTCCAGATCTTTCTGAATGTGTTGGGTTAACTGGGCCAAGCATCATTTCTTTGTTACTTTGCTCAACTATGCACCACATTGCAAATGTTGTGCTACTTAGATGGATAACACAAAGTCCCCTTCGATTATCTTGTGCATCATTCCTATTCGAACCATCATTTCCATGCCATGTTCCAGGGCTTGGAATTTTTCTTCATTGTTTGAAGCATGTCCCATGTTGATGAAATATAGTATGCATATTTTTTCTGTCTAGTCCTGAATGACTCCTCTAGCCCCTTCCTTGCCCAGTTTCCTTTTCGACGCCCTGTCAAAGTTTAGTTTCAAGAAACCAATAGTGGGAGCTAGCCACACTGTAGAGCGAAGTTTGATACGACAGTAATTGGGTCAGTGGCTTAGACCACCCATGTATTCCATACCAAAAAATTTCAGAATTCTCGTATCCTGGGAGGATGGTTGTTCCTCTGAGGATTGAGTGGCTCTTCTAATAACTGCCTCCCTAAGGTGATGTCTTATTTCCTCCAAAAGGTTTTCGACTGGAAGATTCTTATCATGGAATATGAATTTCTTGTGCTCCTTCCAACTACCCAGAGGGTGAAACCCAAAATTAAATTTCACGTCATATTCACCGCCTTCTTTTTAGCATATTGCACCTGCCATTTATTTATTGTTTCCTATATTTTGTCCCTGTTTCAATATGTTTGTGTAAAGATGAAGGTAAACCAGTCCCATAGGGTCTCTTTATAGGTGCAAGTGTTTAGTATATGATTAAGTTTGTATTCTTCTTTTTCGCAGGGAAAACACTAAGATGAACCTATAAATCCTCGCTTTATAATATTTCCCAAGTTAGAACCTTCCAGTGTAAAATCAACCACTTAAAAAATTAAATTTTTGGCCCGTGTGGAGCCAACCACACCTTCCTCCATGATGGTTCATTGGAAGCAGTATGTCCCATACGAAGATACACATTGGCTTCCTTAAGGTTGAACTCCTCTCCTTCTTTTTGCCCCCACCTAAGAGGGTCCTGGTCATTATTAAAAAAAAATTGTCTCTTGCTCAACTACTCCTTTAAATTTTGAGTGCCCACATCATTCAGGGTTGGGCATTGAAATATTTTCAGATTCCATCATCTACATTTTTTGTTATCCAGCCCCTGATCCCAAACTTGGTGGACTTCTTTGTACCCTTGGTTTTCTACACTTAATTGGAAGAGACGTCATTCCTCTTTCCTTAACTTTGATTGTTGTTTCCAATCATCTTCCCAAACCATGGCCTCTTTTATGTTTCTTATTTCGCAGAAGCAATGTTGTTATATGATGACACTGTTATTCCATGCCAAATTGAAAATAGTCAACCCCTTGATTGAGCTCGAGAGCCTAACTAGGTATTTTGTTTAGCAATTAGGGGCATGTTTTTATTTCCAAAATTTTTCCCATGGTGTCGACCCCCATTTTAACCATTTTCGCCACAATTTTTCTCCATTTTCTCTATTGGTTAACTCTGGATCTTGAAAACCAAAGCCTCCTGCATATTTTTTTTTACACACAGTGTTCCAATCCATGAGCGACCATTTGTGTTTTTCCTACATCCCTCGCCACAGGAAGTTCCTTTGGACATCCTTTATTTTTTGGAGCACTCCCTTAGGAACATGAAGGATAGATAATTTTATCACTCCTCTCCAACTTTCCAAGGCTGATAATGGAATTTAAGGAAGGTAACCATGGACCAGGCTTTAGGTCAGGTAGCTAGCCCTACCAAGACCAAAGAGGGAAATATCAATGTCACTTTGTAGTCAATGAAATGACTGAATATTTAATGATCTTAGGCTAGGTATATAAGCTCATTAAATAGGGTTTGTTTGATTTTTCTTGTGCTGGATAGGAAATGAAAATTATGAGACTATGGTATAGGGTTTAGGTCAAAATTCAAGGTCAAGTTGCATAGATATGGATGAGGCTAGGTAGGTAGCTTGAAAGCATGCTTAGTTTTTCATTGTGTATAGGATGAAATGAAGGAAAATCTGAATCAGAATTTAGGTGAATTCATTCATTTAGAAAAGCAAAGACATATAATGTAAACCTTGTCACGACAAAGAATGAAAATGCATGATTTTTGTTTATAAACTAACAAGCTAAACACAGAGAATCATATATGTGAAAGAGATTATTATACCATTCAACTTGATAAGATCAACATACAGAGAAATAAAAAATTCTCCAAGGCATACCACAGGAGTCTCAACACAAATTCTGCAACATTGCCTTTGATTTCATTCCATAAGCTTGTACAATAGCTCCACTGCAAAAAACCACTATCCAACCAAAAAAAAAACCAAAGTGGGTCTACTTATAGAAAATATGAACAATGAAACCTCATAGGGTCAAAATACCATCCAAAATGCATCATAATTACATGCGATGATTCATTTCCTAGAATCTAGGGAAGTTAGAAACCATTCCCTCAAATTCAGCTAAAGACTAGGAGTGTGTGTCTCCATGATTAAATTACATGTATCCTCATGATAAGAAGCAAAAATAAAATCAATCACTCCAATTAAAACTCAAAGGACAGCTAAACCTTGAAATTCTTACTTTTTCTAGCTTGAAAAGTGTCCTAAGGGAATCCAATGTAGAAGGATAGTTCTCATTGAGAGAAACTTAGCACCATTTTGCAGAAGCGTAGCATCACTTTGGAGGTGATTTTGAGGGATTTTTAGGGCTCCAAATACACATCTAAAATATATTTCAACTAGACCTGTGTGTCTAATTTATAGAACATCTTGAATTTTGAGAAAAAACCCAGAGGAATGCCTCTTGAAGTTTATTCTCCCAGCCTCACTTCAGAAGCGTAGCACCTAGTAAAAAATAATGGCAGAAGCATAGAAAAATGGTGTTTTTTATTTTTTCTTCAAAACTAGAGCTTGTCATGAAAAACCAGTTCCAGATATGGAATTTACTAACAAAAATTCATCCAAACATATAATTCAATCTTCATTTAGGTGTCCTGAGAAAAATCGTAGCGCCTTGGCACTATGTTTCTGTGAAGGCAAAATTTCTAGATTTTTCAAGAAATTTTATGCAAAAATAGGGCTTAACGATGGATCAATAGCTCTCAAACCATAACCTGTTTTGGAAAACAGAGAGATGTTTTTTTTTTGGCATGTTACGACCAATACCCTCCTCCATTTTTCCAAAATACGTTCCCATTTTCTCAGAATCCATGTTTGAAGTTGATCACTCAAAATTTGCAGAAGCGTAGCGTACTCTAAGCAGAAGCATAGTGCCTACATTGAGAGGGAGTTTGGAGGCCTTACTAGAGGCGTTTGGGGCCAAAGGTGGTATGGTTGGAAATATTATTATTTCTACTACAAAATGAAGTCATTAAGCAAAGCCCTGCTCCCATCCTATGAAAAATTGACTTGAAGACAACATGCTCAAAAGTGAAGAAAATGACTTGGAGCAACTGTGTTTTTGGCATTTCTCTAAAATAATAAAACTTGTGCATAAAATGGAGGAGGTTTTTGTTATTTGGCTTATTATTTATAAAAAAATTCTTTCACTAAACATCATCTCCATTTATTCAAAAACTGATTTTGAAGCAAAATTGTGCCTTTGTGCAATGTAAACCCTAGCAAATGATCATGAAGCTCTAAAAATGATGCCATGGGTCTGAGTTGGATCAAACCTGGAATGATGACCTCCCTTATGGGCTTTTATATTCTCACTCCATGGTTTTTTTTAGCAAGATAATACCCTAGCTAGATTAAATGGGTAGGGGAGGTGTAGAATTAGGAAAACAGGGGATAGTGGTAGGGTGTATTTAGGGGAAAAAATGGGGTAGAAGGAGGCTAGGGAAAAATAACTAAAAACATAAGGATATAGGGTGATGAATTGGAAACAGGATGCATGTGAAATTTCTGGAATGGGTATTAGGAAGCTGCGCAAAAGTTAAAAAGATAGAGTTTTCCTAGTTTCCTTGCAAAAGCCTAGTGAAAACTAGGGTTTGAGTGAAAATGAAATCTATGAGAGGTATGGGTGATAGATAATGATTTGATTAGGCATATGTATGATTTAATCATGATGTATGAGGTTTTTATATGATTAAATTATTGTTTTACCAATTGAAGCAAGATAAAAATAAATGAAACGAAAAATGTAGTTGAAAACCCTAGAAGAGGGAATCCACCTTTTTCTAAATAAAATGAGTTGAATGAAAGGTGAGGGATGATCACTTACTAACTTGGAAGCCTCTGAAACTTGAAAAATGATGAACTGTCCCTTCTGATTGTCTCTTGGAGCTTGAAAGGAAAAAACGTAGCGCATTTCCAATCTTTGGATGGTTGTCAAGAGTTGTGAGCATGAGAGAGGAGCTCTTTTGACCATGTAGCATACTTCTTTGAGAAAAGAAAAATTTCCTTTATTTATTTCCCTATATTTTCTAAATTCCAATTTAAATGATATGTATGGTGAAAATTACAACTTTCTCGCCTTCTTTTATGACATGATTGGACATTGTGGTGGCGAAGAAAAAGAGACCTAGACCCCAACCTAGATGGAGGTGTGGTGATTGATCTAAGACCCAAGGTGATCATGGATGACATGACCTTAAAATGGTGATGAACATGAATGGAATGAATGGAGTATCATTCAGACCTAGATAACATTTGAGTGAACAAAATTTGATTTGAGAATTGGGTCGAAAGCATGAAATTTTGACCTAGGACCACTACTAAGCAAATCTAAAAGAGTACATTTGATCACTAAATATTTGGACACTAACATTTCCTCTAGCTAGGGATGGTAGCTCTTCAAGAGGTGTCAAGAACACCGTAGACCGAGTAGCCTCATCCATTTGGAAATGGAGTCAAAAATAGAAATTGAAAAACTTCGACAAACTCAAATGACTAACTAAAAAAGAAAATGACTTTGACTCAAAAGCTGACTTGACTACTTACTGAACATACTTATGGTAGTAGACCATCGATATATTAGGGCCTTCGCCTTAGGCTTGAAATCCTGATGATAAACTCAAAGTTTCCACTGAAAATCTTCTCATGATCCATAAATACAAAAGGATTCATCTTCCCACATGGCTACAAAAAAATGACCAAAGGATCATGAATAACATGCAACATAAGCTTTTCTGGATGACTTAAAACAAGAAAAAAAAACCCCTTCTAAACTGTTGGTTTCTCTATGTGCTGAAACTAATCACCTTCATCAATGAATGCTACAACATCAACCTTCATTACTGGATGTAACAAACTAGAAATAGTGTCTTCAATAATATCAGGATAAAGGGAATTTTGTTCTTTAAAATATGAGTTTGAAGTAGCCATATTATAAAAATAAATAATGTGCACATCCATAGGATCTGAGACAAACTCCTCTTCTTCAACAGACTATTCAATTTTTGAACATGGAGGAATATCATCATCTGAAAAAGGCTCTAAAACAACCTCTTATTTTTGACTGCTTTCCTGCAACTTATGATGGTCAATTTGAAGCCTAGCATCTTCAAAATATGAAGGTACATGTATCTCTCTTTCAGAAAATGGATTCAGGAGTAATTCTTCATGTGAATCTGAATTAAGAGTTTCTAAAGTAGAAGATTCATTAGATATTTTCAAAATATTAACTTTAATGGACTCTCCAATAACTGGTACAACAAGATGAAATTTTGTGTCACATAACCCTTTAATCCCATCATCTTGGGCTGCATTATCATGCTGCTGAAAGTAATAATTTTAAAAAGGATTGTTAATCTGCTTTTCCTTGACCATTAACCCAGAAGATGAATAAACCAATGGATTGTCTATTTCCTTTTCTTGTTTAAAATATTTATCATACTCCTGATCATGAAAATATGGACAAGGCTATAAAACTTTGTTAGCTTCATGGGATATAACTTGATTGTCAAGATGCACATATATTTCATCCTCAAGCAAAGAAGGAGTTGATGCATGGTGTGAATGCTCCTTTGTATCAAGGAAACTAATCTATGTTATTTTTTGTTGAGAAGAAAATCCATGAAGGGCCTCTATGATCTCGTATTCCAAACACTTTTCATCACCAAAATCTCTTCAAGGTATTGAATGAAAACATCACAAGGTTCACAAAAATCTTTGAACAACAAGAATGAATGGCGAGACTTTCCATAAAACTTAAAGAATGTTGTGTGGAAATATTTAAGAGAGAATAAGCTACCTGGCTTCAACCCTTCATACCATGATCTTTATTTCCCTTCTAGGTTAGCCATAAAAATTTTCATCAAACAATCCTCATGAAACCTAATCCCAAGCTTATGTATATGCCAATGAAATTTTATCAGATGCAGAATAGCCTCACCCTTGTTTCCATCTATGAATTTGGGCAGATAATTTTTCCAATCTATGCAAGGGATTCGATTTGGAAAACCACGAATATGAGCACGATTCGTAGGGGCATACCTTATAGCAGTTGAATCCCTCTTGAAAACAATGGTCACTAAAAATTTCTTAAAGCTACTGAATTTTGAATAGTGGAATTGCCATGAAAAATCTGAACCTTTGGATTATTTGACACTCGAGTCTCCAGGTGAAATATGAACAACCTTTCTTCTACCTGACCATTTTTCACCATCAACAATCAGAGCTAATCTTTGTCATTATTTCCTAGGAAATATTTAACCTTCGCTTCCTGAAAACGATGCCAAAAATGTTATCACTCCCCCCAGCTTTCCAAGGCTGAGAGTGGAATTGAAGGAAGGTAACCATAGACCAGGCTTTAGGTCAGGTAGCTAGCACTACTAGGACTGGAGAGTGCTCTCTCAATGTCACTTTGCAGTCAATGAAATGATTGAATATCTAATGATCTTAGGCTAGGTATATAAGCTCAGTAAATAGGTTTTCTTTTTTATGTTTCTTGTGTTGGATAGGAAATGAGAATTCAGAGACTATGGTATGAGGTTTAGGTCAAAATTCAAGGTCAAGTTGTAGAGATATGGATGAGGTAAGTTAAGTGTATTGAAATAATGCTTAACTTTTTAGTTTGTATAGGATGAAATGAAGGAAAATATAAATGAGCATTTAGCTTAATTCATCCATTTAGAATAAGAGAGACATATAATGTAAAACTTGTTAAAACAGAGCATGAAAAGGCATGATTTATGCTTATAAACTAACAAGATAAACACATAGAAAAATATATGTGAAAGAGGGTATTATGTCATTAAACTTGATCAGATAAAAATAAAGAGAAAGAAAAAATTCTCCAAGGCGTATATACCATGGGAGTATCAACACCAATTTTGCAACATTGTCTTTGATTTCATTCCATAAGCTTGTACAATAGCTCCACTGTAAAAAACCACTATCCAACACAAAAAGGATTAAAGTGGGTATACTTATAGAAAATATGAACAATGAAAACTCATAGGGTCGAAATCCCATCCAAAATACATCATAATTACATAAGATGAGTCACTTCCTATAATCTAGGGAAGTTAGAAACCATTCCCTCAAATTCAGCTAAAGAATAGCAGTGTGTGTATCCCACATTAAATTACATGTCTTCTCATGATAAGAAGCAAAAAAAAAAACTCGATCACTCCAATGAAATCTCAAAGGACAACTGCACCTCAAAATTATTAATTTTTCTAGCTTGAAAAGTGTCCTGAGGGAATCCAATGTAGAAGCGTAGCGCATGTTGACAGAAACATAGCACCATTTTGCAGAACCATAGTGCCAATTTGGAGGTGATTTTGAGGGACTTTTAGGGCTCCAAATCAAAGTATAAAATATATGTCAACTAGCCCTTTGTGTATAGTTTCCGGAACATCTTGAATTTTGAGAAAAAGCATATAGGAAGGCCTCCAAAATTTGATTCTCCCAACCTCACTCGAGAAGTGTAGCACCTAGTCAAAAACACTGGCAGAAGCATAGAAAATGGTGGTTTTTGGAATTTTATTCAAAATTAGAGCTTTTCATGCAAAAAAATTTCTAGATATGGAATTGACTAATCAAAATTCATCCAACCATATAAGCTAATATTCATTTAGGTGTCCTGAGAAAAAGCATAGCGCCTTGGTGCTACGTTTCTGTGAAGGTATAATTTCCAGATTTTTTAATATTTTTTTTTTAAACATAGGACTTAACGATGGATCAATATCTCTGAAACCATAACGTTTTTTTCACAAAGGAGAGAGCTTTTTGTTTTTTGGAATGTTATGAACAACAACATCCTCCATTTTTCTGAAACAATTTCCCATTTTCTCAAAATACAAGTTTGAAGTTGATCATACAAAGTTTGTAGAAGCATAGCACACTTTGAGTGGAAGCATAGTGCCTAATTTGAGAGGGAATTTGGAGGACTTCCAAATGGATTTTGGGACTATAGGTGGTATTTTTTTAAATCTTAGGATGGCCTCTACAAAATAGAGTCATCAATTACTGCAAACCCCTGCTCCAAACTCCTAAAACATTGAGTTGAAGACAACATATTCAAAAGTGCAGTAAATGACCTAGAGCAATTGTATTTTTGAATTTCTCTCAAATAATAACACCTGTGCATAAACTGAAGGAGGTTTTTGTTATTTGGCCTATTATTGACAAAACCTGCTTTCAATTTTGGAAATTCATCTTCATTTCTTTAGAGAATGATTTTGAATAAAAATTCTCTCTATGTGCAATGTAAACCCTAACAAATGATCACAAAGCTCTAAAAATGAGGCCATGGGTCTAAGTTGGTTCAAACCTAGAATTATGACCTCTCTTATGGGCTTTTCTCTTCTCCCTCCATGGTTTTTTTCATCAAGATAAAACCCTAGCTAGATGAAATGGGTAGGGGTAGTGTCGAATTAGGAAAATAAGGGATATTGGTAAGGTGTTTTTAGTGGCAGAAGCATGGTAGAAGGAGGCTAGGGAAAAATCCCTAAAAATTTGAGGAGATAGGGTGATGATTTTGAAATATGGTACACGTGAAATTTATGGAAATGGGTATGATGAAGGTTCCCAAAAGGTAAAAACATGAAGTTTTCCTAGTTTCCTTGCAAAAACATAGTGAAAACTATGGTTTGAGTGAAAATGATATCTATGAGAGTTATGAGTGAAAGGTAATGATTTGATAAGGCATATGGATGATGTAAGGATGATGTATGATGGTTTTATATGACGAAATTATGGTTTTACCAATTGAAGCAAGATAAACATCCATGAAACAAAAAATGTAGTTAAAAACACTAGAAGAGGGAATCCACCTTTTGCTAAAGAAATTGATTTGAATGGAAGGTGAGGGATGATCACTTACTCCATTGGAAGCCTCTAAAAATTGAGCAATGATGAACTGGCCCTTATAATGGTTTCTCGGAGCTTTTAAGGAAAAAATGTAGCAAATTCGAAATCTTTGGACGGATGTGGAGAGTTGTGAGCATGAGAGAGGAGCTCTTTTGACCATCTAGAATACCTCTTTGAGAGAACAAAAAATTCATTTTCTTATTTCCATATATTTGCTAACTCCTAATGTAAATGATATGTATGGTGAAAACACAATTTTTTCGCCTTCTTTTAGGACATGATTGGACATTGTGGTGGAAAAAAAAAGAGACCTAGACCCTGACATAGATGGAGGTGTGGTGACTGATCTAAGACCCTAGGTGATAATGGATGACATGACCTTGAAATGATGATGACCATTAATGGAGTGAAGGGAGTATAATTCAGACATAGACAACATTTCAGTGAACAAAATTTTATTTGAGAATTGGTTCAAAAGCATGAAATTTTGGCCTAGGACCGCTACTAAGAAAATATGAAAGAGTACATTTGATCACTGAAAATTAGGAAAGTAACTCATACCATGTATTCTGGGATAGCCTAAAGTACCACCTTTGTTAGGACTAGCCAAACAACCAATTTCAAGGTTCTCACTATCTGTTGTTTAACCATGTCCTCAAGGTTTGAGATAACTTTTTCCCAATTGGACTTCTTCTAGGCTTCAACCATTAGGGGGCAGGGTGGTCACTACGTACTTTGATGGGAGGGATTTACTTTAGAACCCTAATATAGCCATTAAATTTCTTTGGATAATAACATGGGTGTTACAAGAAAAAATCATGTACTTAGACTGATTAATCTCCATACCTGAAGTAGATATAAAGGTGTCCAGGATTAATTTGAATGAATGACCTCCTTAACCATTGGAATTCCATGAAGCATGGTATCATCGACAAAATATTGATGCATTTTTTCTTGACCTTCCTCATGTAGCTTAAGTCCCTTTATATCCCCTTATCCGTTTTCCACAGTGATCACCCTCCCTAGGCCTTCCATCATTATGATAATAAAAAAGGGTGACACGGGGTCCCCTTATTGTATACCTCTAGATTGGAAGAAATTTTTTGCCAAGGCTCCATTAAGGAATATTGAAAAACCGGGGCATGATACCAGGGCCATAACCCAACTGATCCATCGCTCATCAAAACCAAAAACCCCTAGTACTGATTTCATATAATCCTAGCTAATATTATCATACACCTTTGAAAAATATAGTTGAATAATCATACCTACCTTTTTCTGGGTCTTCAGCAAGTTAGCTATATCATGCACATAAATCACGTTTTGTCTCCCCTCAACAAACCTAGACTATTAGGCTGATATTAGACATGGAATAATTGTTTCATCTTATTATATGCTACTTTCGATATGGTCTTGTAGAACGCATTACATAGGCTATTATCTTAAATTTCTCTAGAGTGATGGCCCTTTCTTCCTTCAGAATGAGGGCGATAAAATTTGAATTTAAGGTTTTCAGAATAATTGTTGAATCTTATGAATTTGAAACTACGTCATCGATATATTTTTTAAATACATCCCAACATGCTTTAAATAAATCAATAGTAAAGCCATTCGACCTTGGGGATTTTCCATTGGACATTTCATTCACAACCTAGGCCACTTATTCGATGGAGATCGATTTATTCATATTCTTATTGTGTTCCTTTGTGATCGGCGTAGGGATATGCTTAAAAATCATTTGGATATTCTCTCGTCTATCCACTAGAGGCACCTTTGATATTTTTTGGAAGTATTGAACCAGGACTTTCTCAAAATCATAATGTTCTTCGTAGGAATTCCCCCTTTCATCCTTGATTCTTAGAATTTGATTGGAATTTATATGTTCAATCATTGAGCAGTGAAAGAACTTCGTGTTCTTCTCACTCTCCCCAAGTTGTAACACGCGCAACTTGTGTCTCCATAGAATTTCCTCCTATATGCATTTTTCCTCCCACTTCTTGAGTAGCTCCATCTCCTATTTTTTGCATTCATTCGAGTAACCTTCTGTGATCAACTTATTTTGTAATGTTTCCATATTTTGTTGCAATTCCTTTTTTTTTTCTTATATGTTGTTACCAAATTCTAACTTGTTCCTCTCCTTTAGTTTCAATTTGATATATTTTAACATTTCTTATAAAATGTACATCTTGGAGCGTGAAACTGAGATCTTTTCACCCCACCATCTTTTAATATTCTCCATAAAGGAATGGTGATCCATTTAGAAGGCCCTGAATCTAAATGTTTTATTTTTTGGGGTTCCTAACATCATGACCATTAATATCACTGGCTTGTGATCTGATCCTCCATAGGGAAGGATATTTTTTCCATGTTTATCCCTCGCATAAGAAAATCCTCCAAAATTAAAAACTTGTCAATTCTAGATTCAAATTGATGTTGCCCTTCGTTCTTATTATTCCATGTAAAGAAACCATTGGAAGTTTCCATGTCAATAAGGTTGACATCCTTAATGAATTTCTTGAAAGCTTCAACGTCTCTATCTATGTGCCTTTTCCCCCCCTTCTTCTCTGATACAGAGGTTATCACGTTGAATTCACCCCCAAGAAGCTAAGGGAGGTGACATTTCCTAGTTCGTATCTCTCTCAAATATTATAGGAGTTTGATATTATCCTCTATTATTTGACGCCCATAAACATGCATAACCATAAGAGATCCTAGAGTCTCTATAACATGAATTTCCAACGATAAATAGGACCTCATTGCTTTTGCATCAACTAATATCAAAGGTTGGGGGTTCGAGAAAATTTCCAGTCCCCCTACAGACCCATGCACTACGACCTCCATTATGTCAAAGCTATTCCCCAATTTATTACTTAATTCCTTGATTTTATCTGCAGAACACTTTTTTTCTTGCAAGAAAATAAGGTATGGTTATTCCATTTTGATATTATTCTTAAGAAATATTTGTTTCCTAAGGCTACTTATGCCTCTTATATTCCATGTTAAAACCTTCATAATTTAATGATGATTAAGGGGTTCTGAGCTTAATGCTCTCATCTTACTTGAATTAATTAGCATGCTTCCTAGCTCCTAGAGGGAAACACTATTTGAATTCCTCCCTCTTGTTTGATGGTTGTGTCATGGTGCCAAGACCATCTGAGATCCCGTTGCTTTTCATCCCATCTCAATTATTCCTTGATGTGACCTTTTGTTACCTCTTATTTTTGTTTCTTCTCTCATCAAGTAGAGATACTTGATTCTATCCATTCGATCATCGGGGATGGCCTCTAGTCCCTATTTTCTCACTTGTTCCACCATATTCGGTGGTTGATTCCCTCTCTTTCTACTATCTCCTGCAATTGTGGGTCCTCTGTTACTACCTTGCTTAGGGTGATCTCTGCATATCCTACAAAATCCTTTGATAGATATCGGATATCTGCTTTCTGCCCAATATCTTTTGTTAGTTGTAACATTTCTTCTTATTTTCCTTTGTATTACTTCTCATTTTTCTCTTCTTCAACACTGTGACTCTCTGGGTTCTCTTCTGATAAGATTTCAAAGATATTTGTCTCTACTTTTCTTCCTCCCTAGTTTCTTCGTTGTTTTCTTCTATTTTCCATTCCCCTTGGGCTAGGTCTTACAAACCTATCTTCATCTTTTCATTTGGATTATTTTCCTTGATATTTCACTTTAATCAAAGGAAAATCCTAGATAAGGTGGCCATCTTCATGTCATATTTTGCATCTAGGAATAATATGCTCATAGTCCACATATTGTAACCATATTTCATCCCTAAAATCTAGTTTAAATTCTTAAGACAAGGCTCTAAAGACATCCAGTTCCACACATATTTTTTCATATGTTGTACATCTTCCTTGTAGCATTTCCTATGATATTTAAATAAACTTCCCCAATGTATATCCTATCATTTTTAGGATTGAAGATAGCCAATAATTGAGAGGTAGGGAGTACAAACTAATGAAAACTAGGACTTTGGTAAAGGTATCATTCTTTTGGGTAACATTCTCCATTCATGGTTGCATGTATTAGGCAGTTGATGCAAAAAGTGGGGACCACTATCAAAGATTTAGTATCTACCCTCCATATTTGAAAATACCATTGTAAAAAATCCCTTGGAACATAGATGCAACTATATCTTACCTCTTGGTTTCCAATGATGTTTAATCTGATCACATGAGGCTTTTCCTGTTGTCAAAAGGCCCATAACCTTGCATATAATAGCGTATGATCTCATGCGATCCCTAAAGGCATGTATCTCGAAATCAACGATTAGTGTCGTTGGGATCACTGTTGTTTTGGGCTTACACGACCTCATAGATCCTTTTGAATTTCGATACTACTACTGGTCTATATGATTCCCTGACATTATTCTGTCCTCATCTCTTTTGTGACCACTCCCACATACTCGAGTCGTACCTTGGGAATTCCCTGAAACACCTTCTGTTGGGACCCTAAATCCTACCTTGAACCCCTTCTCCTTGTTCATTACCACATTCTGATAGGAGGGAGACCCACTCCCTCCCCCTCTCAAATCCATATGTGTCAAACTCTAGGCACACCTGCTCAGAAGCACTCGCTCCTCCTGAGAATAACACTTAGTATTAATTATTATAATGTTATATATATATATATATATATATATATATATATATATATATATATATATATATATATATATATATATATATATATATATATATATATATATAGAATTTGGATTTAAATTAAGTAGGAATAAATTAGAATTTATATTGAAAAATAATTAATTTTAATATTTGGAAATCGGAAGGTTATTTTTGATAAAATAAATTATAAAATTTTAGATTAAGAAATTCCAAACTTATTGTATATTAATATAAAAAATACTGATTATAATTTTTCTTTTTCACAATCATTATAGCTTGACGTTCATGGGTTTGAGGGTTTCATAACAGATCATATCTAAGTGGCAATGTCAAACATAGGGGGTTTGGTGTTTATGGACCCCCACTCACTCTTTCTCCCAAAATAGAGGATTTTAACAATGTGGTTTTGAATGGCCCCAAATATCACAAGGCTAAGCCATCTGGATTCATTGATAAATTGGAGGAAATCCCTAATGTTGAATTATTTCCCCCATAGACTATATCACAAGCTATGCAACTAGCGGAGAGAGGTTTAGTAGTGTAATATATGCAGATCTATCCCTCACAACGTTCAGTAAAAATTTGGGTGTAGAAGAACTAGAAACCAATGATCAAGGGAGAAGTCATAGCTTCATTCTACAGAAAACGTTTTTATACCTTTTTCTTCGAGAAAAAAGTGGATCGGAACCTAATTTTTTTCAATGGTACGTACTTCATGGTAGGTCAAGGGTTATATATGGACTATTGGAGCCCATATTTTAAGCTTGAAAGCATTTTTCCCTTTACATTCACTGGTTCGATAAAGATTCCATTCCTCCGATTACATTGTTGGAACAAGAATATATTTCAGAGAATTGACAATGCTCTTAGGAATTACATCGATTGAATTAATCCACAAGATGGGTTATTTTCATTTTCTAGAATATGTGTGGAGGTTAAATTTGAAAAAGGGTTACTTGTAGCCATAAATATGGACCTAGATCACTGGTCTCACATCGATCAAGTGGATTATAACTTGTTACCCTTCAAATGCAAGGTGTTTCATGAGCGTGGCTAATTTCTAAGGAATTGAAAAAAAACAACAATAGGAACTATCCAAACCAATAGAGAAAGGGGACCAATGGAAATAACAAAAGAGATGAAGGGCTCTAGCTAGAAAAAATAGATAACCATAATAGAAAAGGATTTTGGACAAGGGAAGAGGGCTAGCATATGCCAAATTTGGAGGCCAATCTAAAGGAGATGGATTAAGCCATTCTAACACACATAGGATGACTAATAATTCCTTTGATGCATTAACCTTGGTAAATGAGGAAGGGTGAATTCCATCTTCTCCCAAAGCGTTAGGTCCTCCTTTGGTAGTAGAAATCCTAGTCAAAAAAATGGATGAGAATCTGCCTCGATTGGTAGAAGCCCCAAATTTGGGCCAACAATAGAAGGATTCCTCTTCTGAGGAAGAAGAATTTATCTCATGAATAAATATGAAAATAAGACCCTATATAAAAATTTATGCTAATGAGAAATAAAAGGTGGAAAAAGAAGAGGAATAAGAAATAATTCTAAGAAAGGAAGGAAGGAAGAAAAAAAGGAGATAAGAACTGAAAAAGTATAAAAAGACAAGGATTTGGGCCATCAATCTACTCTAGACCAAGGGTTGAAATAACTTAGAAACACAAGGGAAGGATACAATGCAGCCCCAACACAGGGTGCTACACATACAAGTAGTAAGTAATGAAATTTATCTCTTGGAATTGCAGGGCACTTGGATCAGAAACGATAATGATGAAACTAAGATCTATAATAAAAAAATAAATACTTTCACTCATATTTCTCCATGAGACTAAAATGGAGGGTGAATAAATCCTCTGAAATAAACATAAAGTTTGGAAAAATAGAATAGTCTTGGTAGTGAGTTTGTGGGTTTCCTTTATGGGTGTCTACACTCTCGCGAATCAATCAAATTTATAATTCCTGGACTTCCCCAACACACAATGGCTGGAAAACAAATTCCTCCACATTATATTGAATAAGGATGTTCTATAATAAATATGCATATGATGATACATTTTAGGGAGAAACCTAACTATTGGTCCTCATTATCCAATTTGGAGAACTCCCCATTGTGTTTGAATTGTATTATTCATAAATACCTTAATACAAATTTATTCAAATGGAAGAGGAAAATGGGGTCCTTGGTTCATGATTAATCTCATGAATCTATGGAGGATTTAATAAAAAATCTTAATGTACTAGATGTTAAACCCATATCCAAAAAATTTACATGGAATGACAAATGGATAGGTCTGGACCATACCACTTCTAGTTTGGATCAATTCCTTATCTTACATTATTTCTTATCTAGAAATATGTTGGCATATTCACATATCCTTCCATGGAACGATTCTTATCTTTTCCCATTATCATTGGTTTCTCATGTGCAAAGGAAAACAATTCATTCTGACTTCACTCTAATCGTCTCAAAATTAATAAATATGGATTTAGAAGTTTGGTGGCTTCCATATGGAGCATGTGGGTCCAAGGAAGCCCAATCGGAATTTTGGGAAAAAAATTCTTAAATAAGATATAAAGCATTGGGCCCAAGCCTAGTGTGAATAAAGGAAGGAAAAAATACAAATATTGCATGGAAAAATGGATTCCCTTCATTCCAAATTTGAAGATGAGTTGGTAACCTATAGGGTGCTACAAGAAGAAAAACAAACTTTCATTATTCTTCATATTACCATCCAAGAAGAAGAAGAAGAAGAATGGTGTTTGAAATCAAGAAGAACTTGGATAACAATTGGAAATATGAACACCTAATTCTTTCATAAACAATCAAAGAACATGATTTAGAAGAAAAACATCAAGGAACTTCTAGTCCAAGGTAGCAAAGTCATGAATATAAAAAAACTTAAAGCATAATCTATCAATCACTTCACCATCAGCCTTAGTGGAAATGATATTTTGTTGGAGCAGGTTTCGAAGGTTCTTATTTCATAAGACAATGATCAAATTATTTAAAATATCTCAATGGAGGAAGTTCATCAATTGGTGTTAGCATTTCATTGAGATAAAGCCCCAAGCCTAGAAAGATTCTTAACACACTTCTACCATTAATTTTGGGAGGCAATTAAATTTGATATTTTGAGATTGATAGACTATCTATTTAAAAATTATGGCATAGGAGGAGGAATCAATTCTTCCTTTTTGACCTTGGTGCCTAAAAAGGGAAGGGAAGTTTGGTTTTTTCGTGCTACTCAGGAATTGCACTAAGGGTGCACTCTATCTCCCTTCTTATATATTTTGATGGTAGACTCCCTTAGTCAAAGACTTGAATACAAAATATTATAAGCACAACTTCCTCGAATAAGGTTTTCCATAGGGGTAAAAAGCACTAATCAGTTCAGTTTGCAAATGACGTGCAAATGCAACACATCTTTTTGGTGGGGATTCAACTATAATCGTAAGAAGATTCAATAAATCCTTGGAAATGTTTTTGGAAGTGTGAGGGGGGGAACTAATGTAGGTAATTCAAATATATTATGTTTGAATGTGTCCACTAGAAGGAAAATACAAATCAAAATAATTTTTGGATTCTCTCTATTTGAAAAGTTGGAAGAATTTAAGTACCTGTGCATACCTATTTTCTTAAATTATGATTCACAACTTGCTTGGGATAGTGTGTTGGCCAAGTTTAAACACACACACACACACATATATTGGGAGGAAGGTAGCTAAATTTAGTAGGGTGGATCGTGTTGATTAAATTGGTGTTGGATTCTCTTCCTCTATATAATTTCTCAACACTACATTCCCCACAAAGCATCCTTACTTTAATGGTGACAAAGATTCAAAAGATTCAATGGGAAGGAGGTCAAAAGAACATTAAAAAAAAAAAAATCACTTGCTAAAGTGGGAAACTTTTAAGCACCAAAAACATCATGGTGGCCACGACATCAAAGATCCATCTTTGATAAATTAGGCTATCGAAGCTAAGTTGGTTTGGAGAGTCATAATATGAAAGGGATGATTGTGGAAATAAATAATAAAATAAAAATATTTGGGATCATATTAGGTCCATAGTCTTAATCTCATTCAAGCCTCAAAAGGAGGCTCAACAATATGGAGACTCCTCACTTCCACAACCCCCTTGATTACCTCTTAATATTATTGGGATCCTACAAATGGGAAAGAAATTGATTTATGGAGAGATAAAAATATGGGTAGAAAACCATTGGACGAACATCCAGAGTTTCTCCCTCTTAGGGAATACTTCAACAGTCGAGTTAATTTTTTTTGGCCGATATCTCTAATTATAGTGAGTATGGGTAAGGGATAGGTTGGAATTTTCATGGAATTCTGAGCCAAATTCAAAATGTGGTAACCTATATGATAGAAAATTTGACTGGCATCCAAAAGTGAATTTTTTTTTCTCGTTACTACCACACACGAAGTTATAAAAAACACACAACCTAAGGAAGCGAGAAAGACTTCTTTACGGGGGCCCCAAACCCCTTTACCTGGTAATACTCTGTGAATTACTTCTTTGAGCATCTTCATGCATGAACTGATATATTATGTAGCCCACATCTATTGGAATGGGTGGGGACTAGCGACGGAAGACATACCTGTACGCAGATAGTTAGGACCCATAGGAGAAGCCATTAAATGAAAGTTCTGACTAAAATAGCAGGGAGTTTGGGGGTTGAATATTTCTCTACGAAGAGAGTGTCAAGAGGAACCTAGATGTGCAAAATGCAATGGATACCTAGATGCCTACAAACAACATGAGGAACCCATACAATATTGCTTCCTCGAATTGTGCCTACAAAAAATAAGTGTAGGCGAAAGAAACAAGGCCAATCACAAGAAGGTTGAATGGCCTTTGAATCTTTGTGGTTATTTATGAAATTAATATCTCATATTTTATCTAAATTTGAAAAATCTTTATTCTTGGAAATATCAGTAATATTGA
The DNA here is from genome assembly GCA_034641835.2 of Pinus albicaulis. Classification (NCBI taxonomy): domain Eukaryota; kingdom Viridiplantae; phylum Streptophyta; class Pinopsida; order Pinales; family Pinaceae; genus Pinus; species Pinus albicaulis. Next base: position 593,009,222 of record CM076570.1, read on the forward strand.
GAGTGGGGGGTGGATCAATATTTATCACCTTTAGAAATTTTTACTTCACAAATAGTAACAGATTAATATGTAATATATCAACAACATGAGAACATAAAACATACATGGAAACTTATTTATGTAGTTTCAATTTATTTACAAGCTACAACTTGAAGGAGGCTACCACCCCCTTGTTTACCAACTCCCATTTCAAGGAGGTGACAACCTCCTAAAAGAAGCTACTACTTCCTATACTATCACCACCTTGCCACCCTTGAGAAAAAAATCAGAAGAAGATAATGTGGCTCTTGTACCATGGACAATGAACCACTTACGATTGACCAAACTTCTTAACTTACACAAAATAAATATCTGGTACATACCTTAGATGTCATATCAATTACAAGAAACTAGATCATACCAAAGTAATGGATAACCTTGATCTTTCTCATTGAGATTTAACTTCAAGTATGCTCTATATTTTGTCTTTTCACTAAGTTTTATTAAGCCTCACAACTACTGCATCAAATTTTTCCTTATCTACCTCCAAATAGGCCTAAAAAATCTTCAAAATAATCCTCTTTCTGCTCTTTTTTGTATCTATCCCTATCCCTTCTCTATAACCCTCACTTGGCCTCAAGTATCCCTACTTCTATGTCCTAAACGTGGCCTAATTTGGCCTCCCTGCAGCTTGTAACAAGCCTAAATTTTGGCCTCATTTGTGATTTTTTATAGGAGTATATTCAAATTTACTATTCATCCCTCATTGGCCTTAAACCACCTCATAAAATTTTGATCTATTCCAATGAATTCCCCAAAGAAAAAGTAAACCATAAATAGGCTCATAAATTCAATCCTTTTAGCCTTGATCAGTGCTCTTCATGTCACAAAAATTCTCCTTCATTCCTCCTTTTGTGTCTAGACCCCCTTTAGTGAATTTAGAGCTATTTGTTGCTTGTATTGACAACTTTAAGCTTCCATGGCTATGCTATATATTAATTGGAGGGATCCCTGTTTTAGGGCTAACCTAAACTAAATATAAAAATTTCCCTTTTAAAAACGATGTATATTTATAGGGTTGAGTTGAACCAATTAGGGTAAACTTGGATACAAATTAATTATTTTGAATTTAAACATGAGGAGGAATTCCTTGTTTACAATGGAGGCCAACTTCTCAATTATTTAATGGATCATCTTGATTAGGATTTAGACCATAAATATCTTCTTTCTATCATGAATTTTAGGTGCGGTCAAACCTACTCAATTTTGGGGTAGATTATGACAAAATAAGATTCTCTCTCCAACCAAGAGACCCACAAAGAAAAAAACCTATCAAATTAAATGGTGTGAAGAGGGAAACCAAGATTCAATGGTATTTCATTCAAGTTCACAACCTTTTGAAAAAATACAAGTGTTTCTTCCAACTCATCAATATCCCCATTCACCCTTTGACATTAATGACACTTTTTTCCAACAATCTCCCCCTTTTTCATTGACGTCAATATCCATTCTCCCTCTATATCCATGCTTCACTTCCTTTCTATCCCCCTTTGAATTCAATGGAAAAGGGTGACTTGTTTTGTTGGGGATGTTCCCCTTGAGCATATGACACTCAACAAAACCTCTTTCTTCTTCCCTTCTTTCCTGTCCCTAAGGTTTTTTTTCTTGGCTGCAATTTACATTCGCACTTGTTGGTCTAGGATGTAAAATTTGTTTGGTCTTCTTGTAGTTGTTGAAACTAATATTCCAGAGTCTTCTTCTCTCATATCATAGTTCTGGAAGTCAAACAAGAGATTATACCCTTGATCACACGTTTTTCTGACACTTAGAAGGTTGTGCTTCAAATTCTCAACCAACAAAGCATTTGTTGTTTTTACGTGTTCCCTTCCAATATTTACTACACATTTTCTAGGTATCTTGATGGAGGAGTTATCTCCAAATGCAATGTTGTAACATTTTCTCTTTAGTCTAATAAATTTGTTTTGATCTAATTTCATATGTGTCCAACACCTAGTCTCTATGTAACATTCATCTTCTTTATATTGAATGATGAATACGAGATTTCAATATTCCTTCTTTTTATTTCCCCATATCATATTTGGCTTCTCTATCTTTATGATTTGAGTATTTTATTTTATATGTATGTAATTTTGTGCCTTATGACAAAAATTATTTCACTTGTAGCAACCAATGTTATGGTTCATGAGTGGTTCAAATGGATTGTAGTTCTTGATAGTAGATCCATGAACATTTCCTGATCTATGGTCATTTCTTACAAATCCATAATCAGTCCTGCTTCTTGCATAATTACATCTTGCATTTATTTTTCAATGAATTGCTTTATGCCCAAAATTTCCACAAGAGTAAAAATTACTAGGAAGACTAATTTCTTACCTGGGAAAGCAATATTTCCATGATGATCTTTGGAAATTGTTTTTCTTTGGAGGAGGTTTAAGCCATTGTTGATTTTTGTGCTTGAATTAAATCTATTTTTCTCTATCATGAGTTTTCTAGGGAATATCAACATAGATCAAATCCAAATGTTACGAACCAGGTCCTCATTGTGGTTCAATTAAGTCTATATCTATGACTTCATTTTTGTTTCAAACATGAGCTCATTCATGGGCAAGAGAAGAATCTCATTATTGCTTATTAACATAATGTAATTCTCATCACTCTTTGCAGCCATGGAAACTCCTACTCTAAGATCACAAAATGGTGAAACGTAGCGAATTTCACCACATATTTGATGAATTCCTCTAATATACATTTAATATTCTCTATCCAAATGGTAAAATTACCATGCATTTGATCTTCTTCCAAAATTCTTACAACCATTGGTTTAATATCCAAACCTACAACATCGTTCACTCTTCACCTTGTCACTGGTGCAACTTGTGATGCCTTACCCAAACAAGCACTCAACAATGGTGCAATAAGCTTACCCATAAATTATTTCCTCTCCCCACATGGCTTCCAAGATATAATATTTCATAATATTTCAATTTTTCCATGTGATATGATAGGAATATTTATGGATTTCTTTACCCAACAAACAAGGAAGATATCATTAATTATGTCAATGGTGGCCCCTAGCCACTTAATTGACATTGCTAGAATGTTTTAAATCTCTAGTGAAATAATATAGCTCACAGTCACCATAAATCATATCTACAAGCTTGAGCTCTCACGTGAGCTAAAAAAACCTCACATGCAGGTCATACAAATATGGTTTTCAAAATCTCACTCAAAAATACCTCGTACGGTCCATAATCTAGTTGTTGTTAAACATAATGAAATTTTTTATCTATTGGAACCCAAGAAAAACCAAATTCCTTCTTTATTACTTTTTTTCTTATCTTTCAACAAACAAAGGAAGCTCAATGTGACTACATAGTGTAACTAGGGAATATTTTATGCAACTAGGATGCATAAATCTCTCCTTCCATGGACACTAAAACTTCAACTACTTCAGTACTTTATCTTGAATATTTCCAATGTTCTCATGTCTCAATTCATAGTTTCCATGCAAAGGACATTATATTTCCCCCCCTTACTGTATATCTTGTCTATTATAACCCTAACCAATAGTTCCTGAATTTTTTTTATTTACAGGGTGCTCATAAACATGAACCATTACTTCAATTTTATTCATAGCCATATTTTTTTCATATTTACCTTATCCAAGTCAGATATTCTTAGCACTTCAAATGCATTAGGCCCTCATTGAAGCTATGGATGCACCAAAAATTAGATCCAACCTCACACCTAAGATTCTATTATATCCAAGCATCCAATCCATATATCCTAGTTCTCTTGACGATCCGCAACCTCAATCTCAAAGTGATTATCAAACCATATGCATTAGGTATTCTAGGTAAACTAGGCTCTAATACCATGTTAAAAATAGAGAAATAAATATAAATATTAATCAACAACAAAAATTATATAAACACATTTTTTATCATGGGTAAAACCCAATCGAAGTAAGAGAGACACCTAAAAAAAAATTATTATTCCCTTTTTCAAGACCCAACCAAGTTGGTCAAGTGATCCTTTACCACACACCTCCCTAGCCTATTATAATGAATTCTTCCCAAGTTTTTTAAATTATTCATTACATGTAAATCTATTAATGTCCAAATGTTCAGAGATCAAATGTGCTCTTTGAGATTTTCTTATTAGTGGTCCTAGGTCAAAATTTCATGTTTCAAGTCAGTTTTTAAATAAAATTTTGTTCACTGAATATTTCTAGGTTTAAAATGCTACTCCCTTCACTCCATTCATGGTCATCACTATTTCAGAGGTCATATCATCCATAAATCATCTAGGGTCTGATGTCATTAACCACACCTTCATCTAGGTCAGAGTCTAGGTCTCATTTGTTTCGCCACCATAAGGTCCAATCATGTCATGAAAGAAAGAATAAAATAGTCATTTTCACCATACAAGGCATCCTCATTGGGATTTAGCAAAGTTAGGAAAATAAAGTAAAGACAATTTGTATTTTTTTAGGAAGTATGCTACATGGTCGAAAGAGCTCCTCTCTCATGCTCAAAACTCTCAACAACCATCCAAGGGTAAAATAAGCTTGGAAAAAGGTTCATACACCTCCTAATCAGTAATTGGATGCTTTTCACACGTCTTTCAAGTCAAATTCTTCATCAAATGTGTGGTTTCCTTCATTAGGTCATCTCCACTATGTTTTTGGTGTTTTTCATCCTTGACTTCTCTCAGCTGATAAAACCCTAATATAACCATAAAAAAATTTAATACATCATTCATACACCATACCATAACACTCCCTATCACTCACAACAATCCTTTCCATCAATTTTATTAAAACCCTAATTTTCACTACATTCTTGCAGGAAAACTAGGAAATTCTTGTGTTTTGACCTTTTGGGCACCTTCCTCAATGCCCATTTCCAAAAATTCCACTTGCATATTGTAGAAAACTCATCACCCTACCTCCAAAATTATTTTTTTATTTTTCCCTAATTTCCTTCCATCCCATTTTTGTCCCTAAATCCACTCTACCACTATCCCATGTTTTCCTAATTTTCCACCTTCCCTATCCACTACATCAAGCTAGGTTTTTACTTTTTGAAAGAAATAATGGAGGGGGGGAAGAGAAAGGCCAATAAGGGAGTTCATCATTCCAGTTTTGAGCCAACTCAGACCCATGGCATCATTTTTAGAGCTTTGTGATCATTTGATAGGGTTTACATTACACGCAGGGACAATTTTGATTCAAAATCTGTTTCTGAAGAAATGGAGATGAATTTTCCAAAAGTGAAAGAGATTTTTGTCAATAATATAACAAAGAAAAAAAAAACTCCTTCAGTTTATGCATAGGTTATTATTTGAAACAAATGCCAAAAATAGAATTTCTCTAGGTCATTTTCTACACTTTTGAAAAGGTTGTCTTCAAATCACCTTTTAAGGGGTTTGGAGTAGGGGTTTGTAGTTCTTGATGGCTCCATTTTGTAGCTGACATGCTAATATTTCTAACCATAACACTTTCATCCCAAACCTCCTTTTGGAAGGCCTCCAAACACCCTCTCAAATTGGTGCAGCGCTTTTGCTAAAGTGGTGTGACGCTTCTACAAATTTTTAGTGATGAAATTAAAACTTGGACTATGAGAAAATGGGAACATATTTTCAACAAGTGGAAGAGGTTTGTGCTCATAGCATGCCAAAGAACAAAAAATTCTCTCAAATTTGCAAAATACATTTTTTTAGAGAGATAGTTATCCATCTTTAAGCCCTATTTTGCAGACAATTTCTTGAAAAATATGGAAATTTTATCTTCACAAAAGCATCATGCAATGGCACAACGCTTTCTCTCAGGGTACTCAAATAAAGATTGGATTTCATGGTTGGATGTCATTTCACTTGGGCATTTCATATCAGGTCTTTTTTTTTTCATGACACCCCTTTTTTGTGGAGAAAAAGCCAAAAAACTTCCTTATTTTCATGCTTCTGGTAGTGTTTTTGACCAGGTATGGTGCTTCTGGAGTGAGGTTGGGAAAAAAAGGTTTTGGAGGTCTTCCTGTGTGTTTTTTCTAAAATTTAAAGGTGAATTGGAAACTAGACTCATAGGGATACTCAGCCCAACCTTAATACTTTCATTTGGATTGAGTTAAGTGGGTCAAAATTCCCCTTGAACAGGCATGATGTTTTTTCCAGACAGGCATGGCGCTTCTACTAAAGGCACTACGTTTCTGCATTGGATTCCTTTCAGACAGTTGTCATGCCAGGAAAAATTCATAATTCGATGCTATTTGTTCCATGAAGTGTAATTTTATTTGTTTGAGTTTTTTTTTCCTCTTATGATGAGGAAACATGTAATTTAATGGAGGAGACACACACTCCTACTCTTTAGTTAAATTTCACGGATTAATTTGTATCTTCCCTAGATTCTCGGAAGTGATTCATCTGATGTAATTATGATTATTTTTGGATATGATTTAGATCCTATGAGGTGTCATGAACTCTATTTTCTATAAATATTCCACCTCAAGTCATTTTAGACGTTGTATAGTTGTTATTTGCAGTGGAGCTATTGTGCAAGATTTTGTTAATGAAATCAAGGACATTGTTGCAGACATAATGTTGAGACTCTAGCGGTATGCCTTTCAGCATTTGTTTTTATTTGTAAACTCATCATTTTGAATTTTTTTTTACTCATCTTTCATTTATATGCTTATTTATGCTAAGTATTATTAGTTTATTGACAGAAATCATGCTTTCCATGCTATGTTTTTCATGAGATTTTCATGAAATTGTCTCTGCTCTTCTGATGAATGAATTTCGTTTAATGCCCATTCTGAGTCCCTCTCAGTTCAATCTATACACAATAAAAAATTAATAATTATTCTTAGCTTACCTACCTGGCATCACCCTTACGTCTGCAACTAAACTTTTGAAATTAGACCTAAACCATAGATCTAGTTTTGTGATTGCCATTCTTATCGAGGAAAACTCCAAACAAAAAAACCCTAATCTACTGAGCATCATAACTAGCCTGAAAAAATGTATTATTTCATGATTTTGGCTGCTAAGTGACATTGAGAGGGCCCTCTTTGTTCTTAGTGGGGCTAGCTACCTGACCTAAAGGTTGGTTTGTGGTTACCTTCCTTCAGCTCCATTCTCAGACTTGAGAAGCAGGGGGGAGAGATAACATAATCCATTTGCACAAAACCATGTTCCCAAAACCATCACTATTTTACTATGAAGCTTTGACTCTTTCACTCAATCATGTTTTATTTAACAAACAATAATGTGGTTAGATTTCAATATGCTTATTAACAAAATATAAATTTTCTCTCTATTTCTAATTAACTCACCTCACATAAAGCATATATCATAGAGTGTACACCCAAAATTAAAACACTTTTTTCTCTGTTTTTTATTTTTCAAGATTGCACCAAGTGCATGACATAGAATATACATAGAAACGAGGAATAAAAAGCCAAAAAACCAATATATTGACTTAAGAAAAAAAATCAAAATTGTGTATTCAAACTCTATATCTACCTATTTGATAAAAATGATTGGATTTTATGAAAATGGTTGTATATTGACGAAATGGAATCCTTTCCAAGTAAAAATAAAATAAATTCCAACTAAAATATTTCTATGGTGCAATGCAATATTTCTCTCATCCTAGACATGCATAGAAACAATATAACCCATAAATATTTTATTGTACATGGTGACATAGGTTGAATACCTTCAGCAACAATGGGAGTAGCTATTAAAATTTGATTTTATACCATGTTTGAAAAAATAACATATTTCCACATAGTATGAGCATATGTAATATTTCACACAATTATATAAAATATCATAACATAAATGTTTTCATGTTTTTAAAACTCTTTATCAGGGAAGCAATCCATTGCCCCAATCAACGTGACCACTTGAGTCAATATTTAATGCAAAATAAAAATTTATACATAAAAATTTCTCATAGTTTATCTTTAGAAAATGAACATCCATGTTCTTATAATAGAAATCACCAATTAATAAGGTTTTATTCAACTAATCAAAATAACCATTACTATCAAGGATAATATGATCGATTAAATCACTCTATATCTAAAATATATTGGGATTGTCAAATTACATAACAATAAAAGAATATTAATGTATAATATAAAACCATATTTTTTCCTAAAGAAATGTTAGACAAAGTTTATCTTAACTAACTCTTGAGTGTTTAATTATCCTATAGAGATTAAAGGATAAGAAGCCCTAGTTTAGCTCGTTTTATTTGTTTAATTCATTGCCACATCTTATTACTCTTATTCAATACATAAGAAATTAAAAAAAAAAATCATGATAACCTTAAATCCTACATCTCATATCATTTACTCTTTAAAACCAATTAAATTAGTATCCTATCTCTCTCTTCCTTTCACCTTCTATCCTTCCTATAGTTTTCTTTGGTTGTTCCTGTAAATTGGGTGTTCCTTTCCAACTAGCAAATGTTGGGATTTCATTCTTGTGTTATCATGGTGCACTCATTTTATCCTTATTATTTACCTTTCAATTTAAAGGAAAATGTTCGCATATTTTATCTATATATATCATATATATTACATGATTAATTGTATTTTTATTAACTTGATATTGATGTTTAACATTTTAAAATATCTTGTATTTTGCACCCTGAAGTGTAATCTAATTTTATCATTCGAATTAGACTTTATATGGACTTAACAAGCTAAGCATTGAATCCGCATAGACATATTATGGTTTCTTAAGCCCTTTTATCAATATCATGGACACTCATTTGTCTATAGTTCAAGAGGAATTGGATTAAAACATCCTTCTTAGTATGTCATGTTTGGGTGATGCATACAAGTTTTTAAAGTCATATTAATAAGATATACATTGCCTTACCTAAGCATAATACCTTTCCGACTAGGTGTGGCCCTACACACTTCTCCCTTCACCATAATGCTACCTTATATGATCAAAATTTTAATTTTGCTATATATCCCCCTACCCTTATTTGGGATGATGTCCATCTCATTTCTATGCATTAGTCTTATTATGATTTTTCCCCATTATACCTATTTTTAAACTCCATTTTGTAAGTGTTTAGAAATATCACGGTGTTATGATCTTGTTTGTCACCCTTAAGACAGAAAAGGGACACTACCTTAACCTACATGAGTGGAGGGTTGAGATAGACATATTTTCCTAATCCATCACTACAGATCCTTAGTAAGGGATGGATGCATTGTGAGAAAAGAGTGAAAAAGGAACCATCATCACTTTTTTTATTTAATAAAGGAGTGATGATGTTCCAAACATCTATAGCTCTGGTTTCCAAGAAGGTAAATTTTATTGGAGATAATATTATGACTTAACAATGGTCCAATTATTGATATCTGAGGCTAAGTTTTCCTGGTCCTGGGTGTTCAGATTCGTACTCCTAAATCTATGATAGGTCTATATAATGAGACCATTATATGGGATAGTGGGGGAGATAGAAAAATTACCCTTATGCTAGTGAAATCACTCAGTAATACCTCTCTGCATTATTATGGAAATCTTGATCATAGTGAGTCAAGGAAGGAGGAGAAGGGATCAAGGTAACTAGGAAGAAGAAATACTTACAACAAAGGTATAATGCTATAAATGATTTTGTTTTTTTTTAATGTTAATTTCATTATGTTTTATCCCAAACATATATGTTATATTTCAATATTTATGTTGGATCTAAATGTTCTTGGGTATTCTAGTTACATTTATAATTTACAAAAATGTATCTTCTCTTGGAGAAAGATATTTTTTTATGTTTGGTGTTGATGTGTGTAAGTTATAGGTACAAGTAGCGGATGCTATACTAAATATTACGCTAAAGTGGCGGGGGGGTGGGGAGGGTGGGATCAATGTAATGAAAAATTCAATATTTAAAAACAATTTCATCAATAACTAAATATATAACAGTTCTTCATTAAATGTAATGCATCATAATGGTAATAAAAATGTGAATCAAATAAAAACCAAACATCAACACATGAGAACACGACCTTTCACATGTAAACCATTGTAGGAGAAAATGACAAGTTCTTTTTTTCTTCTTCAATTTGATTACATAGATTCGTAGACATCGACCTAAATGAGGCACCCACCCCCAAATTAAATTTGCAGACACCAACTTGCTAGTGACACCAACCCCCAAAATGTGAAAACACCGACTTTCAATAGGCTACAACTTGATTGAGGCAGCAACCTCAATAATTTGAAAGAACTAACTTGTAATAGGTATCAACCTGATTGAGGATCCAAGATTGGTGGAGAAACCCACCTTCTTCTTTGACCTATTGTCAGCCACTTTCCACAATATTTGAAACTAGATCCATAAGCATCAAAAATAGCATAAGTCTTCAGAAACTAATCATACCAGTTTCATCACAACCTTGTTCATCAATTAAATTTTTCATCACAACAACTTGTTCATAAATTTGGTAACATAATACCTTTCCTGTATTTTGATCATACATACAACACTTTCTCATCAAACCTGAAACCTAACAATAAGCCCCGATATATATATATATATATATATATACATAAAAAATGCATCTTCATGACTCTTGATCACCCCTAGAAACATTAAATTTGAATTGTATTCATTTCACCTTTTTTGGAATTAAACTTGGCTTCAAAATCATACCAAAAACCATATAAAACCATAAAATAATTAATAATTTGAATGAATGGAATTTTCTGTGTGCATTATAAAAATTGAACCTTTAAGGGTTCTACAAAATATTTTAACAATTCTACAAAATAAACATTTCCAATGCACAAGTAATCCTATTTAAAAATAAATAAGGAAAGTTGTCATAGAATTGAACCCTTGACCTCCTGCATAAAAATAAAATCTAACTACCAAACAAATTGCACAATACCTTATGTGATATAGTGGTCTGTAGTTAGTTCTGTTTTCAACCCATGTGCATGTGCCAAAAAAATGAATCCCTCTACAGACGTGAACCACTAAAATTCAATGAACCAACGCAAAACATAGAGCATAGAGCCAATGCAATAATACAAACCATAACGCCACAGATCCAATGGATCAACGTGAACCACAATTCCGCAAAGCCAGTAGTTCAACACAAACCATAATGCCATAGATCCAATTAACCAACACAAACCATAGAACCAAATAATCAATGCAAATCACAACGCCATAGAGCCAATGAACTAATAAAACCTCAAATCCAATGGAACAACACAAATAATAGAGCCACAAAGTCGATATCCAGCCCAAACCAAGTAGTAATGAGCCAATGAACCAACTTAAACTATAGTTCCAATCAAGCCAATAGATATAATGAATCAATGTATGTTGCAAGAATTCAAATATAAGTTTTTTCTTCCCCATGCCATGGAGGGGTTACACATATATACAATCAAACCATCGGTTAGGCCTTGGTGTTAACCATACGGCCGTTCCATGTGATCATGAATTGATTTTTACACAAAGACCGTTCGTCACTTGAGGTTGACCCTTTGTTCCATATGACTTGGCCATAGGGGGTCATTGGTCGACTGGATCATTGTGCTAGATGGCACCTAGTGAGAGTGCCACGTGTCACCAAGAAAAAACCTAATTGGTCATTCAAATTGCCATATATACCTACCACATGTCAATCAACTAATCTTCCATGTCAATCTCATGATGTCATCGTGCTAATGTGTCAAGTTATAAATGGGAATTGCTGACATCATCACCATGCTGACTTGTCATGTGATGTCAGAGGTGCTTATAGCTAACTATTACGCAAATTCACTCTTTCACTACTGTAGATATTTTTCCATTCTTTCATTTCCCTTGGATCTATGAGAATATGTACAATTTTAACCTATTAAACAATGTACAAATCCATGAACACTTTTCTGTATATTTCACCATAAGATTATAGATTTGATTCGAAGACACTCAACATTTAACACAACATTTAACAAATTTGGGGTTAATTTTTAAAATTTGGTGTTTTTTCCCTCAATGCAGATGTCAAATTCAAACTGACATATCTTCTAATCTGACATGTTTACCAAGTGTGATATATCATTGGAAAGGTCTTAAAGAGGAAGTCACTCTCCAACCATACCATCCATAAAATATTTTGAACATCATAAATTTGACAAAAACTCAATAAACTTCAATTTTCTTTGACATTATATTGTCAAGAGATGAGACTATCATATTACTTCCTTGGATTCATTGATGATATTATTACTTCCCTAGACTTTCCCTTTGATATCAATGATGGTAATTGTCATTAATGAAAAAAATATTTCCAACCGTTGAAGCAACATATATATGAGTTGGAGCAGGATCTTTTGCAATTGATCTTATCATATTTCATATCAACTATCAAATGATAAAAGATAGGGATGTTTTCCTTCCTATATTTCTATGTATATGAAGAAACTTATGTCTATATCTAGGGGCTACATTATGAATGTTATAACATAAATTTTGACTAAAATAAGGGAAATATATATGGAGAAATATCTCTTTACTAATAAGAACAAATTTGTGAAATTAGAACTAGCTATTCCACATAGAACATGTCAATGATATCTCATAATTCCCTTAGAATTATTGGTTCTTTCTATTTTTTTAGAGTTTTCTAGTCATTGCTATCATTTTTATGCATTTTATGGGTGAAATTCACGTTTGATTGTTCATACCTAAGCTTAAAATTTTGAAAAAAAAAATATATGGAAGCTCATTGCCTCGTCCCTTTATTGTTATAGAAATTATTTTGTAGCCATCCGTCTATGTACACTACACAAGATCCATATTAGAGTTGGCATCACGTGTTGTTTACTTAGACATAGTGATGAGGTTTATAGGAGGCCTATTTGACTAATATTTGGGAACTCCTTTCCCTGTTTGAGATTTTGTCTTAATTTTAAGGTGTCAAAGAGATGGATCTCTCTTGGATCAAACTCAAAATCATTCTTCCTCATTAGACGTAACTAGTTATGGAGGATTTGGGACTATCTCACCTCACTTGAATTGCCATATTTTGGTGTGGATGCTTGAGTGGCTTGTTTGATGATAGGTGACACAAATAGCTATTTAGGTGTCTAAAAGTTTATTTTGTTATTGGATTAGTATGTGTTTAAGAAAATTTAAGGAAAATCAACCTTTTTTACTAGATCTTGTCTCTTTTGGTTTTGGTGTGTTTCCTTGTTTTAGCATTAAGGGATTGACTTCTTAGTTACCCCCATTATGTTTTAGATCCAAAATTTCTTTATTGACTATTGTTATGATTTTATTTACATTCTTTCATAGGTTAAACATCAAATTTATTTTTATCAAAGCCTAGTTTCATGATTTTGAATGCTCATGTGTTTTCATCTTTAATGGTGGTATTGGATTGGATAAGTATTTTAGGTTATATTTGTTTAAAATACTTGGACATTTTTAGTGACCATTGAGAGAGTGTGGTTTATTTTATTGTTTCGAAAATGATATATATCTCTTTCCTTGCCTTGCATTTATTGAAAAAAAATATTTGCATCTGTAATATAGCTTGCATTATTTGGATTAGGTCAAAGTCATTTTGAAAACCATTGAACTTTTACTCTGTGTATTTTGAGTAAAAAAAACCTAAAAGTTAGTGATGATATTTTTTACCCACAAATTTTCATTTATAAAAAATCAACATTGAATAAGTTTTAGTGCCTTGGAATAACATTAGAGAGTCATTTCTTCAATATCACATAACTAAAACTTCATATTAAGAACAATTCCCCATGGAGGTGTTAGGCTTAGCTTCCCTACCCACTCATATGGTATTAATCCATGATTTTCCCATTGGTCATTTAATTATGAAGTGGTACCTTGGCTTCCATTCTTTATGGCACCTGCCTAGGTGAATATGGGTTCGAAGTGCACGTGGTACCTTAGACATATATTACATCACTTTATTATTTCTCTTGGGGGCTGATGCTCTGTAACACTTGAGAGGTAACTTTTGGTAGTAAAGGTAGGTATCGGGAGGTTAGTGTATAATTTTTTTTATGATCATTTGTTGGTCCTACGCTTTAATCATCCTAGGAGGATATCCCAAAGGCCCTTATATTCTTTTGGTTTTCCTATTATTATATTTAGCATTTACAAGGGATTTTCTCTTTGATTTGAGTGCAGTTAGACATAAGGGTGTATTATGTCATAATTATATATATATATTCACCATTGATAACAAAATTTCTTATCGATCTCCAAGAATTAAAAACCTTACTCTAGACGAGGAGGATGCACCATTATAGGGAAGTAGGATAACTCTAGCATCAAAGGGATTAGGTCTAGGGGATCCTAGGAGGATTATGTTTGGTCAAGGGGGGGAATAAAGTTATCATCAAATTGATATAAAAATTTCCATCAGTCAACATAATTCATCCTTTGACTAATTCTCTTGACCCTATATTGATCTAGGGTAGTGACAAATTTCAATGTCATTTTTCACTATTCTCTCGTTCGATGGCTAGAGAGAGTGGAGGCTTGATAGTGGGGGATATTGGACCATATTCACCAAGTATCTTAGGTATTTTCACTATTATTTCATCATTACTCTTGATTAGTGTTAATGATCCTAGTTTTACCAGTTATTTCACATCACCATTCTCTCTTCGGGCATACCACATCTATCTTTTATAAGCCAACAACAATCATTAACTGGCAAGTCCATCAGGGGGATTTTTTTCTTCTCTTAGCAACACTAGGAGTAGTAACATGTTGGAAGGGTCATATAATCCTTCGAGTGTTACATCATCAATAGGAATTCCATTCCCTAGAGGATTGAGTGTCTTTGGAGATTCCCAATAATCTGGGGGAGATTCCCCCATTAGTACCACATTTCACACACATGTTATATGATATGGGGGTGATTTTTCTCTTGAAATTTATTCTTCTAGAGTCATATATGTTCTCATTGTTAGTCAAAACTTCAATAGTTCCTTTGTCCCTTGGTGAAATAATCATTTTTCCACTTCACTTGGTCTAGTGCCTCAAAGATATAGGACTACTAATCCTAATACCAATGGAAACTATGTTATGGAAGGACCATAAGACTTGTTTAGAGTACCATCTATTACTCTAGACTCCTTTGATCAAAACTAACTCCCATTTCCTGCATCTCTTAATTTTCTATATTTATATAAATTGATGATCGTTCCTATATGCATGCCCCATAGTGGTCACCTATTCTTGTTAAGTTACCTTCATACATTCCCAAGTTTAATGGAAATTTTGGAGAGAACATGACAATGCGCATTACCATTTATCACATATGTGTCCGTCAAACTATTTGGTGGAAAATATTATTCATTTGTGAATCATATAGTGTACCATGAGTGATTAAACCACCAAATGATATATAAAACTCAACTAGGCATCATGTCATGATTTTTCCACCTTTGCATAGTCATTCTTGGACCATTTTCTAGTTACACTACTATAAGATATCCATATTAATATCCTATATACGTTTAGTAAGGATACCTCAACCCACATTTCTAATCATATTCATGAGTGGAGGTAACATAAACAGTTGAACATGACCAATATTATTGAAATTTTTTTGAATGATTGGTTCACATGATCCTTGCTACCCAAATATGCCAACGATGTGTCCATGGATATAGATTCTACCAAGGAGAAAGCAATCATGTGTTTCAAACATATCAAATTGAACTACTCATAGTCAGGAAATTTAAGTGAAATTATCCCTAATTCTACTTATCCATTGATTGATCCTCAATATTTTAAGTTAGTACCAGATGTGTATTGTGTGGTTAGTTCTATGTCCATAGATTTTTTGATTTAGTTAGATACAAAATTAGACCAAATGATAATTTTGTTGCAATCCCAAACTACTATGCCTAGCTCTCAACATGTTATAGGTCCCAAGCATGGTACTAAGGTTCAATTAGTGTAGTCCATGCATAGTGAATAATCCTTATAAACATAGCTATAAGAATAAGAAAAATAAATAAAAAATTATTTCTAAAATTCTCAAGAGATTCCACAAGCCCAAAACACCATGGGTAGGGGAACCTTAGGGAAGAAATGAAAGGTAAAATTTCCTTGTAAGATTTTTCAAGGATAAAATCTTACCCCTGAATTCCCATAGACATATGAGATTCATTGTATATTTTTCTAGTAGCACACTGGTCAGTAGCCCATTGTGTTGATAAATCCATTCCCATCCCCACAAAAACAAGAAATTGTTGTGAACTACACCCCCCCCCCCCCCTTATTCATTGGAGAATGAAGGGGAAAATAAATAAGGATGCACATCACATCTTATTTGCAATGAGGCAGCGAAATTGGAAATGAGAGAAAAATTTTATGAGACTCCTAAGAGTAGTTTTTACTCTAAGGACTTGGTAATCCCCACTTCATCCAATGCTACTCTCTATATAAATAATTCTTTAAACAGTGTGATATGCTCACCTAAGAGTGTTATCTGCTAGTCGAAACATAATTAGAATGCTCGAGCTACCCAAAATTATAGTATTTTCAAGAATTTATCCCAAGAACCATGTGCCAAGTATACTTTGTACATTTTGGAAAGTTTTCCTATGAGACATAGAGACTTGTTGATTGTGATTAAATGGGTTGAACCATTGGATTCCAATATGATAAATTTTATTTTGATGAAAGTAAGTATTAGTGATCCCATCATACAACACTAAAAATCCAAGTTTGGATACTTAGCAAATATATTCATCATCCTAGAAGGCTATCAATTTTCCAACATTCATTTAGTCAAACACTACTCTCCATGTCATCAATGGGAACACATTCCTTTTGAAGGGATTTCTCCCAATATTTTCCATTATGGTGGAAAACTACCAATGTTGATTTAAAAATAGTTAATGCCTCACTTGATTATAATCAACTCCTTTGATGTAGTTGGTTCTATGTCATGATGGCTATCATGTTCTTCACTTTTCCCATGAAGGAAAGACAATTATGATATATCACCTTGGCCTTATCATGACGAGTAAGAAAACCATTATTGGTATTACTATACCATTTATTGGTTACATCCTTCATATCCTTCAAATGTCATTGCAAGTTTATTTAAGAACTCTTTATTGATTGGCATATTTCCTATGCCCCCACTTGACACTTTTATTTATCATGTGCATATGATATCCTCTATCTCCATTGGATCCCATCTGTCCATTTAGTGTTGCGTGGTTCCATATGATTCAAATATATACTCATATGGATATAAAATGTTATTTAGTCTATTATATATTTCCTACTATAAAATATAATTGGCTTCTTCTAACAATGATTTGAGTATCTCATAGGATGAAGGAATTGATGGCTATCTTATGCCCACTTATGCCCTTTATTTCCCATGTTTCCATGACTTCGTCAATATTTAAATTCCTATTCAAAAATATATCATGGAGGTAATGTAAGCATATGATAATTATTGGGAGGATAATCACCATTACTTGCCATTCCTTCCTTATGTGGAAAAATACAATGAGCAAAAAAATTCCTAGCTTCCTCTAGTCCTATTGAGTGGTCCCAATTCCCCATCACACTTAATGATATTTTCCTAGAGGGTAATTTGGAAAGTATTTAAAAAATTATACCCATAAACATCTGTAGAAAACTAGATGCTATCAGGTCTTGGTAAGTGCACATTATTTTGATGAATAAATTGAAATATACACTTCCCAATTAATATAATTTCATGATGTGTTTTCTTGGTCTTACATAGAAATGTTGGGAATTGACCAATGGATTATTAAACACAAAATTAAGGCATAAAATGGAGGCAAACTATTTATACAGACACTCAGGCTAGTGAACCCTTGTAAAGCAACTTCTATCAAGGTAGGGGTTTGAATTTTTTTGTAAGGTTTGGTTTTCTAACATCGTTATGGTAACTAAGAAATAGGGTACAACTCATCTTAATGTTGACTATAGGAATTTAAAAAAGGAATATCCTAAGGATAATTATCCAATCATATTCATTAATCTTGTTATTTATGGGTGTGTTAGTAGTGAAATATTCTCATTAATGGATGCTTACTCTAGCAATGAAAAAATACAAAACAAATCGAAAGATCAATAAAAGTTATATTTTATCCATCTTTGGGGAATATTTTCTTATACGATGTCGTTTTTTGGCTTTAAAAATGTTGGAGCCACTTTCTAATGGGCTATGTCATGCACTTTTCATGACATCAAACACATAGTGGAGGCATATATGGAGACCTTGCTACTCATTCAAAATGATGTAAGGATCATCCTTCCTATCTGTGGATGATCTTTCTTTTGTGTTTATTCTATAATATTCATTTGAAACTACATAAGTGCCTACATTTCATGGTTTCCAGAAGGCTTATTTTCTTGACTAGATCCATAAAAAAGATCATGTTCAATCCCTTGAAGGTCAAAGAAATTATGAATTTTACTCCTCATACTCTTCACCAACTCCAAATATTGCAAGGGAGGGAAAAAACCTTCAATAGATTCATTTCCAATTATTACAAGATAACAAAAGTATTTATGAATTTATTAGAAAATGGTGTATCTTTCATGTGGGATGACCAAGCACAATTATCATTCGATGCTTTGGAGAAATCATTGATGTCTACCCCATTGTTGATCCCTCTTGACTATATTCAAGACTTTCTGATCTATATTGTAGCCTTTGAATCAATCATTGTTATGGTTCTCATCCAAGATGATGAAGCACTTTACGAACACATTATTTATTACTCTAGAAAAAGGTCTCATTGGATTCAAAATTCAATATTATCATGTTGAAAGTTTGGCGTTAGCAACTTCTATATTATCTAATGTTTATGATATTACAAGCTCTTGTAAAATATAATAGTCAACTCATGTTTCAACCTGATGTAGCACATTCTTAGTTATCATATCACTAGGGGCGGATATTTGAAATGGATTATTATCCTATAAAACTTTGATTTGGAATTTTCCACTTCAATTTATAAGAAATCATTGGCCTTCAAAAAGCTAATGTATAAAATTCCTCAATAGTTTGAAGAAATTGTGGTTGATGATTCATGTTCCATTGAGTCAGTATTCCTTCTAGATTTTTTGATCCTTATTATGGATCTATGTTGTTGTATCTTGAAACATAATGTTTTCAACCTCAATCTACTTGCAATGAGCATCAATTTGTATACCATCATACTACACATTATGTTATTATCGATGACACTCTATATCATCATGCATTTTATTTATTTTTTCATATGTGGCTTACCCATGAGGAGGCTGAAGAATTTTTGAATGACTTCCATGCTAGAGAATGTGGTGGTCTTCTATCTAGGCTTTCCATAGCCCATAAAATATTGTGCACCAGTTAATTTTGTCCCTTGATATGCAAATATTTTATTTTTATGGTATAGAAGTGTCATCCTTTTCAGAAATTTACTAAAATTATGATTGCACATCCTGCTTCAATTCATCTTATGGTTGTTGGACCCTTTTCTAAATGGATCATCTATTTCATGTAGTGTAAGACTACCTCAACCAATTGACATGGCTACATTATAGTTTTCATAGACTACTTTACTAAATGGGTTGAGGTCATTCCAACCGTCACTAATTCCAACACCACTACAAAATTTTTCATTTTTAACGATATTATTGCATGGCTTGGAGTACCCAATATGATTGGGATGGACCATGGATCCTAGTTTCAAAAAAATGATGGAAACACTAACAGCCAAGTTGGGTTTTCATCATGAACATTTGACTCCCTGTTATCCCATGCTAAAGGTCAAGTAGAGTCCATCTATTATGCCATGAAAACAATTACCACGGCGACTTTGTCATGAAAAATAGTTATGGAACTCGTTCGAAAACCTTTCTAGAAGAAACACATTTCATATATTTAGCCCACCTCAATTAACAATGTCATTATGCTACTTTCGCTAATGAGACTCATAAAAATTGCGATGAATCCCAATATGAAAAAAATATTTTAGCTTAATTATTTCCATGATCATAATATTTGGGTCTAACATCTAGCATGATTTAATAATAAGAGTGGAGCATATGAAGAGATAGGTTTATAGAGTGGAGGCTATTTTAACAGTTGAATGTGAAATTTTTTCATGAAAACTAGTTATGGAACTCGTTTGAAAAACTTTCTGGAGGAATCACATTTCCTATATTTGGCCCACCTCAATTAACAATGTCATTATTCTACTATGGCTAATGAGACTCATAAAAGTTGTGATGAATCCCAATACGAAAAAAATATTTTACCTTAATTATTTCCATGACCATAATATTTGGGTCTAAAATCTAGGAGGCGTTAATAATAAGAGTGGAGAGAGAGAGAGAGAGAGAGAGAGAGAGAGAGAGAGAGAGATGAAAATTTGAATTTACCTCAATTATTTTAATGATAAAGAATTTGGGCCTAACATCTAGGAGGCTTGAATACCAAGAGTGGAGGAGAGAGAGAGAGAGAGAGAGAGAGAGAGAGAGAGAGAGAGAGAGAGAGAGAGAGAGAGAGAGAGAGAGAGAGAGAGAGAGAGAGAGAGAGAGAGAGAGAGAGAGAGAGAGAGAGAGAGAGAGAGAGAGAGAGAGAGAGAGAGAGAGAGAGAGAGAGAGAGAGAGAGAGAGAGAGAGAGAGAGAGAGAGAGAGAGAGAGAGAGAGAGAGAGAGAGAGAGAGAGAGAGAGAGAGAGAGAGAGAGAGAGAGAGAGAGAGAGAGAGAGAGAGAGAGAGATTCTTGTTGATGGAATCAACCTTTAATTAGGATTTATTCCATCGACTACATATTTATGAAGTTCCCTTTTACATTGAAATATGAATTTATGACTTACACATATGAAACGCTATAAGACTCTTTAATATTCATATCAATCCCCCCCCTAAAAAATGATGGTCCTCATCATTCACTCATGCTAAAAAAAGAGGTACCCAATTAGGTTTAATTTATCATCATGAATACAACATGCCATGAGCTAATGAAGAGAATGGTTTTTCTTGGTTAACCTATAACCATGGGTTTGTGGATGAACCATAACCGCGTTGGAAATGGAAATCTTGGAGAAGTGTCTCGTGTTGTTTACCCATAACCATGGTTTTTTTTTTAAAGTTTTTTGGAAATGGACCTCTTGCTGAACCTTTGTTCATAACTTTTTCTACACGTGATGAAATAAAGTTCTATCATAGACCCTTTTTAGTTTTCATATAAGATATTTTCTTTCTAATGATTTTTGGAGTGAGAAAATCATTCATAACATTCAAGGTACATGTGATTGCACTTCTTTATAGTCATGTCTTATTTCAATGGATGATATATTTCAAACTGCGAAGCCAAATAAAATTACATAAAAAAACCCATTTGACCTAATATAAAATAATTTAAAATGAACTATTGTGAACCATTTGAAGTATTATATATAGGTTGTGGCACTTGAATGAGGTATGATCAATATTTTGCCTTATGTTCCATGCATTTTTGTGCTTCTATTACATTCATAACATAGTGGAAAAGATTGTAAATGGATCAAATGAGTTCATCCAAGAATATATGTGCTTCATACAATTATTTTAAGCTATGTCATCATTGTATAAATCTAAAATAATAATGACTAATAGAATACAAAGAGCATAGGGCGGAAAAGGATGCCAAGGATTTATAAAGAAATATGGGTTGTTGTAAAAGTCATGGGATTTTCAAAAACCATTGGATGTGTTAAATATATGTAAAATATACTCTTGTAATGGTGAATGAATATTAGAGGGTAGAAAATTTGGTGCTGCTTCTTGACCAATTGTGATACTTATAGTGTATGGCCAAAAAATGGACTCCAAAGGTGCTAAAATAAGGTTGGAGATTGTTGCAAAACTTTGAGACTCAAATATGGTTCAAAATATGGCTCCCATGGAGTGGTAATTTGGTCTGATACCAATTATTTGGATCTTGGTAGCTAAGATATAGGAGACTTAAATACCGAGAGAGTAGGGAGAAAAAATACATATATTCCTTGAAGTTGATCACAAAAACATTGATAAAAATATAAGAAATAAATGAATCACAAAAATATGAAGAGAGAGAGAGAGAGAGAGAGAGAGAGAGAGAGAGAAATAATTGTAGAAGAAGGATTCCTTTAAAAAGAACCATTAAAGGCAAGGAGGCCAATTTTGGGACCTCTCCTTCTCGACCTTCACTCTCTTCCTATTTCCTAGTTATAAGGTATCTTGTTGATAGAGTAAACCTTTAATTAGGCTTTACTCCATCAAATTAATATCTATTAAGTTCCATTTTACATAAAAATATGAATTTATGACTTATAAATCTAAAATTAGACTATAATATCCCATAATATTTAGATCATTGTAGAGGATGACTTGGTTTCAGTCTATGGTCAAGATCATGATAAGTTAAGGGAAATAAAGTTATAACCCATTTGGAACATATGTTATATAATTAAACATGTTTTGTAAAGGGAGGCCTACATGTTAGTATTCAACAATGATAATCGCTTGTTGAAGCCTTATAATGGGATCTATATAAAGAAGTACTATGTGTAAGTCACATCATTACATGGTGCTTATATATATTGTACTTAATTTGTTGTGGTGTGTTTTTATTTTCTTTGTGCGTATCATTATTTCAGTTGGTTTCTTATCAGGCATGGTGCTTAATTTAAAAATTTCAACTACCCCACTCATCTACATATGCTTCATGGATGGATCCAACCACAATACACCAAAAAATAATTTTTTCTTCTTGGGTGCCCCTTTTTCCTAGTGATGAATTGATGGGCTCTGTCGGTATCTATCTTGGTTTGTCCACCAATAATTTCATATAGTATAATTACATCATTGAGCTATTGTCTATGCATATTACTCTTGGAATATGGAATTCGGTTATAAAATTACACTCCCATATTGTAGCCTCAAAGCTAAATCATGTTATTATATGAGGAACAACATGTTACTTTTTTGGAACTTATTGGTACATCTCCTTGAATGATATTTTTATTCTATTAGTCATATACAAATTTAACAAGGCTCCCATACATTGGTTATTCATTAACTAATTATGAGTTAGATTGGAATTTGTGACATTATTTCATCATTGTTAAAATAAGGTATGCATGCACATAATTCACATGGGAATACAATACATATCATTTAAACACCATAAATAGAGGCCAATAAACAATATGTACTTGTTACATCCATAAAAAAAAATCGTACACTACCCAAAATAGTGCTCTAAGGCATAAAATCCTAATCCCATTCATATGACATAGATGCCTAAATACATATGGCATGAGATATCTACTAGTAACATATAACGAGGTTAGTCATACTTCTGTTGGTGGTAACACACGATGACATGTGTTATGCATTGTAGGAGACTCATGAGGTGGTTGGACATCCCCATTGTGTGCCCCTATAGATGAAATGAAACATTGTAAATGGAAAAGGGAGGTACCCCTGTGGTAAATCACATCATGGTGTGCATAAACTCGTGCAAATCATCATCCTCCCCCTCCTTTGGATTCTCTTCAACTATTGTATCCACTATTTCTCCTTGATGGTGAAATGGAAATTACTAAAGGTTTTGGGTTGGTACCACATTTATGCTAAGAAAACATGCATATTGTCAGTGAAAATGTACCAACAAACCAAACATGTATCATAAAAATCCAAAAACATTAAAAAATAAACTTGCAAACTCAAAAAATATTCAATTACCAATATCACACCATTGTGTGTTAGATGATACGGTTGAATTTGAATCACCATAAAAGTCAGTTCACAAGTAGGTGTGGTCCTTTATGACCACCTACTACACCGCAAACGAATAAAATAAATCCTTGTAAAACCAATGTGATGATGCCCTAACTTTTAGGATCAGATTTTTCCATTGAGTAATACATGGATAAAATGGACTAATAAAAGGTGCAATCACTTGTGGTCACATAAAAGGAACCCTCTCAAGGAAGATTGAAACTATGATGCTACCATAGCCAAAATTATTTTATTTTCATATTCTACATTATGATAGTTCCTCCTTGATGTTTTGAGAAATCCTACACACCAATTAAAAAACATATGATCCATGGACCTTACTACTATGTCCACTTGTCTGTATAATCCAAAGGGGGGGCTTTTGAACCTACAATTTGGTTAATACTAAAGAGAATGGTAAGAAGGGTTATGTTTGTCACATATTTAATTAGGACTTGTCAATTATTTCGTGAGCTCTGGTTCATTAATAACAAGCCCCATACACATATATATTTTTTTCAAAAGCCCTATCACCATAAACCATTTGTTTATGGTGTCCCACATTCCCACAATCCTCTATAGGAGAGCTTCTTGGCTCTTTATGTTTTGTGTCCAAAATAAATTCAGAAGGCCAAAATCATGTAGAACTTGCAAGGTGGGAAAATTATATGGGTTTGCTATGTTATATTATTAATGTTATCTCTCCTTTTATTCAATCAATTTTGGTGAAAACCTATCAATAAAAATCAATGGCATCAATACTTTTAACCTCCATATAAATTCTTTGTGAAAATGTTAAATCCAAGAGTAGATTTGAAAATTTTGGGATATCATCACTTTGAAATCAAGTGCATCAAGTGATAATTTCTTTACTAACAGTAATAAAGGGTGATCAAACCCCCCTCATCAATCCCATCGGCTCGAGTAAGGGATGAGGGCCCATACCCAAAAAAAGGGTTCAAAACAAGCCCATTCCTTAGGAAAAATCTATGAATAAAGGAGATTAGAATGAAGGCGAGGGAATAAGGACTAACCTATAAAAGTTGATATGTGTGTTAGTAGCATGGAGCTCTCAAAATATTTTGTAGAAATTATATAACTTATGTGTTATATATCCGATATTCTCTTGATCACACACTATTTAACTTCATGCACAATACATAATCTATTCCACCATTGATCATCACATGCGGAAATTAAATCAATTGCAATGCACACATGAAACCATAAAAATTCACACACATTAACACAATGATTTAACGGGAAAGACATAAGCTAAAAAACCCAACTATATATATATATATATATAATATGTGTCATAGAGATCATGTAACAATCCTGATACAAAGATGAACATGTCAAGCTATCAATACAATACAATCACTACACACTAATCAGGCCTGATCTTGCAAATCCATGCACCGATCCCTGCCACCTACTAGCCTGCTTCTACTGCAAAATCCCTGTTGAAGAATGGCTTTGAATGAACTTTAATTGCTCCAATATTGACTGCGCAATCCTCATTGGAATCTCCACTGAGTGTTGGATGCAATCAATGCATCACTATAGTCACAATTGATAGTCTATCTTTCCCTTTCACCTATCTCTCCAATCGTCTCCACTGTAACTGCCATGCATTGTAGTTAACTGATGTATTCTTCAGTTGATTAATGAGTTATTATTTAGTGAATTAATTAAATAATTAATTCACACCACTCTCACTAGTGTATCAATCAGTTAGACTAGATACAACTAGCTCAACTGAGTCTAACTGAGTTAAACTGAACACAACTCCATCAACTACTTCTATAACTCCACCAAACTCTGTCACAGGAGTTCTAACTAAAGTCATCATGAATTAGCTCCAGTAAACCCTCAGGAATAGTGTAATTCCTTCTGTCAGCTACTATTCCACATCTGTGCACTTAACTGAAGTGCTCCAAGAGAATAAGACAATGTTTAGAGTCCAAATATTATTAAGAGCTAATAATATTCGACATATCTATTTTTAGACTGGCAATCTAAAAATAGATTCCACCCAATATGTTTAAAAATATAAGTCCATCTATTTTTCCAACTTGACCAACCATCCAAAAATAGCATCCTATAACTCATAGAATATGATCGACATGTCTAAAAATAGACATAGTCTAAAAATAGACTTTGCGCCAAAAATAGCCTGCGGGCCCACTTAGTGAAGGCGACTCTTTTCACTAAGCTCATCATCTTGTTGAATCTCAACACTCCCTCTCAACAAGATAGAGATTATCTGCCACCGTGATCCTGTCTCTATGGTATTCAAATTTTCTCCCGGTGAGTGCCTTTGTTAGAATATTTGCATCCTGATCCTCCGTGGGAATGTAAGAAAGCAACATGATCTTCCGCTGCACACAATCTCTGATATGATGGTACCATATGTCAATATGTTTAGATGTATCATGAAATACTGGATTAACCGAGAGTTTAATGCAACTCTGATTATCATAATATATCACAGTAGGATCTAAGTGTGAACCGAACAACTCGACCAGGATCTTCCTCATCCATATAGCCTCGCATGCAGCCAAACTTGCTGCCATGTACTAGGCCTTCGCTGAACTGAGTGCCACGGATCTTTGTTTCCTACTGTACCAAGAAACTGCTGTAGACCCGACACTGAATATCCCTCCAGATGTGCTCTTTCTGTCCGTTGGGCTCCCTGATCAATTTGCATCTGTGAAGCCATGCAGCTTCAACTCATCTGATTGTCTGTACCATAATCCATATCCCAATGTGTCCCTGAGATTCCTCATGACACACTTGCCTGCCTTCCAAAATATCTTGGTAGGCTTAACCATAGCTTGTGAAATCTGGTTAACAGCATAGCATATGTCCGATCGTGTATTGACCAAATACATGAGTGAACCAACCAACTGTCAATAAAGAGTGGCATCCACTACCTCTGCCGATGTAGCATCTTCTTTCTTCCAACCACCAGGAAGAGGAGTGTCGATAGGCTTGTAGCCTTGTATGTTGAACTTCTCCAGTATCTCCCGGGCATACAAGCCTTGAGACACAAACATTCCATCCTTCCACTACCAAATTTCCAATCCCAGGAAATAATTAAGGAGGCCCAAGTCCTTCATCTCAAACTTCTTTGCAAGATCTGCCTTGCATGAGTGTATCAACAGTTCATCACCTGTCAGTATCAAATCATCTACATAAAGTACAATGATCAGCAACATACCCTCCACCACAATCTGGTATAGGTTCGGATCTACCTCACTCTTAGTGAATCCAAGTCTGGTGAAATAACTGTCTATCCATGTGTACCAAGCACGAGGTGCTTGTTTCAGCCCATACAATGCTCTTTTGAGCCTACACATATGTGACTCGCTGCTGAAGATTTCTAAACATTTAGGCTGCTCTATGTACACCTCGTCCTCAATGACTTCATTGAGGAACACAGTCTTCACATCCATCTGATGAATGTGCCAACACATCTGCGCTGAGAGAGCAAGGATGGTTCGTATGGAAGAATACCTTGCGATAGGTGCAAATGTTTCTTCATAGTCGATTCCCTCGATCTGTGAGAAGCCCTGGGCAAAAAATCTTGCCTTGTACATCTCGATGCTCCCGTCAGTAGCATGCTTCACTTTGTAGATCCATCTCGAACCTACCAATGATTTCCATTCTAGCCTTGGGACAATCACCCATGCACTTTTTTTGACAATCGAATCATACTCTTCCACCATGGCATCTACCCATTCGGGATCCTCCACAGCTTCCTCAAAAGAGGATGGCTCTATCACGATACACTTGCTCATTAGAGCCATGTATCCAATAAATTGATCAGGTGACTATCTCTATCTGCGCTGTGATGTAGGTGCTCCTAAATTTTGCGCTGCATCAAGATTCAGTCGCTCAGCTTCTGTAGTGCGCTTCCAACCTCTGATGTTTGGCGCTGCATAAGTGGTTTATTCCACTCCATGAACCTCCTCTTGTGGCTGATCCACATCTTGAGGCTCATATTTAGGAATAAGTAGCTTCTCATCTACATCCAAGTGTAGCTCCCTCTCAACCAACAACTTCATGGCTTTCTCCTCATGAAATTTGATATCCCGTCGCACAATAGTCTTCCGACTCTCTGGAAAATACACACGATAATTGTGGGGTGTTTCTGTGTACCCCAAAAATATCCCAACCTCTATGGTCGACTCTAGCTTCTTCCTAGCATCCTTTGTCACATGAATGTAAACAGGTGAGCCAAAAATATTCAAATGAGAAATATCAAGCTTCTTACTAGAAAACGCCTCTTCGGGTGTACTCATGCCAAGTACTCTATGAAGACAAAGGTTTTGCACATAAACCATAGTGTTGCATGATTCAGCCCACAAGTGTATGGGAAGGCCCTGATCATGCAACATCACCCATGCAGCACCCACGATTGTTCTGTTCTTTCTCTCTGTGACCCCATTCTGTTATGGGTTATGAGGTGCTACGAGCTCTCTTCAAATTCCTTCTGCGCTGCAAAAGTATTTGAATTCTCCAGAGATAAATTCACCACCATTATCGCTCCTTAGAGCTTTCACTTGCTTCCCCGACTCCTTCTCAACCAACGCCTTGAACTCACAGAACTTTTAGTATGTCTCGCTCTTCTTCTGCATGAAGAAGATCCAGCACTTACGAGAAAATTCATCAACAAATATCACATAATACATGTGCTTTGCTGTCGAAGCTACTGAGAAAGGTCCACACATGTTTGTGTGAATTCTCTCAAGGATTGTCGTGGCGTGAATATCCTTCTCATGAAAAGTGGTCTTCACAAATTTTCCCTAAGTACATCCCTTGCACTGATTTGACTGCGCAAGTGTACCCTTGGGAAGCTCGGTAGAAATCTGCTGCAAAATTTTCAAAGCGCCATGGTGAAGATGGCCCAATCTCCTATGCCACAATTCACCCTCATCCCGGCTCACCACTCCTTCTTCTTTGCCTGCCATTATTGCGTAGCAATCTACCTACAATTGATAAAGGTTCTTAACTCAAACCCCTATCCTCCGGGTTTCACCAGTTGTTTTACTGCGCAGGAAAGCCTTTCCCTCTCTGAAAACAACATCATATCCCTTGTCTTCCAACATCGCCATAGAGATCAGATTCCTCTTAAATCCTGGAACATGCATGACATCCTTCAAGATGAAAGGTATGGTCTCGATACCAGTCGCATTGTATCTACCATCATCGCCCATCTCGATGTGTAATCCAAGATCCTTCTCATCCAGATCACTGAACAAATCTTTGTCTCTGGTCATATGGAAAGACACACCAATTTCAAGAAACCACACTGATCCCATCACATTTGAAACAAAGCATGCGATCAGCAAAAAATTCAGCTCAAACTGCGAGGCTAAGGCCTCTCCAGCTACAGATCTAGAAGCCTACTTATTTTTCTTTTTCTATGGACAATTAGTGGCATAATGTCCGTGTTGGTGACAATGAAAGCACTTCACCTTGGACAAGTCCTGCTTCTTGCCTTTCGCACCGGATTGAGAAGTATTTTTCTTTCCCTTCCCTTTCCTTGCTTTGGCAGCCAAAGAAAAATTTTCTTCATCTTCATTCTTCGATGAAGATCCATCTCTAGTACCCTGCCTTATCTCCTCCTGCACAAGATCCGACCAAAGTCACTCCCATCCTGGCAGTTTCTCCCAACCATTGACAGAGTCCTCATAGCTATGCCAACTCTTTGGAAGCCCAAGGAGAGCCAAGCTCACCAAGTCTTATTCATCAACAGTAACCCCCACACTTCCTAGCTCATCCTTGCAGTGGACGAACTTTGTGAGGTATTTTGGTATATTGTTGCCTTTCTCCATTTTTATTTTCCTGAGCTTGTCTTTAAGTGCCAACTTCCTTTGGTCGCTTTTGCTTTGGAACAAGTCTGTCAAAGCTTTCCACATCAAGAATGTAGAAGATTTATTGTGAAGGCTGGACACTATGTGATCCTTCACACCTTCCAACAGAATCCTTCGACATTTTGCGTTCTTATTTTGCCATGTGTCAAGTGTAGCTGCATCACTAGAAGCAGGTTTTGGAATTTCTGCATCTATTAACTCCTTCAACACTTTATCATCCAGCACCGCCTCCATCTTGTCCTTCCTTGAAATATAATTCAAGCTGCCATCAAGGGCATACTCCAATCACATTCCTTTGAAAGACATTTCAATGAATGCTCAACTTCGACATCAAGAAAACACTACAACAAATTCGAATTCCACCAGCACAAAAATCAACCGCTTCAATAATTGCAATCTGCTCCAATGATCAATTGCTCTGATACCATGTAGAAATTATATAAATTATGTGTTATATATCCAAGATTCTCCTGATCACACACTATTTAACTTCATGCACAATACAGAATCTATTCCACCATTGATCATCACATGCGGAAATTAAATCAATTGCAATGCACACATGAAACCATAAAAATTCACACACATTAACACAGTGATTTAACGGGAAAGCCTGAAGCTAAAAACCCCAACTATCTGTATATAATATATGTCATAGAGATCATGTAACAATCCTCATACAAAGTTGAACATGTCAAGCTCTCAGTACAATACAATCGCTACACACTAATCAGGCCTGATCTTGCAAATCCATGCACCGATCTCTGCCACGTGCTAGCCTGCCTCTACTACACAATCCCTGCTGAAGAATGGATTTTAATGAACTCTAATTTCTCCAAGATTGACTGCACAATCCTCATTGGCATCTCCATTGAGTGTTGGATGCAATCAATGCATCACTATAGTCACAACTGATAGTCTATCTTGCCCTTTCACCTATCTCTCCACTGGTCTCCACTGAAACTGCCATGCACTGTATTTAACTAATGTATTCTTCAGTTGATTAATGAGTTATTATTTAGTGAATTAATTAACTAATTAATTCACACCACTCTCACTAGTGTATCAATCAGTTAGACTAGATACAACTAGCTCAACTGAGTCTAACTGAGTTAAATTGAACACAACTCCATCAACTACTTCTATAACTCCACCAAAGTCTGTCACATGAGTTCTAAATGAATTCCTCATGCATTAGCTCCAGTAAACCCTCAGGAATAGTGTAATTCCTTCTGTCAGCTGTTGTGCCACTTCTGTGCACTTAACTGAAGTGCTCCAAGAGAATAAGATAATGTTTAGAGTCCAAATATTATTAATACCTAATAATATTTGACATATCTATTTTTATATTGGCAATCTAAAAATATATTCCGCCCAATATGTCTAAAAATATAAGTCCATCTATTTTTCCAATTTGACCAACCATCCACAAATACCATCCTGCAACTCATAGAATATGATCGACATGTCTAAAAATAGACTTTGTGCCAAAAATAGCCCGTAGGCCCACTTAGTGAAGGCGACTCTTTTCACTAAGCTCATCATCTTGTTGAATCTCAACATATTTTTGAGAAGATTAGACGAGGAGAGGGTTTTTCTCTAAATATGGGTAAATATTTTAAAATTACAGGCAAAATTGAGGTTTTTTTTCCCTTTCAAAGTATTTTATGATGGATAAGAAAGAGATTTAGGTGTTTTAATCCTAAGGGCTAATGTGAAATCTTATTTTTATCCATATTTTGATTTTTTAATATCCAAATTTTATGAATTTCCATGGTCGTTGATAGTTTTTGGAGCCTTAGTTAAGTTTTTTTACATGTGTACTTGACTCAAACCTTATTGTACTAGCACATCCACTAGATCTTAGGTGCAATTTATTGACCTTTGAATATAGGATTGGGCAATTCCTTACATTTTCCTTTGCATAATTGACTATCTATGCCATCCTAATTATGCCTTAGATCTGATCTCGTTAAGTTGTGCAATAAATTTCTCTCTATTTTCACATCATAATTTGAGAGAAAATGCCTACCCTTATTGGACACCATATAATAAGACTTTATTTCGATTTTGGTGTCCATGTTGTGACACTTTTTAGGCAAAAAAAATCCTCCTATAAACCCACCATGATAATGACATTGAGCCTCATCACTCTCTCTTCTACTAGATCTGGGCCATACAAGAGGGAGGGTAGCAAAATTGTTTTTATTATCTTGTGGTAATATATTCTAACCACTTCCATAGTCTTGTATATATTTATACACTACCTTTTACCCTTTCCTTGCTTGACGCCACAAAATTATTCACAATGAACTCTTTCCATTTTCCTCATTGTTTGATTTCACATGGTGCTTTTACCTTTTTTGAAGAGAACACTGCAATGAGTGGATTTACCTTGCCACGGTCTTTGTTTCATTTAACTTATGGTGGTTCCACCAAATTAGAAATATATTCTTCCCATTTATACCACTAATTTCTTCAAGATGATGTTTCTATGTGTTTTTCTCATGCTCGTTAAACACTGAAATATAATGAGTTGACTCTTTTCCATTTCTCACAGTTGTTAAAGAATATGAGAAAGATACTAAGCATACTACTACCTCTTCCTTGAGCTTGTTAAACCACAATGAATATTCTTTATCGAGTATAATTTTAACTCTTTTTTGAGTTGCTTAAAAGTAATAAAAAAATATGCTATCAAGCGTACATTTTTTTAATTTTGTTCCCACTGAACTATGAAGAAGAAACTAAAAAAAATGGAGAGAAAATATTGGAGTCCATTTAAAGAAGTGGAAATGTCATTTTCATCACCCTTGAACATGGAAATTCTTTGCACCATTATCCTAAATTTGGATTATAGCTTACCTAGGAGATGTACCATACATATGGGTCATTTACACATTGGAATGGTTACTCTTATAGTAATTATGGAGCATACTTCAATGCTTATATTTTTGTTTCATGATATCACATGGTTCTCATTGGTGAATGCTACCAAGTCACTTTTGTTCCATGCCACTATATCTTCAAGGGAAATATAATACTTAGCTTCCCATATATAGTTCTTGTTGACCTTTTTTAATGACCATATTTATATCAGTTGTACATGGTGACTTCATATAATCACACAATATGTTAATATATTTAATGTTTATTTACAGGGATATATAAAGGCCCTCACTAAATGGATCTCTTCCTATCCACATAAATTCATTTTCTAGGATGAAAATCAAGAAACCAATAGTACCTTTGAGCTTGTACCTTTATGGCAAATTTCCTTACGATCAATAGTTGGATTTCCTCATTCAACCTTGATTGGTTGAGCCAATGAGTGTTTCAATCTACTTAAATATTCATGCTTATTGTATTTTTAAAGGTACCTTGGGCTACATTTTCATCATTGGTCGGTATCCTTATGCCTTTTAATGGTATATTTTAATTATTGGCAATTGGAAAGTTTCTAAAATTATCGACATAAGCTCATATATGAGTATGATGTATATTTGTACAATTCGGGTTTGTAAAAATACCTGGGGATTGGAGGAATCAAACTCTTATGTGTAACCCTTCCCAAATTACAATGAAGTATTGTACCAAATTATGTACCTTGACGTCCACTTAGGGGAAATCTTTAGCTTTGTGTTTGATGTCATACTAATGTATACTATGACATAGATCTACATTGTATTTTATGGTGGCTATGATCACTTTCTTGATGGCATAAATCCACTATGTATTCCTCCATGGCCATGTATTAGAATTTCATTTCATGGATCCACATTATGTCGCGTTGATGACCATGTCCAGTAATCTCTTTTACCGAGCGCAGGTATTCCCAACTCAAGGATGATATTTGTGATTTAACATTGGGTTTTTGGAAGGTCCTAACTAGTTTCTTGATTCTTGATTTATTCCTTGTTCCCTTTCTTGAGAGATTATATTGTAATGTATTTTGGCCATCAGTTTCTCTTCTGATCTCACACAATAGGGGAATCTATTATCAACTTATTTTTCACTTTTAAGATGGAGATAGACTTTACATTAACCTACATGAGTGGAGATATGTGATACACCTTTCATATCACTAGATAGAAATATTTTCATGTTCAATTTAATATTAAAGAAGCAAACTTTTAGCTTAAAAAAATTAGAAAAAGTTGATCTTAACTAACTTCTAAGTGTCTAATTATCCTAATAGAGTTTAAAGGATGATAAAACCTAATCTAATATTGTTATAATTTATGTAATTTATAGCCACATATTATTACTCGTAGCCAATACCTATGAAATATAAAAAATAATCTTGATATCCTAAAAACCTACATCTCTTAACATTAACTTTCAAAACCTAATTAAATTTCTATCCTATCTCCCTCTTCCTTTCACCTTCTCTCCTTCCCAGAGTTTATTATATTATTTCTATAAATTTGGCTTTCCCTTCTGAATACTAAAGGTTGGTCTTTCCTTCTTGTGTTAGCATGGTGCATTCCTTTTACCTTTATTATTTACCTTCCAATGTAAAACAAAATGTTGGCAAATAATAAGAATTAAATTACTAATTGTATTATTTTTTACTTAAAATTTATGTTAAACAATATGAAAGATCTTGTATGTTTCACCCATAGGTGCTATCTAAATTTATCATTCAAATTGTACTTCCTAGGAAATTTTCAAGTTAAATATCAATACTCATACGTATATTATGGTTTCTTAAATCCTTTGGCCCAAATAATGGGCACTCACTTTTGTATTGTTCAATAGGACTTGAAGTAAAACATCCTTATTAGTATGTCATATGGGTGGCACATAAAATTTATCATAGACATATTCATGATATATATAATTACCTTATATGAGCATAATAACTTTTCCATTAGGTTTTCCTTATCCACTTCTCTCTTTATCTTAATGCTAACTTAAGGAATCAAACCTTTATTTTCACTATCTATACCCATTCCCTTTTTTAGGATGATGTACACATCATACTTATGCATTATTCTCACTATCATTTCTCCATATTTTAACTGTTTTCCAAATCCATTTTCTAAGTGCTGAGAAATATCATGTACACCTCTCTAGGATCACCCCCATCAGATTACCCCAACTCCTTTTTCTTACATCAACGCATTAGGAGTAAACCATATTGATCTATTTTTATCATATTATATAAAAAAATAATCTTTTCACAACATTCCCAAACCCTGATTATTTCTTATTGATGACATGAAAGGTTGAAATTGCTTATGTTTCCTTTTAAAAAAGGAATTGTAGGGATTTTTCTCTTTATTTTTTTTTTCATGTTCACATTAATCATTTTTTATCCTTTATATATCTTCATAACATCCAACTAATAAAATAATATAACTTGGACTATAATATGTCATTAGGTTATGGATCAAACACAACTATTCTTCATTGGGGATCAAACATTAGGTCACCTTTGTATGTTATCCAATATGAAACCATTTACTATAAAAATGAAAAAAGTATGGGTAATGTGATTCTTGTCATCCTTTCCATCATCACCTCCTTTCCTTGTCATCTGGTATTATGTCTTACTTCTTCTTCACCATACCTTAATAACACCACCACCTCTCATCATTTCTCATGTCCCACATTTGTTCGACCTCATTAGTGTTTCCTTATTTCCTCATTTATCTCATATGATATCGATATCATATAAATATCACATTTTATTTTATTTTCTTCCATGTTGTTCCTTAGGGATAATATGTCCTTATCTCTTCTAAATTTTCTTACCCTGGTGCTCACCATTAGGTGGATATTCCTAATAGGTTGTTGGACTAGTTTCTTCATATTTTTTTGGTGGTCATAGTTATCCATGATAGGATGATGATTCACATAGTATATACTTTTTTTGACAATTAAATGGTATGAAATTTCATGGCTTTTTTATATATCTTGGATCCTTAGGTGATTGAATTGAGCTCTTGGTTATTGGTGTTGGTTTCTATGTGTATTTATGATTTAATAGAGTTTATCATTTTTTTTATCATTTAATACTCTCCCCCATCCAAAATTCATTAAGAATGGGCCATGCTTTATTTTGTATGATATCTTGAGGGAATTTATTCTTTCCTTTGCCTTTTTATTTTTTGTTGTGACGATTAGGATAAATTCATTCATTTCTTCAATTTTATGGATTTGGCCATAATATATGGAATTCCACAAGTTAATCAAGTGCATATATCTTAGAATTTATATTATACCTCTTATTATATTTATTTTGTGTTGTGTCTATTAGGATAAATCCATTGGATTCTTCATGTCTACATGTGGCATTCCATGGGTAAATCAAGTCAAGGTCTCTTAGAAGTTATATTATACCTCTTATTGCTAGCCCTGACCTATACATTTCCTATGTGATAGAATACAACATATTTTTTCTCCCTAACGTTAGTTTTCCTTCTCAATTTTCTTAATCATCTTTCAATATTTTTCCATGACCGAAGGGATCTATCATTAGTGTTATTCATTAGTGGTGTGGTATAATTAGGTCATGTTTTGAACAACTACAAACTAGTTTGGGTCTTCTAGGGTTAGCTCGCACATATGAATATCGTGAATGATGATCAACTCTAAATACTTGACGGAGAAATTGTTTGGTACCAAACTAGTCAAACTTTATATTTCTCAAGATCTTATAATTAGCAAGAGTGTGACTTAGTGGCCAAAATTTGATAAGATCACTTGCATTCATGGGCTTGGAAGTAGTGGCATGGCTTATGTGATATTCAATATTGTCATTACCAACCAAATAGTTAATTTTGATCTCTTAGATGACCATAAACTTGAATTTGATCATAGAACTTTCTCTCCAACTCTAAGGTCATCTATGCACAAAATAACCATGAAAGTAAATTTTCATAGTTGA
The DNA here is from genome assembly GCA_034641835.2 of Pinus albicaulis. NCBI lineage: Eukaryota > Viridiplantae > Streptophyta > Pinopsida > Pinales > Pinaceae > Pinus > Pinus albicaulis. The sequence goes on from CM076570.1 coordinate 593,045,801, forward strand.
AGGCATGTATGTTTAGAGAAAAGTAAAGTTGATGGCATTCTTAAAAGGTTTAAATAGGGATTAAATATATATACTTGTAAGGATGACATCAAAGAAATGTGTCATAATTTACTACACCCATTTTTATTTCCATTAACAAGTTATCCATTGAGGTGTCATATAAAAATAATAATATAACTACCAAATCTTGGTATGATAATGAATGTAAAATTGCTATAAAATCCATTAGGAATTATTATAATGAATATTTAAAAATTGACATGTTAAATTGATACAAATCCATTATTAAAAGGAAAAAATGTACTATATAAATAGAAAGCAAGCGACAATGTTGCACCATTTTAAATTGGATCCTAGGAAGTTTTGGAGGAAAATTCTAATTCATAAAACTATATATAATAATATGATTCGCTTAAATGTAATTCCTACCCTAAAATATTTATGAATCCCCTAGTGTCATGGACAAAAATAAGAAAATTCATAAAGAGGATGAAATGTTTTCTCTATAGGACATAGAGTTTGTGGTGAAGTGGATCATAACTGGGAAAGTTGAGGATATTGAAGGCTTCCAAGCTAAAATTTTCAAAATAGGAGGGTTTTCCATCATCTTTCACATTTGTAAGCTCTTCAATTTGGTATTAAAGCAAGGCTTCCCTACATTATGGTAATTTTGGGGTATAAAATGAGCATCCTAATAAAAATAATTAAATAATAGTAATAACAATAGAATAAGAGTTATTAATGTTAAAATAAGAGAAATAGAACTATTTTTTAACTGTATTTTTGACTTATCTCCTTATAGGTTTACTCAAAATTCAAGTATGGAAACTCATTGAATGTGGAATTAGAGTATGCATCCAATGATTACCCATTCTTCATACTTTTTTGTAGATGCACATCGAGGAAAAATTAAAATACATCGAAAAAATATGCTTCTCACATATTTTTCCGATGTATTTTCATTTTTCGCAATATGGGTCTACTCAAAAGTATGCAGTGGGTGCTTGTTGGATGCATAATTGTAATTCCATGTCCAAAAGCCACCCACACTTGAAATATGAGTGAACCTAAAAGGATGTATGTAAAAAATAAAAATAAAAATAAAATAGTTTTCTTCTTTCCCTTATAAAATTATTTACCCTTAATGATGACATCATCATCTTAGATCATATTGGTTATTTTAAAGTTTAATTTTTTAGTACAATGTCCATTTTAAGGGTTGTTATTGACCTCAAAAATTCCACTAATGAACCATGGATTCAAAGCATCATTGTACCTATTTATAAAAATTGGGATAAAAGCATTTCGTATGATCATAGGACCATTATGAATAGCACTATTTTATCCAAGTTCTCTAGAATTATTTTGGAAAAGAAGGTTATCCTTTCGATTTAAATCCATGAAAAAAGAGCTAAAGGCCAAGCCTAGTTGAGGACATATCGTTCAATTGTGGACCACCACCTTATTCATAGGATAATTATAAAGGAGTGTTGCAATAATAAAACTTATCTTCTATGTTTTCTTGACATTAGAAAATATTTTCACATCATTTCTAGGACAAATATTTGAAAGAAGATGGAATAGTTAAATGTTATCTTTTAGTTTAGGGCTAATGTGACAAGATTTTATGAGAATTTTATTACTAATTTTACCATTGGTTAGATGAAATTAACTACAATATTAGATTCAAGAAAGGGTTTTCACTATCCATTAACATTTTTGGCATATCCATTGATAATTAATAAGATCTCTGTACCCCCTATTATCTGATGACTATATTATGCCATTATTTCCCCAATATTGTGAACGCACATGGTATGGTATTTCTCCATCAATGAAGCCCCTCTACTTGACATCGATCTTATGTATTTACAATCCATATGAAGTAGCAAGTGAAAGAATTAATCAAATAGAATTTATATTTTCAATAAAAGAAAATGTTTCATTATAGCCAATATCTTCTTATTGAAAAATACCTTAACTACTCAAAAATCCTTATACCTTTCAACAATGCCTTTAGATTTATATATGGTTTAGTATAGACCCATTTACATTTCACCATATTGTTTCCTTGTGGTAGAAGAACTAAATCCTAAGATTTAGTCCTCATTGAGGAATGATACTAATCAACCATAACATTCTCTCATTCAAGTCAAGCATGTACATATATAACACATGCCTTAGAGTAAAACTACCATCTTATTTCTAACATATTATTTTTCTTGAGCCATTATATCCCTTATATTAACACAAATAGCATAAAATGTCTTAGTCACATATCTAGGAAGGTGTGACTCATGTAGACAAAGTATTTGCATCAGAATCACCATAAGAGAAATGATCAAGTGTTCTAGAACTTGTGGGAAGCTATGCTATGGAAGGTAAAATACAAGTTATTTATTGTAATATTCCTTTTTAAGGAATATTAACAATGTGCTCAAGTGAAACGTTGTATAAGAAAATTTGTGCAACAGAAACGCAGATCATGACTTCGTTCCTCTTATTTATGTTGTATGGGTCTTATGTATGGAATTTCATCTAAAAAAAAACAGTTTAGGTACACTAAACAGATCTCTCTCAAACTAGACTAGCTAAAAAGCACCCAAAGAGGGAGGCTGCAGCCAAATGCAAATACTGCTTCAGGAATTGCACATTTTTATTAGATGTTCGAAGGAGATCAACAAGGAGGCTCATATTTCAGTAATACAGCAACAAATCAGCATTATAATGAATCTCTTTCAATATACAGTAGAATGAATGAGAGAATATAGCAAGAAATCTTTAGAGAAGAGAGCTAGAACACATGTACATTTGCAGAAATGGCTCAACAACATTATTTTTAAGGAGATTCAGCAGCTGGAAGTTACAAATCAGATCTAGGGAAGATTTGTGGACAAAACATCAGATCTATTTCAGATATAGAAACTAGATAGTTTTCTCTTCAAGATCCCCTTGGAATTTTGACAAAAGCATGCATAAATAAGAGTAGATTTGAGAAAAAAGTTGCAGATCTGTAAAATGCTGCAGTAAATTTCTGAATATAACATTTCATTACAATGGATCAGATCTAAAAATAACATGGATCAACAAGTTAATCCATGGATCACCAAGTCGAAGGCAAAGTCTAGCACTAGAGATCTCTATTCTAAACTATGAGAAAAACACCATGAAGAGCCTCACACCAAAATAAAGCAGTCTATCAAGATGAACAGCGTTGTAGCTCAAATGACATAGATAACCACTACAAAATTTTAGATCTGAAGTACAAGGAGAAGAGACACTCTTCCAGGAGGTTAAAAGACACACTCCATGAGAAGAGGCTCCCAAAAATACACTAGATCTCTGCAGATCTAGACTCCCACTTGTTGTAGCTTACAAAATAAAAAAAAAACTCAATGGATCAATGCTTCTAATGAAATTAGAGCTTGGCCTCAAGCCTGATAGTGGGTCAATTCAGTAAATACTCCTCCAAGGATCCTCAAAGGAAGAGGTGAAATCCCTGCATAGGAATTCCAAGTACAATCCTCCATTAAACAACAGAGAATGGTATTTGTCTAAGAAGAAAAATACTTAGAAATATGATCTATCAACAACCTTCTCTTGCTGCCCTCCCTTTCCTTTGATAAGATGAGAAAGCCTTTGCAAACCCTAAACCACCTTGATGAGTTAGCCCTTTTCACATGAGAGGCCTCCTTCTAGAACTGCGCTGTCCCTTTTGGAGATGCAATGAACCTAGATAGCATTGTTGATTTGGTCAAGGTTGACCCAGTCTTAGCTCAAACCTCTTTCACACTTGCAAGTGATTATTTACATGGCCCTGATTTATCTTTGTTCACATGGGAATTGATTTATTCAGACTTTTCAGGAGTTTTACATGTCCTCCTTTATTCATTTATTCATGCAACATGAATTAAAACAAAATTGTATGTTCCTCTTAGCTAAGGCTAAGTGGGAACATTACAGTCCTCCCCTCCAAAATGTTGCTTGTCCTTAAGCAACTGATATGGTAAGAGATGTAGTTCTTCTCCTTCTCCATTGATGACAGCATCAAGGATCAAGTTTTCATCATGGGCCAAGTGCGCATTAAGCCAATACATCAAAAATTGCTCCTCCAAGACTAACATAATAGGGGCATATTCCACCCCTTCAGGAGTGTAAAACTCAACAGAAATAAACATGGGTGAAGAAATGCTACATCTAAAACATGTATCATGAACTACAAGCTGAATTTCCATCCCATGTGGTACATATACACTGCCCACCCTTTGACCATACAAACCCATAAACAATACCAATATATCATCTATGTATGGAAGAAAAATTACATATATGCAAACTGAAATTTTCACTTGAGGAGGTGGGTCACAGTTCCATATAAAATGCCAGTGCAATGCACTCCTTGTCTTTAGTAGGTCTAAGTGTGATAAGTGGTACTCCCAACACACATTTTCTGCATGAGTCACTTTGACATGGCTGAAAGTGATACACAAGTTAGGTGCCTTTGGGAAGCACCCATCGTGAAAAATAATGTCCCTTTGCACCTCAAGGGAGTGACCAGATTCATAATTTTTATTGGCCTTACCAATTTCATGAGATCTACATGTAATATCACTCCTTGTAGGAGCCATGGCCTACAAACATATGGCAAGAGAATATGTCAAATCAGAAAAATAAACATGCTCCATAAGATCAGATTCTTTACCATTCAAGTCTCCCACACATATGGAGTTGGGCATGGACATTTCTCCTCTTTCAAGAGAAGGAAGAGATAGCTGAAATGACTCCTGCATAGAGTCCTTTGGCTATCCCAACTCCTCATAACTCCTGCACTCTTGAAAGTGCTGATGTAGTTCCTCCCAATCATAGTGCCGATGTAGTTCCTCCTTCATACCCTCCCAATCAAAAATCCTCACGATTAGGGTGTAGATCTTTGTTGACTGCATATAGCTAGAAATGAACTCTTTATGTGCCCTTTTTAGTATCTCTTTCTTAAGATTGGAGGATTTAGACAAGAATACTCTACCAAGATGATAGATGACCCCTTCATGGACCAAATAGCCTCCCTCTTGCTTCATGCCATCTAGTATCTTCCCGGTGTGAAGATATTTGGAGTACTCCATAAGGAGTTGAGATCTCCAATATGGATCCACACAGCTCAACAATGACAGCGCTGCTGATACATCTATGGGAGTGCTTGCCTTGTTTTTGATTGCCTCTTTGACATTACACATGCCAAAACTACTTGTTGGAAGGATGATCCACCCCTTCTTTTCCTCCCACAACACTGTAACTTGGTCTTCCATTTCCCCAATCCTTCCTGGATATGGATTTGGAGCAACACTTTTTGAGGCTTTCCCCAAAAGATCTGAATCTGATTGCATTTTAGGTGACTTTCCATGAGATAATAATGTCCCTTTCAGCATCCTCATGAACATGAAATAAGGAACTATGAGATCCTTGCTTCCACTGCACAAATCCATCTGTGTTGTTTGTGTGAAAACATTAGGTGAAGGATAAGTGTGCATGCCTTGAATTATTTGTGGTTTCCCACTCTTCAAGTCCACCCACTCCATCTGCAAGGCTTTCCAATCAATGGTAACCTTCCCCAAGGTAATCAACCACTAGACACCTAAGACGATATTGGTGTCTTGTATGTCAACTACAAATAAGTGGTCCACCAAAGTGTAGGATCCCATAGTGACAGAAAGTGATGGAACATATTGCATGCATTGCATGGTTCTATCTCCTGGGACCAAAAAAAAAAATCCATCAAAGGTATCAGTGGGTATTCCTCTCCTTTGCACAAGGTGAGCATCAATAAAGTTGTGGGTTTCCCCACTGTCAATCAGGATAGACATTCTCTAGTTCATGCCTGAACCTTGTACTCTTAGGGTCAAGTACTTAGGCACTCCTCTCAAAGAGGCAAGAGTCCCACGTGTTGGAGCAAAGGCTCCCTCTCCATCTCTGGATGGTGTTTTATATTCCTCCTCATCATCACCAGTGCTGTGACCCCTCCTAGGTCCATCACTCCCATATTCCTCCTCAAAATCTGAGAAGACTTGTATATAGTGTGCCCTTCCAGTAGCACATCTATGTCCAGGTACCCATGGCTCTTGGCAAGTGAAACACAATCTATTTTTCCTCAATTCCCCCTGGAGATCAATTTAAAGACGTTTCTTTAGTGAGCTCTCCTTGGGAGGAGAAGCTTTCCCTTCCTTCCCTTTAGAAGAGTGAGGGGCCTTGATTTGGAAAGTTGCCTTTGCTTTTGGCAAGGCATCTTGGAGATCTCTAGCTCTCTCAATGGCATCATGCAAAGTGATGGACTTGGTAGACTTAACCAACCCATGCAAAGGTTCCTCTAGGCCATCAATGAACATTTAGACTCTCCTTGCTATATATAGATCAGCAAACATGACTGATAATCTCAGAAACTCAAAGATATAAGTCTCTGCATCTCCTACCTGCTTCAGCTTTGCAAGGCTTATGAAGGGTGCTGCGGGGTCTTCTGGTCAAACCTCTCCACCATTCTTCTAGTGAACTCAACATAGGTAGTCACATTGCTATGTCCCAATGTAGACAACCCATGGAACCACCAATTGTGTGCTTCACCCTCAAAGTGCAGCACTGCAATCTTGATGGCTTCAACTTCCGGAACTTTGTTTAACTGGAAATATATATCTAGATTTTCCACCCATGCTTTGGTAGAACTGGAGGATGATCCATCAAACTTGGGAAAAAATAATCGGCCCATAGTGTGGTGTATTCCATGAAATAAACCACCATCTCCATATTGCTGCCATGGTCTTCTCCAGTCCTTGAGATGACAAAAGTCTTGGAAACTCAAGTTATCCTTGAATCTTTGACTCTGAGAGTCATAGTCCACAAAGTAACCTTCAAGGGAGGCTTGCTCTTATGGTCATTAATTATCCACGACCAATAAGGTAGGCATAGTAGAGCATTGTGAGGCTTTTGGAGCTTGTGGTAGGCTCACAGGTTGACCAGTCCCATAATGATACATGTCAGAGCTTTCTCCTTGATGAAATATCCCAAAACATTACCTCATTCTATCCACCCTCATCTCTTTTATCTCCTTGGAAAGATCTTACATGGTCTCCAAAAGATTTTTTGCAAACTCCATTGATTCCTTATCATTCACAGTTTCAAGGGATTTCCCCTTGTCTTGACCCTTGTCAGGATCATCAGTAGTGTAGTCATACTTTTTATGACTTCTATTCTGGTACCTCTTCTCCCTCTTAGTAAGAGGATCATCTTACTCTGAATGAAACATCACTGGGGCTCCAAGGCAAGCACAGGCTATGCCAAGAAAGGAGCTTTGATACCACTATAATATTCCTTTTTCAGGAATATCAACAATGTGCTCAAGTGAAACGCTGTATAAGAAAAATTGTGCGACAAAAACATAGATGAGGACTTGTTTCCTCTTATTTATGTTGTATGGGTCTTATGTATGGAATTTCATCTAAAACAAATAATTTTAGATACACTAAACAAATCTCTCATAAACTAGACTAGATAAAAAGCACCCAAAGAGGAAGGCTGCAGCCAAATGCAAACACTGCTTCAGGAATTGCGTAGTTTTATTAGATATTCATAGGAGATCAGTAAGGAGGCTCATATTTCAGTAATACAACAACAAATTAGCATTATAATGAATCTCTTTCAATATACAATAGAATGAATGAGACAATATAGAAATAAATATTTAGAAAAGAGAGCTAGAACACATGTACATTTGCAGAAATGGCTCAACAAAATTATTTTTAAGGAGCTTCAGCGCCTCGAAGTTACAACTCAGATCTAGGGCAGATCTGTGGACAAAACATCAGATCTATTTTAGATCTGGAAACTAAATATTTTTCTCTTCAAGATCCCCTTGGAATTTTGACAAAAGCATGCATAAATACGAGTAGATCTGAGAAACAAGTTGCAAATCTGTAAAATGCTTTAGTAAATTTCTTAATATAACATTTTATTACAATGGATTAGATCTAAATAGAACATGGACCAGCAAGCTAATCCATGGATCACCAAGTGGAAGGCAAAACCCAGCACTAGAGATCTTGAATCTAAACTATGAGCAAAACAACATGAAGAGCCTCACACCAAAATAACACAGTCTGTCAAGATGAAAATTGTTGTAGCTAAAATGACATAGATAACCACTACAAAATTTCAAATCTGAAGTACAAGGAGAAGAGACACTCTTCCAGGAGGTTAAAAGACACACTCCATGAGAAGAGGCTCCCAAAAATACACTAGATCTCTGCAGATCTAGACTCCCACTTGCTGCAGCTTGCAGAAGTAGCAAAACCCTCAATGGATCAGCGCTGCTAATGAAAGTAGATCTTTGCCTCAAGCTTTATAGTGGGTCAATTTAGCAAATACTCCTCCAAGGATCCTCAAAGGAAGAGGTGAAATCCATGCATAGGAATTCCAAGTACAATCCTCCACTAAACAGCAGAAAATGGTATTCGTCTAAGCAGACAAATACTCAGAAATATGATCAACCAAAAAACTCCTCTTGTTGCCCTCCCTTTCCTTTTATAAGATGAGAAAGCCTTTGCAAACCATCAACCACCTTGATGAGTTAGCCCTTTTCACATGAGAGGCCTCCTTCTAGAACTGCGTTATTGCTTTTGGAGATGCAATGAACCTAGACAGCGCTGTTGATTTGGTCAAGGTTGACCCATTCTTTAGCTCAAACCTCTTTCACACCTGCAGGTGATTATTTACATGGCCCTGATTATTAAAAGATATATATATCTCTCTAATATACTAAATTTTTATAAATTTATTGAAAGCTTTAAATATTTAACGATACCATATAATAATTATGTTAAAAATAGGTAAATAAAGCCATAAGTAATGGATATTTTGAATTTATTTTCTCTCTCTAAAATTTAAATTAAAGTAACTTATTGAACAATATATTTTTCAACCATATCCCTGTCAATTTTAAACTTCTCCATTCTGTTGAATAAAAACAATGGTTATATAACAACAATTCCCATTACTCTATTTATTTATTAAAATAAGGGGTTATATATATATATATATATATATATATATATATATATATATATATATATAAAATAAAGCTTATATTTGAAATAATTTTTAATTCATTTTGTAATTAAAAAAATAATAATTACATAAAGAAAAAAAGCTCAGAATTTTTAAATAATTTGCCTTGTAATGTAAGTGTTGTAACATTTTATTGTTACACTTAAAATTTAAAAAATTTCAAAGTTTTTATTCTTATTGAATTTTTAATTATTTTTGTGCAAATTTTAGAATGCTATAGTTTACCATTTTGTTTTATTAATTAATAAAATTTCAAATCCTCACCTACTAACTATTGTGCATCTTCTGTGTCCAGTGATAAAATCTTTGGAGATTCATGATTCTTGTTCCATTACTTGTCATTACTCTCCAAATTTAACAATGGGGAGGGAGGGGGGGGGGAGGGGGCAGAAGGTTGTTTCACCAAAACAACTTTTGTGACATGTCTGAATTTGATGAAGTGTGCATCTTCCCTCACATATTACCACTTACCGCCTACCACCCCCTATGCACAAAAAACCATTCCTCGTTTCCGGTAATAAATATTTCTTGCCTACATTTTAATGACCATTTAACATTTAATTCCAAATATAAATGTTATCCAAACACCCATTTCATTGCACTTTCTCTCTCATTCATAATTTACTCGCTCCCACTATTGTATGCACCCTTTCGCCTCTACCTTAGTCGCAAAACACAAAGAATTGAAGTGCAGAATTACAGTCAACCCTCAATGACAATTTAGAAATGTAACAATGTATTTTAGAGATAATTATGTTCCTCGCTACTGATTTTTATATTTTACATTAAGCTAAAATAGTGTAAAAAATTAATGTGTAGAATATAATCTGCTCATGAAATATTCTAAATCACAAGAATAGAAGTTACTCTACTGATCCGTGGAAGAAAATTCATGATCGAGAACATTTATGATCAACAAGGAAGAAAAAACATCACACACACCCAAATATTTATCTAGGATAAAGAAATTTCTCAAAACCTCTTACTATATGTATTGCATTAAACAAAGAATCTGAATTAAGACAACATGTTTGCTCAAGTTTGAGCTCAACCTACACCGGTATCTTCTATCCTCTACCCGACTAACTAAATATGATCAATACTTAGCCAAATTTTTGAGCCTCCAAGCTCCTGTTTCCTTACATTGTTCAATGTGGAATTAGCTCTTATTTTTTAGGGAAATTCTTTAATTGGATTACGCCATTTCTGTAGTCCCATTCTTTGACTGCATGCACCACTTGTACACATGGAACTACTCTGCAACTGATAGTACACTGCCTTGGAATCTCCATATCAACTTGGTAACTCGAATTATCTATGTGAATCAATTATTTTTGGTTGATTGATAAGTTAAACGGATGACCACTGTGTGTGATTGAAGTTACACTGCACAACTTGACCTTCCACCAGTTTCTCCAACAATTGGAACTAGGTTAACTGACAATAACTTAACTTAACTGAAATAGATTTCTACAAATTAGAAATAAACCATACTGAACTAAACCCAAGCTTCCCCAACTTGAATTTACTGAGTTAACTGAGTGACAAGTTCCATGTCACCTTAACTAACTATCGCCAGGATTTTGTTGATGTGGAAATTCTGAACTTTGTCTAGTTTGACCAAGGCAAGGTGAAACTGAGATTTTCTTACTGCATTCTCAACACTCCCTCTCAGCAAGAAAGGGATTATCTTCCACCCTCATCCCGAATCTATAGAGCTCAAATTTTTCCCTTGACAAAACCTTTGTCAAAATGTCGACATCTTGTTCCTCTATAGGAGTGTATTGCAACAACATGATTTTCCTCTACACACAATCTCATATATGGTGATACTAGATATCTATATCCTTGGATCAATCGTGAAAAAAAGGATTTTAAGAGAGCTTGATGAAACTATAATTATCAAAGTAAATCATAGTAGGATCCATCATCTGATCGATTAAACCAACAAAAATATTTGTCATCCAGATTGCGTCATACGCTGCTTGACTGGAAGCTATGTGCTATGCTTTTGTCGAGCTGAGTGAAACCGATCTATGCTTCATGTTGTACCAATAAACCGATGTGAACCCAACACTGAAATTTCCTCCTGATGTTCTCTTCTACTTTGATGGACTCCCTGCCCAATCTGCATCTGTGAAGCCACATAGATTCACTCCCTCTACCCATCTGTACCATAATCGAAACTAAGTAGTGCCTCTAAGGTACCATAGAACATGTTTAGCAGCCCTTCAAAATAATTTGGTCAGTAAAACCATGGCTTGGCTTAACTGGTTGATTGCATAACACATTTTTAGCCATGTGTTCACCAGATTCATGAGTGAACCCACTAATTTCTTATAAATAGTATCATCCACTTCCTCACCTAAAATGGTATCGTCTTTCCTCTATTTGGTCACTGGAGGAGTCTCCATGTGTTTGCATCTGTCCATGAGGAAATTTTGAAGGATCTCGTTGGCATACTTTCCCTGAGATACAAATAGTTCCTCTTCTCCTTGCCATACTTCCAAACTAATGAAATAGTGCATGAAACCCGTGTCCTTCATTTAGACACCCTTGCAAGGCACTCCTTTCAGGATCTAATCAGTTGTTCATCATCGGTTAAAATCAAGTCATTAACATATAAGAAAATAATAAAATATTACCTTCTACGAAAATGTGGTAAATGTTTTCATATACTTCACTTTTGGTGAAGCCCAAACCAATGAGATAGCTATCGATATTGGTGTACCAAGCATGGGGTTCTTTCTTCATCCCATACAATGCTCACTTGAGTCTGCACACATGTGACCCTCTGTCAAAGATCTCAAAACCTTCTATTTTTTCAATGTACAGATCCTCCTCAATAACTCCATTGAGGAATGATGTCTTCACATCCATCTAGTGGATCTTCCACCTCATCTGTGTAGTTAGAGAAATAATTGATCTAATGGAAGAGTACCTTACTAGAGTAGAATAGGTATCCTCATAGTCAATCCCTTCAACCCAAGAGTACCCATTTTCCATCAATATGACCTTGTGTTTCTCTATGCTTCTGCCTCTTGCATGCTTTACCTTGTAAAGAAATCTCAAACCTACCATTGATTTATCTACAAGTCTTAGGACCACTTCCCAAACATTTTTTATGATAATGGAATGATATTCATCTACCATATAATGAACCCATGTAGGCTCATCTACTTCTTTCTCAAATAAGGATGGTTTTTTCTCTACTAGATCAGTCATCATAGCCATGTATCCAGTGTACCAATCTAGTGACCTCCTCTTTATGTGCTATGAAATGCGTGCTCCCAAATTCTCTCTAGCATCCTGAAATAATATTTCAAATTCCCTGGTTTGCTTTCTTACTTCTCTAGATGTCTTTTCTTGAGCGGTAGCCTTCGCTCTATGCTCCTTTTCTTGTGGATTCTCCACAAATTCCTGAGGTTCTTCCTTTGGAGCCAAAATCTCTTGATATGAATGCAACTAAAGCTCCCTCTCAGGAGAAAAATTCATTTCCTTCTCCTCATCGAACTTCACATCCCTTCGAACAAATTTCATTTTGAGGGATGGAAAGTACACACAATAGTTGTGAGGTGTTTCGGTTTACCCCAAAAATATCCCCAAATATTTTTTGGGCTCTAGATTTTTCCTTGCTTTCTTGGAGACATGGAAATATATTGATGCTCCAAAGATCCTAAAGTGTGACACATGTTTCTTCTTTAAAAAATATTCTTTTGGTGTACTCATCCCAATAATACGATGAAGACTCCTATTATGGATATAGATTGATGTTGCATGCTTCAGCCCACAAGTGCATAGGTAGGCGTTGGTAATGGAAAAACGCCCTTGCTTCCCCCACAATACTTATGTTCTTCCTCTCAACCACCCCATTTTGTTGTGGGTTGGAGGTTTTTTCAACTCCCGTCAAATGCCTTCCTTTGTAAAAAAAACTATAAACTCGTTCGACATGTACTCACCTCTGTTATCACTCCTAAGAGCCTTCACTGTCTTGCTAGTCTCTTTCTCAATAAGTGATTTAAAGTCAACAAACTTGGGGAATGTCTGGTATTTATTCTTCATGAATAAGATCCAACATTTTTGTGAGAAATCCTCTACAAATATAGAATAATACATGTGCTTGGAAGTGGAGTTTTTTGAAAAATATCGATGGACATTGGAGTGGATCCTTTCAAGGAATGCATGTTCCCTATTGTCTTGATCATTAAAGGTGGCTTTAGTGTACTTCCCCAAGGTAAACCCTTTGCATGTATCCTGCTGCTATAGTGATCCTTTGGCAAGGGGCTTCACTAAATGAACCTCTGACATATCACTTGCGATCATAGGATATTAAACAATTGTTGTGAAACTAGCTCCAAAAGTAGAAGAAAAGAGATATCAACGCCTTATAAATAAGACACTTCGATGGGGAAACCTCCAATACATTACGTGAATGCACAATTCTTCGATGATACAAATGAAAAAACCTCCTTTCTATATATAGGAGTCCATGGGGTCATAATGTAATCCTAGTCGGGCCACAATGTAATCCTAGCCAACCTAACAATAATAATTTAAAGGCACAATAATAATAATATGGGTGTTACAGGGGTACAAAAATAACAATAAGGGGGGCTACACTAACATAATAAGGGACTACACCATTAATATAGGGACTTAACATGCCCCTCTCCTTCAAAAAAGTATTTTCCTCAATGCTTGATTATTTCTTGATGCTTCTGTATAAAATTCTCATCCTCCCATGTGGAATATTCTACTGGAAAGTTCTTCCACTTGCTAAGATGCTATGAAATTGATCGTACTTGTCGAGTTCTTGTTTCTGTGACTTCTTTAAAACTTCTTTCGATGTGATTTTGATCTTCTTGTAGATTCTGCACCAAATTTAGGTTATCCTCTAAGAGTTGGAGAACTTCTTGTTGATGCTCGATGTGATCTTCCACTAATTTATCATCCATATTAGCTATTGTTTGATCCTTCAAACCATCCAACTTAGCCTCCATTTCGGCTTTTAAACCATCTATGTCATCTTTGGCTGCTCTTTGTAAGATCGAAATTTGTTGCACTTGGTACCGTAATTTTGATATCTCATACTGCAATTCTTCCTCTTCATGCATCATAGTATAGCTTTTTGAGGGCTTAGTGGGTATGGCATTATTTTTTGGAGGCATTATAGAACCCAATACTGATAAAAATTCTAAAATATGCCCTTGGAATCACTTCAAACTACTTTTTCAAACAAACGTTATGAAATTTTAGAAACCAAATACACACATTTTTCTTGCTTTTTAGGAGCTCGATATTGAAACTAAATTATCTCTGTGATTTCGGATCTTCAATATCTAAAATTTGGCACTGTGGTAGCCCTCTGAATTCTCTTTCGCATGCAATAGTTCGGACCTGATTTGGATTCTTGAAGGCAAAGTTGTGCCCAATCTCCTACGATATCCTAATTATGGACTAGTTCAGTAGAGCGAACTTCTACGACTTGCCAAGTGTCACCCTTTCCTCCTTCGGCTCTGAAATTGATAGACAGGAAACTACAATCTATGTCATTGCGGCCATGGAAAATTTTAGGGGCTAATATTCATAGGTGGGCTGATTTTTCATGCTTTTCCCAAAAATAAGTTTCGCCAATTTCCTTTATTTTTAAAATTGATTCACCCAAATTTTATAGTATAAAAATATTTTACACTAAAAATTGCCAAAAATTTATATATGCTAATATAGAATGATTACAAAACCAAATATTTTTACAAAAGAAATAAAATTTTTTACAATTCACATATTAGGGACTACTAATATTCGCCAAGTTTTTAAACTTTAAGATAAACATCCATCCTTAAAATTTTCCCTAATTGTGGCCACTTCTTACAGAATTCCAATCCGATGCTTAGAGAGAGAGTTATGAAGATTTTCCCACGATCACCTCTTTCAGATGAAATTCAGGAGCCTGCAAAAGACATAACTTCCACAAACCATATCTCCAGAGATATTGTGAACCATGATCTGAAATGTTGTGATGACGTTCCTCGGGATTTCTTCTTTGTACTATAAAAATTTCAGCTTTTTAACCCTCGTAGAAAAATATTTATAGCGAAAATTCTACGATGACCTGTTTAGATTAAATTTAGGAGCCTGCAAAAATCCCTAACATCCATAGATCATATCTCAAAAAATATTTTGAACCAAGCTTTGAAATTTTGCAACAACATTCCTCAGGATTTTGGCTTCGTATTCTTAAAATTTCAGCTTCTAAACCTTTGTAGAAAAAACGTTATAGTGAAAATTCCATGATGACCTGTTTGGAGCAATGAAACCCTAGAATCAAAAGCTCTGATACCAAATGTTGTGAAACCAGCTCCAAAAATAGAAGAAAAGAGATATCAACACCTTAGAAATAAGCCACTTCAAGGGGGAAACATTCAATACATTACATGAATGAAAACTTCTTCGATGATACAAATGACAAAACCTCCTTTCTATGTATATGAGTCCATGGGGCCATAATGTAATCCTAGTGGGGCCATAATGTAATCCTAGCCGACCTAACAATAATAATGTAAGGGCACAATAATAACAATATAGGGGTTACAGGGGTACAACAACAATAATAAGGGGGGCTACACTATTACTATAGGGCCTTAACAACAATACCCTTAATTTGAGTACATATTGGAAATTATCTCTAAAAATCACATTATTTAACCCCTTACTAATATAAACCCAATACAATTTCCCAATTTAAAGATCCCCTACTCTCATTATATATTGTAGGTATCCATTTTTTCATTAACATTTTTTATTCCCATTTATATTTTTTCATTAACTTTGAGCTCCATCTTTTATACCTACCAATATAAAAATCATTTACCCCCTATATATCCCAAAATATATTATGTCATTTTTTCCTCATTATATATCCCACAATATGAACCCATGTGTTATGGTATTTTTGAAGCCCCTATGTCCTTTGGGCATGCTTGTGGTGATCTACTACATGATTTTCAAGGCTCTAGGATGCAAATGGCCAAGCATTCTATGCCATAATTCGTCGATATCTCGACTCTGCACCTTCTCTGCCTTTGAGCTCAATGCACCATATTCTTCCACTTCTAGCTTGTAAAATTTCTTCACTCGAACCCCAATTTTCTTCACTTGTCTTGTTGCAATGTGTCTCGGGAATGCATTTCCTTTGCTGGATATCACATCATATCCATGGTCTTACAACACTGTCATGGAAACCATATTATTCGTTAGACCTGGTACAAATATCACATCTTTGAGCCTAAGAGGGGAGCCCGAATCTCTCTGAAAGGTGATTGTGTCGATCCTGATTACCATCCATCATATCCCATCTCGATGCACATCTGGATATATTTCTCCTCCAAGTCACTAAAAAATTCCTTGTTCCCCATCATATGTAACTAGGCACCACTATCTAGATACTACACACTTCCCATCACTATGATTGCCTTCATGTAATGAGGGTGAAGTCAAGTTCTAATTGTGAAGTCAAAGCTTCACCTACAACTCCTACTCATGTCTTATTTATTTCCATCTTGTGTAGCAAATTCATGGCATGGTTCCAAAATTTGTGGCAGTGAAAGGCTATTTATTGCAGATAAGTATTTCTTCTTGGCCCCTTTATTGAACTATGGTTGGATTCGAATTTCTCCCCATTTCCCTTATTTTCATTTCCATCCAAGGAATAATTAGATTCATCCTTTCCCTTGGATGAAGTCCCGTCTCTAGTATTCGGCCTCACTTCCTCTTATACCAAATCAAACCATAAACTCTCCCAATTTAGTAGTTTCACCCCCCGATTCACCAAATATTAGTAGTTGTGTTAGCTCTTGGGAAGACCTAGAAGGGCTACAATCACAAAATAATCATCTAGGAATGTGACACTGACTCCTAAAATTTCATCATGACATTTTGTGAACCTGCTGAAATACTATTGAATTGATTCATTCTTCTACATCTTAATACTTTGAATTGTATCCTTGAGTGGTAGTTTCCCCCAGTCACTTTTATTCTGAAACGGATCTGTCAATAATTACCACATTTCATATGGAATATATTTCCCATGGTTATTTGAGAAAATATGGTCTCATAATTTCTCCAAAATGATTCTCCTCGCCCTAGATACACACTCCTTCCATTCTGCTAGATTCCGAGTATCAGCTACTATGAGTTTCAGAATGTCACTGTCAACAAATTCCTTGAAGACATTATCTTCCATAACTACCTCCATGCGGTCCTTCCAAACAACATAATTTGAGCTTCTCTGAAGGTAATGCTCGAGTCTTATTCCATCAAAACCCATCCTTATAACTCTGAAGAATCGATCCTTCAAATCCAATCCTCATACAAAGAAAAATCTGACATATATTTTCTACTGTGAATCCTTTTCTGATACCATGTATAAAATAAATGTGTATATTTTTAATGGCTCATGAAATATTCCAAATCAAAAGACTAGAAGTTACTCTACTAATTTGCGGAATAAAATTCATGATCAAGAACACATATCATTAACATGCAAGAAGAAACATGACACATGCACAATGATTTATCTAGGGGAAAGTGACTTCTCAAAACTCCTTACAATATGTTTTTCATTAATCAAAGAATCTAAATGAATACAATATGCTTGATCAAGCTTGAGCACAACCTCCACCTGTATCTTTTATCCATCGCCTGACTGACTAAACCTGACCAATAATTAGCCAAATTTTTTAGCCTCTAAGATCCTATTTACTTGCGTTTTTCATTGAGGAATTAACCTCTATTTTTTAGGGAAATTCCTCAATTAGATTGCACAATTCATCTAGGAAAATTCTTTGACTGCATGCACCACCTTTACACATGGAACTAGTCTAAAAATAATAGTAGTGGCTTTGTAATATCCATCTCAACTGGGTAACTCGAATTATCTACATGCATCATTTATTTGGGGTGGATTGATCAGATAAATGGATTACCAGTGAGTGTGATTTAAGTTACACTACACAACTTGACCTTCCACTAGTTTCTCCAATAGTTGGAACTAGTTTAACTAATAATAACTCAAGTTAATGAAATAAATTTCTACAAATTAGCAATCAATCATACTAAACTGAACTCAAGCTTCCCCCAGCTTTAATTTACTAAGTTAATTGAGTGACATGTTCCATGTCACCTAAGTTAAATACCTCCAAAATTCTACTTATGTGGAAATTCGAATTTCCTCTAGTTTGACCAAGGCAAGGTCAAAATGAGATTTTCTTGCTACATTTTCAACAAACAAAATTTGATGAATTTCCCTTAGTTGACAGGGAAAGAAGAATAGAAGATAAAATATAATATTTTGACATGCATGAATTTCAAAATTGGGCTTCCAAATATTTCAGGATAGTAGTGGTGATTTTTCTCCATGGCAGTAATTTTCACCCCAGTTCATATTTCCTCAAACTCAACCCTTTACGAAATTTGTGGTATCGGGTGCAGAGAGGTACTTACCCAATGAGAAATTTGTAATTTATCACAATGGTGAAACATTGTTTTCTGTAACCTTTGAGTCCATTTTGAAGTCCTTCTGCATATATATTCCCTGCTCTCTACACCCATTATCCAGTTAAATCCTCCTGGGAATCTATCAAAAGTTAACATTTGAAAGAAGATTTTTTATTTTTGAATGATTCATGTCTTAAGAAATTGATATTCCTACTGAAAATCCACCTTACCCTTAATCAATGTTTTTAGAGTATTCAAGACAAATTATATCCATTTTTTTTTTCATTCTAGGGTATCAAATTGACGAGGAAGTGGATGAAGTAGTTCTAGCATTTTTGTCAACTTTTTTTCCCATAAAAGAAACCACAAATTTATTCAATTTCATCTAGTTTCTATATAAATACATCCATGGCCAATTCCTTAAATTTGGGGTTGAAAATACTTTTAAATATCATCCAGTCCTATTATATTTGTTTCTATATTATCAGTCAATCAGGTTCCTAACACAATTTCAGAATCAAGATCTTCATAGGAATTAGAGGTATGTGATTCATTTGACTTCCTTGGTAAGAAGTAATTCGAAGGAATTTTCCTTCACAGATTTTGTGAACAAGTTTCTTCATATAGGTTACAGTCTATTTATTAGTGATAATCCTCCCATAATTTCACCATAAATAAAAAATATTATGCAACTAAGGGAAGAAACAAGGCTTGGTGATTGGTATTTGTACCAACATTTTACAAAAAATAGGTTTTATAGGTGTGAACTTCCACTTTATCAGTTATCAATTTTTTTTCCTATGCATATTTTTTCTCTTGAATTCATCAAAGAAAACCTCAATGTAGATCAAGTGAATTTTTTACCTATAAGGAAACAAACTTTGTTTAAACTAAAGGCACATATAGGGCCATTTGTGGTGAATCGGAGGTCAAAAAATAGAGGGTTGGAACAATTGCTGACACAAATGAAGCTTAGATTTGGGATTGTTTGGCCATATGACCCCATTGGGAGAAATTCAAGCATCAACGTTTAGCGGAATTCCCACCTTATTTTCATGTGCCTAAACTAGAGATAGAGAAGTTCACTAATAAGGACACCTATGAAGAAAAAATTTGCACGAAGTCACAAAAGAAAAAAAAATGGAACAGTCAAGGGGAGAAATAATTTTTATTACACCTCAAATGAAAAATAAATAAATTAAGAGAACAAATAAAATATTATAAGAGTCATAAATGGAAAAATTCAGAGTATACAAGAGAAAAAATAATATGGAGGGAACATTATCGTAAACTGTCTCATCTGATATTTCTTCACTAGCAACTATGGTCATTTCAGGAGAGCTTGTTTTTAGAATGAAATAATTGGATCCAGGGACAAAAAAATCTTCTCCTTCTTCTTCTTCTAACCAAAACATCCTTTCTAAGTTTCTAGAAATGAAGAAAAAAAATGAGGCTTTAAAGGAAACAACTTATACCCAGTTTTGGAAGAAAAGTTCTTCGACCAAAAACAAGTTACTCTCATCTCTTGATATTGAAAATGATGAGTCCAAGTTAACATTTCTTGAACCTAAATTTTATGTGCCTAGAAATGCTAGATATTGTAATACATGTGTTATTTATTTAAATAATAAACAAATGCATCATATAGATCATATTGATCTACATAGAGAAATTGGTGAGATGATATATTCTTCTCTCACTAGTTCTACTTCAAATGTATCAAAATTGTAGAATTATTTGAATAATACTATTGCAGAGCTTAAAATGGAAAATAATTCTTCTCTCACAAAGGATACTAGGATTAAATCACTCAAATATCTTGTAATTAAATTAGGTTGGGATCCAAAAAATGTGGGTGCATCTCAAGAGATTATTAAGAAGAAGAATGAAGATATCCAAGCACTTAGAAGGAAATTGAATTTGCTCACTATAGAGCATCCCAAAAAACACAAAATTGGGGAAGTAGAGAAGAAGAATAAAGTTATATTATCCTTTGTAATTGAACAAAACTTGCAGATTCAAAGATGCAAAAAATAATGGAAGAGTTGTTAAAAGAGAAAGCCCAAACTGGCAGTGTAGCAATTCCAACAATGGAAATAAGTAATAATGAAGGCATTACTATAGAAAGAATATCAGAAGCAATATATTATGTTCACTTGAAAGATGTTCAAACTAGGAGATTAAGAGAAAATTGGATAGGGCTAGGCAGAAAAAAAATTAAATAAGACAAGGCTTAGTGGAGGAACTAAAGAAGACTACAAAATTACAAAAGTAATTAGAATACTATTTTGTCGGCCAAAGAACAAATTTGGATCAAGATTATTCCATTTATGTCTGATATTTAGGAGTCTATGGAGATTATTTTAGAGTAGGAGGACTTGATTGAGAGGTCCAAAGAAGCTATTAATGACATTGAAGTACAATTGGGAAATAAACCTAGACAATCAACTCAGATAATAAAATATCTAAACACAAATTCCATAGAGGAGCTGGAAGAAATAAGAATTAGATATAGAACAGAATCAGTCATTCAATCCATAAGAGTTCTTATAAAGAAAACCTTGATTCTAAAAACCAAAGAGATGTGAAAATCCTGAAGTGAAAATCAATATATTCTACAACAAAGAGGTATTCCATCTTTCAAGAATTTAGATGGCTAGATGATTATAGAAGAGCAATATGAAATACTGTCAAACAAATAAGCAAGGGAAAAAACAAATTTTGTTGGAATCAGGGGAGATATTAGCAATCAAAATCTACTTCAAACGTTAGATGATGAATTTTTCATCTCCTTCGAAATCAAACACTTCTTCATAGTAAAACACTATTTTTAGAAGTATACTAATGTTAATGAATCATATAGACAAATGATTGATCACAATTACCCTATAAATGAAGAAAGGGGGAAGTTGTTCAAAGTAGTTGAATGAATTGATCTTACCAATGCAGAATATAAACAACTTATTAGAATCATTAAACTTGAATGCAACAATAAGGCTCAATTGGTGACATTTTTGGAGCAGCTTCTCTATTTTAGTCAAAGGTGTTTAAACATTATCCAAAGTTTTGGGTAAGAAGATACTGTTAATGTAAATATTTTAGAATATAGAATATTTTGTAAATAACTTTATATAAACCTTATTTTTGAATAATAAAGAGTTGATACCTATAGCAAAATTTGTAATACTATTGTAGTAATTTCAACTTAAAGATAATCAAAGGGTTATGGTTTCTACTTGTGACAACATTTATTTACTACTGAGTGTTTTCAACTGATTTTCATAATCTATTTCTGCATATTTTTGAGGTAGTGTAGGAGACTGGGAAGGGAAAGGTTGAGTATCAACCTCCCCTATCTCCCTCAAAAAGTTATTTTATATATTGTGTAAATATTTAACAATTTATTTAATTGGTCATCCATAAATCAATAGATTGGTGTTTCTATTCTATGCTTAAATCTTTTTGTTTTTACTATAGATATTCACCTATATGTTTCTTTTCAAATTATATGATAAAATTTTCAAGGAGCATGTTTAATTTACTAAGTTATTCTTAATTCTCTTGTCAAAGAATTTATAAATATTGTATGTTGTTATAATGGAACACTAACACTTTTAATAACCTTTGGATCCTCCATTCCATACATACCACTCACACTTGGTGCTTTGGAATAGCTCTTGAGCCAAGCATTGTCTACAAAGATACAACATAAAATAGCTGGCATTATCGGGGAACACGATTTGAAGCTATGGTTTCGATGGGAAAACAACTGGAATTTCCTCTTAATGATGAATAAGGGGCCAGTAGGCTAAAATATTTCACTTGACGAATTTATAAGTTACAAATTTGGATTCACACAGACATAATAGATCTCATTCTCATTCTGAATAATTTGCACCATTATCATATCCAAAGAGACTTGTTCGAATAGATTCTCCCAGAAAAATACTTGAATCATCTTCTTCTTCTATTCCACCAGATCCAGTTCCATAGTCTCATCAACCAGAACAACTTCTATTACCCCATGAACCTTCTAATTTACCCCCTAAGGTATTATAACTTCTTTCTAAGGAAATAAATTTGCAAATTTCACTATTAGTAGACCAACTTGAATGATTTGAACTTTCTATTTCATTTTTTGAGACATATGATACATAAATTGAACTTGATCTACAAATTTTGAACTAAAACCAGGAGACTTCATATCTTGCATGATCCATAATTTTCCTTCTACTTATGATAATCCTGAAGAAGAGTTTAAGTTTTATTCTGATCCCATTGTATCTGGAAATCATCAGATAAGCATTCCTAAAGTTAAGAAGTTAATTATCTATCTTCAATATCTAAAGAATCCTATAACCCCAAAACATCAGTCTCAAAAAATTCCTACATCTCATAAATAGACAACTTCACAACCAACCATGGCTGGTGTGGGGGGTATTGTGGCTGCTAGATATGCAACATTGGTGTTACCACCAACAATGCACCTCCATGATTTCCTTGGTGGATATTTAAAGAACTTACCTATATACAATGGAGAAACAAGAGAAAATGCAGAAGATCACTTATATGCTTTCTTAGAATTTTCAAATAATCTAAACATAGAACATGAAGATATATACATGAGGTTGTTTGTTCAATCATTGGAAGGAAATTTTAGGGTTTGGTTTAGGCAGTTACAGACAAATTCTATTTATACATCGGTAGAGTTAACCAATGCTTTTAAAAATAAGTGGGGAATCAAGAAAGTTCTTGTGTATTATTTGATCGAGTATTATGATCTCAGAATAAATCCTAATGAACATGTCTCTCATTTTATCAAAAGTTTTAATAAAAATTATAATAAGATTATTCTAGATTGTAAACCCCCAGCTACTACAACCAAATTTAGGTTCTTTAAAGATTTTTTCGATGACTTTGTATTGATGTTAAGAGAAAATAAATCTGCAACTCTGTCAGGTATGCAAACCGATGAAATAGAATTTGAGGTTAACAGAGTGACATCAAAGAATTTGAGAGAAAAATAAGAGAAGGCAGAGAGAAAGCTGAGGGGAAAAAAGAGTCGGTTCATCATAAAAGGCTAAGGAAGAGGATCATAAAATTGATGATATCACCACAATGTTGAGAAGCTTGTCCAAAAAAAATCTCTAGAATGGAGACTTAGCCTAGAAAATTACAACAAAATGTGAATAGACATGAGGACCTTTCAGAAGAAATTTTCAACCATAGATTATACAGAGAGAAACACAAAATGCTGATCAACAAATTTAGCCTCCATTAATGATTGGTGATCAAGACAATGAGGAAATAACACAAGTTGCAGATGATATTAATTTTTTTTGTTTTTTAGCCTCATGAAGGTTATTTTGTTCCTGTGAACCAAAATCAATCTTTAGTACATAATCTAGAGCCTTTTGAAATTTATAAATATCAAGATTTTTCAAAATATCTAATTTTTGAACTTAATAAAAGATATGATTTAAGGCCAAGAAAAAATATGGGTATACCTATAAAGAAATTTGATTTTTATCTACCACATGATAAGACTATTGAAGCTTCATATTCACAACAATAGCCTCAACCACATGATGAATCGAAACTAGAAAAATTTGTCTCTTCTACTTTTAATGTAGAAAAGGAATTAAAAAAAAGTTAAAGTTCCTATTCCTTTGCCAAAGTTGACAAAAAATCCTTCTTATAAACAACAAGTGTCTAAATGGATTCAACCTTCAAGTGTGGGCGTTGAAGGTGATGTAATCATTTTACAAGAAGAAAAACCTTCTATTATTTTTTGTCCAAGGTATGATACAAAAGATGAAAGTGTTCCTCCTTTTTATATAACTTTAAAGGTCCGTGTTTTTCTAATATATAATTGTATGTTAGATTTTGGTGCATCCCATAATCTAATGCCAAAAACTATTATAGATCATCTTCAGTTGCAAGTGAAAATACCTTATCATGACTTGTATACTTATGATTCCACGAAGGTGAAATTTATTTGGAGTAATTAAATATATGGTGTTGACCTTATCTGATATCCTTGTAAAACATGTGATAATGGATATATTAGTAATAGATATCGCTCCCAATTTTGGTATGTTGTTGTATAGATATTTGTGTGCTAATCTTGGATGAAACCTGCAAATGGATATGCTATATGCCACCATTCCTTTTTATGGGGGTGGAAATTTGAGATTTTGCGGAGAGGTTAGATTCATAAACACATTATGTGATGCGAGACAAGTTGTGAACCACCCTACTTATTCCACTGATCAAAGAATTATGGCGCTTCATTTTAGTTATAAATTAAGAATGAAATGTATATAATAGAATTGAAGACACTCTAAATATTCTTGAGTCTTCTGAGAATGATATTTTGAAAATTTATTTTGATGGAGCTTCTTCAAGGGATGGATCAAGAGCTGGAATTGTTTTTATTTCACCAAAAAAGAAAATTATCAGTCATTCCTTCAAATTATAATTTGAAGTAATCAATAATGTGGAAACATATGAAGAGTTAATTATTGGATTGGAGTTAGATAATATTATGAAATTGTAGATATTATCGGTGTTTGGTGACTCAAAATTAGTGGTTAAACAAGTTAGGAACTCTTGTTACACTAAATATCCCAGATTTAAAACTTATAGAAATGAGTTATGTGATTGCATAGAAAATTGTTTTCAAGCTTTCAACATTTTAGCGATACCAAGGGAGCATGATGTACAAATAGATTCTCTTACAATTTTAACAAGTACCTTCAAATTCCCAGATTCTTTCCAGTTGCAATATCAAGTTGAAGATAGATATATACCTTCGATTCCAGACAATGTGAAACAATGGAAGGTATTTGAAGATGAAGAACAGTTAAAAAAATTCCTACAAGCAGTTGAATAATTTTCATGTTTACATATTGATGAGGAAAACGTTGAAACAACAAAGGAAAATAAATTTTAGCAAGATGTGGATTTGAAACAAAAATTAGCAAGCCATGATATTATTAATCTTTCAAATAATCATATTCCAAAAGTACTAGCTAACCTCAAAATATTATTTGATCAAAATGATATTCCTAATTTTTATCTTATAAATCCTCAACAAGATGATGTATATGAATGCAATATTGTTATTGTAGAGGAAAAAAAACATAAAGATTTCAAGAAAAATGCCAAATGAAGTGAAAGATAAATACATTGAATTATTAAGTACAAGGATTTTTTGCATGGAAGTATGAAGATATGAAGAAATATGATATGCATATAATTAAACATAAGATTCCTTTAAAACTAAAAACAAAACTATTTCAACAAAAAATAAGAAGAATTAATCCAATCTTGTTTCTAGTAATTGAAAAAGAGGTAAATAAATTACTCGATAAAAAAATTATAGTACCTCTAAGATACTCTGATTGAATGGAAAATTTGGTTTTTGTCAGGAAAAAGAATGGAGAAATAATCTTTTGTGTTGATTTTAGGAGTATGAATAAATTATCTCCGAAGGATAATTATCCTTTACCAAAGATGGTTTATTTGCTTCAGAAGGTAACAAGATCAAATAAGGTTTCAATGTTGAATGCATTTTTAGGAAAAAATGAGATATTAGTCAATGAAGATAATAGGAGTAAAACTTCTTTTACCATGCCTCGTGGTACATTTATGTATGCCGAGACGCCTTTTAGCCTAATAAATATAGGAGAAACCTTACAGAGAGTTATGGATTTATATTTCGTTACGGAGACAAATAAATTCATGGTAATTTATGTTGACGACCTTATTGTCCTTTACGAATCAAATTCTCAACATATTAAGCATTTAAACAAGGTTTTCAAGAAGTGTAGAAAGTTTGGGATTTCTCTTAATCACAAAAAATTAAATATTTGTTGTGAAGGAGGAAAATTTTCTCGGACATATAATTTCAAAGGAATGAGTCATAATAGATCTGAAAAGAGTATCAAATATTTAGTTGATTAGTTTTCCTATGACAAAGAAAGATCTTAAACCATTTTTAGTTGAAAAAACATTTTCTTGAGAACATTTACACCTAACTATGATAAAATTGTAAAATAAATTACTGACATGCCCAAGAAGAATCATGTAGTTAAATGAAATGCACAGTACCGATTTTCATTTTCTCAGATAAAAAATGCACTTTCAGAAGCACAAGTGTTAGTTGGTCTAGATTATTCAAAGCCCTATAGTATTTTGTATTTTGCATCTAATAGTGCAACAAAATTTGTCTTATTACAACATAATTAATATTGTTTCGAGTTACCAATTTATTTCTTTAGTGAAGTTACGAGGGATGCATAACTAAAATATGATATTATTGAAAAACAAGTCTATGCTTTAGTTTAGGCTTTGAAGGCCTTCAGAACCTATGTACCACATTCTAAAATAATATAATATGTACCCAACAATGCAATATAGATAGTCCATACTCAACGTAATCCATATGGAAAAATGGGAAGCTGGATAGCTAATATTTTGGAGTTTGATTTGGACATCAGGACAACATAGCTAGTGAAAGGACAAGGATTGGCTAAATTACTAGCATAATTAAATTGTAAGGTCTTCAGGGTGAATTCAATTATGCAATAGTCATATATAGTTTCATATAAAAATACAAAATAACCTTCTTCTAATGAAGGGAAGAAGAATACACAAGAACCCTCTTCTAGTTCAACCCCACAAAAACTTCCTCACCATGTGGACAACAAGTTTATGTTATCATATTGGTATAAGAATATTTTTCAGTTTTTACAAAACATGAAGTGTCCTCCTAAATTCACAAAGAATCAATATGTATCTCTTAGACTCAAGTTTGTGAAATATTTTATAGTTAATGCTAATATGTGTTCGAAATATGCTTTAAATATTCTATTATTATGTTTGGATGAAAGTGAAACATAAAGAGTGATTAAACAATTTCATGAAGGAGTATGTGGAGGTCACTATTCTTGGAGGGAAACAACACAAAAGATATTTAGAGTAGGATTCTATTGGCCGAATCTATTTGCTAAAATTGGTTTAAAGGTCCAGGTATGTATTTATTACCAAATATTTTAAGGAAAACAAAATTTATATTATTTTCCTTTGAATCCTGTACTGGTAGAAGCTCCTTTTCCACAGTGGGGTTTATATTTTATTGGTGAAATAAACCCCACATATAGGCTATATAAATCATGATAAATGGATATTAACAACAACAAACTACTTTACAAAGTGGGTAGAAGTTAATCCTCACAGAAAGTCAATTGATTCTGTAGTTATGAATTTCATTGAAGAAAATATTTTATCAAAATTTGGTTTTCCAAGAGAGATATTTATAGAAAATTCTCAAGATTTTATTCAGTGAAAATTTTAAGGATGGAAATTTATTTTAAAGTTTAGAAACCTTGGTGAATCTCACTAGTACATAATATGCAATTTGTAAAATTCTTGGAAATGTTTTTGTAAAATCATTCCAATTTCTAATAATTTTATATAGACTCTATATAATTTTTTTGCGATTTTTAAGGTAAAACAATTTTATACTATAAAATTTGGGTGAATAATTTTTAGAAAAATTGGAAATTAACCAATCTTTGTTTTGGAAAAAGTATGGAAAATTAGCCCACTTGCGAATATTAGCCCCTAAAATTTTCCCTGATTTTATTTCTATAAAAATGTTTGAATTTTTCCATAAATACCAGATTTTTTTGCATCATTCTACACCTTAATATACAAAATGGAATGGACTGGAAAATTCATCAAATAAAATCTTGATCCGACTAATTAAGAAAGTGTTAGCAAATCACAAAAGGAATTGGGATAGTCACCTAAAATATGCAGTCTGGGTGAACATAATTTCACCCAAAAGGGTTATTGGTAAATCTCCATTTGAATTGGTTTATGGCATTGATGCCATTTTTCACACTCAATTATATTTTGCAGTAATGAGTATCTTGTAGGAATCTTATGAGTAGACTGTTGATTTCTAAAAAATAATCAATTAGATCATTGAACTTAACAAAGATAGAGAAGAGGTTCAACACAAACTTCTCCAGTATCAAGATAAGATGAATATTTTATTTGATAAGAAAGATAGAGAAAGAGACTTCATGTAAGGAGACTTAGTATTCAGATGAGATGGAAGAAGGGAAGACAAGGGAAAATATGGAAAGTTTGATAATATTTAGTTTGTTCCTTCAATATTATATAGGTAAAAGGAAATAATTCTTTCATCATTCAAAACCTGGAAGAAATATTTCTCATCGCGAGTCAATGGGAAATATTTAAAACATTACATTCAATAATGAATAAGTTTTTTTTCATGATCATTGAAATTTTCTTACAAAAATGAATCCATAGCCCCAGGTGAAGCCACATGGATCTACATGTTCTCTGCATCCTTCAAGGGGAAACAGTCCCCAGATGGAGTTGATGTTGTAACATTTTCTTGTTACACTCAAAATTTCAAAATTTTCATTAAAATTTTGAAAGTTTTATTTTTGTTGTACTTTTTAATAATATGTGCACAAATGTTATAATGCCAAAATTTATCATTTTGTTTTATTAATTAATAAATTCTCAAATCGTCACCCACTAACTATCATGCATATTCTATTGGTCATGATTGACACTTTTTTGATCAACAGTTCTTGTTCCACTGCAACCCCTCATACTTGCTCAATATTTAAAAGGGGGGGAGGGGGAGGGTGGCGGGGTCGCAAAAATTTGTTTCTCCAAAACAACTTGTGTGATGTGTCAAAATTTGATGAAGTGTGCAACCCTGTTCACTTATTACCACTTACCGCCTACCCCCCACACCATACAAAAAACCATTCTTGCTTTCCAATAATAAATATTTCCCACCATCATTTTACTAATAATTTACCATTTAATTCGAAATATTCCCATTATCTAAACATCCATTTCATTGCACTTTTTATCCCATTCATAATTTACTGGCTCATTTCATTGTATGTACACTTTCGAATCTTCCTTAGTCATAAGACATAGAGATTTGAAGCGCATAATTACAGTGAACCCTCAACGAAATATTTAGAAAGACAACAAACTATTTTACAGGTAATTATGTTACTTGCTACCTATTCGTAGTTGAAAATGAGTTCAAAAAAAAGAAAAAGAGTCTTAGGTTCAGTATAACACCCTCCCTCCTTCAACTACAACAAAAATTGATGAATTGCCCTTATTTGATAGGAAAAACAAAATAGAAGATACAAAATCAGAGTTCGACCTATATGAATTGCAAAATATGAATTTCCAATGATTTTAGGATAGTAGCGATGATTTTTCTCTATGGAAGTCATTTTTACCCCAGTTTATATTTGTTCAAACTCATCCCTTTCTATAATTCATGGTATGGGGTGCAGATAGGTACTTTCCCAGTGAGAAAGATATTAATGATACAAAATGGCGAAACCCTGTTTTTTGTAACCTCTTAGTACATTTTAAAGGCCCTATGCACATCTATTCCATGCTCTCTACACCCATTCTCCAGTGAAATTCTCATAAAAATATATTACAATTTAACATTTGAAAGAAGAGCTAGTATTTTGGAATTACTCATGCCTAAAGGAACTAGTATTCCTACTCACAGTCTACTTTACCCTTCATCAATTTCTCTAGAGTATTCAAGAAAAATTATATCCATTTTGTGTTGCATTTTAGAGTATCAAAGTGACAAGGAAGTGAATGAAGTATTTCTAGGTTTTCTGTCATCTTTTTGTCCAAATAAGAAACCAAAAATTTCAGTTAGTTTCTATCTGAGGTTATTCATGACCAGTTTATTAAATTTGGGATTTAAAAAAAATTACATATTATTCAGTCTTGGTATATTTTTTTTTTATATTATCAGTCAGGCGAGCTCCCAATACAATTGTAGAAGCAATATCTTCAAGGGAATCAATGGTATGTGATTCATTGAACTTCCTTGGTCAGAAGGAATCATGAGGAATTTTCCTTCACTGATTTTCAGAACAAGTTTCTTCATATATGTTACATTCTTTTGATTAGTAATATTCCTCCCATAATTTCACCAAAAATCAAAAGGATTATGCAGCTGAGTGAAAAAACAAGGCGTGGTGATTGGTATTTTTACAAACCTTTTACATAAATTAGGTTTAATGGGTGTTAACTTCCACCCTACCAGTTTCTTGTTTTTCTTCCTATGTGTATTTTTTCTCTTGAATTCATCATACAGAGCATCAATGTAGACCAAGTTCATTTTTTACATAGAAGGAAACAAACTTTGTTTAAACTAAAGGCATCAATAAGGCCATTTTTGGTGA
This sequence comes from Pinus albicaulis, assembly GCA_034641835.2. Classification (NCBI taxonomy): domain Eukaryota; kingdom Viridiplantae; phylum Streptophyta; class Pinopsida; order Pinales; family Pinaceae; genus Pinus; species Pinus albicaulis. The sequence continues at coordinate 593,076,691 of CM076570.1, forward strand.
ATCGGGTCATTAGAAAAAATAGTGGAACATTTGTTGACATGAATGAAGTTTAGATTGGGGATTATTTGGCCATATAACCCCATCGAGAGAATTCCAACGATCACAATTCAACATAAATCGCCACCTTATTTTCATGTGCCTAAAACAGAGATATAGAAGTTCGCTAATAAGGACACCTGGGAATAAAACACTTTGCAGGAACTGATAGAAGAATAAATTGTGGAACAATCAGTGGGATAGAAAATTTTGGTCATGCCTCAAATGACCAAAAAATAACTTAAGAGGACAACTCAAAGCTTATTAGTGTAAAAAATGGAACATTTCTGAGTATTTAATAGAAAAAAATAATAATATGGAGGGAGGAATATCAGAAACTGTCTCATCTAAAATTTCATCACCAAATACTATGGTTCTTTCAGGTAAGTCTATTTTTAGAATACAAGAATTAGATCCATGGACATAAAAATCTTCTCCTTCTTCTTCTTCTAGCCAAAAAGTCTTTTCTAGTTTTTTGGAATTCAAGAAAAATATGAGGCTTTGAAGGAATCAACTTATAACCAGTTCTGGAAGAAAACTTCTTCCACCAAAAACAAGTTACTTTGAGATCTTGATATTGAAAAAAGGTGAATTTAAGTTAGAATTTCTTGAACCTGAAGTTTCCTCACCTAGAGCCGCTAGAGATTATAATACATTTGTTCTTTCTTTCAATACTAAACAAATCCATCATATAGATTAGATTAATTTGCATAGAAAAACTAGTGATATTATTTATTATTCTCTCACTAGTTCCACTTCAAATGTATCAAAATTGTAGAATTCTTTGAATAATACTATTACAAAGCTTAAAATAAAAAAGGCTTATTCTCTCATGAAGGATACTAGGATCAAATCACTAGAAGGTCTTGTAATTTAATTGGCTTTGGATCCTAAAAATGTGGATGCAACTCAAGGGATTATTAAGAAGAAGAATGAAGATATCCAAGCACTTAAAGGAAGTTGAAGTTCCCACTACAAAGTATCCCAAAACACATGAAATTGGGGAACTAGAGAAGAAGGAATTTCTATTATACTTTGCAATTGAATGGAACCTGTAGATTTATAAAATGCAAGAAATAATGGAAGAATTGTTAAAAGAGAAGTACCAAATTGGCAGTGTAGTAATTCTAACAACAGAAATAGGTTCTATAGAAGACATTACTACAAAAATACTATCAAAAGCATTATCTTCTCTTAACCTAAAAGATGTTTAAATTGGCATATTAATAGAAACATTGGACATAATTGATTAGAACAAAATTAAATCAGACAATGCCTTAGTGGAGGAAATAAAGAAGATTGCAAAAGTATAGAAGAAATTAGAAAAATATTTTAACAGTTCTAATAATATTTAATGTTTATAAGAGGCCAAAGAAAAAATTTGAATAGAGATTATGTCATTTGTGTCAGATATTTGGGAGTCTACATAGATTATTTTAGAACAAGAGGACTTGATTGAAAGGTCTGAAGAATCTATTAATTACATCAAAATACAATTGGGAAATAAACTTGGATAAGAAAATTAGAAAATAAAAGCTCTAAAAAAAAATCCAGAGAGGAGCTAGAAGAAATTAGAATTCAAGATATAACAAAATGAGTCATTCAGGCTAGAAGACTTCTCATGAAGAAAACCTTGATGCTAAAAACAAAAGAGAAATGTGAAAATCTTCAACTGCAAATAAAAAAGTTCTACATAAAATTTTCTATTCTATAGCAAAGAGGTCTTCCATATTTTAAGAATTCAGATGGTCAGATGATTAAAAAAGAGTAGTATGAAAGATTGTCGAATAGAGAAGAAATGAAAAAAAAGAAAAAATATAGAATCAAGGGAGAGATTAGCAGTCATAATCTACCTCAAACGCTAGCTGATCATCTTTTCATATGTTACGAAATCAAACACTTGTTCATAATAAAACCCTCTTTTGTGAAGTATAATGATGCAGATGAATCATAAATACATATGATTGAACTCAATTACCCTATAGATGAAGAATGAGAGAAATTTCTCAAAGTATTTGAATGAATTCAACTTATCAATGTAGAATATCAACAACTTATCAAAATAATTGAACCTCAATGCAACAATCAAGCGCAATTGGAGACATTTATAGAGAATTTTTCAATTTTAGTCAAAGTTGTTTAAAATTTATGCAAAGTTTTGGATAAAAAATACTTTTAATGTAAATCTTTTAGAATATTGGATATTTTGTAAATCACTCTATATATACCTTATTTTTTAAAAAGAAAGGGTTGATACCGGGAGCAAATTTTATAATATTGTTGTAATAATTTCAACTTAAAGATAATTAAAGGGTTATGATTTCTACATGTGAAAACATTTGTGTACTTGTGAGTGTTTTTTGGTGATTTCATAATCTATTTATACATACTTTTGTAGTGTAGGACATTGGGAAGGGAAAGGTTGAGTATCAGCCTCTCCTACGTCCCTAGCAAACATTTTTACTATACCATGCAAATATTGAACACTTTGTTTAATTGGTCAATCAGGAATCAATAGATTGTTTCTTCTATTCTATGCTTAAATATATTTGTATTCACTATAGGGATTTATCTATAAGTTTTTTTCAACTTAGATGATCAGATGTTCATGGAGGATAGCTAATCTACTAAGTTATTCTTAATTCTTATGTCAAAAAATTTATAAAATTTTTATGTTGTTATAATGGAACACCAACACTTTGATTAAGATTAAGGAATAATGATTATAATAAAAAATAAGTATTTTTATATTTTGATCCTTCATTCCAGACATACTGCTCACACTTTGTGCTTTGGAACAATTCTTGAGATGAGGACTCTCTACAAAGATATGAGAGTAAGGTAATATCAGGAATTTAATGAATAATCATTGTTTCTTAAAAAAGTATGAATTCTTGTCTTCCTCACATATTTCTTTACTTGTTATTTTTAACCCAAAAGCACATTTTTCCTATATTCTTGTAATTTTTAAATAATTCAAATTTGGTTATGTCAACACCTTGATGCTCAAAATTTTATTGATGTTCATTACTTCTAAAACCTTGGTTTTCCAATGTCTCGATGTGACTTTGTCATTTGACTACGTTTCATGTGATTATTAATGAAAAATTATTGGTAGAAAGTAAAAAATTTCATTTAATGTTGATGCTCTCATATCTTTGTCCAACATATTGTTTTGTTAATTGATGGGGGTTTTTCACAGTGACTAACAAAGGCATATCGAAAATTTTAATAACCATGTATTTCATGCAATATCCTAGTATCTTGATATCCCATTGAAATGAAAATTGTTATATTAATTGATGAGTTTTCACATAGTGACAAATGACAATATGACATATTGGATATTTTTAGAACTATGCATTTCATGAAATATCTTGGTATTTCGATATATCAATATTCCATGTCACTATTCCACTTCATTTTCTAAGAAAAAATCATCTTATGAGACACAGAAAATGATGACATGTCATATGCCACGTGGTAGATGGTGACATGTCATATAGCACATAGAACTTGTTTTTATACTTTGTCAAGTCCAAAAAAAAAATTTCTTCACATGTGTCTTCCCAGTGGAAATGCCACATCAATATTTTGATAGTGCCACATCTTCAAACTATCAATTCCAAATCATGAGACTGTCAAAAGCATCGATATGCATATATTATAATATTGAAACATCCATGAATTTTGTAAATTCTATGCTTATTAAAATCCAAATATGTCTATATTCCAATATTATTAACATGGAATAATCAAAGGATTAATAAGTGTGACCATAATTAGTAAACATGGGTAACACTAATATGTTTTTCAGTTAAAATTAATGGTTTGGGTTGTAAGACAGAATCAGTTTTATGCAACCAGTTCACAACATAGAAGAAAATATAGATCAACATCTTAAAAGTATTCTCTTCAAGGGGGAAACCTCCTTTACATTGCATAAATGAAAATTATTTAGATGATTCAAATGAAAAATCCTCCTTTCTATATATAGGAGTCTAAAGGGTCACAATATAATCAGATCCGACATAACGTAAGGTCGGAACAATACCAATAGTGGGCTTTTATGGGGCACAATAATAACAATATGGGGACTACATGGGGACAAAAATGAAAATAAGGGGGCTACACTGATAACAGTAATGGGATACACTAGTATTATAGGGACATAACATTCACCTCTCCTTAAAAAAAAAAATTCCTCAATGCTTGAGTAGTTATAGATGATTCTATATAAAATTCTAATCCTCCCATGTGGAATATTCAGTGAGTAACTTCTTCCAATTGATGAGAAAATATGAAATTTATTAATTTCGTAGTTGTCGAGTTCTTGTTTCTGTGACTACTTTATGTTCCAATATGATTTTTCCTTCCTCGTCAAGTTTTTGAAATATAGTTTGAACTCGGAGCTTGTCACCTATAGCCTTATTTAAGCATGCAACATGGAAAATTGGGTGCACTCAAGAAGATGCAGGAAGCTCCAATTTGTATCCCATAGTACCAATATTTTGCAACACCTTACAAGGACCGTAATAATTTGGTGATAATTTATTATCCTTCTTATATTTCTTGAGGGACATTTGTTTTTATGGTTGTAGCCGCAAATATACCTAGTCTCCTACATCAAAAATTCTTTCGTTGCAATGTTGATCTTCCTGTTGTTTCATTCAATTCTCCGCCAAAATGAGGTTATCATTTAAGAGTTGGAGAATTTTTTTTTGATGCTTGATGTGATCTTCCACTTCTTGAACCCTATAATTTTCTCTTAAAGATGATGCGATGGATGATATCCATAAACTGCCATAAATGGGGTCATTTTTTCTACAATATGGAAGGAAGTATTTTACCACCATTTAGCTAGAGATAACCACTTGACCCATTATGTTTTCTTATAAGTTACAAAGAAATGAAGATATCATTCCAAACATGTGTTCACTATCTCAGTTTTTCCATGATATTGAGGATGATAATATGAACTATGAGCTAATTGAGTACCCAACCGAGAAAATAATTTCATCCAAAAATTTCCCATAAAATTGGGATATCTGTTGCTTACAATAGTATCTGGGTTTCCAAGTAGATTTGGAATTGTTTCCATAAATGCAGTAGAAATTGTACTCACTTTAAATGGATGAGATAATTCACAAAAGTGTGCATACTTGGTAAGTCTATAAACTACCATTGTGATGAAACTATTTCCTTCATACTTGGTTAAACCTTTGATAAAATCCATTGAAACCTCCTACCAACGTTTACTTGGAATGGATAAAAGTTGTAACGAACCCGGGTTCTTAATTTTATCAACTTTATTTTCTTAGAAAACCAAAAATTATGCCACAAACTATAGAATATTAGATTTAAGGCCATCACAAAAGAATTCCTTCTTGACCCCGTGGTAGGTTTTTAAAAATCCCGAGTGCCCTCCTAAGGGAGAGGTATGCAATTCCAAAAGAATATTTTGTTTCATTTGGGAATTATTACAAATATATAAGTGATCTTTCTACTATAATGAATCATTTTTCCAACTAAATTTATCAGATTTACTAGGATCTTCCCGCACCTTTTGAATGAATGTCCACTCTTCATCATTCTTCCAATCATCCCTTGCTTTGGTTATCCAATTTGGTTAGTTAATAGAAATGGAGCAAAGAAATGCTTCCACATACTCATCCTTTCTTGAGAGTGCATTTACAAAAAAAAAAATCTTCCTTTTTTTGTAGATGATTTCAAAGTCATAGCTTAACATTTTTGTGACCCATTTTTGTCGCTCTTCTAAATATAATATTTGTTCCAAATAGTATTTAATACTATCATGATCTGTTTTTACCTTGAAGTGTCTTAATATTAGGCAAGGTCACCATTTATTTAGTGCAAGTAGTATTTCCAAAATTTCCTTCTCATAAATAGGTTTGTGTAAATAATTTACTTTGATCGGATGAATTTCAAAAGCAATGGGTCTTCCTTCTTTCATTAAAACAACATCAATCCCATTTCCTGACACATCACATTCCACAATAAACATTTTTATGAATTCTGGCATAGCTAAGACCAGTGCTTGGCACATTTACTCTTTAATATGTTCAAAGGCTTTAGTTTCTTCTGGAGTCCAAGAAAATTCATCTTTCTTTAGTAATATTTTTAGAGGTGTTTCAATTCTCCCATAATTCTTAACAAACCTTTGATCATACCCTGTCAACTCAAGAAGTCATCATAGATGATTTATGGTTGTGGGGATTTTCCATTCCCTAATGGACTTAATTTTGTTAGGGTCTACCTTAACACCCTCATGAGATACGATATGACCTAGATATTCCACCTCGTGTACTCCAAAGAAACATTTGAAGGTTTTTGCATATAATTGTTTCTCCTCCAATAGTTTGAGCACCTTGTCAACATGTTGAACATGATCCTTACAATACTTGTTGTAGATTAGTATATCATCAAAAACTACTAATAGTTAGGCCCATTTTATCTATTTTGTTTTTTATTTGAAATTTAAATAAACTTTTGATATGGTGTATGTTTCTAGTGATATGGTACGTAAATTTCATTTATGATATTTAATGTGATTAATGTCGATGATAAGATTTGATTTATGAGTTATTTTTATCTTGTGTTATCTATTTTAATTCTTCCTTAGTTGTTTTATTAATTCATAGTTTGAGTTCACTTCTTTCCAAATAATTAGGAAAAATAATATCCAAGCCTTCTACTAATAAAGTATGGTTCTTTCCATAATTTATAGTTCCTTCTTAGAAAACATTGTCAATTTATGCTTATTTTCAATCAATGTTACGTGATTAAGAAGATGTTTCCAAAGTGAACATGAAAGATGATAAAAATTGATCACCGTGTTGAAGATATGTTCTTAATGGGATATTCATGTTGATGAGGTTGAAAACAAAAGTGCCAAAAATTAACGATAAGATGTAGTAATTTATGTAACAATATTTCCTTATTTTGGAAACATTCTATCTTCATATTTAGTAGTTAATCAAATAAGGAGACATTCTTGGGTTTCCATTATTAGAAAATGTATTTATAGAATTTTGTAATTAGAAATAATTGTTAGATAAATTTTTACACAAATATAAATATTCCTATCAATTTGATTTACACTTTGTGAAGGCTAACTTTTGAGAAATTGAAACCTTGGAAATGGGATAATCATATGAGTTTATTTTTGTGAGTTGTACAAGTTATGGAGTTGCAATAATTATATGATAAATTTCATTCCATATTTTCATTTTGGTTCATTTATTTATTAGTAGAAATAAGGGAAAATTTACTAATTGAGTGATTCCTCACCTATGTTAATTTTATTTTTGTTCTTATATTTTATTGATGTAGTATTGAATTTCTTCTACATAATAAACATATTTTTGTTATATCTACCAATCCATACATATCCTATGCTCCCAAGTGGGATAGGTAGATAAATATATTATATTACTTTTAATATATGTTGTTTTGGTTATGTTGTTAAATATTTGGATAATTAGTTTAGATTTAATTTATTCCTCTTAGAATGACATGGAATTAAAATTCCATATCTTTTAAATGGCTAACCCTGTCCACCTATCAATATGGAACTATCATGCCGAATGAGTGTCGGTCTAATTGGGGTTGGCAATTGATTAGTTTTCCATCAAATTACAAATGCATTTTTGCACTTGTTAGAAATTACTTCTAGAATGAGGTCCTTTGATAATGAATGACACATAAAGCTTCACCTAAGTCTAAGTTGCATTCTGTAGAAAATCTAGGTAGATTCAAATTGATATTTGTAATACATGCTAAAAAAAGTACTTGAATCTACTCTACGAATTGCAGAAACCAATTATGATCGCAAAATCACATGAACAACAAAGAGAAATAATTTCAAGCACACAACACAAAGATTTATCTGGGGAAATCCTTGGCTAAAACACCTCGCTATCTGTATATTTCATAATTCAAAGAATATGAGAACAATACAATGCTTATCTCAAGCTTACAATTTCTCTGTAGTATCTATGTCTCCCTCACTAATTCCTAGGCTACCTTGGTTCAATACGTAACCAATTTCTCAGCCTCGGGCTTCCCTGCTTGCTTGCACAATTCCTTGGGTAATTGAGCCCCTATTAATTAGGAAATTCCACAATAATGATTGTGTAATACATTAAGGCTCTTCCTCTGAGTCCACGCACCACCTATACAATTTTCTAGTTATACAACTGATAGTACACTTCCCTTTAACTCCAGTATCAAATGGGTCTTCCTCAGAACTAACATGCATTAATTGTTTCTAGTAAATTATCAGTTATTTGATTGATCACTGCATGTGAATTAAATCCGATTTAATTCAATGGACCTCTCACTAGTTCCTCCATCCATTAGAACTAGTTAAATTGTTTTTTAACTTAAATAATTGCGTTAATTAATTAAAAATCAAAATAAATTGTAACTGGGCCCCCTAAAACTTAGGGAACACTCTCCATGCCTCGAGTTTCACCCTCACCTCGAATTGACTGAGGTAACTAAGTCTTCCTGACTTAGTTATCTCGTACACGTTTTCATGTGATGTGGAGTTACAATTTCCTTCTAATTTAATTAAGGGAAAATTAAATTAGAAGCCTCATGTGACGTGGAGTTACAATTTCCCTCTAATTTAATTGAGGGAAAATTAAATTAGAAGCCTCTTATTGTTTACATTTTCAATGCCCCCTCTCAACAAGAAAGGGATTGTCTTCTACGCCGATCCTGCCTCTATGGAACTTGAATTTTCCTCTTGAAAATGCCTTCGTCAATATGTCTACATCTAGCTCCTCTGTAGGAATGTACTCAAATGGAATAATCCTCATCTGCAAAAAATATATGAGATGGTGATACCGGATATCAAAATTCTTGGACCTGTCATGAAAAATAGGATTAACCGAGAGTTTGATACAACTCTGGTTATCACAATAAATCATCATAGGCTCCATTTTCTAAACAAACAACCCAACAAGGATCTCCCTCATCCAGATAGCCTTACAAGTTTCTTGACCTTCAACCATGTATTTTTCCTCTGTTGAATTGAGTGCAACTAATCTCTACTTCATGTTGTACCAGGAAACTGTTGTTGAACCAATACTAAACATGCCCCCTGATGTTCTCTTTCCATTGGATGGACTTCCTGCCCAATCTATATCCATGAAGCCTTGGAGCTCCACTCCTGCTCTCTACCTGTACCATATCCCAAACTAAGTGGTGCCTCTTAGGCATCTCAACACATGTTTTCCTACCTTCTAATAGACCTTGGTAAGCTTAATCATAACTTTACTAAGCTTGTTAACTACATAACATATGTTTGGTCATGTGTTCACCAAGTACATGAGTGAACCCACAAATTCCTGTAGATGGTAGCTTATACCACTTTTCCTGAAGTAGCATCTCCCTTCCTCGAATTCCCTGTTATAGGAGTCTCCATTTGTTTGCTTCTCTCCATGTGAAACTTCTTCAAAATATCGTTGCCACACTTTCCCTAATATATAAATAGTCCCCTGTCTCTTTTCTAGATTAATACAAGAGCCCCATATCCTTCATCTCAAATTCTCTTGAAATATCCTCTATGCGAGATTTTATCAGCTGCTCATTACATGACAGAATAAAATCATTGACATATAGTAAAATGATCAATAATTTACCTTCTATCACAATATGTCAAAGGTTCGCATCTGCTTCACTTTTGGTGAAGCCCAACTTGGTCAAGTAGTTTTTGATCCTAGTGTACCAAGCGTGAGGTTATTGTTTTAGTCCATACAATGCTCTCTTCAGTTTGCACACATGCAACTCTCTGTCGAAGGTCTCAAATCCTTCTAGATGCTCTATGTACACCTCTTCCTTAATCACTCCATTGAGGAAGGTTGTCTTTACATCCATGAGATGTATCCTCCATCCCATCTTCTTTGAAAGTGAAAGTATAGATCTGATTGATGAGTACCTTGCAACTGGAGCAAAGGTCTCCTCTTAATCAATTCCCTCCACCTGAGAGAACCCTCTAGCCACAAATATGGCCTTGTGTTTCTCAACGCTTCCATGTACTGCCTTCTTCACCTTGTAGATCCACCTAGATCCTATAACTGACTTGTCCTCCAGTCTTGGGACAACTTCCCATGCACTATTTCTGATAATGGAGTCACACTCCTCAACCATGGCTTCAACCTATACTATTTGCGACACTGCTTCCTCGAATGAGGATGCCTCAATATCTACAGTCTCGCTCATAAGATCCATGTAGCCAGTGTATCTATCTGAGGTCTGTCTCTACTTTCACTATGATGTGGGTTCTCCCACATTCTCTCTAGCATCAAGTACCAACCTGTCAAACTCTCTGGTTTGCTTCCTTCCATCTCTGGATGTATCTGAATGAGTGGGTGCTTCCACTCTATGTTCCTCTACTTGTGGTTGCTCCACATATTGAGGTTCTTATTTTTGATCTAAGAGCTCCTCAAATTCATGCAACTGAAGCTCCCTCTCAAGGTAAATTCACATGGCCTTCTCTTCGTTGAAATTCACATCTCTTATGGCCATTGTCATCCTGTGAGATGGAAGTACACCCGATAACTATGAGGTGTATCAGTGTAACCCAAAAATATCCCCAGCTAAGTTGTTGGTTCTAGATTTTTCTTGGATATTTGGTTACATGAAAATAAACTGAAGAACCAAAAATTTTAAAGTGCGCCACATCTGGTGACTTACCTGAAAAATATTCCTCTAGTGTACTCATCTCTAGAATATGATGAGGACTTATGTTCAGCAGAAATATTATTGTGTTGCATGCTTCAACTCACAAGTGAAATGGTAGGCCCTGATCATGCAACATCGCTCGTGTTGCTCCCACAATAGTTAAACCAACTTATAACATAGCAACTGAAACTAAATTCTTCTTTAAACTAGGAACATACATGACATATTTTAATGTGAGAGGAGTACCAGAATCCCTCTAAAAGGTAAGAGTACCTATGTCAGTCGCACTATACCTCCTGTCATCTCCCATCTCGATGCGCATATGGAGATACTTCTCCTCCAAGTTGCTAAAGAAATTTTTTTTTTCAGTCATATGGAATGAAGTTCCACTATCCAGGTACCACACATAACCTATCACGAATGCCACATTACATGTGATGAGAGTGAAATTAAAATTGAATTGTGAAGCAAGAGATTCACCTTCTGCTCCTCCTAAGGGATTCTTGTCAGCCTTCTTGTGAGAACACTTTTTGGCATAGTGCCCCAACTCATGATAGTGAAAACATTTAATATTTGACAAGTTCTTCTTCTTTCCTACCTGACCAGAATCTGATTTGGAATGGGATGCCTTCCCTTTCCATTCTTTTATTTTCCATCCAAGGCATAATTCTCCTCATCATCATCCATTGATGAGGATACATCTCTAGTATTCTACTGAATCTCTTCATGTACTAATTTAGACCATAATTGCTCCCACTCTTGGAGCTTCTCCCTCCCATTCACTGAATCCTGGTAGTTGTGCTAGCTCTTGGGAAGGCCTAGGAGTGATAGGCTCACCATACCATCCTTGACAACTACGAAACCAACACTTTCAAGCTCATCCCAACATTGAGTGAACTTGGTCAATTATTTTGGTATTGTGTCACCCTTCTCAATCTTCATTATTTTGAGATTGTCCTTCAAAGCCAGCTTCCTGTGGTCATTGCTATTCTAAAACAAATATATAAGGCCTTCCATATAGAATATTTATTTTCACATCCATGGATATTCAATACAAAATGATCTCGAACTCCTTCCAATAGAATCCTTCTCGCCTTTGCTACATTCTTTTTCCATGCATCCAGATCTTGAGCATCTATTGTTGTGGGCCTAGGAATATCACTGTCTATGAAGTCCTTGAGCCCGTTTTCTTCCAACAATTCTTCCATTTATTCCTTTGAAGCTATTTAATTCGAACTACACTAAAGGGCATATTCAAGTCTCAATCCACAAAAACAAATCATGATCCTGTTGTTGGTCCTGAAGAGTATATCTGTAAACTTGATTCACTTGCTCAAAAAAAATGTGTATTCTTCTCTTCTATAGTGATTCCTTCTCTGATACCATGTGTAAAATCCATGTAGATTCATACTGATATTTTTAATATGCTAAAAAAAAATACTTGAATCTACTCTACAAATTGCAGAAACCAATTACGATCGCAAAATCACATGAACAAGAAAGAGAAAGAGTTTTAATTGCGCAACACAAAGAATTATCTAGAGAAAGTCTCAACTAAAAAATCCCTCTATTTATGTATTTCATAAGTCAAAGAATATGAGAACAATACAATGTTTCCTTAAGCTTGAGAGCTCTTTGTACTATCTTTGTATGTCTCGTGGATTCCTAGGCTAGATTGGTTCCATACTTGACCAATTTGTTGGCCTCACGATTCCTTACTTTCTTGCGTAATTCCTTGGGTAATTGAACCCTTATTAATTAGGAAATTCCCCAATAATTATTGTGCAATATATCAAGGCTCTTCCTTTGACTCCATGCACCACTTGTACGATTTCATAATTATGCAACTGATAGTACACTTCTCTTTAACTGCAATCTTATCATGTGGGTCTTCCTCAGAACTTAGATGCATGAGCTATTTTTAGTAGATTATCATTTATCTGATTGATCACTGCATGTCAAATAAATCAAATTTAATTCACTAGACCTCTCACTATTTCCTTCATCAGTTAGAACTAGCTAAACTAATTTTAACTTAAATAATTAAGTTAATTAATTACAACCAAAAATAAACTCTAATTGGCCCCCCTAAAACTTAGGGAAAACTCTATATGCCTCTAATCTTACCCTTAACTCAAATTGAATGAGCTAACTAAGTCTTCATGACTTACGTAACTCGTACAAGTTGTCATGTGATGTGGAATTACAATTTCCTTCTAATTTAATTGAGGGAAAATTAAATTAGAAGCCTCTTCTTGTTTCCATTTTCAACACATTCATCAAGACATAAAGCACGTTTAATTGAAATAATAGAGTCATTTTCTAGCAAAGTATCTAAGGTTATTCAAACATCCTTAGGATTTGATTCTCTTTGGTCAAAATCCTAAAATCTTAGAGTTAACATAATCGGTCATAGGAGAAAATTCAAGTATAAGAAAACCTATTCTAGAACAAATTCCACCTATTTGAATCACTGACAATAATATTCTATGTCTTCCTCGCTATTTTAGACATCTAGGTGTTCATATAAAATCATATACCAAACAAATTGGCCAATAGCCAATCAAATATACCATTCCCATTAAAGGGAATAAAAATAAGGTTGAAGAGTTAGTTTTTACCCCTTTCTCTACAAAACTAATCCATTCTCTAATTGGGAAGAGGATTGGAAATAGGGTTATAATACTGAGACTAAACCCTTAATATCATTTGGTGCACCATCTGGATGTACTCCTCCAGGTAGTCCTCCTTATCAACATTTATCATTTGGTTTTGAGTCATCTTCAACAAAATCAAATCCTAAAGCATCTATGGAGTTAAGAACCCAAGAATGCCCCAGTGATCAATGGGAGTTGTCTAGGTCCTTGGATTTCAACATGATTCAACTAAACATCTAGAGAATCTTCTCCCAAAATCTATCTTGATAGTAGAGAAACACTAGAGGATCATGTTAGAAAGTTTATGCCTGCTTTCAATTTAATGAATGTACATCATGAAGATATTGTTTGTTGACTTTTTCCTTATATATTTGAAGGTAAAGCTTCAACTCGGAATTTTACATTACCAACTGGCTCAATACAAGGTAGGATATGGTTGAATCTGCATTAATGTCTAAATTTGATCAGGATAAATATCCAACTACACTAGTTTTAGAATTTTCCATAAATAATATGAAATATAAGGAAACTATTAAGGACTTTAAATCAAAGGTTTTTAACTCTTTTAAATAAAATTACTAGTGATTCAAAACCCTTTGATAATGTTATAATGGAATTTTACACTGCAAATCTTCCTTCATCTATTAAAATCTTTGTTAAAAGAGCTCGTAAAGACACTTTAGCACAAATGTTTGAAGAAACATTGAAATTTGAAAAGGAAATGGTAAGCATAGTAGGTAAATCATCATTTGATGAGAAGAAAGCTACTCCTCTTGTTAGAGGAAAAACTACCACTAAAGTCACAAAAGAAAAAAAAGGAAAGGAAGTCATGGATATGGAAGGTTTACAAAGAATTATTGAAAAAACAATTTAATGACATTATATCTTTGAAAAAGAGATTGGTGAAACGAATTTGTAGGAGGAATTTTAGACAACCTCTTAGAATAAATATTCCTCCCCCTCCAAATCCACCTAATAATAAAATTTAATTTGAAGATGATGAGGAAATTGAAGATCATGACGATGAGGATGTAAAAGAGGAACAACATACCGAATCATCACTGAATTTCACTTGATATTTTACTGTAGGTGTCCTCAATGATGATGTTGAAGAAAATGTTGAGGAAATTAATGTTGTACAAAAAGAATGACTGAGGTTTCCACTCCTTCTATATCTATTACACCTACTTTTACAAAGAAAACTTTGAATCCAGTAATAGAACATTTCCTAGTTTAAATAAATTATAGTTAGTCCTAAACCACTTAATTATGATTTGGTTGAATATATGAACAGAAAAAAGTTAATATTTCCATTTATGAGTTGTCAAAATTGGAACAACAAAATGAAAAATTATTCAAATATTTAAAGGAAAATTCTACTGACAATTACTTTCCTCTAGCTACAAACAAAGACAAAGGGAGAAATATCCACTATACATCCAAAAATCATGACAATATAAATGCAACTTTAATTGGGGATATCTCAAGTTCATATACTCCTCCTTTCCTCTTAACATTTGATATATAATAAATAAATATACATAATGTTTGGTAGATTCTGGAGCGTCATCAAATTTAATGTCGAACATGGAATAATATAGTTTCAATTAAATAGATCAAATGTGAGGAGGTAAAAAACTGTAGTAATAATATTTGTTTTTAGTAAAAAAAATCCTTAAACCATTGTCATTGTTATAACTAATATTACAAATACATATGGATTGTTATTATGTAGAGATTGGTTAAAAGAAATTCAATCACTATTTCTCTATTGACTAGTCATTTTTTTAAGATGCATTTGACCCAGCACCCAAATAAAATAAAAATTTAATATAAAAGACACATGAAACAAATTTTTATAGCTTCAAATGATCCTATCATGTTCAGTAATTCAATTCTTAGGAAATTATTCATGTCACTGTTATTTTGGAAATTTTGATGCTAAAGTTCACTGCTCTTAGGTTTAGAATTGAAATATGGTATTATTCAATGTATAAAACTAGTACAGTGAATAATTTTGATTCTAAATCTATTCCTATAAATAATCATGTAGATAAAGATTTATGGATTTTGTATTTCGACGAATCTAAGAATAATAAAGGTGTAGGTATTAGATGTGTGGTTTAGGATCCGCATGGTAATAAATCAATCTTATCTTGTAGATTAGATTTTGATTGTTGAAATATTTTTGCAAAATATGAAATTGTATTACAGAGTTTTAAGAAATCAGTAGATTTTAATGTTAAAAGTTTATGAATTTTGTTAAAAGTTTATAATAAATTCATGATTCTGATATTATTAGAAAACAAGTTTTTACTTTTATTCATTGCGTCTCAAGTCATCTTAAAAGTTATCAGGATGTTTGGAGTCTTATATGTAATCTTGAATATATGTAATTTTGAAACTTTTGAAATAATTTCAGCGCCTCATTCCCAAAATGTGAATGTTTACTTACTAGCAAATTTGGCTTCTAAATTGATTCCAACATAGAATTTTTCTGATGAAAAATTCTTTGCTGAATTAATTTCCAAACCCTCGATACTGTACAATATCACTAATTTGAGGGTGTTATGATGACAATCCGATTATAAACTTCCTAACGTAGGAATACACTTTCAAAGGATCCATCTCTGATAAGGGAAAACGTAATTCCGAACTTCAAAATCATTTTCTAGATAACTAACGTAATTTTGAACTTCAAAATAATTTTCTAGATAACCATTGGAGGTCGATAACCATTTGAGGTAGAAAAATGAAATTCCCAAATTAGTCGTTAGGCTAGGCTATAATTTTTTATGATTTAAAATACAAATGGAAAGGGAGAACAATTGTAATACAAATCTTATGAGGTAATAAATCTAGCAATAGAACAAAATCCTTCGAATGTAAAGCTTCAAATAAATTGTGTAGTTTCTTATAATGCTACTTTTATGAAAAAATTTACACAATATAAATACATTTTTCACTTGGAGTTATAATGATTTTGAACGTTTATAATACTAAAATAACTCAATATGTGATAACAATTATGAAAGAAGAATAGAAACATTGGGATGTGTATAAATATCTGAAACCTCAATAAGGCTTTGAGAAAGGATAACTATCTTGTTCCTCCCATGGAAAAAATTTTACATTGTCTTTGGCTCAATAATGTTTTCATTACTAGATGAATCTCCTCAATACAATCAAATCCTATATCCCAATCTGACAAAGTCAAAACTACTTTCAAAACCAAATGAGGGTACTTATGCTAATAAGAAAATGCCTTTTGGTTTAATTAATGTGGGTGCTACTTTTTAGAGAGAAATAGATATTCAATTTAGAGGCGTCATTAATAAATCAATCTTTTTTTGCTTAGGTGATATCACTATGTATTCTCACCATGGGAAGGAAGATAATTAACATTTAAGGTAAATTTCTATATTTCTTTAAATCTAAAGAAAACTATATGTGCTACAACCAAAGGGAAATTATTAGGTTTTATTTTATCTAAATTAGGATTAATAATCAATTTTGATAGGGAAAATATTATCTCATAAATATATTTTCCTCATAATAAGAAAAAAATGTAAAAATGTAATTATTTCTAAGAAAAATTAATTTTTTTGAAGATTTGTCCCAAGTTTTGTTGAAATAGTAAGGGATTTGTAGTATGTGATAAATAAAAATGCAACATTTAAAAAGGAAAAAAGTATTTTAATTCCATTAAACAAGTAATTATATAGGTTCAAATGTTTATGATTCCTATCTTAATGAATAGTTTATTTTATATATGTTTTCTTTTGGCTCTCATATAGTAGATTTAAACTATATAAAAATAAACAAGCATGCTTATGAAGTGTTTAATGGAGTTAAACAATACATACCTTTTATTTTTAAGTTACACAAAAAATTCACGTTACCACACCCATCTATTCACAATCTACTAGTTCAAAAGGAGTTGGGAGATATGAGAGTTAATTGGATGGAAACACCTCAAGTATACAACCTTGCCCATCTATTCACGTTTTCATCTATTCACAATCTACTAGTTCAAAAGGAGTTGGGAGATATGAGAGTTAATTGGATGGAAACACCTCAAGTATACAACCTTGAGATTAAACCAGCTAAATTCATGAGAGGTTAAATTCTATGTAAGTTAGATGAAGAGTCTGAAGATTCATAGATCAATAATGAAGAGGGTAGGGATAATGAGATAGAGAAAACCAATTTTTAAGATTTATAAACCTTGATATTTACAAAATATTAATACAATGACATATATGGTATTATCTAACTCATGGAATTTCTCCTCGACATCTTGAACTCAAAAATAAAATATCCTTAAGATTGAAATATGTTAAAAGTAAAATTATAAATGGAGTGTGATTTAGGAAAAATTATGATAATGTGATTTTAATATTTCTAGAAAATTTTGATACAAAAGTGGTTTTACCTTAACTACATAATGGACCAACTAGCAGACACTCTAGTGAAGAAACAACTACTCATAAAATCCCAAGAGATGGATACTATTAGCTACCCCTATTCAAAGATGCTTATGCATATGAAAGAAGGTATAAATTATGCCAAACATCTATTGGGAAGGAAAATAAGCATGCTTTATCATTACAATCGGTTGAAGTAGAAGGGACCTTTGAATAATGGGGTTTATATATAATTTAGGAAACTAAGCCCAATTATTTGAAACTTCACTATGTACATCTTAGTTGATATAGATTACTACATAATATGGAATAAGACTATTCCTCTAGAAATGGTTAGTATTGATCAGGTGATATGTTTCCTAAGCGAGTATATAATTTGTAAATTTGGTGTCTAATATCCTTAGTTATAGCTAATTTCTTTTTTTCTTTGTCTTTTAATTTACTGAACTTTCTTTACAAAGTGGAATCACTATTAAATATTCTACCAATTATTACCCTCAAGGCAATGGTTTGGCACAATCCATCTTAAGAGATATATATATTCTCAAGAAAGTTTCGCCAAAGAAACAAGCACAACGAGCACCATAATTCTCTATGTGATAATAGGATTATTCATAAAAAAAATCATTATGGAATTCTCCATACTTTTTTTATAGTAAGGAAATAATTTTAACTCCCAATGATTTTCTCCCATCAGTTCAATTAGCTTAGTCAGTTACGAAAGAAATTCTTCTATCATGCAAAAATGTATTGATAATTTATTAAAGATTGAAGAAAAAATAACTAACGCAAAATTTCGTGAATATCAATTAATAATCACATGCTGGTTTCACAAATACCCAATCGATTTAAAATATTTTTCCATTGAAGATCTCATTTTGAAATGGGACAGAGTCCATGAGGAGAAGAGTAAACATTCAAAATTTCAACACCTCTAGCTTAGCATGTTTCATATTTCTAAGAATCTAGGCCCTTTAGCATATATTCCACAATCACTAGAGGGGGATACTAAAATCATCCCCATGAATGGCCAAGTTTTAAAGACATATTTATATTAAATGATGAATCATTTTACTTGTCAATATTATTTTGAATCTTTTTTGTATTATTAATCTTTTTCTCATTTCTATATTAATTATTTTTATTTATTTCTATCTTGTTTTAGTTTAATTGAAGTTGACAATTACTTGATATTGACTTCATATTGGAAGCTACAATTCTCTATTATGAATTAATAAGGATTTTGTAAAATGTGAATAAGTGTTTTATTTTGTAGAGAACTTTTTATGCAAAGAGTTTTCTTGTGCTTAATGTATGATATCTTAATAATAGGTAGTTTTAGGAAAATATATTTATCTATTATTTTTAAAAAGCTACATCCGCTCCACATTATATTAAATCAATGTTAGTGATAGTTAGAAAATTAGTAGATAATTAGCTATCTAATTTTTACACACTAGAGTTTCAGTAATCTAAACCACTCCCATATCACTTGACTTCAATTACAGCCATTGCACAAAGAAATATTTTGTTCGTGTTTATATAGGGTGAAATAATTTTTTGAAGTTCAAAAACCGCTATTAAAAGTGTGAAAAATGCATCTGTTAGGGCTATGGACACTCATTGGTAGTAGGGCTATGCTTATATGATACTAAGGAAACTTCAATAGAGCTATGGATACTCGTAGATAGTGAAGCAATGTTGATTACAAAAGAGGAAAAAAGTACATATATGTAAGCTATTGGTGATAGAAAATTCAAACCTTGATTTCTTTCATAGTAAGCTAGACACTAGTAATTGGATTTATTAAAAAATTAAATTAATGATTTATTTTGCACAAATATACATTTAAACAAATTTGAATTTTAAATAAATTTTATAAGCTAAAAATAATTTTAATTTGCTCATATTCTATAATAACTAAGATAATTGATTTTTTTAACATGTTAATATTTATTGTGATTTGTACAACAACAAATCCGATAATTTTATGTGTATATATTAAAATAATGAAACCCCTCTCTTTATATATTGTAAATATAATTTATATTTCAAAATTTACTAAGATATTACCTTAATTATTTTGTAATTACAAAAACAATGTAAATAAAAGAATAACCTCAAAATTTCTAAACAATATTGCTCTTATTCCTTAAGTGGGACTTTCCTGAATAATAGTTTTTATTTTTATTATTAAATGCTATTTTAGTTTCCCTAGATATTCTTTATTTATAAGTCTTAATTCAAGAACATGGATTTTTCCATATTTATTTGATTTTAGAAAAACTCAAATTTTGGTTATATCCACATCTCGACGCTCGACATTTTCTTCATGTTCATTATTTCTGAAGCTCTGATGTCTTGATATGAATTTACATCATTTGATAGATTTTCATATAGTTATCAATGCAAAGCAATAATATTGACATATTTAAATTATTTTTGTATAAATAAACTTTTATTTATTTAAATGCGAATGTTAGATATCTTGTTATAATGGAATTGTTATGTTAATTGATAAAATATTTCATAGTTACTAATAGATAAGAAAAAACACGTTGAATTGAAAAAGAAGGAGTTGCAGCTCACAGGTGAGTACTGCATATGGAGACTGCAGTCAAACGGAGAGATCACTCTACATGCATTAATCAGAAAGACACATCTATAAGTACATAGCAAAGAAGTAGGAGGTTGTAACTAGACTCCTATATTATAGGAACTAATCCTAAACTAAGGAGGTACATTACAACAATGTAACCATTTCTCCATTAATATAAAAATAATATTAATTATTTCCAACTCTCCCCCTTAATGGAGAAAGGATTACCCTGAACTCCTAGCATCCCTCTAAACCATTCAAACATTATATGCCCTAGAGGCTTCGTAAAAATTTCAGCCATAATGTCACAAGTTTTACAATATTCAACAACTATTTCCTTTGACTGAAGTTTCTCTCGAACAAAATGGAACTGAGTATCAATGTGTTTGGTATTTTTATGAAATACTGGATTGTATGCTAGCTTGATGGTACTTTGGTTGTCACTTTTAATGGTAGTTGATTCTTTCTGTTCTTCTCCTGCATCATTGAGAAGTCTTCTCAGCCAGATAGCTTCACATGTGGCTGTACATAATTTTTGGTACTCAGCTTCACATGAAGATAAAGCTACATTGCTTTGCTTTTTGCTACTCCATGCTATGACCCCGGATCCAATGCTAAATGCGTAACTTGTGATAGACCTTCGATCATCCAAGTTACCTGCCCAATCTGAGTCTAAAAATCCTGCTAGAGTAACATCAGATGTGTTAGTGTATAAAATACCATAATTACTAGTACCACAAAGATACATCAACATGCTCTTTGCTGTGACCCAGTGACTTTCGAGTCGTTTAGACATAAACTGGCTCAACACACTAACAGAGTATGCCAAGTCTGTTCTAGTTGTAGTAAGATATATCAAACTCCCAACTAGCTGTCTATACATAGTGGCATCCACCTCTTTAGTGCCATCGTCACTGCACAACTTTAGATTCTGCTGCAATGGTGTTGTTGCTGATCTACACTATTCCATTTTGAACTTTTCTAGCAGACTTCTAGCATATTTCCCTTCAGTCAGAAAATTCTGTCCATAATCTCTCCATACTTCCAATCCCAAAAAATAATGGATATTTTCGAGATCTTTCATTTCAAACACTTGTGCATCTTCCGTTTGATTTCTTTGATCAAATTATCATCATTCCCTGTTATAATCATATCATCCACATACAAAGAAATCAAAATAATTTGCCTATGTTTATTAAACTTGGTATACATATTTGGATCATTCATGCTCCTATGAAAACCATGTTGTACAAAGAATGAATCGATCTTCTCATACCACGACCTGGGTGGTAGTTTTAAACCATATAATGCCTTTTTCAATCTACAAACAAGATGTTCCTGCTCCTTTTTAACAAACCCTTCAAGCTGAACTAAATAAATTTCTTCTTTCAACTCACCATTTAGAAATGCTGCTCCCACTTATGCTTCATTGCTAAAGAAATTAGCATTCTAATGGTGTTTAATTTTGCTACAGGAGCAAAAGTGTCATCGAAATATATTCCCTTTCGCTGTGAGTAACCCTTTGCTACCAGTCTAGCTTTAAGCTTTTATATACTCCCATTTGCATTTACTTTAGGTTTATACAGCCATTTACATCCTATGGGTGTTTTACCTTTAGGCAATTCAACTAAATCCCAAGTGTGGTTTCTAATAATTGATTCAATTTCCTCATCCATTGCAGCCCTCCATGCATCAAATTGACTTTCTTCTTTATAATTTGTGGGTTCTACAATGTTTAAAATATTTTTCATTAAGGCATAGTCTTTCGATCTGGATGGTAATCGAGTCTTCCTACCTGATCTCCTTGGTAGGGGACTTACCTCAAATCTGTCTGCTTCAGACTTATATGGGCTCGCATCATTGACTACATCACTTATTTCTTCTTCTTCTTTCTACTCCTGCTTTTGATCATCCTCGCTATTTTCTTCCATTAATAATGGAATGTGCCAATCATTATCACTGTCATCCTTTCCTTCCTCAACCTGTTCATGAAATATCACATCTCGGCTTGCAAATATCTTATGAGTCACAGGATTAAATAACTTATATGCTTTAAACTCAGTGCCATATCTAACAAAGATACATTTCATGGCTTTAGGATCTAACTTCTTTCTATCCACCTTGGGTATATGAGAAAAATATTTTGACCCAAATACTCTTAAATGACTCACTGCTGGTTTGAATCCAAATAATGATTCAAAAGGGGTTTTGAAGCTGAGACATTTAGTAGGACTCCTATTCTTTAAATAGACAGCAGTGTTAATGGCTTTAGCCCAGAAACCATTTGATAGACCCTTACCTTGAAGCATGCTCCTTGTGCACTCCATAAGAGTTCTGTTCTTTTGTTCTGCGACTCCATTCTGCTGTGGTGTGTGAGGCACTGTAAACTATTGAAAAATCCCATGATATCTGCAGAATTTCATGAAATCTCCCAACCTGTATTCTCCCCCTTGATCTGAGCAGAGAATTTTTATGCATTTACCTGTTTGCTTTTCTACCATAGATTTAAACTCTTTAAAATACTGAAAGGTCTGACTCTTTTTACTCAAAAATTATATCGAAGAGAGTCTAGTGCAATCATCAGTAAAAAAAAGGAAATAATATGCACCACCTAGTGACCGAGACTTCATAGGTCTGCATATGTCAGTATGCACTAGCTATAGAATATCTCTTTCCTTTCTATTAACATGCAAAGGCAATTATTCTCTATGCATTTTCCCTAATGCACATCCATCACAATCCAACTGAACACTATGGAAAACAGGGAGTCCATCGGCCATACCTTTTCTCTAAAGTAGAATGAGGTCTTGCAGATTAAGATGACAGAATCACTGATGCCAGAGGTTTTTGGTTGTCGATCCTGTTGCAACCATGGCTTGTTGTGGCATGCTTTTCACATCTAGTCTATATAGGCTTCCCACACACACTCTTGTTGCAACAGTTTCCATCTTGCTATCCATTATGACACAGTGAGTCTTGAAGAATTGAACTTGCATGTCCTGATCAGTTATCATAGATACAAAGATCAAATTTTTCTTAATTCCGGGCACATACAATACATTCTTAAGATGTCTAATGTCACCGCTAGGTAACTTTATTGGAATATCACCATACCCTTTAATCTCGTATCCGCTATCATCTCTTAGATAAATTTTCGACCCACATGTAGTTTCATCAAGAAATTCAAACCATTCCTTCTTACCTGTCATATGTGAGGATGCACCAGAATCGACATACCATATGTCGTCCTCATCTCCCTTAGAAGCTGAAAGGGCACAATCAACTGTAAATAGTCGAAGTTCGTGGCTATGGTCTTCATCTTCCTCAACAAAGTAACCTTTGTGCTTTCTCTATTTATTCCTCGCTTCATCTGTCTGCCTCTTATAAAAATCTTTAATCTGATGGCCATTTTTTCCACAGTAAAAACATCTCTTACTGGGAAAATTGTTAGCAGACATACCTTTAAACGGTCTATTTTGAAACGTGTTGGCTCCTCTCTACTGCTGTTGTTGATGTGGTTGTTGTTGATGTTTCCCTCTATACTGTCTCCTTTTTTCCATCAGAGCGAGATCATTGCTTTATGGTTTCAAATTTTGTCGCCACTCTTCTTCTTGCAGCAAAATCCCTATCAATTCTTCAAATGCAGGGGCTTTCTCCCTTGCTGCCAATATTGTGATAAACATCTAATATTCATCTTTCATTCCATTCAACGTGATCGTGACCAGATCGGAATCAGACACTTTTTCTCTGATATCTCCCAATCTGTCCTTCGGGTCTTTAACTCTAGCAATGAATCCAAGAGCGGACTCATTTTCCTCCATCCTCATCACAAACAGCTTGCCTTTGAGTGACAAGACACGATTTGTATTCTGTGTCTAGTATAGATTCTTGATCGTCGTCTAAATCTTAGTGGACGATTTGCCATCTCTAATATGTGGGATAATATTGTCCTTAACAGACATCTTCAGTATGACTTTTGCTTTGTTCTCCCTTTTATCCCAGTCTTGCTCTTGTGCAGATGTTCCTGTTACCAAAATTTGGTCTCTGTTCATTTCCTATGACAATCGACCACGCATTTGCGCTTTCAAGTAATGTCTGTATCTTGAATTTCCAATTGGTGAAATTAGATCCATCGAGTTTTCCAGACTCGTGGAGATACGATTCTACACTATTATTCATACTGGACTGATACACTTTCAGATCTTCCGATGAATAATTCTACCCAACTGAATAATTACAGGATACACTAAAAAAAATAAAATCAATACATACCAGATCTTGACCATTGATCTGCCACCAATCCTGGAAAATCCGTAACTTCAATGTGCCACCATCGGGCAAGTTCGATCTGCCACCACCGGGCAAATCCGAAACTTCAATGCACCACCACTCGGCAAGTCCGATCTTCCACCACCGGGGAAATCCGGAACTTCAATGCGCCACCACCGGGCAAGTCTGATCTGCCACCACCGGGGCAAATCCGGAACTTCAATGTGCCACCACCGGGCAAGTCCGATCTACCACCACCGGGCAAATCCAGAACTTCAATGTGCCACCATCGGGCAAGTCCGATCTGCCACCACCGGGCAAGTTCAAAACTTCAATGTGCTACCACCGAGTAAGTCGGATCTGCAAAAGTTGCAGATCTTTCCAAAGAGAAAGAGGTTGGTGCTTTTCCGAGGATAAAAATCTGCGCCCAAATCAAAATCGATGTGTGTCCCCAAATCGGCGCGGGTGTGGCCTGCACATACACGCCAATGGCGTATTTCAGCGCGCTGGCGTGAGTATGGCCCTTACAGTCGCGCCAATTGCGCTTCTCGATGCAACTGAAAACGACAAAAGTGTGCCAACCCTCTCTTCTACTCAGAGCTGATAAGTCATCCGAAACCTATGAGTCAGGTGTTGCTGCAGTCCACCTGCTCTTACGAGCACGAAGCTCCTGTGAACACAAAGTTCCTGTGTACACCTCAGCCACTAAGGCTCTGTAGCCAATAAAGCTCTAAAAAAAAAAATCAGTCTCCCCCTACTCTGTGCTCTAATACAAAGATAAAAAAAACACACTGAATTGAAAAAGAAGGAGTTGCAGCTCACAGGTGAGTACTGCACCTGGAGACTGCAGTCAAACGGAGAGATCACTCTACATGCATTAATCAGAAAGACACATCTATAAGTACATAGCAAAGAAGTAGGAGGTTGTACCCATACTCCTATATTCTAGGAACTAATCCTAAACTAAGGAGGTACGTTACAACAATGTAACCATTTCTCCATTAATATACAAATAATATTAATTATTTCCAACTCTAAAAGCAATTTTGACATATTTATTAGCTTTTTCATGATAACAAATGACAATATCGACATATCAGATATTTTTTGAACTACACCTTCTATGCCACCTCATTCTCTAATAATGAATCATTATATGACAAGTGGAAAATGCTAACATCTCATATGGCACATGTTGTATGACAGATGGTAGATGTTGATGCGTCATCTAACATGTAGCACTTGTTTTCATACTTTTTCGAATCCAAAATTTATTTTTTAGATGACACGTGTCCTCCACTTAGAAGTGTCACTTCATCATTTTGACAATGCCATGTCATTAGTGCCAATTCATCACACTGTTAAAACCTTCGATATGCATATATCAGAATATCAAAACGTTGGCGAATTTCGCAAACATTATGCATATTAAAATCATGATATGTCAATATCCCAGTATTATTAACATGGCCGGATCAAAAGATTAATCAGTTTAACAATAATTAATAAACATGGTTAAGACTAATATGTTTTTAGTTAACCTTTAATGTTATTGGTTAAAATCAATGGTTTTGGTTGTAGAATAGCACTAAGCCTGTTTTATCTATTTGTGTGTTTTATTTGAAATTTACAAATTTCTAGTATGACGTACTATTTCTTTCAATATGGTAAGTAAATATCATTGATGACATTTAATATGATTAGTGTTGATGATTAGTTTCGATTTACGAGTTATTTTTATCATAGGTTAATTGTTTTCATTTTACCTGAGTCGTTTTACAAATTTATAGTTTGAATTTGTTTCTTTTCGGATAATTTTTCAAAGCAGTGCGCAAGCCTTCTACTAATCAAGTAAATATGTTTCTTTCAGTGAATTATTATTCTTTCTTCCTTAGCAGGCATATCAACTTATGAGGCCATAATATTTAATTTGAAATGAATTTAAAATAATTTAATAAAACTATCATGTTTTTAAAATTTATTTCATGTGATATCACAACGTGAAAGTAGGATGTAAGAAAAGAAAACGTTGTTGACATATAAATAAATTAAGTCTCCCATGTCATTGTAGTCATTGATATCCATATTCTTGATGCATTGTACCTATTTAATTATCGCAGATGGTTTAATTATCGCATATTCTTGATCGCATACTATGAAATATAATAGTTGTTATTTAATAATCAAATGTTATTAGGAAGTTAAGATTCGATCTTACAAATTACAAATAAATAGAAATAATTTTCATCCAAATTATATTAAGAGAGGCATTATTATGAAGATAATGGAAGAAGAGAGGTATATTTATAATATATAAATTGATTTGACTAGATTCTAGTTCATTGAGTTTTGAATTCATGATTTTTAACAAAAATACTTTGTCACAAAATGCTATCTTCTATAAATTATAATTATTTTTTTGATTAGATTAATTCATTGGGGATTTGAACTTTTAATTTCATATTTTTACATAATATTAAAAATATATATATAAAAAGAATCAAATAAAAAATTAGAATTTTTTTTTGAAAAAACAAGATAATTAATTAATAAATAAATAAAATTAAAAAAATCAATAATAATAATAATAATAATAAATTAAAAAAAATGCAAAATAAACATAAAGAATGAAAATAAAAATAAAAGAACAATAATTAATGTTATAAAGAATCAATTATATGAGAATCACATTATTATGTTTGAAGAAGAGGAAATCAAGATTTAATTAACATTTGACTATCTTTGCTATGAAATATAAATAATTGTTCTTTTTAATAGTTTATATATATATATATATATATATATATATATTTTGTAAAATTAATTAATTGTCATCAAAATTATAAAATGATTAATACAAATTTAATAGAAAATCAAGATTTATTTAACATTAAACTATTTTTTCTCTAACATATATGAAATGTAATTGTTTTTTTAATAACTTTTATAGCTTTTCTAGATTTTTTAATCAAGGTTTTTACATTCTTAATACAAATATAATATTCTAATTTATTTGGATCATTAGTTAATATAGATAACTTAATATGATTATGAACAAAAATATCCTAGTACTCCTTCATTTTGATTTTGACTTGGAAAAACTTTATAATTACACTCATATGGAAAAGGTCACTAAAACATAGAATGTGATAGACATCTTTGAAGATATAGATCTACACAATTATTTACTAAAAATATTATAGTAAAAATTTAACCATTTTTATAACTATTAGAATTTAAATTTGTAAATATCAAATTGTTATAGAATTATTTACTAACTTTTCATGCTATAACTTTTAATGGCATAAAGAGTCTTAATTAAATAAATGGTAAAAAATGACCATTTATTTCTTTAATTATTGCTATTTAATTTTTTTAATTTCAAATTATTGGAATATTCTATATTATTATTATATATATATATATATATATATATATATATATATATATATATATATATATATATATTATAAAACTATTTATTTAAATATAATTTTATTTTCATATGAATTTATGTTTATATCTTAAAAAAATATAAATAAAATTGTTGTATATATTTAATATTATTTTGTAATAGTAAATGATATATCAAATTAAGAAGAGTTGAATTTTAAATTTTAAAAAATCTCGTTTAGATAATTTTGGATGTTTATGGTTTATGACATTTATTTTTTCTAATTTGAATTATATAAATATAAGTTAGGAAATATTGTAAAATATTAGTGGATATTTATAAAATATAGATATAATAAATTTTCATAATTAATAGGAGATATGTCAACTTTTATAAGAAGAATGTAATAGGTGTATCACATAATAAGTACAATAATATATTATTTTAGACTTTCAAATTTAATGAAGGATGGTATGAGTCTTGTGTCTTAAAGATGATAAAAAACTAATAGTTATAGTTTTTTCCACAATCATTTTACAATGAATATAATGTAAAAGACAATATTTGATGATCCTAAGACTATGTCTCCTTCACACACACACACACACACACACACACACACAAAAAAAAAAATGGTACAGTTATAATAAAACAAGACCATGAAAAGTTCTAACTGACCTCTTAATACAACAATTACATTAGTAATGAATGCTTCTTAGGGCCTTAATATAGGGCCCAAGGTCCATAACATAGCCCCCCTCTTATAAAAATCATTTCCCCCAAATCTTGTAATTGATGGTGTTTCTTCATGAACTTCTTATTTTCCCAAGTACCTTCTTCTAAAGGCATGTTCTTCCACTTAATTAGGTACTTCATAATGGTTCTATTTTGAAGAGATAGAGAATGTTGATCCATTACTTTTTTTGTTCAATAATCCACTTTATTTCTTCATCTAATTCTAGAATTTTTGTTTGCAATGGTATAGTTTTCCCACAACCCTTTCTAGGAAATATACATGAAAACCCTTATGAGTATTAGAAGAAGGAAAAAAAAACTCATACACCACTTATCCAATCCTACAAATAATGTCATAGGGACCATACAATTTTGGAGCTAATTTCTAATTCTTCCTTTTCTTGAGCTTATATTGATTATTAGGTTGTAGTATTAAAAATATCTAATCACCCCCCTCAAATTCTCTTTTACTTCAATGTTGATATGTTTGTTGCTTCATCCTATTTTTTTCCATTTGAAGGTTTTACATCATAATTGTCAACGCTTCTTTAGTATTCTCCTTATTTGACTCTACTGCTCATACTTTGGACTTAGTTTGTTGAGATACTTGGAGATATATATCCATAAGGAGCCTCAAATGGGGTCATTTTATTGGATGTATGATATGTAGAATTATACCACTTTTTTCCAGAGGAAGCCACTTCATCCATTGAGATTTCTTACCTAAATAATAACATCATATATAACCATCTAAACATTATTTTACTATTTTTGTTTGACCATGTATTTGTGGATCATATGCTAAACTCATTGCTAGTGTGGTTCTACTCATATTACATAATTATTTTAAAAATTTATCCATGAATTTTGGATCTCTTTCACTTAATATTACCTTAGGAGCACCACAAAATCTATGAATTTTCTTCATGAAAAATTATACTACTTGGATATTAGTGTACTTTCCATGTGTATATTTTGTGAGTCTATCGACAACCGCAAAAATGGAATTAGGAGTTCTTCCAAGCATTGATTCAATTTTATGCTTATGATCTCTAGATGGATATAAACCTTTGGGAATTTATTGGAAGACACTATAGTGATTTTCCAAGTTTTCTTTTGATTCCTCGGGAATATTTTCATCTTTATACTTAACTTCCATATAGTATATTTTAATCATAATTCAATTTTTACCCTTTTTTATGTGCTTTTCAATTCTATGAAATTGGATGGCTTCACAAGGTCTAAATTTTAACCCTTTAACTCATATTGAGCTCCTTCCAATTCAAATCTCATGAATAATTCATTATATTTTGTAGAAGTTGTACCCAATGTTCTCAACCATTGAATCCCTGGAACAACAACTACACCTCAAATTGGAATGACATACATTAGGATTTCTAATTTATATTCTTCCATACTCATTCCAGTGTTGTGGCATTTTCCAACACAACCAATACTAGCTCCATTCGATACTAAAATTTGAAAATTTGTTACTAGATATACAAAAAAATTAAGACACTTTGCCACTATTTTATTGATGATGTTATGGCTACTACCTGAGTCAATAAGCACTATGACCCTTTTCTTTGTAATGTAACCAACAAAATTTAGGGTTTGAGGAGCTAAGAATCCTAACAATGCATGAATAGATATCCCACACAAGTATGAACGAATATTGTGCACACTTTTCGTATTTATTTCTTTCTCTTTTAAGTTTACAAGTTCTTCCTCACTTCTTACCAAGGTGAAAAATATTGTTTCTTGATGTTTATGCCATTTTTATCATTTTTTGTTACAACTAAATCATATTCATTTTCCTCTTATTTCCCCCATTTCCTTTTGTGATATTCTGTTACGTTGAGGTAGAGTTTTCTTATGAGCCCAAAATGATATTTTCTTCTTGTGTATGCTCCTATGTAACTATACTTGTGTGTAGCTTTATTGTTGGCTTGAATATGATGAGAAAATTGCATAGGTTCCATAAAATTTTATAGCTATTTTAGGAAGAAATCACGTTTAATATCTTCTTCTAATCCACTCATGTATGATTAATAAATTTTCATCACTTGTGTTATCCACG
Source organism: Pinus albicaulis (assembly GCA_034641835.2). NCBI lineage: Eukaryota > Viridiplantae > Streptophyta > Pinopsida > Pinales > Pinaceae > Pinus > Pinus albicaulis. The sequence continues at coordinate 593,107,601 of CM076570.1, forward strand.
CTTGTGGCCAAAACCTAAAATTCTAAATTATAGTCCCCAATAACATCAAATTTCTTGATTCTTATCAATTAAATGAAATTTTTTTGTTCCCAAGTTTTTTCATATTGTTCTTCTAAGTCTCTCATAAATAAACCCCAAGTATAATCATAAGAATATGGCTTCCTTTTATCTATCCATTGGTACCACTGATATAGTTTTATCTCGAAGTTAAAATTTGATATGTGAATCCTTCACTTTTCATCCATAATATTATGCAATTCAAAATATTTATTTTTTGATGCAAAGAAATTTGTTGCTTCCACCTTATTTAATTCAACCTTGCAAAGGTTCACTCCTTTAGGGAAACATCCATTAGTAGCTCCACAATTAGAGTGAAATCCACTTGAAAATTTATTATTTTTTGTAAGTTGTTCAATGTCAATAGTACCTTTATTTTCATGAGTAGTGGGTGAGCCTTCGGGAGGTTTAATTGGTGTAAAATATTTTGGATATTTCTTTGGAGACATGAGGGATAAAAACAACAACAACAATAATAACAATAATTCTCTTTATCAAAAAAAATTGTCATCGAAAGGAAAATGGATATTTTAATGAAAGGTTATGTCACTTTTAAGTTACGTACCTTAAAAATTTAATTTGGAGGACATATGAATGAATATGTTTTTTCTTGATATATCTTTGAGTTTGAGCCCCTTTGAATATGAAATTTTGGTTTATAATACTATGCTATTTTTTATTTACAGTTCCATAGGTTTTACCAAGAATTAATATTCCAATTGAAAGTTATGGTAACGTTCCAAGGACTTGCTAAAATTTGGTCTCTCCCTAAGAGAAAAATTATATAACTTTCCAGGTGCCGAATTCTTCAAATATAGTTTTGAAATTTTTATCTGAGGTAGTTCTTCATGTCTCCTCATATCTTTGAAAATTTCACAATTAGAGGTATGAAAGAAAAAACTATAGCAAAAATGTGAATTTCACTTGCTTGAAACCGATTTTAGGATCTTTCACAAACCCCTGCTTTTTAAAAGTAATTCTCATAAGTATAGAAAACCAAAATATTAAATTTCAACCAAGTATTCTCATAGATATCTATGCAATATGCTCAAAATTAGACTATCTAAAAAATCCTGTATAAAAATTTATATCAATAAATGTTGAGACCAATTGTTTGAAATTGATTTTAGGATCATTCACAAATGCAAACTTCCATAGAGTATATCCTAGAAAGTATAGAAAATGAAGAAATGAAATTTTAACCATATGTTCTTTGACATTTATCCTAAACATGCCTAAAATTTTACCATATGAAGAAATTGTCAATACGACTCAGTTGAATTAGCAAAACCACATGATCATATGTTCTAATACCAAATGGTATGAACCTTGTGCCTTAAAAGTGATGAGAAACTCGTAATTACAATCCTCTTCAAATGGGAAACCTTCTTTTAAAATGAAAAGAATGTACAAGGAAATATTTGATGATCATAAGGCCATGTATTCTTAGTATATATAAGAGACAAGGGGTGAAATTATAATTAAATGGGACCATGAAATGTTCTAATGAACCTCCTAATATCATAGTTAAACTAATAATGAATTATTATTAAGGGCTTAATATATGTCCCAATGACCATAACAAAGGACATGTGCCAACTTTAATAACAACTAGAGTCATATAAACTATATGGTTGATGAATGCTGATAGGCTTAGGATTCAAATGAAATGAAAAAAGAAATATGTGCTAAGAAATTTGGAAAGAATTCAAATCTTATTGTTGAAAGTTAGAAATATGGTTTAAAATCCTTTTAATAATGAAAATAATCACAAAATACCCATTTATAAAATTTAAGTAAATTAATAAATTTAATCAAAACCTTTCATTAAATATTGATGAGAAAAATTCAAGTCCCACTAGCACAACTACTTGAGGATGGGCCTCCTTAGCAAGTTGACCTAGGATCAAGCCTCACAAAGCTTTTTGTGCACGTGCTAGGGGACGAGACATGCTATAAATCTATTCAACTTAGGTCTAGTGTGTCCCAGGTCACGTGTGATCCACCAGTGACTTTACGGATTAGATGCCCCTAGGTTGTGGTTTATCAAGCCACGGGTCAATCTTGGAGCATCACAGAAAACTTGACAAACAAATAAAAAAATAGTTATGAGAAAGAATATTATTTTTTATTAAACCTTGAACATGCATATAATATTTGTAATGAATAAACATATAAAATATGGCACACTCTTTTCAATATAAACATGTCTATTGATGTAAAAATAAAATGTGGATATCAATTATTAAATACAATGAGACAAAGTAAAAATAAAGTACTATAGATGATTATTTTTCATTGTTTTATATATATTATAAATTATTTGTTTTCATTGATTTATATGTTTTAAATTTTATACATTGATTTCACCACCTTTTAATGGTTATCCAATTGAGATCTTTATAAATTGGACTCAAATTCCATGTACCTTCCTCTTTATAAGCCATCACCATTGGTGAATATAAACACCTTGGATAGGTTGAATGATGCTCACCTTTAACAATTTTTGAATCATATGCTCAATTTTTCTCTTTTGTAAATATGGTTAGTGTTAAGGTTTAATGTTTGGTAATATAATTCCTAGTTACAACTAAATAGCATGTTCATGATCTCAAATAGGTAGAAGACCATTATGAATATCTCCAAATATCTTGGAATGATTGTTGATAATTTTTTGGAGATCCATGAGAATAGAGAGTCTATATATTTGAACATCTACCATGTCATTACACAACGATGTTCCTTTTCTGTAGTTATTCCATTACACAGTAGCTTTTTGATTTAAATTTCCCTATCTTTGATGCCTCTAAATCCAATTTCCTTGTCTTCCATGGAAAATCTCATGGAAGGTTCCCGAAAATTATGTGTGACTATTATTAATGATTGTGACCATTATAATCCTATACAACATAAGCACCAGTCATTAGAGTGTAAGCCTTGGGCTCTCTAGTAAATAATCCCACATACCATGCTTATTAATATTTTGTTATCGAAGAAATTTATGGTACCTTTATTTATAGTCATTATTTGAAACTTTTGGTGTTGGATATATAAATAAATTAAGGTATTTGTTTGATTTAAAATTAATTAAATTGTGGGTAATACTAGAATCAGTTGACATTATTAAATTTTCCTTTTTGATATATCCCTCTATCTTGCAATTTTGAGGAGTTTTGATGCTAACTTTAATGCATGAAAGTATATGGTTGTAGTATTCTATTCTAATTCTAGATCTTGTCACAATTCTATCTCTTAATATTATTCTTCTTCACAATATACGTTGAATAATTTACTCTAACTACAGTTATGCCACTTATTGTCACAACTAAAAAATAGTCACTTTCCTTTTGTTTCGTAATTTTTCTAAGGTGTCAACCATGAAAGTTGTTTAAGGTTGGGAGAGTGAACATGATGCTCTTTATAGTTGTTATTTTACACCCTTTTGGTAGCCATATTTTTACTTCAAATTTCCCTACCATGTTGAAATTATGCTCCAAGGATTTAGGTTCCAAGAGATTCGCCTCATACTCTCTTTAAAGTTCTCATAAGGAGATCCAACAAATTATCCTCTATAATTTTCTTTACTCTAGGACTCAACTTTTTAAATTATTTAATATGCTTTGCAATTTTCTCTCTTTACTAAAGAAATATAAATTTAATAAAGAATGTGTTTCTAATATTAATATCCATACAATGTTGAAGATATTTAAAATAATTTCCTTGGAATAAAAACTAGTACAAAATACGAAAAACCTTCTACAAGAGAGAATGCATAGTGAAATATTGGATTTGTTGTGAAGAAAATACATGAGAATATTTTCTGTATATAATAATGGAAGAGGCTCAACGTTTTTCAAAAGGATAAATATCAAACATGGGTAGATAAGGGTTCCTTCATGAGCTTACAATTAATGCTAGGTGGATGGATTGAAAATTAACATTTTTTTGGAAATAACACTGACACCTCCCTTGAGTGAAATATAGGGAATAAATAAATATATAAAAGGTTCCTAGGAACTAGGCCTGCTAATGTATTCAAGTAAAAAATCTCATAACTAAAGGAAAATAGAATATCCCATTGGAAAATGTTTCCTCCCCAAAAGGTAGAAAACACCAAAAAACTAAGTAGGTCTTCAAGAAGAGCCCCCAAGGAGAAATTCCTTCACCCCAAGAATTTTATGTAACTAAATAAAATGAGGTGATACCAAAGGTTTAGTGAACATATTTGAAACTTGCTCCTCAATGGGAAAATACTCCAAGTTGAGAACATTATCCCTGATAAGTTTCCAACTGAAGTGCATGTGGATCTAATGTGTTTGTCCATTGACGATCTACTACATTGTGATAAATGTGGATGGATCTATGATTATCACACCAAATGTTGGTGGGATGATATTTCTAAATTAGAAACTCCATCATTAGTTTTCAAATCCATAAATCTTCTTGAAAAGCAAGAGTTGTAACATGAAACTTAGCTTAGAGAAAGGATAATGCTACTGCAATCTACTTCTTAAAAAATTGGGAATCAGGAGAAGACATAAGGCAATATAAATATCTTGATGAGGACTTCCAATCAACAAATAATCTATACTAATCAAAGTTAGGGAATCCAACAAGTTGAGAAGCACTATAGGTATACTAAATGCCAAATTTGGTTATATCTTGAGTGTAACTCATAATTTTATTTGCAACCTTCCAATGAATCTCATGAGGATCTTGAGAGAATTATGATATAGTTCCTACTATGAAATAGGTGTGAATATGTGTACGATTTAAATACAATACACTCCCAACTAGTTATCAGTAAAGTAAAGGATTAACACATGGCATACAAAAATTGGAATAAAGAGTGACACCAAACTAAAATGAAATAGGGACATGCTTACAATTATCCAAGGAAAATCACTATAGTAAATCAAGCTCATACTTCTATTGGAAAACAAAGATCCTTTTTTAAGAATGAAGAACATAAGAGCTAAGAAAAGAATGTGGAAGTCCTAGATATGTGATATAAAACTATCCCATTAGTACTTCCTAAACACTCTATATCATTGATGAAATCCCCATAAGAGTTAAATAGTCCACATATATAAATATAATCAAGATATAAATTCCATACCTTTTAGTATAAATCATACTATTATAATGAAAAAAACTAAATATTAAAGAAATAAAAAAATATCCATATTTTCATACCAAGCTCAAGGCTTTTATTTGAGGCCATATAGTGAATGTCAAATATTAAATAAGAGAATAATCCTTTAAAAAACTAGGAGTTTGTTCCATGTAGATTTCCTCATGCAAATTGACATATAAGAAGGTGCTCTTCACATTCATATGATAGACGAACTAGCATCCAGAGGTAGTAATAAAAGGAATAAGGAATACATAATTAATATTAATGACATGAAAAAAGGTCTCAAAATAATCATTCCCTTCAATCTATGAAAATAATTTGACCATAATACATGCCTTTTGATTTTCAATAGATCCATCTATAACATATTTGGTTATGTGGACCCATTTAAAATGAATAAACTTACATCCCTTAGGAAGATAAACACAATCCCGTGTGTGATTTTTAATCAAAGAATAATACTCCTCTATCATGATGACATCCCATTTAGGTACTCCAGTTATCTCATTATAAAACTATCATGGATCATATGAAATGGCACGATTCAAAAAGGAGATATTATCATTTTGAAACCGACTATGGTGAGGGTCATAAGTAGAATAACTAAAATTATTTGGCTCATAGTGATACCTTTTAGGCCTCTTTCACTTATGAAAGCTCATCGTCAAATGTTATTCTTGGTAAATTTTTTCTTTTTTAGGCTACTCATGTTCTACTGGTGTTGATGGGTGAAATCCTTATGGCTAATTTTCATTTTCAAAATGTTCATCATCTTCTTTTTCTATGAAAGAAAAAAAAATTGTCATGATTTGCATCATCATCGACAGGAAATATTTGAGAGGAGGAGATAATGTGGGGTTGGAGTGCTCATCAAATTGAATATCACTTCAAAATAAGACATATTTTTAAATAGGATAAAATAAGCTATATGCCTTCATATCCTCATAGTAACCAAAAAATATTAGTGATTCGATCTTCTCTTCTATAGTTTTGTGCTTCTTACCTATAATTAAGGCTTGTGATGTACTCGAAAATACTCTAAAATTGAGGCATAAATATTAACATGACTCCAATATTCCTAAATATTCATATGTAGAATTAACCTATGATGAACTAAAGTTTAATTGTTATTGTCACAATTCACTACTTCAACTAAGAAATAAGGTGCAATATAATTTGATTATATCATGTGATTTTCCATCACTTTCAGCATCTGGATCCTTATTTAAAAAAATCTGTTGAGGGCTATAGAGGACATAATGGTTATTTCAAATGCCACAATCTCTATAAAAATCATTGAATTCTTGATTCACATATTCCCACAATTATTTTCGCATGGTTTCTTAATAGAAAGAGAGGATTTCTTCTCAACAAAACCTTCGCGATTTTAAAAGTAACAAAGACATCACTCTTGTACTTAATAAATTGCATCCAAGGGTTATGTGATAAGTCATTATTCAGATTGAGTGAAAAATTAAGCCATAAAAATTAGCACGTCATAAATGATATGAGATCACTATGTGCCAACTCACAAGGTGTTGTAGCATGCAAGGATTTTCCTTTTGGAGAAGGATCTTGATGTTGTTTTCCAAAAACATAATTGAGATGAATTCCACCAATATTTAAGAAACTTTGGGAACAAAAAACACAAAATTTTTTTTCTTAATTGTTGCATATTCTCAAAGTTTAGATCGCCATATCTTTCATGCAAAAGTATACTCAAATAATTAGCATGTGAAACGAAAGAAGAAATGAAGCAAGACTCAAAGTAATCAAACATATACAATTAGGTACAATGATAAATTCTTCTAGAAGTAAAATAATTCTTTAATTCTATATCTCTTGAATGATTACATAATTTGAGAAAACTCTATTTTTTTCACATTATCAAAATGAAAAATATGATCAACATGGAGTAAATTGGAAGATATGATAGGAAAAACGGAAACATGATTGATGCATCCATCATCCAATTGCATTACCTTATGTTAACACGTTAAGTTATGTAGAGTCAACAACTATAATATATGGATTCTATAATTAAATGTGAATAGAAGCAACTCATGAGAATAATCCATATGGTTTGATGCACTAAAATCAAGTATTCAACCATCTGAAGATGCATATAACATTTGAATAGATCAAAGATGTCCTTTAATATATTAATAAGGTATGTGTAGTGATGTTTTATTTTGTTGCATGGATTAATTCAAGGCTTCTATTTTTATCTATAATATGGAGTCATGCCTAGGTATGCCACAAGAACTATATGTTTCAATTGAAATTTTATTCCTTGCCTTGGAGGAATTCTCACTAGAATTAGAAGATGGAGGAAAATATTTTTTTTTCTTCCAAGGCTTGGAGGGAGACTCCCTAGCCTTAGTATAATGTTTATTTTATTTATATTTATTTTTGTGATTATAATTGGAGATTTGAGTCACAAGGGCTTGATTATTAGAATTAGAAAGAACATCTAATTGCATAAGATCAGAATATCCCTATAAAATAAGTTTCTCACATAAAATCTCAAAAGAGGTGTTATAGGCCATTTTTTAAGATTTTCTCAATAGGCTTGCAAACCAGACCAATCAACATCCAAGAATATGTTGTCGTCATCCCTATACAAAGCCCTAAGCATGACCTTTCCAAAAAATTTAATTTTCTGGGATTAACTACTCAAAATCAATGCTTTTAGCCTCAGTGTGCCATATCCCTATAGTCGCCTGCATTTAACATTGGTTATTCCCTTTTGTACCATCACTGACTACAGTTGGTTTCTCCTTTCTACACGTGCACTAATTCTATAAATTTGAGAAAATAAAAAATATTTCCAAAGTTTCCTCTTCTAGAAGCTTTTAGGGGTTTTTTTAACCATTTACCATGGATAAGAAGCTCAAATCCTATATAATATTGTATTGGAGAATTCACCTCTTATCCCTTGAGATCATCCTCCCATCACATGTGGATCTCAAGCCTATTATGGTCAATCCCAAACTATCTTACCTCTCTTATAAATTTACTATCATCCATAAAATCAAGGTTGGATTTTAGAGATTGGTTATGCCGTCATGATGGTACCTTGAACCTAAAGGATACATCATCTTCATGTATTAGGGTGACCTTGAGGTGTGCTTTGTGACAAGGAAGGACAAGTGAACTCGGAAATATTTCTACAAGATAAACTCCTATTTATGGTTTTAAACTCTCTCATATTTCTATTAATACAAAGAGTATATTATTTTATTATATGTGTTGTGTTACATTTACATTCATGTATTGCAATGCAATAGAGTAATTGAATTATTCTACGTAGATGCTGTGGATCCTTGGCTTGTTTTAGTCATGTCTACATGTTTTAACTATAGCACTTGGAGCTACAATTGGAGATTACTTGCAAGAAGGAAATAAAATATTACGACATATTCCAGGTAGAATTCTTTCCCATTCCTCAATTTCACTAAGGAAAAATTCTATATTATTTTTTTTCTATTGTTCTAGACCAATCCACTAATTCTAAGGAAATTACTTTTGTCCGCAAACATAAATTCCATATAACAAGAGGGAATTTTAAATTCATCTCTCAATGTAGCTCATATAATAAATTGTATAATAAAATACCTTACCTTTTATCTTGGATGGGATCAATAAATTCACTCACCATCTAATTTTATTTTTCCAGATAACCTAAAATTTAGAAATATAATCTTGAATATATTAATTCTCATTAGGTACAAGTGGTGACGATATTAGTTTTTTAAATAGGGCTTGAACTTCATTAACTTTAGAAAATAAGGAAGTGTACATGTCCCAAATTCATTTTAGAGCCTTATGAGCCTTCAATAACACTTGGAAAATCCATTTAGAATACAAAACTATTGCATCTTGAGCTTCCATTTGTGGTAAATATGGGGACATAGGAGCTTAGTAGTCCTCGATTCTCCCATTTTATCAAGAATGAATACAAAAACACTAAATTTGGATGTGCAATCTTTAAACTATATTGAAAATAAAAAAATAGAAACCTGGGCTCAAAACAAATAGCTCTTAAATGAAATATTTATAATATGTATTTAATTTCTATAAAAAATAATACATGGAATGGAGAAACAAATTCATATCCAAGCTTTGAAATATATTATAAGGATAGAGAGATTATTTTAAATGCTACTAGGTATAGATCTAAAAGGAGTCTGTAGAAACGACAAACATGGAGGGTCATCCCACATTATAAAGGACGATATGAGTGTATTAAGGAACTCTGATCTTCAAGATCACGTTGTTCTCATTCCCTAACTTCTAATTTAGAATATATCACCATGTGAGAGAAAATGTAGTACATATATTTAACTTTATTCATAAATTTAAAAATATTAGTGCGATTAACTTCGATTCGTGTGAATATTTTGAGCTTGACATATAATTCAATAGCCATTTTATTATGTTTGAACACCCTCTAAATATTCAAAAATATATCAGTGTCTCCATACTTTATTTTGTTTTGTTTTACTACTAACAGTATATAAAAAAATACATATTGCATTAAAAATTTAATAAATAGCTCATATACTAGGTGGATTTTCAGTGCTTTCCAATTGCGGGAAAAAAGGAAAGCAATAATAATTGAATGAAGGTAACAATAAGAGAAATAATGCCTCATAAAAAAACAAACAATCCTAAGGATAATGATCAACACCCAAGCTATATATCCCTAAATTAATCCACAAAACTATGTTAGAGAGACATGAGGATCTAGTAAATTCCAATGGAAGTAAATCCAATGAAAGGAAGAAAAAATTAGATCTACAACCAACAATGTGTAGCTACAACAATGGATTTTGTTCTAATTTGGATCTTAAATATTTTATATTGATCTTAAAGATGAAACAACCTACACATATATCTTAGGGAAAATGAAAATATATTTGCAAAGATTGTTTTAATACTAGGAAGATATTTAAAATGATATCATGGGAACAAAAACCACTACAAAGAAAAAAAATATATATATATAAGATATAATGCATAATCATATATTAGATCTCTTTTGAACAAAATAAATGAGAGTACCTATTATATATAGAAATGGAATAGGACCAATTTTTAGCAAAAGGATAATTATCTCACCTAGGAAAATAAGGGTCATGATGTGGTATTAGAGATAACAATGCATTATCAAATAAAAATACTTTGGAAAAAAACTCTAACAAATGTGTTATCAATTCGTCCATAAAAATGGGTCAATGGATAATAGAATCATTTTTTAGTTCACAAATCCATTAGTACGAAATAGATTGATTAGGTTATATATATAAGGTCACACGAGTTACCTTTCCCAAAGTTAGCACTTGGTATAGATCAAAGAATTTCTCCATCTAGAATATCAATGTTATAGGACCTTTTACCTTCCAGCTTCCTCATATCACGAGAAACAAACTTATGTGTGTATGAAGTCAAATTTTTTAAGCTCATTATTTACCATGTCATTAACTTGGACCCTCATTTTCAATACCTAGTTTCTTAACTTTTGATATTCCTTAGGGTCCATGGATGAGTTCTTTGGATGTTAAGTATGCGTAGAATCTTTTCCACCACCTCTTTCCATATGAGCCAAAAATAATATCTACTTGGAGTTATCCAGAATATTTCTCTGTATCACACAATTTGAGTCACTCCAAATAGATCTTTTGATAAAAATTTGTGCAAGTTCCAATTTAAAATACCATTCTAAAACCTTGATTTGGAGACTCCTTTGCAAGCTAATGTTGCACTTGATATAAATATAAAATTTATATAATTCAGAGTCTAAAATTTTGTTTCCCATACCTTCACGTGTCTTTTGTAAAATTTCACAAGCTTAACTAAATTCTAATATGCGAAGAAATTATTATGATAACTTTCCTAAAACTTACCGATATTGGATTTTCAAGAGAGAAATCTTATACCACCTATCACATGTCTAATATTTTAGATCTACCATTGAAAGTGTTACTTAAAACATTGTGGTCCATATTTTATTCAATAAAACTAGTGGCACTGGATTTGAATTATTTTAAAATAATATGGTTATTGTTTTACCTAGAACACTTATTTAATATTACTTTTAGGACTAGCCAAAAATCTTAACTTCAACAGCCTATAATTGAAGAAGTATGTGAACTGAAATATAAATTTTTTCAGCAGAACTTGATCTCTATTTCATCTCACATCCGAAGAAAAAAATCCATTTAAAATGACCAAAGTAAGTTACCTAAGCATCCAACATGACTCATTTGAAGGAGCCAAACCCAATGATTGCCTGGTTTACAACGAATTGTTATGTACTAAACATCCAAATAGTATAAAAATAGAAAGAGAAGCAAATTCACATCCTAGAAATGAGAAAGGTGAATGAATAAGAAGCCTCTTCAAGAGCAGAACCTCTTTTTAAAATATAACAATGCTAATATAATAATATAAATGTAACACTAATATATTAATATAAATACAATAATTTAATGTATAGGACTTAATAGTTAGTTAGTCTATATTACTGTGTTTATTGAAATGAAATTTTTTTAAATTATTAAAAAATTAAGATATATATATATATATATAGTTAATATTAATGAGAAAACGACAAAGCACTAGAAAATGAAAAATCGAAATCAAGAAAAGAGAAAAATATTTTAATATTTATGAATAAGGATTAAGTTTAACAATAATGATTAAATTTAAGAATAATGATTTTTGAAAGAGAAAAATATGTGGATGTACATAGAATGATATGAAACTATTATAAGAAAAATTAGAGAAAATAAAGAAAGTTTTTAATTAGGTGATAAAAAAATAAAAAATAAAACTCAGCTGAAAATATTTTTTAATTATAACAAACCAAAATACACTTTCATATTGTTATCATATAAAACCCATATATAACTCAGCTTTCAAATTGATTATTTGCTCTTTTTCAATACTATTTATTAGTATTGATTTTGTGAATAGTCAATTTAAATTTTTATTAAATAATAATAATAAATTTTAAAATCTGTTTTTTTTCACTTAAATACTATAAATTAATATTAATTTTATGAATATTCAATTTTATTTTATTATAATTATAAATTTAAAATATATATAGCTATTTTATAAAGAACTTTATTTTATACAAAATAATATTTTTTAAATAAATAATAATTATGATAATTAGCTTTAAAAATTTATTTCAATTCTATATTTACAATATAATATTTAATAAACCACTCAATTATTAAAATTTATAAATATTTAATTTCTTAATTCAATATTACTATTTATTTATATTATAAAAATAAAAATAAAAAACATATTTTTCCAAATATAGCCACCGTTTTAACTAATTACAAAATAAATAAATAAAAGTTATTAAGAAGCATTGTGGAACACATGTCCTTACAAGCCATTCTCTCCCCCTTTGTTACCTTATCACACCACCTCATAAATCCCTAATTCTAAGTTAGTTCGCTAATGCCGTCGAATTCATTTTTCTTCGTGTTAAGAAACGTGACGCTATCTACTTCCGTCAATGCCATGTTTTCCAGTTTTTCAGCTACTCCACGGAGGAGAGCAGAACATAGTTTCCATAGTAAATTTTTATTTACAACATAAATCTAAATCTGATTTTTTGCACTTATGATAAAACATGTTTAACCTCGGATACAGAAATATCATTTTTTAGAAATTTAAAAGAAGTAGCACACTTATCGTTTAGAAATTACGGCCGGAATTTATGTTTCTCTTTTGTGTAAATAATGCATCTGGCACCTCTTACACTTGCAGCACAACATTTTGTCGCTCATGCGTCACTTTTATGCTGTCAACAGTTCATACGATCTTGAAGTATTGCCAACCTAATTTGTTATTTATGGAATACTACCCCGATTGCATGCAACTCACGTCAAATAATAAACATATAATGCCACTGTTAGTTGAGCCATTGTGTTTTTATTGGACGGGTATAAGCTGTTCCTATATAATTTCCTAGGCGCGTTTATCTAACTCCAACTGAGCCACCCTCATTCTACACTCCTAATGATTGCAAACTCCAACTGGGCCACCCTCATTCTACACTCCTAATGATTGCAAAACACAATACAAATCTAGAGTTGGACATATTTCTGTTTTCTCCACTCAATCCCTGCACTCCTCATTTTAGTCCACTCACCTAACATCTTCATCTAAGGTTGACTACCTCACATACGTCTGACCTTTTTCAATCAGAACAAAACCAGGCGCTCAATTCATCGTCCAGTTAGGCAAGTTTACCCATTTTTTATGGGATAAATCCTATTGGTTTAATGGACATGCACTTAATCGTCTCCCTATGAAAGTTTATTAATTTTTTATATTTTTAGATGCTATAGACCATATTGGTTTTAATGAAAATGAAGTATTTCTATTAATTTTTTATTTTTTACTTTCTTAAAGTAAAATAGAAATCTGAGAAACCTTTCCAAAACCAACCAAACCAAGTTAATTAAATGAATATTAGCTAAAATTGGGAATCCAGCTGGGGTTGTGCCACTTCTAGGGTTTTCATATCTCTCCCCGCCTTACTACAACAATCGCCTAGTATTCTGATCAGGTTGCAGTATTAAGAAAATTTCACTCTCCTTTTTAACTGCGGTATAATCATCTAGATGAAAGCCTTATTATGTTCTGCTATTTCTACTTAGCACAGAAGTGCTTAGAAAGTCTGAAATCCTATGATAAACAAGCATGCAAAATTTTAGTAAGTAGATTTTCATAGTTAAAAATATAACAGATGATGGATGAAGTCTTCACCCAAAATATTGCAGATCTTAACTAAATCACAGTGTTTCAGAAGTTTTCCTCATCTAAAACTGGTTTTGCTCCAGTACATAGCAGATCGTATTGAATGACTATAATTGATCACACATTGAAAAACAATTTGTTGTTGGGAAATAGATTAACTTTCACAATGGAAACAGACATCAGTTAGAGATGCTAGTTTCGCTAAGATATATCTCAATGGACAAATTAAAAGGCTCTTCAAGCCGCATATTGCGTCTTCAGAGAATTTTCCCAGTGAAAGACAAGAGCGTAAGAAAAATACACTATGTTATCAAAGAAAAACAGTCTATGTTATCAAAGAAAAACAATCTAGACATTGCCAATTATCAGAAATTTAGGAAGCAACCAATAATTATCTCATCCTGCATGAAAATCACAATTGCAGGAACATATAGCATATGACATGAATCTATTGAGAGATTTAACATGATGAAGGAAGTGGTTAATTTCCACTAACCTGGAAGAGGCGCTGGAATACTCGAAGAGCTTGCCGGTGCTTGAAAAGATAATCAACCCAAGTTCTGCATCACAGAGGACCGATAACTCGTGGGCTTTCTTGAGCAGACCACCCCTGCGTTTAGAAAAAGTGACTTGCCTGTTGGTTGTATTTTCGATCTTCTTGATCTCTATCTTTCCACGCCCCATGCTGCCGATTTGCTTGATTCAGCTATACACTTTTAGGAGGGTGTAATAACTTTTCTTGGATGAAGCAATCCGTGCACTATCTGCAACTTAATGTAATTGACAAAATCAAAGGACAATCCAGGGTTTCAAAATAAGGAAGGAAGAAAAGAGAAGAGGAATTATAGGGCTAGGCATAGACATAGGGGAGCCTCATGTCATGTGGGTTTACCCTGGGGAGAAAGAAGAGGCGCACAGAAACAGAAACAGCAACACCACCAGCAATGCCTTAATGTTGCCCACTGATCTACAAATCCCAATTCATAATGTCACTTAGGTCAGAAGTGGTGACCTCACTTGGTTCAGATTCTTTTCGTAGAGTCTTCACCGTGGCTTTGACCTATCCCTGACGTGTTCCAGTTTTAAATTTTCCTATTTTACTGTTTCTTTTAATGCAGAAGAGCGTTAATGGGCTTTGAACCAGTCCACCCTAGTCTCATTGTCATGGCTTGCCAGAGGACCTTTGTGGGTAAGCTGAAAGAGGAAACGACAGTCAGTCAATTAGGGTTTGATGCCTGAAAAGGACTAGCCAAACCAATTAGGGTTGGTACTACTTACAAGTGAAATACGTTGCATACTATTTTAGATATGCAGATACGAGTCAGGAGAGTCAGGGATTCTGTCATCAAGTAAAGCAAGGCAGGGGGAATGCAGATCACGATGATCGTGTTTTCCCTTCTATCTGAATTCAACCACCTCTCCTTTTCAATCTCCTACTACTGGCCTGGCCACGGTGGGTTTTACAGGGTTAAACAAGCAATAATTTTCCAATCCTGCTTAACCCAAATCAATTAAATGTCCCTCTCCAGATGAGCTCTGTCTTACCATCTATGTCCCTGTCTTTTTCATTCAATTTTTTGCGTTTATCTGTACAGCATATAGTTTAACTTGGTAAATTTGTTTTGACCAGTTTATCCTCCATTCAACCAAAAAAAATAACCACTGAATATGAGAACCAGAAATGTACTTGGACACTTAATTCCTTCCCAGCTTGCTTGTGAGAATGGAATGTCATATCAGCTGTCTCCTCATTATTCATTCATGGAAAACTACTGTCCTCATCAACTTTGAAGAGCATAACTCACTACTATTTTGAGGTCTTATACAATATACTCCATCCATCTATTTGTGGAGCAAAGGAAGTTAGAGTATTAATGCAACTTTCCTATCTTTGATGAACATTCCTGCAATCGAAAGCAACAAAAGCATGCAAGTAATGTTGTATATCCATTACGTCATCAGTATACTATTAATGTGAAGTTACATGATTTTTTATAATGTGTGGTTAATTGGAAGTAGTGAACTCAAGATACATCTATAGAATGATATTGTTTTTTTTTCAACCATAAGTATCCTATTATGGTTGAGTTATGGTTGAGTTATAGTGCGTTTAGATCTTAAAGATTCTTCCCTGAAAATAATTTAATAGTTAGATATATTTTTTCCACATATACTATATTATTATTGAAAAATAATTAAAAAAATCTAATTAAATTTCTGACATATAAATATAATTAAATTTAAAAAATCTACAATTCTTTCTATATATTAAAAATATTTCTGACATATATTATAATTTTTATTTAAATATATTAAAAATATTTGTGATTAATGTAGATTTATTTATTTATTTATTTATGATTATTATTTTAATTTACTAATAATAAACATCAAATAATAATTTTTCTCTTTTCCATTAAAATTAATTAATTATTTTAATTATTACTAAATGTTAATTATACATTTTGAGTGGATCTAATGGTTAAGAGCATGTGTTTCCTCCTAAGAGATCACAAATTCAAAATCAAAGGAGGTAGTGTATGCATGCCTTTAGTCAAATCTTTGTGCAAAAGTGGGTTCCAATAATAATAATAATATAATTAAGCAATATTAGTAAAAATATATAGGAAAGTGATGATAATAATATAGAAAAATAAATAATTAATAATGATACATAGTTTACTCAATTGTAAGACATTTTTTTTATTGTGATAATGTTTATTCTACTAATTAACATTTTTTTCATTAAGGTTTACGAAAATTTATAAGGAATTAATTGTTTTTTTTTTCACATTTTACTTTTAGAGTGGAAATATTAGATATAGTTTTTTTTAAATTCTTTGATTTTTAAAAGGTAAAAAGCTATAAACATATGTAGTATTTAAAATATTTTCAAATTGAGATTTGATATATGTATATATAGGATGTTGTAAGAGAAAATGTTTCTCACTACTCACTTTTTTTTTTTTTAAGTATGATAAATATTATGTATTGCTTATTCCTATCATGTTTTAGTTTTTGTCTAAAGGCTTTCACTCAAAGTGAATGATAGTTTTTTCTTGTTTCATCAATGTTAACTTTTTCTTATATTATCAAATATAGACCACCTTGTTATGCTAAGGATCATTGTGAATGACTCTCGTAATAATAAATCCAATTTCGTATGTAGTTTTCTTGACTTCAGAAAATATTTTGACATAGTGTCCATGGCTAACATTTGGAATAGGTTGAGAAGATTTAAAAGTCCTTCCAAGTTGAGAGATACTACCATAAGGTTGTATGAGAATGTCATTTCTAAGTTAAGAACACTTAGGGTTGATTGAAACAAATTAATTGTAATATAGGAATCAAGCAAGATTGCCCCTTGTCCTCTATCCTCTCTAGCTTATACATTAACAAGTTAGAGAGTTGTTTGGAAGAAGCAATTTGTGTTAGCCCAACTCTTATTGGTATTGTCACCATCCTTTATCTTTATATTGATGATAGTTTTTCTTATGATGTGCTACAAATATTGAAAGTCGGGGTGAATCAATATTTCACTCAATTAGCCACCAATTATAACATTTTCACCTTTTCTTTATGATTTACTAGATCAACATTTAATTATCCAACACCATAAGGTAATCACAAAAAATAACATAAGCATAAACTAGATCTTGTGAAAAGTTATGCACATATCAATCATGAGTAGCATAAATTATAAAAGAAGATAAAATCATCACATCAACACCAAGATTTTGGTGGAAACCTTTACAAGAGAAAAAGCACCCTACAATTGCTTATCCTCTTCTTATTATTAAAATCTTATTCTTTGTACATGAACCACTATCCACCACCAGTGAGAAAGCTCTGACTTGCAATGCATGCGAGTAACCACCCATTGATGGAAACCACAACTTCTTCAACTATGTAGGCCACCACCTGCTATAGGCCCCAACTTACTGAAGGCTAAAACATTCAAAATTTTCTCTAGCCACCACTGAAAGGAAGCCACCACTCACTGAATCAACAAGCTACTACTTGTTGGCAAGCCACAAATGACCCACTCAAGGCCCATACCTTCAATATTTCGTGGACCACTTTTCTTGCATTTTCAAACAAGGATCCAATTGCCAAAACACAACATTTGTAGGCCATGTTTTATAATTTTCACATTGGACCCACTTTATCCTTTTATGCACAAACAATTGTGGACCATGTTTCTTCTAGTTTAAAACTAGATCCACTAAATATTTCTACTTAACACAAAATCAAACTACAATATATTCTTTGTTCACGAGTCACATCAAGTTGTCAACAATGTACCAATTCTATCATCAATAACCAATAACCAATTTATATTTATATCACAAAAAAAACACCATATATTATCATACCAATTTATTTTCATTGAAAATATGATCTCAACCTGTAGAAAAAACTTTGTCTAAACCCTAACAACAACATTTACTCTCATACTATCAACTCGAACATCAAAAATACACCCACTCAATACATCAACGCTATTAATATTGACATCAACAAGACCCAACATTACAACGAGCCGCTCTCTCTCTCTCTCTCTCTCTCTCTCTCTCTCTCTCTCTCTCTCTCTCTCTCTCTCTCTATGCTTAATATTATATCACAAAACCAAACCTCAATTACATCATCAATATCCCCTCAAAAACTTTGATAAGCAGTTTACATAGCACCTTACCAATACAATCACTATGTCAACCATACAAAATTCTCATAAAAAAACACAGTAGAAACATGCATATAATGATAACATTGTGAAAACTCTCTCTATTCACCCAACAACTCAGCAGAATCATATTATCACTAGAAAACCATGCATAAATAACTCTTCCAAATACGTATCTGTGAAATCATATCAGTAGCATACATATATTCGCTCATCACAAACTTCTCTTCTCATCAACTAAATACAAACATCTCTCTATTATACATTGTTCGACTCAAAAAATTATCACTATATACAAACTACTCCACAACATATTCATCAAGCCCATGACATACATACTCTCAATAATACTCTATCAGTAGCATATTCATAGGCATGAAAATACACCTCTGCTCAACCAATACATAATGGAATTCACTCTAACCAATATAACAACATTAACACATGTTTTGAATACAACAAAAAACTCTCAAATACATCTTTGTGGCATTAAAAAGGAAGAAACAAACTCACTCTACTTAACCATACAAGCACTAACGCACATAGCCCCCAAAAACCACATTCTCTCATACTTCATAATACATTATATAAGAAACTATACATAGTAGCAATGCCAAACCTAACTTAGAAATAAGGAAAAAATAATATATTCACCATTGAAAATAATGTGCATCATAAACAATACGACTCATAAACCCTCTACGACACTAAAGAAACCTATGAAACAATTACTAAATAGAACACCTGAAATAACATACTATTAGCTAGTATTCCTCTCTCCATACTTTGTACCGTCATCATTTAAATATTGCTATCGGCCTCTGCTACAAAAATCTCCTATAGGCTACCAAATTCTTCCATTTTCACAACAACCAAATCAATCCATGTTTTGGAAATGCCCATCTCTTTGAACATCGCTCAACTCACTACAATTTTACAACACAAACACCCATTTTACCTCCACTCTGATTTGATAATTCGACCAGTTATAGGGGATAAAAAATGGTATATTATTCATTTTGTACCATTCATAAAAAATTTATTTCACACTTGCATTCCATCGCAGGTTTCACTTGTGAATTTATTAACACACATGCATAATGCTCCAACTTTCTCCTCACTATGTCTCATATTATATGTCCCATGTATCGATCAATTATATAACCTTTAATTATCTCACCACATGGGATATTTAAAATTTTTTTATCATTCACCAGTATATAGGATATTAGATCAACAAGGTACTTTATAAAATTCCTCCAAAATAAACACACTTCCTTTAGTCTTTTGCTCAATCCCTGAAATAATCTATCTATGTGGATCATTTTCTCCAGGACTCGAATACTTAAAACTCATTCCAAACTTTCAATATGTTGTGGCCTCAGGTCGCACTCCTTCATTTTCACTAGGTCATGTCTATGCATATACACAAAAAATAATCACACAATATTCTCCATATAGTGGCGTCAATGTACCATATTTTGTCACTAGTGAATGCCCTATGTTTTCAACTTTTAACAATTAGATCACTTTTCTCCTATGGATAGATAGGCATGCATTCTGTCTAAAAGGTATCCATGATCCATAACATAGCTTATTAAAATTCATTTTCCACTAACTAATTCATATCACATCCACCATTTACGAAGACCGCTTGTTCCAAAAGAAGATGTGGAAAAAAAAAATCATATATATAATGGATGAAAATTGCTTCTAGAACAAAAGAGTTGACTTAACGATCTATCCTCACACAAATAAAATGAGCACCATGAAATGTAAAATTTGTTTGATAATTTATAGCTCTCGACCCTTATATTACAATGGGAAATATCAATTGTAATATTTGATTGTATTCCAAGGAAACCATGGACCGAGTCAATGCATAGTGTATTGGATCATATCAATACCTAAATAATCAGGCTAGATCTAGAACTAATCCAACCACTTCAATTGAACTTTCAATAGTTAATTTCATTCACACAATGTTGAGGACCAAATTGACTCCACTAACTCCATAACTCACTCCATATTAACTCATGAAGACAAAATCAACACCATAACAATGATTACTTTATCTTTAATGCATTTACACCACTAAATCATTGATTTGATGACCAAGTTAGTATAACGTTGAAGAACCAATTCAATTTGAGCCTTCCAAGCTCAAACATAGGAATTATAGTGGTTTAAGGTTTGTGGAATTCTTGTCTTCACCTACAGGAGTGGAAATTTTTTTTAAACTGAGTATCTATGCTACGGACATGGATTTTCCACAACAAATATGGGTGATGAATACTGAAAATGTGATTTAGCAAGCCATTAACAACGTTCATACAATTGATGAGGAAAAATACAAAATATATCATCTATATCAAGAACCAATACTTCAAGCATTCTTCAACCACCTTTCCAAGCATCTCCATAACACATTTGCAACCATCTAATCATCTTATGCAAGCTCATTACTCCTATTGACATCAATGAAAATGCAACTATCTGACTAGTTGGTTGTCTCCCAGGGTTAACACCATTTCCAACACCATGTTAACAACATTATCCCCCTTTGGCATTGATGGAAACCTATAGACATTCCATTAAACTAATCTTCTTCTATCCAAGCTCAGTGGTATTAATTCTCTACTAGTGGTTGTGTTACTCTATCCCTTTGACATCGATGGAAAAGGTGACGTTTCTTCACTGACACACCATGATAACGCCTTTGAATACACCATGTTGATAATAATATAGAATTTTAAATGATTTGTTGATGAATCTTGATCATGTCCAACATTTTGCAAGGTACGCATTGGGACACAAGGAAAATTCTTCCACATGCCAACTAGGCCAACACCATTCTCTTCTTCAAGATGAATATGCTCCCCCTAAGCATGTAATAGGGGTTGTAAATAAATTCTCATAGTTGTTGTTCAACACATTCTGTTGTGTCCTTTTCCTGCTTTCCATATGGAAGATGCCACAAACTAAGACAATAATCCATACACATCATTTCCAAACAATACACACGAATATATAGGGATTCATAAGCATTATACATGGTTACATCAAATGAAATATAGTAAATCCATAAGCCCACTCGTGGCTGAAAACAATCTCATGATTCTCACTTCAATGCATGCCTAGAAAAATGACTTTCATCACTATATAAGCCCAAGAAATGCCACTCAACCAAGCGACCCAATCATAAATGCTCAAAGATGTGAAATAAAATTACATGGCTACTACATCAATGCACTCAAAGGTGCTTACATGGATGAAGCACATGTCTCATTACAATACATGGAAAGTGATACTTCACCCATACATGACTTCTCTTTTATGCTTAGTTTGTGGCAAATGACTCTCTCTATCCCAAGGAAAACTCAATCAATGCACTGAATGATGAAACTACAAATATAATGGGTTATATATATTCCATAGAAATGTGTGTATATGGAATAAATATATTTCATCTACTATGCACACCAAACGCCATGACTCTCTCCACAACATGACTCTTACTAGGGTTACTGACAAATGATAATCATAAAATTATAATAAGGTTGATTTTCATCCATAAACACAAAAACTGCATATGCTACATGGAATGAGTGAAAAACAACATAAAATTAACAAATAAATCCTTAAAACCATAAATGTAAGCATAGCTCCACCTCCACTCGTTATACCTCCAATATGTAGGTTGATCTTACATACCTGATTATGCATGTGGGCACTCATACACACCATGTTTTTGTTGCTACTTATTGGCATCAATGCTTCATAAAATCCATGCTACTGCCATTAGTTCCCCCTGAGGCTATGCACCACTCATTCACCTTTGTAGTCTTTTACGATTAAATATCTCCAGTAGAAATGTACTACATCTCAGCCTTTCTTCCTTTATTGATAATGTGAAGAAGAAATTTTCTCCAATCTCTTATTTCTTATTGAAAATTTCTTCAGTACATATGCCTTATCTACATTTATGTTTCCTTTTTCTATTAACTTTCAAGTTTGTTCTTTAATAATTTTACATCCTATTGAATTGAATATGACTACATGTCCTCTATCAGTTATTTAACCCAAACTCAAGATGTTTTGTTTTAACCCTTCAACCAGTAAGACAATAGCAGATTTTGTATTTTTGACATAAACATTGGCTCTAAATTTTCCTATCACCTTTTCTGGTGCATTATTTTCAAGAATAATGTCACCACCCATGGTTTCCTTGAAATAGATAAATCCATTGTTATCTCTAGGAATATTGTGAGAACATCCATTTTCTATGTACTAGTGATCATATTCTTCTAATCCACACAGTAAAATGCCACACATCACTTTCTACTCTTCCCTTTTCTTCCATATTTGTGTATAAAGACTATTAATGGAGGCATATTATTCAGGCCTTTTAGTAAATGAATTCTTTTTCAATTTCCTATTATGTATAGGTTTTATATGTTGCATGAAATTGCTAAAATAGCTCATTCAATTTTTCCTACACTCTACCACATGTCCAAATTTATTACATGTATAACATCTTATGTGACTAGAGAAGTGAGAAAAAGAATCGTAGGACTTATGACTCATGTTACTTTCATTTTTATATGATCTAAAACCTACAACCTTATGGTGAAATAAATTGCATGAAAAGTAGTAGTCTTGAAAGAAACCTGTATACCTAAGAACCAATGAATTTACTATATAGAGGATGTTTCCTTGACTGGTTTCTTGATAAATTTGTTTGTGAAACCTAAAAAATATGTTCCTATGATCAGTTTCAATGTGTCAAAATTGTGACGTATAAAGCCCTCAACACCATCTATCAAGGGACAAAAGGAATTGTTGTTCCTTTCTTGGAGTTATGCATTTATTCCATGCTCATCCTAGGGAGAAAATGATTTTCTTAGAATATTATCTCTCCTTGCTTGTTGGTTATAGTTCTTTCTTCCATTAATTTCCTTTTGAATATCTTTTTTTTTTTATTCTTTACTAGATTTTTTAAAAGTTTTCTTATTATCTTTGAGATTTCCTACACATTCCTGTGAACTATATTCTTCGTTATTTGTTTCATGAAAACCAAGATCTAATTTAAAGGAGGGAGACCATTGACTTTTGTGAATATTTTCCAATATCTTGGTACTATATTGAAATATCAACTATTTAAACTTTTCTTCTAAATCGCTTCTTATTGGGACACTTTTTTTTTCTAATTCCTCAAAGTGATTCCCCTTCTATTTTAATTTTTAAAGTATTACTTCTTCAACTCTTATTGCATCTTCTAATTGGGTTCTAAACATGATATTTTCCTCTTTAATTAAATTTTATTGATCATAAAAAATCTAAATTATCTTATTATTATGCTCATTTGTCTTCTTTAGACCAATCGTCAAAGAGATCATCTTAGCTTCAAGTCCTTCACAATGTCTTTTCCTTTCGCCAATTTTTCCTGTCACTACTTCATTAGCATTTTTAACTTCTTTTAGCTGGGCTTATTGGATGATTATAGTATTCTCTAATTGATCATGATCCCTATTTTTATATACCTATAACTACCCCTTGAGACTTTTAAACCTTTTCAAGGTAGAGACAAGTTTTCTTCTAAGATTTAATTCATTTTCTAACTTTTCTTCTATTGGATATGAAGGAATCAAATTTATGGCCACACTAATCTTCTGGTAGACTACTTATTCCCTCTTCAGATACACTGAATTTGTTATAATTCATATTCTCTTGAACATTAGAATAGTAAGAATCAAGATTACATGTCGTCTTACATGGTGATTGAAATTATTCCTTAGCTAAATTGTTTTCACTGTTATCTCCCTCATGGATGGAATGTAGGTTATCCCATATTTTATTTGTAGATTCATAGTGCGTGACTTTCTCAAGTTTTGAATCAGGTATGCTATAGTAAATTGCATTTATTTCCTAATCATTCTTCTATTGTTCTTGACTTGATGGTGGAGTTTTAATATCTCCATTATATAAGAAATGAAAAGCATAAGATCTAAGATACATTAAAATATATTTCATCCTTTCTTTCAATACCTTATTGTTTGCATCACTAAGTATAAGAACACCTTGTCTATTTTCATCTGGTTGTACCTTTTCAACAACTAATGACAATACCACTACATTTGATACATCTCTTGCATAGTCACAATCCTTCTTAATTGACTTATTCTTATGATTTGTCTACTTCTTGTGCTTTCTTTCCATAATCCATAAGATCTCCTTCTAGTTGTTAAAATGATTCATGAAGTACCTAATCTGATACCAATTGTTAGAAATACTGAGAGGGGGTGAATTAGTATTTCACTCAATTAGCCACCATTTATAACTTCTTCCCTTTGCTTTATGATTGACTGGATCAACATTTAATTAGTCAAAATAATTTATTTGCATCGACAATATGATCACAACATGTATAAAAAACTATATATACACCATAACAACAACTTACACTTCGATACTATCAACTCTAGCATAAAAAATACACTCACTCAATACATCAAGTCAAATATCGGCATCAAAACCCAACCGTACAAAAATCCACTCTCCCTTTCTGCTAAACAGTAGATCACAAAGTCAAATCCTTGTTGAATCACTAATATCCCCTCACAAACTATGATAAGGATTTTACATAACACCTTAACAATACAATCACTACGTCATGCACACAAAATTCTCAGAAAACAACATAGTAACAACATCCATATAATAATGAAAATGTGAATACTCTCTCTGTTCACTCAAAAACTCATTAGCATCATATTATCACTAGAAAAACTTGCATAAGTAACTCTACCAAATACATCTTTGTCAAATCATATCATTAACATACAAATATTCACTCACCACATATTTCTCTGCTAATCAACTAAATAAAAACATCTCTCTTGTATACAATGTCTGTATCAAACAATCATCACTGCATACAAAAAACTCAACAACATACTCATCAAACCCCCAATATATATACTCTCAACAATATTGTACCAATGACATATTCATATCCATCACAGTACACCTCTTCTTAACTAGGAAATAATGACATTCACTTTCACCAATATACCAGCATTAGCACATGTTCTGAATACAAAAACAACCTCACAAATACATCTTTGTGACATTAACAAATAGGAAAAAAACTCACTCTACTTAACCGTACAAGAGAATTAACACACATAGCCCCAACAACCACATTATCTCACACCCTAGCATACATTATATGAATAACTATACATAGTACATAGAAAACACTAGATGTAGCTTTTCAATAAGTACAACATAATATATTCACCACTAATAACAATGTGCATCAGAAACAATAAGATTGATAAACCCTCTACAACACTAAAATAACACATGAAACAATCACCAAACAAAACAACTACAATAACACACTCTTCACCAACATTCCTCTATCCATGCTTTGTCTCTACATCATTTAAATATTGCTATTGGCCTCTACTGCAATAGTCTCCTACATGCCATCAATTTCTTCCATGCACACAACAACCAAATTGATTTATTTTCCATCAATTCCCATCACTCTGAACACTACTAAGCTCATTATATGTTGACAACACAAACACCCATTCAACCTCCACTATGATTAGATAATTCAACTATCTACATGGGACACACACTATTATATTCTTCATTTCATACCATGCATGGAGTGCTCAGATTGCATTAAAATTCCATTGCATGTTTCACGTATAAATTGATTAACACACAAGAATAATGCTCCAACTTTCTCCTCACTTTGTTAGACATTCCGGGTTAGATGTATCGATCCACTATCTAAATTTTAATAATCTCATCGGTATAACTTGTTAAATAATTTATCAACTTTTAGGAGATTATATCAATAATAAACTTCCTACAATTCCTCTAGAAAAAATGCACTTTTTTTAGTCTTCTACTCATTCCATGACATAATCTATCTTTGTTGATCATTTTCTCCGAGACTCGCACACTTAAAACTTATTTCAAATTTTCAATATGTCATGGCCTCAGATCACACCCCTTCATTCACACCAACCCATGAATTTTCATATGCAAATTGTATTATCATAGAGTATTCTACATACGTTAGCATTAATGCACCGTATTCTATCACCAATTAATGTGCTTTGTTTTCAACTTTTAACAATTAGATCGCTTTCTCCTATCTATATTTAGGTATAAATTATATCTAAAAATGATCCACTATCCCTCACATAGCTTATTTGAACTCATTTTCCACTAATTAATTTGGACGACATCCACCTTTGATAAATACCACTTATTCTAGAACAAAATATGAAAAAACAAAATTCAGATCTATAATCAATGAGCATCAATGTGAGAACAAAGGAGTATACTAAATGATAAATCCTCAAATAAATAAAACACACAACCCAAAATTTCAAATTAATTTACTAATTTATAACTCTCAACCCTTTGATTACAATGGGAAAAATCAGTTGTAATATCTAATGGTATTCCAAGCCGACCATGGACCAATTAAATGCATAGTTTGTTGGATTGGATCAATACCCCAACAATTAGACTAGATATAGAACTCATTTTACCACTTCAATTAAAATTTCAATAGTTAATTTAATTCACACAATTTGGGGGACCAAATCGACTCCACTAACTCCATAACTCGCTCCATATTAACTTATGAAGAACATATCAACACCATAACAATTATTACTTTATCTTTAATATGTTTCTACCATTGAATCATTGATTTGATGACCATGTCACTATAACATTGAAGAACCAATTCAATTAAAACCTCCTAGACTAAAAAATTTGTTAGAAAATTATATATTACAGAGAAATAGAACACACAAACTATGTGAAATTTGTTGAAATTCAACAAGAAAATGTGTGTCTAATTTGTTTTTCCCTTAAATAAATTGGACGATAAATTATAATTTCATTTCATAAAAACTTTTATGAGTTAAATAATTCATAAATACTGAGTTAGCTCAAGAATTTTGAGTTTAGGGTCAAAGGTGAGGCATGTAGAGTGATTCTATTATTTTTGGGGTCCAGTTGCTGTTAATGCACTAGTGTGGTTTCAGTGTAATCAGCTTAACTAGTTTTAACCAGTAGTGAAGAGCTAGTGAGAGGTCCAGTGAATTAAATTATATTTATTCACAAGTAGTGATCAATCAAATAATTGATGAATCACTATTAATAAATGCATGCATGTCAGTTCTGATGAAGACCCTGTTGAGACAGAGGTTGAAGGGAAGATAACTATGAGTTGTATTATTAGCAAATTTCCCTGGTGCAGTTATAAAGTTGGAGGAAGGCCATGATGGATTGCATAATCAAGGAAGGTTGTAATTCCTATTTAATAGGGATTTATTTCTCTAGTAATTGTGTGAGAAAGGAAGGATGGAGGAACGCAAGGAATTGGCTAAGTGTTTGTCCAATATTAGATTAGTGTGAGACGATTGGTAGAGTGAAACAGATTCTTGTCAGAAAGAATGCATTGTATTGTTTCATACTTCCCTGAATTATTATACAATAGGGAGAGAGGGGTTTTGAGAAGTTTCTTTCCCCAATAATATCTTGTGTTGTGCGATTGATTTACTTATTTCTCTTACTTGCATGTGATTGAGTGATCGTGTTTTATATTCTGCAAATATAGAATAAGGATTAAGTATCTTGTTTTAGTACATTACATTATCATATTGAATCCAATGGTATAATTTCTACATGGTATGAGAGTGCTAGGAATTACAATAGAATGGAATAAATTGAGTTTGTGTTGAACAATATTCAAATTTTCATATTCATTCTTTGGATCTAGCATCTGGCCAAGATGTCTTTCACTGGCATGGGACTCGAATATGAACTCAAGGGAAATTCAAATTATATTGCATGGAAGGACACAATGGAGGAAATTTTATAGGATAAAAAGTTGAAGGAGTTCATTGACATTGATATTCCTGAACCCAATAAGGCAGATGTTACGCAGCATGAAGCATGGAGAAAGAATGTTACAAAGGCGACGACACTCTTATTAAAGGGAGTTCGAGATCATATTTTCTTGTGTCTCCATGGCAAGGAAACTCCATATGCTATGTGGAATGCCTTGACATATTTTTTTCAAAGCAGCAGTGACCAAAAAAAATTGGCACAAGCTCAGGAAAATCAAAATGGAGAAGAGTGACACAATCCATAAATACTTGACCAAGTTCACTCAATGTCAAGATGAGCTTGTAATTTTTGGGATTACTGTGGCTGATGATGAATTGGTGAGCCTAGCACTTCTAGGCCTTCCCAAGAGCAGGCATAGTTAACATGACTATGTGAATGGGAGGGAGAAGTTACCAAAGTGGGAGTGACTACGACAAGAAGCGAGAAATGTCAAAGGTGAAATGTTTCAACTGTCATGATCATGGACACTATGCCATAAGTTATCTACAAAAGAATAAGAACAACAAGAAGGCTTTGGGTGTTGTGGCAGGTGAAGCTTTAGCCTCACAGTTTGATTTGGACATCTCTCTCATCACATGCATGGTGTCAATTATGATGGGATCTATGTGGTATTTGGATAGTGGAGAATATTTCCACATTCCTGGAAACAAAGAACTCTTTAGTATCTTGGAGGAGAAGGATCTTCATATGCACATCGATATGGATGATTACAAGAGGTATAGTGCTTACCAGGATTGGTACAATTACTTTCCAATGAGAGTCAGATAAACATTTCATATTAAAATATGTCATGCATGTACCAGGTTTGAAAAAATAATTTAGTTTTAGTTTCTATGTTGGAGGATCTTGGATATGATGTGGTTTTTAGTGAAGGAAATGTGTTCCTTCATCACAAATCCATAAGACATGTAAATAAGAATGATGTTCATGTGAAGAACCTCTTCAAACTTTATGTAGATGGTTGCACAACATTGAGTAGTAAAGAAGATGAGGTGGTTAACTAGGATACCGATGAGTTATGCCACAGGAGGTTGGGTCATCTACACCACAATGCTTTGAGGATCATGTAGCATATTTCTATAGGGCTTCCAAAGGGTACACGTGCACAGAGAGAAACATGCAAGGGTTGTAATATGGGGAAGTATACAAAGGCCACCTTTCATGAGAAGGAGAACTAATCCATGGAAATCCTTGAGAGAGTTCACTCATATGTGTGTGGACCATTCTCAAGATATTCCACATAAAATCACATGTATTATGTGATTTTTGTTGATGATTTTTCTAGAAAGTGTTGGATTTTCTTCATTCAGAAGAAAGGTCAGATGTTCTCCAAGTTTTGTGAGTTCAAAGCACTGGTAGAGAAAGATACAGGGAATAATTTGAAGGCTTTAATGAGAAAAAATGGTGGTGAGTATATCTCTAATGAATTCAAGAAATTTTGTGCCAAAGAAGGACTTCAGAGAGAATTGATTGCAGCTCATAAACCACAACAGAATGGGGTTGTAGAAAGAAATAACATAAAAATTATGGGAGAAGAATGAGTGATGTTACATGATCAGGGCCTATTGTTGCATCTGTGGGTAGAGGCATGCAACACAATGACATCATTGTATAACTGTAGTTGTCATCAAATACTTGGCATGAGTACACCAAAGGAGGCTTTTTCAAGTAAGAAACCAGATGTTTCATATTTTAAAATTTTAGGCTCATATGTCTATTGCCATGTGACCAAAGATGCCAGGAAGAAGCTAGAACCAACAACAGAGGTTGGGATATTTTTTTCATACACAGATACTCCCCACAACTATCAAGGTTATTTTCCATCACATAGGATGATAGTTGTGAGGAGAGACATGAAAGTTTATGAGGAGAAAGCCATGCGATTTTCCCTTGAGAGGGAGCTTGAATTGCATGCATAAGAGGAACTCTCAGTTCCAAAGGATGAACCTCAAGATGTGGAGAAGCCACAAACAGAGGAAAAGAGAGTGGTAGAATCCACTCATGCAGATCCATCCACCAGAAGTGGAAGGAAGCACACTAGAGAGGCTAAAAGATTGATGCTAGATGCAACAGAGAATGTAGGTGCACCTACATGACAGCACAGGCAGAGAAGGTCCCTAGACATGTACACTAGATACATGGTTATTATGAGTGATTGTATTGTGACAGAACCATCCTCATTTTAAGAAGCAGTGTAGCAGTTAATATGGGTTGATTCCATGGTTGAGGAGTATGACTCCATTACTAGAAACAATGGATGGGAAGTGGTCCCAAGGCCAATGGGGAAGTCAGTGGTTGGATCCAGGTGGATCTATAAGGTGAAGCAAGTAGAAGTTAGGAGTGTGGAGAAATACAAGGCTAGATTTGTGGCCACGGGATTCTCACAAGTAGAGTGGATTGACTATGAGGATACTTTTGCATTGGTTGCAAGGTACTCATCAATTAGATCCATCTTGGCACTCTTAGCACAGGTGGGGTGGAAGATACATCATATGGATGTAAAGGCATCCTCTCTTAATGGATTTATTGAGGAAGTGGATGCCAACGTATATCATATTTTGGTTGATGGTAATATTTTTATTATTGTACTTTATGTAGATGATATGATTCTGACAAGTGATTAGTAGCTCATAACTTCTTGCAAGGAGGATATTTTAAGATATTTTGAGATGAAGGACATGGGGCTCTTACATTATTTCCTTGTCCTTGAAATATCACAAAGAGATGGGGAGCTATTTTTATCTCATGGCAAGTATGCCAAGGAGATTCTAAGGAAGTTCCACATGTAGGGAAACAAACCCATGGAGACTCCCTTTGCATGAAATTGGATGAAGGAGGATGCTACTTCATGTGAGGTAGTGGATGCTACTGTTTAAATTCAGCTTGTGGGTTCAGTTATGTATTTGGTGAACACATTACCAGACATATGCTATGCAATAAACCATCTTAGTCAAGCTATGGTTAAGAATATCAAGTTATTTTGGAAGGTGGGGAAGCATGTTTTAATATATTTCATGGGCACTATAGAGTATGGATTATGGTACAGATGGACAAAGGGAGTGAAGCTTCAAGGCTTCACTAATGCACATTGGGCAGGCAGTCCACCAGATAGGAAGAGCACATCAGGGGGCATCTTTAGCATAGGATCGGTAGTATTTTCTTGGTATAGTAGGAAATAGAGATTAGTTGCACTTAGTTCAGTAGACGCAGAGTACATGGAAGCTAGTCAAGTTGTATGCGAGGCCATCTGGACGAGGAAGATACTTGTTGGTTTGTTTGGTCATCATATGGATCTAATGGTGATACATTTTGATAACCATAGTTGCATAAAATTCTTGGTTAATCTGGTATTCCATGACAGGTCCAAGCATATTGATATATGGTACCACCATCTCTGAGATTTTGTTCAGAGGCACATTATGTTGTTGCAGTACATTCCCACGGAGGATCAGGATGAAAGCATCTTGACAAAGGCCTTGAAAAAGAGAAAATTCGAATACGACAGAGGTAGATTGGGGTAGCTGATAATCCCTTTCTTGTTGAGAGGGAGTGTTGAAATTCAACAAGAAAATGTGTGTCTAATTTATTTTTCCCTTAAATAAATTCGACAATAAATTGTAATTTCATCTCATAACAACTTGCATCAGTACTAAGTCAGAAAGACTAAGTTAGCTCAATAATTTCGAGTTGAGGGTCAAAGGTGAGATATGTAGAGTGATTCTATTATTTTTTGGGTCTATTTGCAGTTAAAGCACTAGTGTGGTGTGAGTGTAATGAGTTAACTCAAATTAATTGAGTTAAAATCAATTTAACTAGTTCTAACTAAGTGATGAGCTAGTGAGATGTCTAGTGAATTAAATTAGATTTATTCATAAGTAGTGATCAATCAGATAACTGATGAGTTTCTATTAATAGTTTCATGCATGTAATTTCTGATGAAGACCTAGTTGAGACGGAGCTTAAAGGGAATATAACTATCACTTTTATTATTAGCAAATTTCCTGAGTGTAGTTATAAAGTTATAGGAAGGCCATGAAGGATTGCGCAATCAAGGAAGGTTGGAATTCCAATTTAATAGGGATTTATTCATATAGGAATTGCGTGAGAAAGGTAGGTTGGAGGAAGGCAATGAATTGGCTAAGTGTTTGTCCAATTTTCCTAGATCAGTGTGAGACGATTGGTAGAGTGCAATAGATTCTTGTGAGCAAGAATGCATTGTATTGTTTCATGATTCCTTGTCTTATTATACAATAGAGATATATGGGTTTTTATTAGTTTATTTCCCCGGGAATATCTTGTGTTGTGCGATTGATTTAATTATTTCTGTTACTTGCATGTGATTGAGTGATTTTGTTTTATATTATACAAATATAGTAGAAGAATTCAGTATTATTTTTTTAGTACATTACATGATAGGATTGAATCCATCGGTATAATTTATACATAAATAAAAACATATAAAACATATAAAACACAAGAGACACACATATATGTGGTTCACCTAGCCTGGGCTACGTCCATGGAGAAATAACCAATCTTTCATTTATATTATCCAACAAAATGAAGAGACACAACTTTTATCACTGGAAAATTGGACAAGGAAAGATGACATTATTATATTTCAGGCAGAAGGATTTACAAGACTGAGGAACATTAGAGGATATGAAAAATTTTAAAAATCTCCAAGGTTAAGAGGCAAAAATCAAAATTTTCACCTGAAACACATGAAAAACGAGCCTTGTGCACATTTTCCTTCGATAGGCGCACTGGTCTGCGCGGCTTTCCCTCAAAAAGTCGCGCGGCCCTGGGAGTGGTGGAAGTCACTTTCTAGGACCACTTTACACACTTAAGGAAATGATCCTACACTTGAGGTTGCCCAAGGACAACCACCTAAGTCATTTTGGGACCTCAAGTGAGCACACAAAGGAATCAAGTGGAATACAAAGGAATCAACCCTCTCTCTTGGGTCACCATCCATCAATGTACAAGAGAGGGAAGGAGAATTTGAATTCGCCTATAAATGGCCACCAAGAGATGATAAAAATCAAAGCACATTTTTATGTTGGCCAAATTTCTCATGATAAATCCAGCTGTGTGCAATCCAGAGCAGCAGTAGAGTGAAGATTCGGTTGTTGGCCACCCAACAACTTCTATCCTTTGGAGTAGAGAGAAAGACCTTGCGACATCAGCTAAAGGGTAAAAAATTCCTTGCACTAGGTCTTAGAACTCCATAGTTCTAAGGATCCTTTGGCAAGAGTATAACATTGTATCTTTCTTCCTAACAATAAGAAATAAGAGGGGATTTTGATTCCACCATTTGCATTATTGTTACAATTGACTCTTTCTGAGCTTTTGTTTTTATTTTTAGTTTAGTTGTGTTTTCTCTCCTTATATGCATACTACATTGCATAATTTAGTGTGTTTTATATTTATTAGCATGTGTTCACTAACCTGCTAACCATGTTTTCTGCTTGTGACCATAGCTTAGAGGCAATGACCACTCCTCCCAAGTGCCGCTGGATTGGTACATTTGTGCACCAAAACCTCTATTACAGGATTGGCGACTCCACTAGCTTTACTTTTTAGTTAAGTGGTTTTGCTTGTTGCAGGGACCCTCTCTTTGCTCTGGAATGTTTCTAGGACAACTCCCCTTCTCCTCTTCTCTAATAATTAACCCATGGTGAAAGTTTGAAGTTTTGAAGTTCTGAAAATTTAATTTTCAGGAAAATTGTGCATTGTGTAGACAGATAGACACAATGATTCACATGAGTTCAGCTCTGAGATGCGTGCAGATTTGAGCACCTGTGTGATACTTTTCCGCACAGAAACCAGAGACCAAATTTCTTTGAAATTTTCTTCAATTTCCCAATTTTAAAGTGACTGGCAGCCCACAGAAAAACTGTTAGCACTGTGTGAGGTGTCCCACGATGATCCATATTTATGCAGGAACGCAAAATAATATAGATATAAACATAAACATAGAGATGTAGCAAAAATAATGCTTCATTTTTATTAATAAAAGAATGACTGAAATATGCTTACAGACATAATGGAAATAAAATAGCTAGGGTGCTGGTAGAAAATCTCTGAGAAGAGATGTGGCAGCTATAGACCTATGAATTTTCTTACAATGAGGCTTGAGGCCCTCTTTATTATTGAGAAACAATGGAAAAATTGAAACGTCCAAAAACCTAACTCTGGGAGATGAAGCACCAAAACTGTGGGTCCGGTTTGGGTAAATTGGTGTTTCAACTTATTGGGGATGTAACTTTGGCACCCGATCTCCGTTTGACATGCTCAATAGCTTGTTAGAAACATATATCCAAGGAATACAAATTTCGATGTGAGAAACATTGATTGATGGACCCATGTTGCTCCCATTTTTCCCAAAAAATTTCGTTTAGGGCCTCAAAACGGCTCCGGAAGTTCAGGACCTGAAAAACTACTAAAAATGGTAAGTTGTGCTGCAACTTAAAAACTGAAAGAACTAATGGTGGGGGTTCAAATGG
Organism: Pinus albicaulis; assembly: GCA_034641835.2. Classification (NCBI taxonomy): domain Eukaryota; kingdom Viridiplantae; phylum Streptophyta; class Pinopsida; order Pinales; family Pinaceae; genus Pinus; species Pinus albicaulis. Next base: position 593,142,732 of record CM076570.1, read on the forward strand.
AATAGGTGGGTAGCCTCCAATATCCACCTAGATCATTAAGGCCCCAAAATGGCTCTGGGAGTGTAGGACCCGAAAACCTGCTAAAAATAGTAAGTGGTGTTGAATGTGAAAATTTGCAAGAATTGATGGTGCGGGTCCAAATGGAATAGGTGGGTGGCCACTGATATCCACCTGGATCATTCCTCCCTCCTTAGGAAGCAATGGTCCCCATTTCATTAAGATCCTCCCTGAGATGAGGCAAATTCTATTGAACTGGGCATTAGATTTGTTGAAGATGTCATGGACCTGTGGGTGGACCTGCTGGATGTGTTTGGTAAATTTGGTTTCTTTATTAGCCTTAGAAAGTAAATGTGTGGATTTTGTATGTGTATTTGCAGGAGGTATGGCAACATCAGACAGTGGTGCGTTTGGGGTCAGATCAATGGAGTGCTTGTCTTGACAGTGTTGAGGAACCTCTGTGAGTGAGGAGAAGATGTCCTCGCATTCCTCCATGATTTTTTATATCTGTTGTAGCCATGTAGGGGAGCCCTGTTTCAAGGTTGTGGCCACAATATTCTTCTTTCCCTTGGAGAGAGTTGTAAGGAAAATAAATTTCCTAGTTTGGGAAACAATCTTACTGCATTGTTTTGCAGTAGTCAAAGGGATGACAGGAGGCGGTGCTACCTCCGATATCCTATATAAGATATTTCCCAAGGTAATAATAATAGCACGAGACCTAGACTCATACACAACATGTCGTCTCCACAAGTATGGTTGGCCCAATAATACATCAGCTACATCAAGAGGAGAAACATCACATAATACCTCAGCCGTGAATGGCTTGATGTTGTACAGAAGGTGGAACTATTGGTGGATGTGGATATCTATCCCTAGGTGAAGCCACTTGATGGTATATGGTTGTGGGTGTGCTATGGTTGGTAGGCCAAACCGCTTCACGATCTCTACTGAAATGAGGTTCTTTTGGCTTCCGCTATCGACAAGAAATTGTAGCGGAGAACCCTTCACCCACATTTGCGAATAGAAGAGGCACTCCCCCTCCTCTGGATCCTCCCTCTGGATCTTGGTGGTGGAAACAATGGCACTGGGATCTGCATCAATGATTTTCTTCCCTTTTTCATTGTATTTTTCTAGGTCTAACTCAAGATCATAAAATGCATCTGATTCAGGTGCCTTTAGTTTGGCCACCAATGACTGTTTCGCCTGACACTCATTTTTGATGTGAGTGGGGCTGTTATGAAATTTACACCGCTTCCATTTGTTCTTCTTTGGATTTTTGGTTTTTTTCTGAGTGGCACCACTTTGTCCTTGCCCCTTGTTCTTCGATTCGGGGGCACCTTTCGGATTCGCAGATCCAAAGTCTCGCTTCTTCTGCTTAAATTTCTGCTCGATCTTGGTGGCATAGTGATATGCCGTGCCAAGCGATGTAATGTCAAGGAACTCCATTTCCTCCTAAATGTGTTTATGTAGGCAACTGCAGTACTTGAGCACCAAATTTCTCTCTGAATCTTTAATACCCAACTTTGTGCGTAGGATATGCAACAAATTCGTCAGATCATGCACATCTTGATCCCTTTGTTGCTACAACGTGGTCCATTGGATGTATTTGTCCTCATAGCTCCCCACGAGGTAATATTGTTCCTTGATGCTGTCTCGAAACAAATTCCAAATGGGTGTGTCCGAGAACAGAGAGGGTTCCCCTTCGTCCTCTTGCTCACGGTAGGTTTCCCACCAGTGTTTGACATGGGGGGTGGCTTTGAGGAGTGCAAAAATAATCTTTTCTCGGTCAGAGAAGTCATGGACCGAGAAATACCCTTCCAGCAAATTTAACCATCTATCTACAGTGTTTGCATCTATTTTTCCCTCAAATATAGGAATTTCAAAGTTTACGTGTACCTTGAAGGGAGTGGCGCCTCTAGAGTGGCTGTTGGATGCATATGCGCCATAGGTGGGCAGTCGTTGAAGGATCTGAGAAAATTTATCCATCATAATGTTCCTTTGTTTCTCGAGGGCCTCCTCGAGAAGTATTTTGATAGGATCTCCTGCTCCCTCGTCTTTTTTTTTCTTCTACTATGGGAGGTCGTCGGGGTTTGCGAGGTTGATCTTGCAAGGGTTCAACTAGATCAAGCCCTAACTTCTTATACCCAGACCGCATTGGGGACATGCAAAGAAAAAAAAATAACGAGCAGACCCGCTCTGATACTACTAATCTAGATTTATGCAGGAAAACAAAATAATATAGATATAACCATAAACACAGAGATGCAGTGGAAATAATGCTTCATTTTTATTAATAAAAGAATGACTGAAATATGCTTACATACATAATGCAAATAAAATAGCTAGGGTGCTGGTAGCGAATCTCTGAGAAGAGATGTGGTGGCTATAGACCTCTGAACTCTGTTACAATGAGGCTCAAGGGCCTATTTATTATTGAGAAACAATGGAAAAACTGAAATGTCCAAAAACCTAACTCTAGGAGATGAAGCGACAAAACTGTGGGTCCCGTTTGGGTAAATTGGTGTTTCAACTTCCCGGGGATGTAACTTTGGCAGCCGATCTCCATTTGAAATGATAAATAGCTTGCTATAAATATCTATCCAAGGATTACAACTTTCGATGTGAGCAACATCAATCCATGGACCCATGTTGCTCCCTGTTTTCCCAAAAAACGTCGTTTAGGGCCTCAAAACGGCTCCAAAAGTTCAGGACCCAAAAAACTGCTAAAAATAGTAAGTTGTGCTGCAACTTAAAAATTGAATGAACTAATGGTGGGGTTTCAAATGGAATAGGTGGGTGGCCACCAATATCCGCTTGGATCATTAAGGCCCCAAAATGGCTCTGGGAGTGTTGGACCCGAAAACCTGCTAAAAATAGTAAGTGGTACTGAATGTGAAAAGCCGCAAGAATTGATGGTGCGGGTCCAAATGGAATAGGTGGGTGGCCATTGATATCCACCTAGATCACATGACTGTTTAGAACTTTCTTTTGGTTTTGTTTTAGTATTTCTAGTTACTAGTTTTAAATTTTAAAGTTTATCTTCACAAAACTCACATAGTTTAAGTATGGGGAAATTGAATTGCAATCTGATTTAACTCATTTTGTGAAAATAGACACCAAAAACACATAGATAATTAGTTGGATTAAGTGGTCGTAATCCACATATGCTTAGCTAGTTTTCAATTTTTCCTATTTAGATCATTAATTTTACTTTGAATTTTTTCACTAGGAGTTGGGACCAAGACTTAATTATCTTAAGAGAAGCAAGTAATCTCTGCTACCCTTGCACCTTTTGGTGACCTTGGGCAAGCATATGAAATCTCTCTTCTGATAATTTTCTATCTCCCTTTATTTAATCATTTAGATTAATTAGGCAAAGTTGTAAGCGGCCCACTATCCGCACATGATTTACTTATAGCAAGGAACAATCAAAACATATATTAATAGGGGACATGTAAAGGATAACCACATATACACATCTTAAAACTGTGTGATAGTTCACTTTATTCTCACACACTTCCACACCATATGTGAAGTAAAGACTCCTTAAAACTAACCTAAGTGAACTCACTAAATTTCCCCACAAGGGCCACAAGAAAAATTATAGTTCAGGTTAGGACCATAGTGGTAGGCATCCAATAAGCACCATGGTCAGTTTACATATTTAGACATAGAAGTTGACCGAATAGGGAGATTTAAATCCTTTTATATGCCCACGGAAAATAAAACTCGAGCTCCACAGAGACCCGATTCAGAGTGGGTTAAGCTTAGGCCCAGTTCGCGCGGTATTATTTGGGGCTACCTGACCCATTTAATGCTTGGTACTAGTAGTTGATTTAGCAAGAAGCTCAAGACTTGAACGCTCACGTGGGACGATGGTACCTAGTGGCCAAATATATGGAATCCTTCCCTATAGGTGACGGTGTAGGTAGCACTAGATCCTCTACCCATTACCTTTGTCAATTTTTCCGCTGCTGGAAGGTGTCACTAGCTCTTTTGGGATGTTAGCCCCATTACCCAGCAGAAGATATATTCGTAAGGCCTAGTTACAATTGAGAGTGTGAATACATTTAGGTCTTTAGTATTTTGAGTATCATGCACAAAAACAACCAAAACCACTTTTTGATTGATTGATCACATAGACCTAATTTAAATGAAAATTAACTTTTGTTTTTACTTTATTCTATGTACATGGTCACGATTTTTTCTTTGATATCTCCCCTCTCATAGAATTGAAGAAATTTTCCAAAAACATACATAGTTGACACGATAACGGACCCAATGGGACCTCGTCAATCTAGACGTCTTTTGGACCTCCCCCCATTAGTGGGAGGAGTTCCAGGTATTTCACCATTTAGGCATCAAAGACGGAACACTACCACCCTTATCGGTTCATCCTTTATCGGGGCATCTTTAGTTGGGAACCCCCGAGGGTCACCCAATGCCACACCAGTGGAAACCCCCATAGGGTCACCACATACCAATCCTCCCACAACCCCTAGGAGGTAAAGGAGCACTACCCATTTTGGGTGCCAAGTGAACACACAGTTGGGTATGTCATAGAAAAACCCCATATCTAACTAGAATCCTATGTTTTCATAGTCTACAATGGCACTCAACCCACATTCACCATTCTTAGCATCGTTGAACTTACCTGATCTAACCAAGTTAACGAATGAGTGTATTGATCACAACTTTACATGGCTCCCCATGCCCACAAAGCTCCCTTCAGACATTCCAAAATTCGAAGGGAAGCAAGAGTAAGACCTAGGTAATCATATAATGACTTTCCACTTGTGGTGTTCTTTGAACAACATCATTGACGATACTATTCGGTTGACACTATTTCAGCGCGCCCTAACTGGACCAGCAACGAAATGGTATGTGTAGCAACCTTCTACTACACATGGAACCTTCAGCGCCCTCGCTACCACGTTCCTCACGTATTTTCAGTTACCCATCCACCATGATTCTGGGATGGAATTACTGACACATTTTAGACATACACCAGCCATCCATATCTCGAACCATCTCCATCCATTGCGGTGACATCGAAGTTTTTGTAAAGCCAAACTCGATGATCGAGTTCTGCCGAACCTATTCCTGAAAACTCTCACTGCAGAGATTTTAAAATATGTAGCAACTCGAAAACCTACATCCGAAGAGGATGCCATCAGTAAAGCCAAGAAACTTGAGCTAATTTACAAGTAGTCAAGATACATTTATAACATCCTTCCTAATGCCTTACACCTGCAAACTTATTAAGAATTCCCATGTGCATTGAACACTGCAGACAGATTGATTGGGTCACTGACCCAAAATCACCTAGGCAGTAGTAGTTAGCACCCTTGTTATGCGTATAATCCTAACTATAACATACTGCAACCTGGCTACCAAAGTCATCATGCACATTTTCAGAACATGACCAATAGGGTGTAGTCGTACCATCATCGACAGGGAGGAACATACCCTCCCGCATAGGGGACCCAATACGCAGCTAGGAATGTTGACGGAAGAGATCCCCCCCAAGCAACCATTCACAAAAAATGGATAGGGACCCCAATATTCCCAATCCCCAGTACAAAACCCACCCATGCAGAATAATTCTCGGGTGACCTTTGTGAAACCTTCCCAGGCACAACCACACCAATCATATAATTAGGAGAATCCTAGCTATCCTCCTAACACGGTAAGGAAAAATTCAAAAAGAAAAAAAAAAGGAAAATCCTGGATAGGGGGGGAAAAATAAACAATGCCCTCTACGATCTTAAGCTGGAGGTAACTCCAACCGAAATAAAAACCAGTAGCCAAATAATTTTGAAGGGAAGAACAAGAGGGTGAATCTTTAGACCAACCACTCTTGCACAATCTGTGGTGAGTATGGCCATTACACTCACCACTGTCCCAATCTCCCTAAGTTGAAGAAGCTTGAGGGTAATTGAGGACAAGGGGGACCCTCACAGTAGATAGATGTCATGCGGGAGCCCTTCCCCATAAAGGGACAGTTAGAACCCAACAACAGAAAAAAAAACTCCTGAAAATTCTGAAAAAAACAACCAAGAAATCTACATGACTGGCAAAGAAAAAAAACTTCAGACACGGAACCAAAATTAGGATACCCCTCTGGACACCAATTTGTCAGGGGCTAGCACTAGTGCACCAACAACACCATTGAGTATATCGAAGATACTTATTGAACCCTTGCCAAAGATTCTTTGGCTAAGGGCCCAACTAAGAGAGTAGGGAACCACTCCAAAGCGGCCCATAATTATAGCATTGTGGATGATTTAGACCAATCTCCTACCACCATGTCAGCTTTGGAGGTATTGCAATCATGCCCAAATCAGAGGAAAGCGTTACTTTCCACGTTAGGCAGCATTGACCCTGCCGATTCATGCCTAATGGCTTTCAATTTAGATAAAGCGACCCCTAGGCTTCCTTCATTGGTTGCCTTCCAGATATCGGTGTCAGTCCAAAACATCACTATCCACCATTGTATCATTGACAAGGGTGCATCCACATATGTCATGTCAAATAACTTCTGGCAGAAGTTAGGGTCTACCGAACTAAAGCCATCAAACATCACTCTCAGAGCATATGACGGGCACCCATCCGCTCCCGTCAGTCTCTATCAAAATGTCCCAGTTTGCTTGGCTGGAAAGACGGTCCTTATAGACATTGAAGTCTTGGATGCTCAACTAGATTACAATATACTCCTTGGGAGAAGTTATATGTACTCCATGTCTTCCATAGCCTCCTCTGTCTTCTGAACCATGATGTTCCCCCATGAGGACCACATCATTACTGTCGACCAATTGACATGCCACGACAATTGGTCCCTAACAAATGTCAATTTCATTGTACCCTATGTAGACACATCTGCTAAGATGCTTACATGGTACCAAGAATATGGCCTGGCCAATTCAAACTGTTGTCTATCCTTGGGTAATTTCTAGGAGATCCCCCTATTATACCAATGATCATCCTCTAATACTGCAGAGGCCCCAGTGGGCATGATGTCTACATCAAGCACTGAAGCCAGCTAGGAGACGAAGTCGAGAAATAATGACACCGAGACCATGACCACGACAGCCTCTCTAGCCTACGCCACCCCCCAAACTCCTTTCCTCTACCCTCCATCTTATTTTGTGTTGCAACAAGTATTGGCAACAATCGTATTGCCAAAATTATCTTTTCCAATACCAATTTGGTACTTGGTCCCACCTACCATGACGGGAGTCACAAACGTCACCTCTATAGGGTTAATCTCCATCACTCCAGAGGAGGTCCCACCTATTAAGGAGACCGTTGCAACCATCCCATCTAAGGAAATTTCCATCGCAAAAATGATTGTTACGACCAAGAAAACCAACAAAAAGGGGAAGAAGGTAGAAAATCCCACCATACAATGGGAATTACAACCTTGCACCATATGCAACATAGTAGGCCACACTATCCGCATCTGCCTAGAGCTGGATGAACTAAAACCGCACCTTAACTCTAAGGTAAATATCGCAACAACAAGTTCTCGTATAAAGGAATGAACCACCAAAAATGAAGGCAAGGCATTGCGTACCAACTACGCATGCACTATTTTTTTCAATTGTGGGCATTACACCCATCATTTCCCAAAAATTCCACGATATAGGGATGCCTTACATGCCATCGAGCAATCCTATCAAGAGGATGCCTCCATCCAGTCAACTGGAGAATAACTTCATGTCAGTTTATACATACAGGAGGCATAACATTCATCAAAATAACTCCCAGTTATCCCCCCTCCCACTATTGAGCGTTTTTCACTCTGCGACAAACGAGATCATTTCATCACCAAATGTGCAACCTTGGAACTGTTTTAATGATGGTACCTAGTTAATGTAGCATTATACCATGCTGACCTTATAGCCATCCAACATTCATGTCAGATATGTGGTGGAAATCACCCATTACACCATTGTCACTATATCCCTATATTTTTTGCAGTGCTAACTAGTTTACAGACAACCATAGTATGCCTCTCCTTAGAAGACGGCTCTGATACAAAATCCATGGATACCTCAACAATGCAGGAAGATGTGACAAGTAAATCCATCCTCTTCCTGTCAGCTGAAAAGAAGTCGGCTGGGGAACCCTTAGTCATGATGACATGTCTTGGAATTGAGCTTTAATAGCTGAGTGATCCGGATCTTGGGGGGGAGGCCCCCAAGATCTAAAAAGTTGAAATAGATCTGACAAGATCTGCAAAACTAGAATGTCAGAAAAAAAGAAAAAGAGAGAACACACTGCAAATAAAACCACAAATAAACTTGTTTTATTAAAACAGAGAATAACTGTAGAAGCTACATTGTGGCAGACAATATGTCCTTTTACAAAGTGAGGCTTGTTATTTATAGCCTTTTTTGAGATACAATACCATAGGTGGATACCATGGGCCAATACCATGGGTAGATACCATTTACAATACCATGGGTAAATCCCATGTGTGGATGAATACCATGGGTGGATACATACCATGGGTCACTTATAATACCATGGGCGAATAAATATCATGGGTGGATGAATACCATGGGTCGATGCCATTTACAATAACATGGGTAAATTCTCACAAGATGATAATATGGCATGAACAATATGAGTTGATGCCATATTTTCATTCGGATCATTCTCCTCTCAAGAAGCAATGGTCTCCATTGCGTGAAGTTCCCTCCTGAGAATCCTTTGTTGAATATGAAGAACCACTGAAGAGAAGGGTTTTTTGGATGAACCAAAATCATTACAAACAAATATCCGAGGATAGAGATACCCTGTAATGCTTGTGACCAACTGTGTGACTAACAGTGTGCGGCCTAGAAAATGGACTTCGATGAAAATGATTTTGTGTAGTTGACCCATAACTGTGATGCTGATTGTTGATGAAGTAACAGGTGCCTACATAGCTTGGGGTGGGAGGGCACGTCTCCAAATAAACCAAGCCGAACGCTGCTATGATCAAACTGATGAATGTGAAGCAGGTGCCTACTAAAGCGGAGTGGGAGGGCACGTCTCCAAAGGGAACCCGCTCCAAATGCTGCTCCAGATTTAAAATGAGCATAAATCGGTCAATATAACTCAGAATATTTATTATAACCTGTTTTTGGAAATGGAATGATCATTCTGCATCACAAGTTTCTGTTCACTGAGTGAAAAGAGTTTTGCATCACAGTTATGGGTCAACTACACAAAATCATTTTCATCGAAGTCCATTTGCTAGGCCGCACACTGTTAGTCACACAGTTGGTCACAAGCATTACAGGGTATCTCTATCCTCAGATATTTGTTTGTAATGATTTTGGTTCATCCACAAAACCCTTCTCTTCAGTGGTTCTTCATATTCAACAAAGGATTCTCAGGAGGGAACTTCACGCAATGGAGACCATTGCTTCTTAAGGAGGGAGGAATGATCCGAATGGGAAATGGCATCAACTCATGTTATTCATCTGAGACCCAATTTACGGAATTTACCCATGTATTATCCCATACCCATGGTATCGTCCAAATGAAATGGTTTATTCACCCACGTGTATTATATGACCTTTGTATAGTCCACTCTACGGTATCTGATCTGAGCACAGCGGGGATTATCGGAGGAGACAAAGTGTATTCAACCATGGTAATGCCCATGGTGGTCTGTATCTCAGTGCTTCATAATAACAAGCCTCACTTTGTAAAAGGACAATGTAGCTTCTACAGTTATTCTCTGTTTTAATAAAACAAGTTTATTTGTGGTTTTATTTGCAGTGTGTTCAAAAAAAAGAGAGAACACACTGCAAATAAAACCACAATAAACTTGTTTTATTAAAATAGAGAATAACTGTAGAAGCTACATTGTGGCAGACAATATGTCCTTTTACAAAGTGAGGCTTGTTATTTATAGCCTTTTTTGAGATACAATACCATAGGTGGATACCATGGGCCAATACCATGGGTAGATACCACTTACAATACCATAGGTAAATCCCATGTGTGGATGAATACCATGGGTCACTTATAATACCATGGGTGAATAAACATCATGGGTGGATGAATACCATGGGTCGATGCCATTTACAATACCATGGGTAAATTCCATGGGTAGATGGATAATATGGGTAGATGAATAACATGAGTTGATGCCATTTCCCATTCGGATCACTGAGGCTAGGAATGCGGGGATGTCCAACAGAACCCCAAGTTGCGTCATGAGCCATAGAAACCCTATGCCAACCTTTATTACCCAAACTACATTCTCTAAACCCATCATTCCCGAGATGACTGCTAGGATAGGCTATATGGTGTCACGAAAGAGGGATAGCGGAATAGTCTCTATGGGTGGGAGAGTAGATAGGAGCAAATCGGTAATGAGATTGAGGAAACCGCTCAGTTTTTCCATGGGAAAATTTGAGAAGTGACAGGAGAGGGTGACCTTGGTGGATTCAATGCACTCTTGGGCGGAACGGTGACATAGGGCCTTTCTAATGATTTGAGGAGTAATTTTGAGTAATTTTACCCCATGAGTGGAGAGGAAAATATCCTTCTACTCAATGTAGGCATCGGTGAGCTAGGCGGTGAACTCAGGGAAGGGATATATTATTGGGGAAATTTGGTAATAGAGCCCTAAATCAACAACCCTGAACATATCCTCGCCTCATCTCTTAAAATCTAAGAGATCGGCCTTTATACCGGCCACATTGAAAGGGAAGACCATGTCGCAAAGCTGGGAGTGGGCATCCATGAGTGGTTCGGGACTGGGGGAAATCCTGGTTTCGCAGGCTTGTGGGGTTTTGGGGGCGGAGCACTTCATTTTTTCCATAAAAATTTGAACAAAAAATAAATGGAAATAATAAAAAGGACTCGACCAAATACCCGAGACAACAGTGAAAGCGACGTAAGGGGAAAAGCAGCCAGTAGTGTAAGTTTTACCAGGGCACCCAACTGAGTAAGAAATGTCGGTAAGTGGTAACCAATTCAAATGGTCAGGAGTAAAAATCAAGGTGGAGACAGGTTTTTACTAGGAAGTGGAGCAAGGTGACAACTGTAGGGTTGACGTTATGAGGACATCAGCAGAGGGACACGTGGCACACGGTGGTTGCCTGACGGTGTTCGGGTAGGTGAGAGACCACGTGCCTGACACGGAGGTACCGACCTTGTACCTTGGGCGGACTTACCTTACCTTTGACTTACCTACGCCAATTGTGCGTGCGTGGGGGCCGCCAGTTTTTGTTGGGTTGGAAGTCGAGGGCCGAGGCCATCCTTGCCCCTCCAGATCTCCTCTGAATGCACCAAGGGGAGGCTGACGTCATCCCCTTTGACGGGTCAGTCTCGCCACCCTCTATGCTCCTGAGTATCGTCAAAATAGCTGTGGCTTGCTCTTTTTTGGGTGGAATTGTTACTACCGCAGACTATGCCACTTGTTTGGAGGCGGTGCGGCTACGGTGATTGGTGTGCACGGGAGGCACGCCAAATGAGTTATTTTGATTCCCTTTTAGCCTTCCGATTTGGCCATTCCCACTCTTCATTAATTATAATATTCATGTTGTCTTAATCCTTCATGAAATCCACAATCCAACATTGGCTCCATTGGGGACGAAACACTCGTTCAAGTGTGTCAAGAACTCGTAGACCACCTGCTTGTCTTCTTCTTGGTATGCCAGGATCATCATAAAAAAATTTCAGACAATTTTAATTAAAAATAAATAAAAAATCATGTGAAAATAACAAATAGCATATATACAATTGGAGGATATTTACAATGGGTCATCGTAGCCCATACCAGTGCTGGAAGTAGGACTTGAGAAACTGTCCATTCACAGGCATCTAAAGTATGTCTCCTTCCAAGTTCTCCAGCGCAAAGTTATTGTTGCCTTTTACCTCTACCACCCTAAATGGACCGAACCAAAGCGGATTGAACTTCCCATGTTTATTTTTGTCCGACCACCTAACATCCCATCATAGCACCAAATCTCTTAATTGGATTTCCTTTTATTTAGCTTCTTGGTCAAACAAGCCTTTCATATTTTCTTGGTATTCTATTAATATGAGGCTTAACTATTCCCTCGTTTCATTCAATTCCACCAATTGGTTCATTCTTTTGACGAGGTCAATTGGTTCTTCCTCACTCTCTTGTAAGAATCGGGCCACGGGTAGTGCGAGCTAAATAGGGAATATTGTTGCTCTGCCATACACTATCACGTAAGGGGACTTCCCTATGGATCTTTTAGTGGTGATGCAATTTGGAAAAAGAGAAAACTTGAGTTAGGAATCCCAGTTCTTTTGGTTTTCATTAATGGTATTTTTCAGAATCCTCACCAGTGTCTTATTGGATGACTCCGCCAATTCGTTCCCCTGGGGTAATATGCAGTGTAGTTCCCCAAAAGGATATTGTAATGCTGACAGAAGTTCACGGACTCAACTGACTTGAAATCTTGGCCATTATCTGTGATGATTTTAGCAGGGAATCCAAACCCAGTTATTATGATTTCCTCCAAGAGCTTGATCACCACCAAATCTGTGGCATTCCTTGTGGGCACAACCTCAACCCATTTAGTGAATTAATCTATGGCAGTGAGGCTCCATTGGCACTGGTTGCTAGAATCTGGGTGAATCTCACCTATGAAGTTGATCACCCATTTTCTGAATGACTCTTCAACGTGTACTGGGATCAATGGGAGATGTACGATCCTTTTCTTTTCTTAAAATTTCTGACACTTTTCGCAGGCCCAGACATGAGCATGTACATCACCAAACATTAGGCCAAAAGGAACATTCCCTCATGATCTTGTGTGTAGTGGATCTCCAGCTGTAATGTCTGCTGTATATTCCTTCATTGAATTATGTCATCACTTTGTCAACCTCTTTCTCTGTTAAACATAACAATAGTATCCGAGCCAGGTCCCTCCATTACAGTCGCCCATTTTCCACGACTTACTTTTTGGATCTTAACCTCAAAGTGTGATACCTAGTCTTGTCATAGTTAGGAGGAAATCTCAAGTTTAAGAGGTATTCCACTATATCTTTATACCATGAGGATAAAAGATACTTCACATGTGTCTTTTGTGTGGAAGGTTCTATACCCTTAGTTGTACACCTGTATCCTCTGGCGCTTCTCCTCCTATCATAGATAGACTTATCCCTAGAGCTTGATTGTTGGATTTAGACATATTTTTTTCCAGCCCTTGGCCTTTGATGAGTTTGGTAGGCTTTATTTATATTTCTTACTCCTGAATCTTAGCTATCCATTTTCCCCTCTTTCCTTCACTGTCACCCTGCACCAAAATATCGTTCACTGCTGCAGTGGGCACGTAAGCTGTTATGAAAGACTGCAACACACACAACCAAAATGCCTTAAGTGATTTGACCAGAGCATATGCTTACTTTTCCAGGATATTTTATTTTAGCTCGGCATCTCAGAGGACTTGGCTGAAGAACGCAATAGGTTGTTCATGCCCTTCATCATTTTTTTTGTAACAACACCACATCTATTGTGTAAGGGGAGGTGAAAGAAAAAATCAGGAATGGATTTCCATAATCTGGACCCGTCAACACTAGAGCTTCCGCAAAAGTCTACTTGATCCTGTTGTAATAATCCCTCGATTTAGGAGTCCATATCAATTCACCGTTCTTCTTTAGCATTTCAGTGATTTTTCAGACGATCTCGGTGTAACTTGGTATGAACCTTCTTAGAAAATTTATTCTTCCTAGGAATACGTGTATTTCCTTTTTGTTTCTTGGTAGAGAAATGTTTTTTATCACCTCCAGCCGTTTCAGGTCAATATTTACTCCTTCTTTAGTTACTATATGCCCCAGTAGCTTCCCTTCTTCCAAGGAAAACATGGATTTTTGGGGGTTCAGAGACAGACCATACTTGTGACATTTGTCAAAGGTTTTTCGAATATTCTCTATATGCTCAACGTAATTCTTTGGGAAGACAGTGATGTCATCTAGGTAAATCACCACAAACTTATCCCGGTTTCCTATGAAGTTAATGTCCATCGCGCAATGGAATGTGGCACTGGCGTTTATCAGGACGAAAGGCATCCATGTGTACATGAAGGTTCCCCAAGGCATGGTGAATGTCATCTTCTTCTGGTCTTCAGGGAGCACCGTCGCCAGGTTATATCCCAAGAAACCGTCTGTCATGGACATGTGGGAGGATCCCAACACCTTTTTCAAGATATGGTCCATCTTTCGAAGGGGATAATTATCTTTGAGTGATGCCTTGTTCAGATTTTAGAAGTCCACGCAAAGCCTAATTTTGTTGTTTTTATTTCTTAAAGGAACCAGGTTTTCCAACAATTCCGAGTACCTCAGAGGGACAATGATATTTGCCTGCAACAACTTCTTTATCTCTTTTTCAATAGCCGGAAGGAGAAGAGGATTGATCTCCCTCAGCATCTGTTTATGAGGATTAACATCTTCTTTGAGGGGTATCTTATGCTGTATGACATCGATATCAAAAGTATTCAGGTCCTGGTATGACCAGGAGAAGGCGTCTTTATATGATTGAAACAACCCTAGGTATTTTCCTTGATATTCTTCAAGGAATCCTTTCGATAGCTTCACCACCTTCAAATCTTCCTCTGTCCCAATATTAAAATCCCTGAATAGCTCGTTTATGGTCATTTTTCTGGGGTTCACTGGGATATCATTTTTATCCAATAGCATTTACAAAGGCACAAGACCCTTGGGAATGATGTTTCCCTTTAAATGTAAAATGTGATGCCCAACCAGTGTCTCTTCCCATCTTGTTTTTGGTTCTTCACCGTCATCCTCAACTACTGAGTTGATCACCAGATTTGAGAACTCACCCACCATCTCCATGAAACGCTTGACCTGCTCCTCGTCCTCGAAGACCTGCCAATGTTTCACGTTGTCCGGAATGGATGGGCGATATCGTACTTCCACCTTGTATCTGAGAAACGGGTTCTACAAAGGGAGGAAATTACTGGTGACCACGCCTAGCGAGTGGCCATTCTATTCTTATCCCTCGTCATGAACTGAATGTTAAAAGTCTTGAAGAAATTCTCAACCAAGTCTCACACCTCATTACTGTAAGCTCTGAGCCGTGGGTGCTTAGTTTGACATTGGCTCCTAAATTTCCTTACTGCTAGCTCTGAATATCCAAACACCTTAAGATTTTTTATGTTCATGGTCCACGCTACTTGTAGTCCTAGCAACAGGGCTTCATATTCAACCACGTTGTTTGTGGCCTCAAATTCCACCTTGAAGGAGAGAGGAACTAAGCATCCTTCTGACAATATCAAGAGTACCCCGACCCCATTTCCTTCTTGTGAATAATCCCCATCGAACTGCAAAGTCCAAATCTTATTCTCCTCTCTGTTTATGGGATCTCCCTGTCTTAGAGGACAGACCTTCATTTCTTGCTAGAAATTCTCATCCTCCTTGAGAATAAGACAAGAAAATTCACCCTCCTTACCATATATCAAGGAATTGGTCAAACCATCAGCTTTAGTGACCATCTTTACAGACTTGGATTCATTGTATAATCTTCTTTCCTCCCCACTGAACACTGGCATAGTGGCATAGGTGAGGCCAAGTTTTATTGATCCTCCAATCTTGGAACCCAAGGATCTAGACAAAACAATTCCAAACTAAGCTGGGATATCAGCTACAGCAATATGCATAACCACACTTTTGGCCAGAATCTAGGCTAAGTTCACTACCAGGTCTTTTATCATACCTAAGAACTTTACACTTTTGGAGTCGAAAGAATATAGGTCTTTATAAGGTCTTGTAATTTGCAATCCCAGTTGTTCCATAATAGACAAAGGCAACATGTTATGTGAAACCCCGAAATATAGCATGCAATTATGTAATAATAAGTCATATATCACCAAAGTCACATAGAATGGTGGGGTGGCCGAGTCTTGCTCTTCTACATGAGGTACAAAAACCACTATGGGCCATTCTTCTTAGAGATTGAGGCTGCTAAGTAGGTGGCTTACACCATGGGGCTGCATAAATTGGGACATCTAAGATTTTTATGATGGTTGTTTAAGAAGTTCAATAAGGGGGACCGGGATCTTAAGCTTCTCAAATTCTTTCTAGAGATTAAAGGATGTGGGCCCTTTTTCTGTTGAACTGTGCTTTAGGAGGGTCGGGCGGTCCAAGGGTACAGATGAGGATTTCTCATTTTTGGGAGGATCAGAGTCCTTTTTTGTGGAGGTGGATGTAGTGGCCTTATGAGACGTTGACATTTCTAATTGATTTTTTCCTTTACTGGAAATACTAGGAGTGGTTTGTTCTCTTGATATTGACTCTTCATTTTGTTCTTACACTCAGTTTCTCTTCCTATAGTACCTAAGATCATACTTCTTGAGGAGTTGAGCCTACATGAAATCCACAAATTGTCTCCAGTAATTGTCAATATTTTTATCTTTTGGAGGGACGTCCTTTTCTTCTTGCTCCCCTTGCAGGATGAGTTCAACCTCCTCATCATCAGAGTAAGCAAGGAATTGATTCTCTTGGTTGTTTGTGACTTCCTCAGCTTTTCCCTCCACTTCTCCCTCCAAGTATAGATGAGTTTGAATGTGGTCTTGTTGTTCCTTCCTTTATCGCTACAAAAACTATAGAGGGGGCTTCCGATCAGGGAAAAATTTAAAAATGGGAAATTATTTTGAAGTTTAAAACATTAACGAATCTCACTAGTCCCTAATATGCAAACTATAAAATGTTTATTGATATATTTGTAAAATTATTCAAATCTATAATGATTTTCTATATACATTGTATATAATTTTGGCGATTTTTAGATTAAAATAATTTTATATCGTAAAAATTGGGCGAATCATTTTTATAAAAAATTGAAATTGGCGAATTTGTTTTTGGAAAAAAAATGGAAAATTAGCCCACTTGCAAATATTATCCCCTAAAATTTTCCATGCTTCCGATACTGGGGATTAAACCCCCTCAGTTATGAATCATTTGGTTGGGACGATGAGAGGAATTTTTGACTTCCAATTCAAGCTTAACCGAGTTATTTTAAAGCTTCTTGATTAACTTATTCATTTCTTCAATTCTATACTCTTGTGCTTCCCTCTCCTGATTTGAAGTAGAAGCTTCCTCCCTGCTATTTCTTTTGGCTTCATGTTCTATTTCTCACTTAAATTTACTAGTAGAAGAAAATTTTTCTTCTACCTCCAATGCGTTAGTCTGGATATGATATAGAGATGTAGAATTTCTTTTGCTTAGGGTGAACCCAAATTTTGGTTCAAAAGCTCTTGCGAATACCACCTTAGCAGTTGCTTAGGGAGGTTTTATTTCAGTAGGAAGATTATTATAGAGCTTCTTGAACCTCTTTATGAATTCTTATACATCCTCATCATGTCTCTTTTCTAGGGAATTGAACTTGGTGAGAACGTATCCATGGTCCCTCTTTTCTCCCTACTTTAATGTATAGAAATTTTCCATTTCTTCCCAAGTGTGGACTGTGTTATTTGATAGAGACTTGAACCACTTCAAAGCTTCTCCATCCAAGGATTGGACGAAAAGCCTTAACACCACATCTAAGTGCTCTACATTCAAATTATCAACAAAGGCACAAAATTTTTCAATATGTCTCTATGCTGGAGTACTATATTCCCTAGTGAACCGAGGTAAGATCTTGAGATAATCTTGTGGCATGTCATTCAGCAACTGGGGTAAAGCTAATGGAGCATAATTGTTCAAGAGGAAGCTAGGTATAGCCATGATGGGCGGTGGTGGTAGGTTATGAGGATGAGTTGGCTGAGGTATAACAGATATGTGATGAGTAAAGGTATGGATATTTGTCTGTAAAAATATTTGGAGTGCTGCAACTTCTTTAACTTCTTCAGCCTCAAGGGTAGGGTGCAAGGGAAGCAGAGAAGTATCAGATGATTCAGCTTCATCTTTTATGAATGAGAGGACTACAACAGAGGCTTGTAGATGATATTCAAGTACACGGGTTGTGGAACCAGGGACATAGATATCATATTTCTGAAATGAGGAAGGGGAATATTCTAGAGAAAAAGAAGGTAGCTCAGCCTAGCTTGGTTGCTTCTCTTTCCAGATTCTCCTAAATATGATTTTTTCAGGATCAGATAAAGAAGGGGTTTTCAGCTGGGAATTATCTGATTGAGTATGGGGCCTTGTGTAAGCCAGGATTACAAATTATTTGAACTTTGATAATAGAGGAGTCGCTAAGGTGAGGGTTGTGCAACTCTAAACCCTTAGTGCTCACCTGATTGAAGAGTGAAGATAATGTCGTATCCTAGGGAAAATATTTTTCTAATCCACTCCCCGTCAATGGCACCAAAAAGATGTTGTCACCCCTAAAGATAGTCTTGATTTGTAGGATACCAGTGCCTAGGAAATCTTAAGAATAAGAGGTTTTCTTATATTAAATTTCACTTTGAGGGGACCTACCTGAATGTAACCTCTGTAAGATTTTATTATTTAGTGGTTCTAGATAACAGTGGGAGGAATGGTGCTAGCTCTGATTTTTTGCTGGACATAACTCAGAATGAGACTGATCCCGTATGAAGTTCAATTTTTGTGAATGGGTCAGATTTGAAACCAGTGAACAAAACTTAGGGGCAAAAAAGGGTGAACGCTCAGATGAATAGAGGAGGAGAGTTTGAGGGAGGCAGGCTTATTGAGGAGTAGTAATATATCCTTCTCATACTTAAAGAAGAAAGTGGTCGTTATAGGATTTATGAAATAGTAATCCTGCGTCGAGCCCAATTAAGGTTACCAAGTGATTAATACATGAGTACCATTTCCAACAGTGGGATATAGGTGTTGGGTGCAGGAATTACACTTAAGCAAACTCCTCAACACTTAATTTGTCAACTGAAGGGATCCGTAAACTTAGATATGAAGCACAGGCAATGCCAGAGATGGTATGAATCTTCCTAATATAAATCCCTAATTTCTTTAAAGGAAGGATTGCAGAATCAAATCAAAGAGAGAAAAAGGAAACTTGAACCATCAAAATAATCTAGGACTGGAACAAGAAAGAATGCATGTGCAAGAGGGAATTAACGATAAAAACGGCAATCACTCTAGCTAATTATTGTTTAACTATTGAGTGTGTGTTTTTCTTTAGCAGAGACACTTAGCAGTATCATCAGATGGGCCCTTAAACCTACTCCTTTATAGATTTCCTTCTTGCACTAATCTGTCCTGCACTATCGCAGTCTGCTTGCACGAGTGTAGGAATAGAGATTTATGCAGAAGGTAGAAATGGTGTCTTTAATAAAGGATTTTTACATCATGCAAGGGCTTGAAATTTTCTAGGTTCAAAGCACTCATAACCCATTGCAAGAAACTAGTTCTTGCACTGGATCAGAGCTTCCTGCACTTAGCATTTAATTCTTAAAATGAGTGCTTAATTATTGCAAGTGTTGTTATACTATTAAATTGAATTGCACACATAAAAAGTGAATGTTTATGATCTTAACAGAGTGTACGAATAAAGAAACAATTAATATACATTTATCCTGTTATAAGCATTTAATGAAAGAAAGAAGATTGCGGGAAGTAGACTAAGAAAACTTGTTGCATCATGCCAACGTGCACTAGTGCAGGTTTATTTCTCCTGCTTGGACCAGGCTGGGAAAACCAATCAAATAGAATTGTAGAAAGGAAATATCACACCAACGTGCACTAGTGCAGGGTTATTTCTATTGCTTGGACCAGGCAGAGGAAAACCAATCTGAAATAAAGTGCAGGAAAGGAAAGTGCAGGAAAAAGGAAATTTATCTACTTCACACAACGGATCCGCTTTCACTCAGACAGGAATACATGTTCTTGAAATTAAATCACACTTGACAATGTAAACACAAATTACAGGAAAATAGGAAATAGGGTAAACGTGCTGGGTTGGCTGGGCCCTAGCCAACTAGCATGTTTCCCTTTTAAATAAAAACGTTGCTCAGTATTTTAATCAATTCATCAGCTCAAAACACAGAAATGCAATTTTTTTGAAACATGAGGCAGAGCTCCCTTTTTATTAATTCACTGAGGCAAGTACATTTGTTAATACATCGTCCAGCCCAGATTCAGGCGATAACAAAATACAATGACTTGCTACCACCTCTCTAGCTATGTTTATGTTCTCTTCTTCTATCAACACTTCGCTCCTTAGTCCTATTTACATTCTATATTATATAGATATTTTTCTAGAGGCCAAAATAGATCATCCAACCAATTACATAACCAAATGCAGATTTTAGCTTCTTGACCTTCGAAATTATATGGTTAGCAACTGGCCGTAGCCAATCTCCAGATTTGGTCTGGGCTGCCTTTAGGTCGATCTTTTCTGTCGTGGCTGAAGCTGCTCAAAATGAGGCGGTGATCGAGGAGGTTTGGATCTACTGCAAGGTTTTTTTGTGCTGGAAACGGTGCAAGATCCAATCCTGCACTAGTCTCAGCGGTCACAGTAAGTACTTTAACCACCAAATAAACATTGGAGATATCAATAAGTTACAAAGACTGATTAAAATTAAGAAATCATGTAATAAATAATTAATAAATGCTAAATTGAATTAAAAATATGAAAAATAAAGTTTATACGAAATATGTCATCGTGCTTAGACTGGTGCAAGATGAGGGTGCATAAAAGAGGTAAAACAGAGGTAAATGGCTATAATTTAGGAAGGGGAAAATGGAAAAAAGAGAGAAAATTAGGGGGCTAACACCATCCCATCCCTAAGCTTTTGTGTGTCCTCACGCAACTCTTTACTTGTGCAAAAAACCTTCAAAAATTTGAACATTCCAGCACATTCCTGCTCTGACATACTGACATTAGCCTACAATGTTTAATACTTCTTCTTTCTAATGTTCTTTATTTTCTTTGTCACCCTTTTAAGTTGCTTGAAACATTGTGCATCTCGGTACTTCCAAACTCTAACTTCTCCTTTCTTTTTCTGGATCTCTACCATTAATTCTTCTCTACTATGTTCTTTATCCTCCTGCGCTTTAGCTATGAGCTGTTCTAAGTTATACACTTGAAGCTCTAGCTCAACTATTCGAGCAGTAGGAGTTACCAAATCTTCTGTCTCGATAGGGGTTGTGTCTTCCTAATGGACCTTAGTATCCCTCAAGGTTTCATCAAACTCTTCTTTCTTTCCTTCTTCTTCTTCTTCTTCTTCTTCTTCTTCTTCCGGTTCTTCTCCTTATTCTTCTTTCTCTTCTTCTTCTTGCAGTTCTTGTCCTTCTTCTTCTTGCTCTTCTTCTTCTTGCACTGGTGCAGGAGGGGATTCAACATCCTGTGGTTCTTCGCCTACACTAGATTCCTCATTATTTTTCCGGGCCTTTTTAATGAAATCGGCCAACAGAGTGTCATCTTTGACCTCTACATATTTTGTTGCATCTGCAATGACTGGATAGTTGTCTTCTTCAGGGGTCTCTGCCTATACTGGTGGCGTAGAAGGAGTCTCTTCCACAGGTGCACTAGCTGTCTTCTTATTTGGATATGGGGAATTTTCTTTTGTTGATTTTTCGGGTCGTTTCCTTTTTGCACTGTTGCAAGTAGGACTCCCCTTTTGTTTCTTACCCAAACCCTTGCTTGTATTGGCGGGGTCCTTTGTCTCCTTCCCAGTAGCTGTCTTTTTATACATCTATTTTAACAACACCTCCCAGGTCATGCCTTTAATTTCTAATTTTTTCTAGACCAAAATCTTTATTAGGTCGTGATGATATAACTTCTTGTCGTCTTGGTCTGCCTGTGCATCCTGCACACCCTTGGCCATTTTTTCCAAGCTCTTAAGAAAAATTTAGGGGAAATCAATCCTCTACCAGACGTGTCGGCCGCCTTCGAAATGCTGCAACATCCTAAAATGGTACGCAAAAGTGAGGGAGTACCTTCCCTCACAGGTCACGAATTTATGTAGGATGAAAAGGAGGTCCTGCCACTATCCCAGCAGGGCACTGCATAGAATTCCTTTCTTCCAATCTACCTTCATATTCTCGTCAACGAAGAAACACTGCCATAGATTCCTTTATATTTTATAATTTTTAAAATACTACTCACCACTATTTTCCAAACTTGTCACTACTGCTATAAAATCCTTCGTAACTTTAAATTTTAGAGGCCCAATTTTTACTTGGCCATTTTTTAAATTTCTGGCAAACTGTAGGGCCACTTCATTGTTGTGCTCGTCAAACTTTTGCAAGAATTGAAGAAAGCTTGAGTCTCGCAATAGTGCAAGACTCTTGCGATAATTAGCAGTCTGTTCTACCATACTGAGAGACGAAGGTTCGCTTCGAACAGGCGGCATCGCTGCTTAACGATTATGAACACTCAAAAATTTACATGCAACACTAGGAAAATTGGTTCTTATAGATAGGGATCCAACTTTCCACCATCCCTTCCATCTTATCAACCATTCATTCCACTGAAATATCCATAGACGCGCGGCATCTTTGAGATTGTGCCGGACTGGTGCTTGTAGCGGAATTTTGACGGCTAGGTGAGGTAATCATTACAAGTGAAGGACATCTAGGATTATGGCGGAAATGGAAATTATATCCAAGCAATGGTTAAACACTTCCGCACTTCTTCATAATTTAAAAAAAAAAATAGCATTTATTAAAAAATGATCATGATTCTTAACTTAAAAACACCTTGTACTTTAAGTAATTTTCTCTTAGTTAATATGATAGCACAAGTACTCATTGACTAAGTGAAAGGAATTCTTATAACTTCATGATGACCACTTTCGTATGCTGTGAAAAGAACAAATTGCACTATGTTTTTTACAAGGTGCATGATTGCATCGGTCTGCTTGCACTGCTTAAATTATGCTATTCTGTTGGTACCATTCTGCGTGCATTATTATATAGGACGACATGCTTACACTAGTGCAAGCATAATATCTGAAAAAATAATAGGGAATTAAGTAAAATATAAGTTGGACTTTCAACATGGCTTCCTCAACTTTTACTGGAAATTTGCTTCGCCCTTTCTTGATGCTTCATAGAATATCCTTTTGCTCTTTGTGAACGAGATTATGCAATGAATTCATGAGGGAACAAAGAAGTGGGAAAGGTAAATTTCAGAATGGGAAGGAATTTTTTTACAGGGATTCCAGGAATAGTACCATAAGAGGGGATAAACAGAAGTGGGATAGGGAAAAAATTCAAGGGTAAAGTGGGATTTTTACGAAACGGACAGGGTAAATTCAGAAGAATATGGGAAGGTTAATCATTCTGGGATTAAAGAAGAAAACTGAGGGAATATTAAGAAAGTGGAATATGAAGAAAGGAAGAAAATTTTCTAGAAGGTCTGCCTGCACTGGTGCAAGAAAAATAACTACAACAAGAATTAAGCATTACTTGAATAAAAATATCCATGCTAATTACCCCAATTGTATAAAGGTTGGTTCTGTTGAACTTTCTTTTACTTGGTGGTTGCTATCATATCTAAAGATCAAGAAACATTCTCTTTTTATTAGAAATTCTTGATCTTCCTACCAGCAAGCTGGTTTTCAGGTTGATCCTTCTGCAATCATGTCAATGAACTGATTTTCATAATTACAGGAAAATATTTTTTCTTTACTTTTTATTTAAAATTTTTTTTTTTTTTTTTTAGGGATAAGAATTCATGTTTTCAAAAGGTTGGTATTACCATTCACCACTACCCTCCCGAATTGCTGTTGGACTTGTTGTGTAAAATCCTTCTTGGAAAGTGGATGAAAATACTTCTTTAATCGGTGTCCATTTACCAAGAATATTGAATTTTGTCCATCAATAGTTTTAACTTCTACTGCTCCTTTCACGAATACTCAGATCACTTCATAAGGTCCCATCCAACGTGTATAGAACTTCCCTTTAAAATTTTAAATCTAGAATCATAAAGGAGTACCCATTCACCTGGTTGGAATTTTTTTTTTCTGAATAGACTCATCATGCCACCTTTTGCGTTGTTGTTGAATTAGTATGTTTTGTTGAAAAACATCCCTACGACATTCATATAACTCATTTAATTGGAGAAGACGTTGTTTTTGTGCCTCAGAGAGATCTAGTCCTAACTGAACTGCAATTCTGAAAGTTTTGATCTGGAACTCAATTGGTAACAGAACCTGTTTACCATATACCAACTCATATGGTGTATGTCCCATGCTATTTCTCCAAGTGGTTCTGTATGCCCACAAAGCTTCTGGTAATATTTCAGCCCAGTCTTTCTGATGCATATTTACTGTCTTTGTAAGAATGGATTCGATCACTTTTTTGTGGATTCCACCTGGCCATTTGCTTGCGGGTGATACAGCGTGGATTTGTTGTGCTAGATCTTGTATTGCTCCATGACACCCTGTACCGGATTAGAAATAAACTATGGACCATTGTCAGAAAAAATTTCTTGAGGCACACCAAATCTAGTAAAGATTTCAGTAAAAAAAAAATCAACAACAACTTTTTTTGTAGCAAAGGCAATATCTTTAGCTTCTACCCATTTTGTAACAAAATCTGTACAAAGCAAAATATGCTTTTTACCTAATGACTTTGGATTTATTGGCCCTATAAAATCAGTAGCCCATTTTTCATACGGCTCAATCATAACTTGGGGGCATAAAGGCATTTCATTGTTTTGATTAGATTGGCCCATTCGTTGACAAATATCACATCGCCTGACATATTGTTTGGCATCCTTAAACAAGGAAGGCCAAAAGTAACCATCACACAGTATTTTATATGTATTCTGCTTATCAGCGAATTGGCCTCCACAAGGTTCATCATGAGAAGATTTTAATATGTCAAACACTTCCTCCTCTCTTACACATCTACGAATAATCAGGTCTGGACCAGTGTAAAAGAGATATCCTTGAATCCAGGAGTATGTAGCACTTTTCTAGATAATATTCCACCTTTCATGAGCGAACAAGTCGGGTGGTGTTTTCCTAGTAACCAAGTAATTAGCAATGTCAGCAAACCACGGAGAATCTGTTGACATAGAAAAAATATGTTCATCTAGAAAATCATCATTAACAGGAGTTGCTTCACCAGGATTATCTAATCTAGAAAGAAAATATGCTACAAAATTAGATTTTCCTGGTCTATCAACAATAGTAACATTAAATTCCTGCAACAATAGCAACCACCTAGTCACTCTACCGCTATTCAATGGTTTTTTCATCAAATATTTAGTCGCGGAATGATCAGTATGTACAAATAATTCATATCCTGTAATATAGTGCATGAACTTATTAATTGCAAAAATTATAGATAAAAAATCTTTCTCTGTAACTATATAATTTAATTCAGCAGAAGACAAATTATTACTAATATAATAAATAGCATAGGATTTCTTATTTTCCTCTTGTCCTAAAGCTGCGCCAATAGCCAAATCTGAAGCATTAGAGGAAATGTGAAAAGGCAAGGACCAGTTAGGACCTCTCAAAACTGGTGCCTGTACCAATTTTCCTTTAATGTTTCAAAAGACTGTTGGCAAGCTATGGACCAAGAAAATTCACTATCTTTAACTAGAAGTCGGAAAAGTGGGGTAGCTATCTTAGAAAAAATTTCAATGAATCTTCTATAGTAACCAGCATGTCCTAAAAAACCTCTTACTTCCCTTTGAGTTTTGGGTGTAGGAAGATGCATAATGATTTCAACCTTTGTTGGATCAACCTAGATACCTTTACTAGAAATCAAATGGCGAAGTACCACTCCCACTTTGCACATTAATATACATTTCTTGTCACTCAAGGCAAGATGGGCTTCCTGACAATGAAGAAGTACTTTCTCCATATTTCTGAGAGCTTCCTGAAAAGAATCACCAAACACAGAAAAGTCATCCATATAAATTTCTACAAATTCTAGATCAGAAAAAATGGCCAGGAATGCCCTTTGAAAGGTAGCTACGCATTACATAAACCAAAGGGAGGCACTTTATGAGCAAATTTACCCCATGGACATGTAAAAGTAGTTTTATCTTGATCTTCGGGTGCAATCTGTATCTGGTTATAGCCACTGAAGCCATCCAAAAAGGAAAAGTATTTATTTCCTACAAGGGTATCAAGCACCTGATCAATGAAAGGAAGAGGGAAGTAATCTTTGAGAGTGGCTTTGTTTAATTCTCAATAATCAATACAAATACACCATTTTCCATATTTCTTAGGTACTAGCACTAATGGAGGGACCCACTAACTGTCGGAAATAGGATATATAAAATCGACATCCAAGAGTTTTTGTACTTCTTCCTTCACAATATCTCTTAGAGCTGGATTCATTCACCTTTGGGTTTTCGGACAGGTTGGGTTCCTTCCTGAATATAGATATGATGTGTACAAGTTTTAGGAGGGATACCCTTCATATCTTCATAGCCCCAAGCAAAGGCACTAAGATGGTTTTGCAACAAATTCACAAGTTGCTCCTGCTGAGATGAGTCCAAATCTGAACTAATATGCAAGGATTTACCAAGGCTAATCTCAACAAGAGTAGTATCAGGCTCAGGAGTACTCAAGGAAGTGGTCAAATGCAGCAGTATAGAAGAATAAGAACCATGATTATCTTAAAATTCTAGGCTAAAAATCTGGCTCAATGGCTCAAAATTAGGCACAGTGTTTAGATTATTCAGGAAATCTTGAATCTTGTCTTCTTGTGAAAAACCAGTATAATGATGGATAAGGGAAATGGGCTAAGTTTCCTCATCACTGCTTTCATCCAGCCACAAAGTATCTCTAAGGTCCTGAATGGATCTAGTAGGGGGGTATAAGGTAACTTTCTTCCTAGAATCTCCATGTGAAATATACATATCACCGGAACGACATCCAATATATGCATCGGCCGTAGCAAGCCATGGTCGACCCAAGATCAAGGGATGTCCTCCTACTGGGTTATTTAGCTGAATCACAATGAAATCAACAAGATATTCCCAAGAATCTAATGAGATGATCAAATCATCCAACACTGATTCTGGCTTAATTTTAGATCTATCTGCTAATTCAAGCACAGTGGGAGTAGGGCGAAGATGAGATAACTGAATTTGATCCATGGTTTTCTTAGTCATGACATTAATGGCTGCTCCTAGGTCTATAAGAAAATTATAGACAAGGGCATTACCAATCTGAACTAAGACAACAGGGTTTTTGGGATCAATATATTTTTCCATAGACACGCATCCCGTCATCAACTCTGTTGCCCTACCAACAAATTGAATAGTTTGGGGTTCCACTCTCTTCCTCCTGGGTTTCTTGAGACAGAGTTCCTTAATAATATTGGTACAAATGGGAATCTCTTTAATGCCTTGAAGCAAAGGTATATTAATGAAAATATTGTGAAGCTCAGATGCCAAACTAGTCTCAGAAATAGGCTCACTTCTTTCCATTACTAGCCTCTCTAGGAAGGGAGGCTGGTTGGAAGAAGATGGCAAGGATTCAAATGGTAATGGATGCATAGTGATATCTTTTGGAGAATGGTTAAGAGTTTCCTCTTCTCCTTTCTCTTCAACAATCACTATAGGTTGCTTTTGGTTTTCTGATGTTACAGTCCTTCCCAATCTTAATCGAATATCATGAACCCCAACTGGAATAGACTGGTACTCGAATGGTAAAGTTGGGTTTGTTACACAGATCATTTTCACTACTTTATTATTGTTAGGATTGGGCATAGGTTGAGCAGGCAACTGAGGAGGTCGAAATGGTGGAGGTAAAGGCAATGGTGGAGTAGATTGACTCGGAGGTTGAGGCATCAAATAAGGTGTATGCGTAGATGGATATGACTACATAGGTGGTTGGTAGGAATATGGAGAATGAGTTGGCCATCTCCAACCTTGTTACCATGGTTGAGAAGGTTGCCCATGTTTATATTTATTCCCATACTACCACTGATGATTAGTGTTAGGATAAGAATATGCATGTGAATTATAACCAATATAGTGTGGAGAAAATTCAGGAGCCATACCTGTACCTACCTGAGGCCAATTTCTTCTTGCTCCCATAGCATACAAGTACTCAGCTTCAGGATGTACCCTTGTAAATACAGCTTTAAGTCCTGGTATAGAGGGACATTTTTCTGTGACATGGTCTTCTGCACAAATAGCACACTTATTAGTTTCTTTCAAATTAAGAGGACACTCTTTAGGAGGATGCTTGTCTCTACATTTAGGATAGAAAATACATAATGAATCTTATTCCTTCATGAGTTTATGCTGAAATTTTAAAGAGTCTAACTGTTTGGTAACAATATTCATTATATCAATTTTCATATTTTCCATTTTATTTTCTAGTCCAATAATCATAGCATTAGTAGATTCAGTTTTTATATTTCTATTTCTAGTTCCTCTACCATATCTATACTGATTTCTTGAAAATTTCCTGCATAATTCACAAATTTGTTCAAAAGTTTGCTAAGAAATATCACCTTGTCCTAACAAGAAATAATCTTAACATCTGAGCATTAGTTGAATAATCATAACTTCTACACAGAATATAAAACTCGAATAGAAAAGATTTAGCATCTTCATGAACTTTACCATGGAAATGAGGGAGAGTTGATGGCAGAATATTCTTCATTTGCGCCACAGTATTAGGATCCAGAATTGGAAACACAAAAGTGGATTGTTATTCACTTACTTGGTTATCACCAATCCCTTCCAAATGATCTTCTTGGTCCACCATTCTTACCCTTTTACTTGTACCGCTCTCAACAGGCTGATCCACACCTGAGCTGTTGTTACTATAATCCAGGTGGATTGTTCCTGCGTGATGGGTTTGAATTGGATTGGGCTTCCTGCTTACAAAAAGAGACCCAATATGAAAATTGTTTTCATAATTATTTTGGTCCTTAGTGGGCTTTGAACCCTTACCTTTTATAGGCATTCATTTCAAAGGAAAAAACCTTTTCTAAGCATTCATTCAAAGAAAAGAATAAATAAAAATAACAAACAACTTCGAAAAAAATGATTTCAGAAATCAATTGACACCAGTAAAATTCCTTCAAAGAAGCTTTTCCAAACAATACTGCAAGAATAAAGGAAAATTTACCTCTGTTGTATAATCATAAAATTCTTACTAAATCAAATCGCCTCCCTGGAAATGGTGCCAAGATGTTGGGTGCAGGAATTACACTTAAGCAAAATCCTCAACACTTAATTTGTCAACCCGGGGGATCCGTAAACTTAGAGACGAAGCACAGGTAATGCCAGAGATGGTATGAATCTTCCTAAAATAAATCCCTACTTTCTTTAAAGGAAGGATTGAAAAATAAAATCAAAGAGAGAAAAAGGCAACTTGAACCATCAAAATAATCTAGGACTGGAACAAGAAAGAATGCATCTACAAGAGGGAATTAAAGATAAAAAGGGAAATCACTCTAGCTAATTATTGTTTAACTACTAAGTGTGTGTTTTTATTTATCAGAGACACTTATTAGTCTCATCATATGGGCCCTTAAACCTACTCCTTTAAAGATTTCCTTCTTGCACTAATCTGTCCTGCACTATTGCAGTCTACTTGCACTAGTGCAGGAACAAAGATTTATGCAGAAGGTAGAAATGGTGTCTTTAATAAAGGCTTTTACTTCATGCAAGGGCTTGAAATTTTCCAGGTTAAAAGCATTCAGATCCCGTGGCAAGAAACTAGTTCTTGAACTGGATTAGAGCTTCCTACACTTAGCATTTAATTCTTAAAATGAGTGCTTAATTATTGCAAGTGTTGTTATAATATTAGATCGAATTTCACACTTAAAAATTGAATGTTTTTAATCTTAACAAAGTGTAGGATAAAGAAACAATCAATATACCTTTATCCCTTCATAATCATTTAATGAAAGAAAGAAGATTGTGGGAAGTAGACTAAGAAAACTTTCTGCATCACACCAACATGCACTGGTGCAGGTTTATTTCACCTGCTTGGACCAGGCTGGGAAAACCAATCAAATTGACTTGCAGAAAGGAAATATCACACCAACGTGCATTGGTGTAGGGTTATTTCTCCTTCTTGGACCAGGTAGAGGAAAACCAATCTGAAATAAAGTGCAGGGAAGGAAAGTGCAGGAAAAAGGAAATTTATCTACTTCACACAATGGATCCGCTTTCACTTAGACAGGAATACATGTGCTTGAAATTAAACCACACTTGATAATGTAAACACAAATTACAAGAAAACAGGAAATAGGGTAAACGTGCTAGGTTGGCTGGGCCCTAGCCAACTAGCGCGTTTCCCTTTTAAATAAAAATGTTGCTCAGTATTTTAATCAATTCGTCAGCTCAAAACACAGAAATGCAACTTTTTTGAAACATGAGGTGGAGCTCTCTTTTGATTAATTCACTGAGGCAAGTACATATGTTAAAACATCGTCTACACCAGATTTGGGCAATAACAAAATACAATGACTTGCTACCGCCTCTCTAGCTATGTTTATGTTCTCTTCTGCTATCAACACTTCGCTCCTTAGTATTATTTACATTCTAGATTATATAGATATTTGGCCAGAGGCCAAAATAGATCATCCAACCAATTACATAACCAAACGCAGATTTTAGCTTCATGACCTTCGAAATTAGATGGTTAGCAACTGGCCGTAGCCAATCTCCAGCTTTGGTCTCGGCTGCCTTTAGGTCGATCTTTGCTATCGTGGCTGAAGCTACTCGATATTTGTTGTCGTGACTGAAGCTACTCAAAATGAGGTGGTGATCGAGGAGGTTCGGATTTGCTGCAAGGTTTTGTTGTGTTGGCAACGGTGCAAGATTCGACCCTGCACTAGGATCAGCGGTCACGGTAAGTACTTTAACCACCAAATAAACATTGGAGATATCGATAAGTTACAAAGAGTGATTAAAAGGAAGAAATCATGTAATAAATAATTAATAAATTCTAAATTGAATTAAAAATGTTAAAAATAAATTTTATATGAAATATGTCACCGTGCTTGGACTGGTGCAAGATGAGGGTGCATAAAAGAGGTAAAACAAAGGTAAATGGTTATAATTTAGGAAGGGGAAAATGGAAAAAAGAGAGCAAATTAGGGGGATAACAATAGGTAAATTCGTTTATTAAACATCAATACGTAACATTCCATACACAAGATAATTGAAGAATAATTTAGAGGAAAAGAATAAGAAATTTAAACAAGCATACAAAAGACGCATACATACTGTTCAAAGGTCTAATTGGAATCCATTTGAAAAAATTCGTTATTATATTATCTTCTCAAAACAACTCTTCAAGATATGCATTCAAAGCTTATCACAATCATTACAAGAAAGGTCTTTACAATATGTAAACTCAGAACTTCCACAAAAACCAGAATCCTTCTATACTCGCTCAGTTCACTCTTTATATTTTCTTACATTCAAAGCCATTAGCAAGATATTTCTCAAGCGAATATTCTTTCTTGATCTTGTTGTTTCCTATCAAAATTAAAAATGATACGATATAACTGTATCATATCAACAACACTTCTCCTCAACAATGATTACAACAAATACATAATAATAAAATAGTACTTAGGGTGAAATCGATATTTCACCCAATTTTACAACATAACTGAAACTAAAAGGAAAAGTAAATAAAAGGCTACATGGGCCTGATCCTGACATCTTTAATGAGGATGACAAGGAGTAGTAGAGAGCCCTGAGTGACGTGGGTGCGCTGAAGAAGCGGAAGAGCCAGAGTTACGGGATGGATGAGGTGGTAGTTGCTGCGAAGTAGATGGAGCTGGAGGATGTGAATACTCATAGATATTTGCAATATAGTGTCTATGGGAAAAGGTACAAAGCTAAAAAGTTTGAACAATTCCCGAAGCTAAGTAATCTCGGTGTAATCAAGGTGAGCAGTGAAAAACATCTTGACCATGGCAAGGAGAAATAATTCCTTGCGTAATGCTGCTACCAAGGTCTCAGCCTTCATGCGAGAGGTCTTCTCTAGTGCCAAATCTGCCTCACACTTGATCTCGGATAGCTTCTGATCATAAGTGGTCCAGGTGAGTAACACCGCTAATTGATCCCAGCATGGAGGGAGACTGGCTTCCACTAACTTACCCCATTCATGATCAAATTCCTCCACTCCATTTGTCACGAGTGCCAAGTATCCCGATGCTTTTAATCATGCTTCTTCTCTCTGAATAATTTTGGTGACATCCATAATGGTTCTAGACTGGTCAACCACTCTACGCATGACCATTTCTTTTGAGGGGAATTCGTTGATGTACTTGATGTATCTCCTCGCTGTGACTACATTCTCGTCTCCTTCCCTGTGACTTGCCTCCAATTGTACCTTACAATCTCGGATGGCATTCATCTTATCATTTGCCCATTTCATAAGCTCCCAGTGCTCTTTCACTTCTGCTATAATCTTTGTCCAGACTATTTTTCTTGCCTCAATTAATGACATGTTACCTTTAATTAACGCCTTCAAATCCTTGATCGATTTCTGGACCTCCTGAGCTTCTTTGTGAAGGGTCTCTACCTCTTTCTGTAGGGATGAGACCATATTTTTGTTTCTGAGTAGGCCACCTTGGCTTCATCCAAGAGTCGTCGAGTGGTACGAGCTTCATCCTCAGACATCTTCAGGTCTGTCAGAGCCTTGTTCAAATTCTCTAGAGAACTTTGAGAGTCCTCCAGTACCTACACTAGACATACATGGCTATCATGAGCCTGTTGCAGCTCATATAACTTCTCCTTTAATTCTCGATTCTCCTCATCCCTCTGAGCAAGTGCCTCATGTCTCTGAGCAAGTGCCTCATGTCTCTGAGAAAGTGCCTCATTAAGGATGTCCTTCTCCTTCTTGACTTGGGCTAGCTCCTATGTTTCGATATGTTCTGAATGAGGGATGTTCATATTGCAATGTAGCTCTTACACTTCCAACTCGACTTTGCATAGAAGAGTGGGTACTTTTGAGTTAGGATCGACCCCTTTACCTCTTATCATATTTTTTCATTCGTCTAAATGAGTGGCGAGGGCCTTTGCACTTTATATTTCCCTTTGTATAGTGATCTTAATCTGAGCCAGTATCCTCTCATATTTCTCCAGGGTGATGGTGTGTTTTAGCACCTCTGTCTACAACATTTCCCTGATGGACTTATGTAAGTTCAACTTATTAGACAAGGCGATGGAAGCCAACTCCAGAATAATTTCCAAGGCTTTGTACTTGGATCCTAGGGGTAGGGGAT
Source organism: Pinus albicaulis (assembly GCA_034641835.2). NCBI lineage: Eukaryota > Viridiplantae > Streptophyta > Pinopsida > Pinales > Pinaceae > Pinus > Pinus albicaulis. The sequence continues at coordinate 593,175,837 of CM076570.1, forward strand.
GAGAGAATGAGTGTTGGACAACAACTATAAGCTGGTCCTTCTCCACATCTAAAGCTGCAGTGAGCCTAGTGTGATGCTTGTCTACAAATTGGGCCAATTTTGCTCTCAGTTTCTCCCTTGCAGATTGGTTCTTTGCCTCAATATCCTCTCTTCTTTCCTCCTTACCCAAAGTGACGGCCTATGAGAGCTCTGAAGGTGTCGAAGAGGAATTGGAATCATAGGAGAGATGAAAACCTAATCTTTCTTTACCATGACATGTGAGCTGTGAGGTTTCATCATCGATAGTCTCAGTGTCTTGTTCTCATAGCCCTTCAGTTCTCTATTTCTTACTAAGGTGATCCTCCTCTTCTTCATTCCTGAGTTCCTGGTCGTTCTGGTAGTTCTCTTGTTTCGAGATCCCCACTTCACCGTGTGTGCTGCCTCCTTTTCCTTCAACATCTAGGGATTCGGCTTCCATCTCTGTATCCAAAAGCGATGAGTCACAGTTAGCTTTCCATTCTATTAGAGGCCTAGTTTCATGCTCATATGCTAAAGAATTAATCTTCTTCTTTCTACGCATGATGAACCCTTTAGGATCATAATGCCATACATCTCCTTGTGGGAAATTCATCTTCTGCAACAAACCCTCCATAGAGTGGAGTGTGCGCTTTGAATTGATAGTGAAAGGGCCTACAACATTTGGGAGCCTCATGATATATCCCTTCTTCGTGGGCACAAAGTGGGTTCGGTCATTACTTAGGACTTGGCAGATAAAATCAAGGGAGAAAATTATCATGGACATAAACACTAGAAGGTGGTAAGGAGGCACTTCGCTACCATAAAACTTGACCTTAGTATGATCTACAAACAAGTACGAATCCCCAGCACAATCTGTTTTACTGAACTAAAGCCACTCCTTTTTCTCAGGAAAAATATTGGGCGGGGGGCTATCATGTATGACTGCATAAGCCCTGGACATGAAATCCATGACAAATTTTGTGTACCCCTTTCCCTTTGGGTGCTGGAAAACTGATTGATTCCATTCAAAAAAAAATTGGGCTCGACGTTTCTCATAGATAACTTGTCCAGGCATAAACCCTCAAAATTTTCTGCATGCTTAAACAGGAATGGGTAGAACACTAAGGAGTAGTATCTGAAGGAACTAGAATATGACATGTCTTGGAACTGAGCTTTAATAGCTAAGGCTAGGAATGTGGGGATGTCCAGGAGAACCCAGGGTTGCATCATGAGCCATAGAAACCCTAAGCCATCCTTTGTTACCCTATCTACATTGTCTAAACCTAGCATTCTTGAGAGGACCTCTAGGATAGGTTGTATGGTGTCACCAAAGAGGGATAGAAGAATAGTCTCTATGGGTGGGAGAGTAGACAGGTGCGAATCAGTAATGAGCTCGAGGAAACCCCTCTATTTTTCCATGGGCAAGTCTGAGAAGTGATAGGAGAGGGTGACTTCATTGAATTCAACACACTCTTGGGTGGAGGGGTAACATAAGGCCTTTCTGATGACTTGGGGAGTAATTTCGAGTAATTTTACCCCATGAGTGGAGAGGAAAATATCCTTCCACTCAATGTAGGCATCAACAGGTGAGGTGGTGAACTCAGGGAAGGGATAGATTGTTGGGGAAATTTGGTAATAGAGCTCTGAATCGACAACTCTGAACACATCCTCACCCCGTCACTTAAAATCTAATAGCTCGGCCTTCATACGAGCAACATTGAAAGGGAAGATAGTGTTGCAGAGCTAGGAGTGGACATCCATGAGTGGTTCGGGACTGGTATCAATCCTGGTTTTGCGGGCTTGTGGGGTTTCGGGGGCGGAGCGCTTCATTTTTTTCATAACAATTTGAACAAACAGTAAAGGGAAATAATGAAAAAGACTCAACCAAATATCTAAGGTAGCAGTGAAAGTGATGTGAGGGGAAAAGCAGCCAGTACTATGAGTTTTACTAGGGCGCTGAGCTAAGTAAGAAACTTCGGTAAGCGGTAACCAATTCAAAAGGTTGGGAGTAAAAATCATGGTGGAGACAGGTTTTTACTGGGCAGTGGAGCAAGGCGACCACTATAGGGTTGACGTCATGAGGATGTTAGTAGAGGGACACGTTGCATGTGGTGGTTGGTCCATGATAGCTAGGTATGTGAGAGACCACATTCTTGACACAAAGGTACCGACCTTGTACCTTGGGCAAAATTACCTTACCTTAGACTTACTTGAGCCAGCTGTGCGTGCGTAGGGGCCACTAGCTTTTGTTGGGTCGAAAGTCAAGGGCTAAGCCCCTCTTTGACCCCCCAGAGCTCCTATGATTGGCCCAAGGGGAGGCTAAAATCATTCCCTCTGACGAGTCAGTCTCGCCACCCTCCGTGCTCCTGAGTGTTGTCGGAACAGTTGTGGCTTGCTCTTTTGTGGGTGGTGCCACTGCTACCGCAGACTACATCACCTGCTTGGAGGAGGTGCGGTCACGGTGATTGGTGTGCACGGGAGGCACACAAAAGGAGTTATGTTTATTCCCTTTTAGCCTTCATATTTGTCCGTTCCCACTCTTCATTAATTAAAATATCCATGTTGCCTTAATCCTTCATGAAATCCACAAGCCAATATCCCTAAGATCTTGATGGTTTGGTGTCATAAGTAATTTTAGTTAGCAGTCAAGTATTTGAGTCAAATTCAATTTTTGTTTCAATTAGTCATTTGAGTGTCTAGTGTTTGTTTTCTTTACTCCATTTCCCAATATATAAGGCTACTTGGTCTACGGTTTTCTTGACACTTCATACAGGAGATGCCATCCCCAACTAGAGCCAATGTTATTGCCTGTTAGTCATGAGTGATCAAATGTACTCTTTCAAGGTTAGATGATAGGGTCCTAGGTCAAATTTTTTAATTTAAAATAAGTTTTCAAATAAAATTGTATCATTGGTTGTTGTTACGGGATGAATTAACCTAGGGTATGGGTTGAGGACCCCAATAGAGAAAGAGGCATACAACAAAAAGAATCAATAAAACTAATGGTCCTAATGCTTAAACTAGTAAACTTGGGAGAAATTATCTTACCCATATGCCCTACGTTTGAGGTCGTTCCTGTAGGGTTCAAACCCTCTGCTTCTCCACGTGCTTGAAAATATGCAACTCATTCAAGAAAATCACATAGAATATTAGTAATAGAAATCATGTTCTAGACGTTAGTGGTTAGATCATATAAGCTTATAAACAATAACAGGAAATCAACTATAACAATATAATTAACATGTATAAATCATTAAAGATCATGACATTAGGAACGAGCCAGAGCTTCTTTATTGATGTATGTAAAAGATGTGGAGGAATACCACCTAATTCAGACACGGCTCCAAGTGAAACCATCCTCTAGATCCATCAAGCCCAAGCCTCAACAATATTTTTCCATAAAGGTGCACAAGGATGTCACATAAAGGAGGTGAACATCTCAAAGAGGGAAAAAATGGTTTCATCAACCTGGGAAGTGTAGGAGGCACAAGGATAATCATACTTGATCTAGGACTAACAGGGTATAGTATCAATACCTATCTCTCTCCTCCCTCTAGGCCTTCCCATGAGGTTTATTTATACCTCCTCAAAACAGTTTTTTTAGTTGGGAAACAGTTTTCCCACGGGCTCCTGTAGGTAGGCTTCCGGTGTAACCCTTAAACCCCACCCAGAAAATAGGGAGTTTTATAATTTTTTCATACTTTAAACTATATACGTGGGTAGGTTATAGATGGAACTACATCTACACGTGATTTCGAGAGGGAAATGTCACGTATGGAATTCAAAAAAAAAAAGAAGGTAAAGGACCAAGTCTAAATGGAAAGGGTTGCCCAAGGCCAATACATAGATCATCAAGTATATAGAGGTGATAAATTATGATATAATATATGCCCCCTAATATATGAGGTTAGAATGGGTACATGATGGTAGAAACATATTATGTGCATAAGAAATAATCTTGTGAGGACTTTAGAGGACTTCACCAGATTTCAGCCTACCAAAAACCAGTGGAAGATATCATAAAGAAAGCTCATGTCGGAGGTGGTCATACCCATGATTAGTGAAAGTAAATCATGTCCATATATGAAGTATGGAGTGGATCCAATATGTATACAAGTATAGCAAAAACTATAAAGTACATAGTGAATCATATGATCACTGCCCCAAAAGGTACATATCGAAGTAATGTCAAAGTATCACATATAGAAGAACTAATCAACGATGCTGAAAAATATTTGATCACTGAATTCACAACTAAATCTACAAGTATCGAATCATAAGTAGTGGAAAAATGGTATTGCACACAACTCAAGTGCCAACGTATAGGATGTTGTTGTGATAAATTGCAACATATAAGGTGGATGGTTTCAATGGCATAAAACTGAAGGAGTTGTCATTGTGAACTAAAGCATGCTGATGCAAACTTGAGGTCTTCATTGATCACCATGGTACAATTCTACAGTATGGGAATAAATGAGTTGAATTCGACCATGTGAGAAATCGTTTGATTACCGGTCATTGATGTATGTTGTTAACAAACATGAGAAAATTCACCGATAATGATGATGAAAGTCAAGGTACCCCAGTAAAATCTAACAAGTGTGAATTAATGAGTTGAAGTCGAACACTTTATAGAATATACGAATCAATAGACATTGATGTATTCTCATTATCGATAGGGAAGGAGTCTGCCACTAATGGATGAAAACCCTAAGGTACTGAAAAAGGACTCTAGACCTTGTTCCTAGAGAAATGTGTCGGAGTCGATGGTAAAATATCTACTGGAAGGAAGGAATGAAGTCATTCCACATCAGTCCAGCGCGAACGTAACTCGTAGGCCAAAATTTGGAATGAATTGGATGAAGATGATGTAACCAACACGAGCCACGTTCTGGCATACAAAAAATGTAGCTGCCGCCTGACAAAAACCCTTTGAACCAAACAATAATGAAATATGACAAAGAGGTGAGGAATCCACCGATAGGGTCAAATGGAAACCAAGGTATTGCATGAATCCCAGGTGTGATAATGAAAGTCGACGTCGAACACAAGGGAAGCCACTCAGTCAAAAACCCATGGTGTTGAGCAAATGCTGAGCACAAGATAACCTATTAATGATGTAAGTAGGGCAAGGGTGAGGCTCTAGGTTTACTCTTAGAGCAACTTGTCGAAGTTGAAAAGAGAAAACCTGTCAACAAGAAGTCAATGGAGAAATTCTCAAACCGACACGAGAAAAGGACCAAATAGTTGACGTGATAGAACAAGACTTTGATAGAGTCGGGATGGTCGACTGAAAAATGAATCAAGAGACACTGCAAAAAGGTCGACTCAGGTTTACTTCCCTTGAAAAAAAGCATGACCCAAAATGTGACTTATATGGTAGCATGTGATAACTTTGTATAAGCTTGTCATGCAAGAGGTGGGAACAAACCCTCCATATTATTGGAAGAGATAACCAACTGGGGGAGTACTGACTCAACAACAAGGTTATGGCTCTCCTAAGTCAAACTAAAGCCCGTCCCAATGGAGAAATTTTTTTTTTTGTGTGATTTTCTCAAGGGCGACACAACTCTCAACTGTGATCAAATATGGAAGTAATGTACAATTCCCGCTCTTTTTGGGATATTTTATTTTTTTTCTTTTTCATATTAAAATCATGAAAAATAATAAAATAATGTCTATAATATAGTGGATATAATGAGTGTCGAGAAACATATGCACTAGTTCCTAAGATAGGAACAATCCTATGCTCAATGCGAGGTGGTGAAATTGGTAAATGACATTAAGAAGAATGTTCTATCCATGTGAAAAGGGTGTCGAGTTGCAGATGCTAAGTGATTGCAAGGCTGAATTTGCAGAAGGACATGGTCAAAAAGTTGTCTTATACATGAGTCCAAGTGAAGCCAGTTTAAGGCTAAGAGATACAAATGGTCAATATGTAATGTGGCATATCAACTCAACAATAGGGAGCCTCTAGGGTAGAAAGCTAGAAAGATAGCAAAGAAGAAGAATGAAGCTTCGTGGCACAGGCCATGGCGGGACTAAAGAGGACTCTCGAGCCTACACAATTTTGCAGCATGGTAACATTTGCTAGCAAGGATCTAACTAGGAATCCCATGTAAAGGATGGCTTTACTATCATATCATGATTTTATAAATTGGTGAGTGAAAATTGTTTAACAATCATGACATGATGGGGACAACCCTATGAAAGATTTAAGTATCGAGGTTAGAATAAAAAATGCAATGGAAAGTTAATTTCCCTAGCCTATATGCCTATTCTGAAAAAAATACCTACCATGATAGGTTAGCAGTCATGGAATCGAAGCGGTAAAAATCATCTCAAAAACTTCAAATGGTCCTGAAAGCAACCTATCCCATCACTTGCAAGGTACAGTCATAAAGTTTTTGACAAATTTAAAAATTAAAAAAAAAAACTTTATAGAAGTGGGTTTCTATTTTTTTTTATTTTTTTTTGTAAATAAATAGACCCTTTGAACTCACATTTGTCATTTGTGCATTAGAAAATTTGAGAAAAAGGGTCTGGAGCAAAAAACCACCAAGTTCAATCTAGATAATTTCTCAACCGAATCAGCTCAAATCTTCTAGGTAACCTTGTCAATCTATTTATTATGATTTTCTTTATCAATTCAAGTATTTTAAATTTAATTTCACCGTAGGAATTACATTTTTAGATTAACACTCTGCGTATACACAGATTGAAAATGTTGAAGCTGTGTATATATGCAACTGTGTGAAAAAGAAACCCCGTATGCACAGAGTAATTTTTTAAATCAAATATCTAATGGATGAAAAATTGAATTGATCCAGGATGAAAATCAGTTGGAGAGAGAGGGAGCACAGTGAAATTGATAATGAGGTAATGGAAGATGCCTTTTCCTTGGAAGTGCTCCAAGGATGTGGATTGCTCAAGTCCTTCAAAATTCCAAATATGAAGATAAATACAAAACTCCTCGAGATGCTTGTAGATTACTGGGAGCCCAAAGAAGATTCATTTATGATTGATCAAATGCCTATGATAATTGAGATTTAATATATATACTTCATCACTGGGATTTCTCAAAGAGGAGAGCCATTGAATCTGTAGGGGAAGGCCTCATGAGGGTTGAATGTAGATGACTAAATCTGGCTATACTGCTCAAAATATACTCAGAAGGTTGGGGCCCAGATCCCAATCAGAGATGTACAAGGATTACATATGAAAATCATTCTTTTCACTATTGTCCGAGTAGCTAGATCAGAATCATTACACCATGCCTCACGAGCCACCATGAGTTTGGAAAATTATTTCCTAACTACAATGTATGATTGGTGCACATCATTGTTGACCAATTTGAAAAAACAATTGACTTCAATTCGGAAAAATAAGACCAAGAACTTCAGATATGGGACTATTCTATGTAATTTATTTTTCAAGAGACTACTTGGGCTTCGACCCAAAGTGATATCAACCATCAGTGGCCTAGGAGATCCACGTATAGCACGATGGGATGATTTGATGAAGAGGCTACGAGGCGGCGAGGTCCCAAGAACTACCTGGGATGATGAGTTCTTCCTGTGGTGGGGAGAACAAGTGATCACCATAGAGGATTACCCATATGCAGGTATGTACTTCAGGGTAGACCCATATATGCCCCTACCACCTGGAGGTGCATGGGGAGCAATTGGTAAGAACACATTTAAATGATATTTTATTATTTATTTTTTCGTATTTTCGAAAAATATAAGATGAAAATGATTTTTATAGGAAAAAGTACTTACAAAATTATTGATCATGATACAGATGTTGGAATAGTTAGACCTGAGGGTCTACCAAGGCACAAGAACCACTAAATAGGGGTGAAGAATGTCGCAGAATATCCTGAGAGAGTCCTCCATGACATGCAGAGGAAATTGGAGGGTCTGACCCACTAGGTGCCTATGGCTATAGTGGAAGACCTCCCAAAATATTTTCAGAGACGCGTGGTTGGTGTACCACGGGATTGGGTGCAATTATTCTGTCGTGTGGCTACTACCATAGTGTTCTTCTAGTATGCTCATCTAGGGCAGGGCCCTCAGACATATATTTTTAGGATGACTAGATGACTTGATATTTTTTTGATGGACATGACCAGGAATAAGCCCTAATTTTGTAGGACATTATTGTCCAATTTTGTATATTTTTTAACATATGACTCTTATCTATATACAATGATTTTTTGATGTGATTTTTTCATATATGCAATGGTTATTGATGATTTTGATGTTTAATGTGATGAATGAATTATATGCCAATCGATTTCTTAATTAGCTAATGAATCAACAATTTTTTTTTCTGATCGTGGAATATGGATATATATAATAAAATTAAATTATTTTTACAATAAATGCACTCTAAGAAAGAGGCAATATAAATATGGATCTCTGACACGATAAATGTTATTCAACTAAGACACCACCAGTTGCGAGTCCAAGCACACTACCAACGAACCAACACCAAGATATATTGCTTCAGACAATAGATTGACCATAGCAGTATATTTTGCAACATTGTTCGAAGTAGGACTAATACATATGCCCCTTGAGACTAATAATTGACGAGACGGATAGTAAATTACCCAAGCCGCGGAAGCCAAATTCCAGGTGTGTCAACTAGCACCATCGGAAAAGCCAAAATGAATCATATCATACATAGATACCTACCAAGTCAGATCAAGATATCAATGTCACAACAAAACTGATAGATAGATATGCATAAAAAATACAAGATGTACAAACCAAAGAAAATTCTAGGCAGAAGCCTAGGCATGGCTCTGCCAGCTCGTTTCCATTAAATTCAACCAAATAATAGGCTCCCCTTTCAAGGAATATTTTTACAATGATAGGACTGTACCATATGGATTTAAAATTCCCTTCCCCCAAGGCATCCTTATCTTTATCATAGACCAAGACGACGTCACCTTCAGAGAAAACCCTAGGTCGCATAATCTTATCGTACTTAACCTTCATTCTTTTCTTATGAGCCTCATTAACCATGGTTGCATCTTGACGATGCTCATCAATACATTCCAGATAAATAGAGTGCTATTAAAGACTTGAAGTGTCTAGAAGAAGCTTAACAACTAGCTTAAGGGAAGAAATCTCACATTCCATAGGGAAGATGGATTCCAATCTATAAACCAGTTGGAAACAAGTGAAACCAGTTGCAGTCTTAACTAGCATCCAATATGCCCAAAGTGCAGGATAAAACATGACATTCCAATTGGATCTAGCTTTGTTGATCATCCTTTGCAGGATAACATTCAAGGATTTATTCACGGCTTCCACTTTCCAATTGGCCTGAGGATAATAAGGAGATGAATGCTCCTGTCGAAAACCTGATTTTAGAGCCAATTTAACCATCATGGAGTTCTGAAAATGACTGCCATGGTCAGTGAAAATCTCTTTAGGAATACCAAAGAGAGAAATGACTTGGTTGAACAGAAACAAGGTTGTTGTTTCACCATCGTTCGAAAAACTAGGCATAGCCTTAGCCCACTTCGTGAAGTAGTCCACTGCTACAATAATTTACTTATGATCCTTTGCCGAAGGCGGGATACAAGTAGTAAAATCAATTCCCCACTTTGTGAAGGGACCTACAGTGATAACAAGAAAGAGCGGATCTAGATGAGCGCGCATCTTCCTAGTATAAAATTTACAGGGATGACATTTTTTCACCGCTTCAACACAATCTTTGAAAATTGAGGGCAAAAAATATCCAGCACGCAGAATTTTTTGCGTTGTAGCAAGCCCATATAAATGACCACCACAAGCACCACTGTGGAAATCATTCAACAAAACCTCAGTTTCCTCTAGGGTTAAGCAATGTCTAAGGATTGAATCAACCCCGCGGCGATAAAAAGTGTCATCGATGATAATATAGTTTTTTTCCAAGTGACGCAATTTTCTACACTCATCCTTCAAAAAAGTGAGGGGAAACTTCGAAGTTTGGAGATAGACAATAATATCTCCATATCAAGGATATTGTGAAGAATTGAGGAAAATATGTTCATTAGGGAACGATTCCTCATAAATAATCTCTTCTCCACAAGGAAACTCAGATATTAACTCTGCAAATACTAATCATTTCTTGGATTTGACAGTCAGAAGCTCGAGATTGAATTCTTGTAAAATGACAATCCATCTACTATATTTTCCCCCAATCACTCGCCTAATGAGAACAAATTGAAGTAGATTGACAGCTTCCAAAACATAAGTTTTTCAAAGCATAATATAATGCGTAAGTCACTCGATATCATGAACGACTGCCAAAGCTAACTTATCGACAGAATAATATCACAATTGAGGACCTACGAAACCTTGGCTTGGATAATAAATAATATTCTTAGAAATATAATCATCCTCCTGAACTAGAACTATACCTATAATAGAGTCTGCAGCAACGAGCTACAAAAGGAAATCTTTGCTATAATCAGGTGGACTTAATAAAGGAGCAGAGGTCAATGCATTTTTCAAAGAATCAAATAAGCGTTGAGCGAAGTCATCCAACATGAATGGAATTCCCTTCTTCAACAATATCATAAGCCCTTTCATAATCTCATCATTGTTAACAATTAATCTCCTCAATAAATTGGCTTTTCGTTGAAGACTCTGAAGTTGACGAATAGAAGACAGGGGAGGCAAATGAAGTATTGCCTCAACCTTGAGAGGATCTACACGAATCCATTTAGTAGACAAAATGAATCCCAACAACTGATCAAATGTGACTGCAAAAATGCACTTATTAGGATTCAAACTGATTTTATAATGACGACATCTTTCAAAAATATGTCAAAGATGAGAAGGATGATCAATTCTCTTTCAAAAACGAGCAACTAAATCATCCAAATAAGCTTCGATGATATGCTTGATGTTGTGAAAAGAATAAGACATGGCCCGCTAGAAAGTAGCTCCAACATTTTTAAGACCAAAAGCCATATTCTTGTGTGCAAACATACCCTAGGGGAGAATAAAAGTATTCTTATGTTGATCTTCAGGACGGATGGTAATCTAATTATATCCCGAGAAACTATCCATGAAGGAGAAAATCTCATTCCTCGCACACTCATCAATAATCTGATCAATAAAGGGTGTGGGGTAATTATCTTTTATACATGCCTTATTGAAATCTCTGAAGTCAATGCAGACACGGATCATTCCTTTTTTCTTATCCACAGGAACTGGATTCAAAACCCATTCAGTCAAAGGAATGGGGTATATGAAACTCGCCTTAAGTAGCTTTTCAACCTCGACCTTGATAGCTGTGGCTTTCCTAGGATTGATCGGTTGAAGTTTTTTCCATATATGCTTAGCATTCTCATAATTCTTGATCTCATAGATGAATCAATTCCAGAAATTTCCTCATAAGACCAAGATAACACATCATGGAACTCTTTAAAGAGATTGGTATAGATCTAAATCTCTTCAAGGGAACACTCGACTTCATTGAAAACATTCTCTATGACATTGGGATCCCTAGCAATGTTCACCAGAATTTTTTTTGAAATGAAAACAATATTGCCTTTCTACAAAAATCTGTGTTGGAACCAAATGGTTTAGGATCGGGTGAGCAGGACCAGTTGACATAGGGCTAGACAATCTTAACTCAACCTCATGCAAATCTAGTAGAAAATATGACTGATGATGAAAATCATCCCTCAATCTTTCTACACTTGTCATTGCCTCTAGTATTTTCTTCTCATATGGTAGAATAGTATCAAGGCAGTCCAAAGAAGAAGATGAGTTAAGTGTCCAAGCCGGAGCCACATCTCCATCCAAATCCTCCAGTGAAAGAGAAACTGGATCATAATCTGCAGAGTCAACATTACATTGATAAGAAATTTCTACTGCAGATATAAGATATGACATTCCACCCACTTTCCCTTCTTCTAATGTGGTCCTAGGAGAGGGTAAGTTCCAAGGATACGAAAAATAATGAGTTCGGAAGAACTTTCTTCGACTAGGAGCCTTGGAGGATGAAATGACAATGATATGAACAGAATGAGGTGGAATATCAAAGGTATACACACCGACTCCTAGATTCCCCCATTAGGGGAGTTTTGAGGTATAAAATGGGCCTCCTAAGGAAATTATAAAATAATAGTGGAAATAATAAAATAAGATTACATTACATCATCAGATTTTAGAGGGAAAAAAGAAAAAAAGAAAAATTCAACTCATATTTTCAACTTATATCTCAATGGGTTTATTGAAATTTCGAGTGGAAACATTCCTTGGATGCATAATTTTATTCCTAATCCAAGGAGTACCCATGTTTCATACTTTTTATACACAAAAAATGATAAATACATGAAAAACGTGATTGCAATGACATTTTTTCATGTATTTCCCATTCTTCATGTAGCAGGGTCCATCGAATGTATGAAACATGGGTACTCCTTGGATGAGGAATTAAATTTTGCATCAAATGAGCACTCCCGCTCAAAATTGGTGTAAAACCTTAGGGTGATAACTTTAAAATACAAGTTGAAAAATTAGTTTTATTATTTTATCATTATTTAATATTTTTAATTTTTTACTCCAAAAATGGTGAATCATCTCCCATGGTTGACATCATCATCTTGAATCATATTGGTTCTTATAAAGTTTATTTTGGATGTACATTTTTCTTAGGAGGCCCAGTTTAAACCTCAAAATTCCCCTAATGCACAGGTTTCTTGGCACATTCACCAAGGGAACAATAGAATCATAGGATGCATTGGGATATATTGGAGAATATTCCATCTAATCAGTAGTAACAATTATCCCTTCATGGGGAACACATAGGATGCGAAATAATGATGAAGCAATGGCATCCATATCATAAATACAATTTTGTCCCAATAGAAGGTTGTAGTCTAAATTGGCATCAACTATTTCTACTTCGATATTGAAAACTTTTCCCCCAACATAGATGGGCAAAGCAGGAACAATGCCATGTGGCCTATGAGAATGACCATCAAATACATTCAAGAGAGTAGGTGATGGAACATCTTGAGGAGATCCAATAGCTTTCCAACATGAGACAGACATGACACATGTGGAAGCCCCTTCATCAACTATAGTTCAAAAGATATTAATTTTCCGATACGTAGATTTGATCTGAAAATCCATATGATGAGGAAGCCTATTATTAAGATTTGAAATATCGAATGTGATCATAAGAGAGTTCTTTCGATCTATCGCTACAATCACAGTAAGAAACACACTCCTTTGTGTTGGGCATGACTAGAGTACCTCCAACACATACATAGCACAAGGACCCTAAGCCAGATCTTCTACAATGGAGTAGTTATGTGTTGCATTGGAATTAGGGTTGATTTTTGAATGTTTAACATAAAATTTCATCAGGTGAGGTATAGGCTCAACTACAGGCCTCTCAATATGGAGTGGCTCGGAAGTATCAGGAGCGGTCTTAGCCTTCGAAGATTCGGATTCATCATAATCATGTGATCATGTGGTGACATCAATGTGAGCACAAATCATATATACATTTGAATAATTGCCCCCCTCCTGGTTGCCTCCTATGGGAGATCCAGTATTTGCATTCGCACTAGCAAACATCATTTTCCCTTGGGGAAAAGGGTTAGTCAGGAGAACCTGGGAACCAAAGGAACCCTCCTGAGCTAACAAGCACTGAGCATCCTAAATCTTAGGGTGGATATGAGTGAGATGATATCCAGTGAAAAATGTGCAATGAAACTTAAATATCTTCTTAGACTCTCTCTTACCCTCTCCAGCATTATCATTGGATTTATTCACATTACACTTACCATCCTTATCCTTCTTCTTATTCTATCCCTTCTTATTCTCATCGGATTGTTGATTTCCTTTGGGGTTAGAGAATTGGAAAACATTAATCATCAAAGGCTGGGAAGGCATAGACACTAATGGTGTAGCCTGAATAGAAGGAGCGGATTGTATAGACAACTACATCAATTGATTAAAAAGGCTAGCCATATTACTATTGATCGAATCAACAAGCCTGTCAACATGGGAACCTAGCTTCGGCTTGGCTAGATATATCTTGGAATGAGGAGCATCAAGAAATATCTTATTAAGAATCCCAGAATAAGAATAGATAAGTTCCAATTGCTAGGCTCTAAAGATGGCTTGCTCCTCAATGAATACCCTTGAAAGAGATACATCCTTTAAGATTTATGGATGTAAATATTTGAGGAACCATTCGAGAAGGAATTTATTGGGAATATAGCTTTTAATGAGCCTCTTCCTTCTCCTCCATTCTTGAATATGGTCCGAAATATGCATTTCCTTATTTTGCTGGAAATTGGCCAAAAGGTCAGTTCCAACATCATAACGAACATGCAGCTGAAAATAATTCAAAAATATGGTAGCCAACTTGCCAAATGAAGAAAAAGTGTTCCCAGTAAGCTCAATCTACCATTTCGTAGTGTTTCCAATCAAGGTACACTGAAATAATCTCAACCTAATTGAATCATCAATAAGGGAGTTCGATGAGCACCATAAATGGAAAGTGAAACATGGTGGGTTTGATCTTCACCAATCTTCCCTTCAAATTTTTGAATATGGGATGGATGCTTGGTAGGAACCGGAGGCCAACCCAGGATATATCAGATATGATTGTTTTTAAACTTCGATAGATCTAGAAAATTTAGGGTTGCCAGGAATGGTAAGCACGTAGGACCCTGAGAAGTCCATTCACTAGAGAAAGGATTCCCAACATTCTAAAAATAATAACTTGGATTTTCTGAGGCACCTGGTTGCCACTGATTGTTTGTAGAAGAAGATGGACCATAAGGAAATCCTTGTGGTCCAGAGAAACTTTAAGTAGGACATCCTCCCATCATAGGGTTACCATAAACATCAATTTTCTCCCCAATCGAAGTATTAAAATAATATGAGACCCCTTGGTAAGGGTTCCATGCATTAGCGAAAGGAGAGAAAGTCTGAAAGGCACCTACGGAGGAGAAAGGAACACTCCCTTGTTTACCATACATGAACTGATTCCCAGTTCCTAAACCACTAAAAGTAGGGTTCTAGCTTTGAAAAGTATTAGAACTTTGACCTCCTAGAAAAGTATTAAAAACTTGAATTTACGCGAAGAAAGGAAAAGAACCTAAGGAAGGGTTTGAATGAGGGATATGACCACTTCCGAAGGGAAAACCTTGAAAAGAAGTTTACCCACTAGCCATAGAAGATGGGTATGGAGACAGTAGATGTAGTAGTGAAATAAACCAAGGGAATTGCACTAGAAGGCACCCCAAATGAAAAGGGACCAGTATGGAAAGCCAAATCTTGGGCTTCCCCTCTCGTAGACAGAATGGAGGTAGAGAAAAAAATTGCAGTGCTAGGAGTGATGGTCGATATAGCAATGGTGCCTCTTCCTTCTTCTGAAAGAGGAGTATGCACACTTGAAGTACTCATAGTCGAGGTTGTGTTCCCTTATGTGGCCATCGAAAGAAAATAAGGATAAATATGAGGGCTAGATGATCTGTGAGATGAAGGCCCAACTTATAATAACACGTCCGAAAAACTAGCAGGAAGAGGAGAGGAAGGAGTAACTAGAGGTTCAAGAATTTCTTCAACATCAACTTCTTCTTTCAGAAAAAGGACCCTAGAAAGGAGTTGAGTACTCCTTTCTAAATCATGACTAACACTAGGAATACCCTGAAAAATAATAGCCCTAAGCGGAGGATCACTCTCTGATGTGTTCACTACTACCGATTGGAAATCACTTGCAAAATTTCTCCTAAGCCTTCTAGAATAAGGCTCAAAACTCACAGGAGAAAGCCCACGAAGCCTCCGATATTGACGAACTGATTGATCAACCACTTTTAATTATTATGAGAACTTATATAGACTTATAAAATTACAAGGCTATGGCAGTTTAGGAGAAATTAACACTCTCTACAAAATGTCCCTAAGATTCAACAATCAAGCAACTCTCAGGTATTTCTACTCTGGGTTATTAGGACCAGACACCAAAATACAAGAAAGTGAAAATAAGGACCTTCCAAAAATAGTCTAGGGTAGTTACGATAGAGGCCTACTAGCGAAGGTAACACAAACAGTTACGCTGACCTCTAAACAAAAGCCTTTGTAAGTACAAGTACCCAAGCTTCGCAAGGGAACCCTCCAGAAGTACTAATGAATGTGATGCAACGTATGCCTTAGATACCATAGGTATTCCCCCCCCGCAATCACCTATGTGATACCTAGGAATAGAAACTACAGTCACTAGTTTGTATCGGCAGTCGAACAAAACGGTTTTTGGTCGAGATCTGACAAATAAAAGAAGGGTTATCTCTCTTCTCTACTTTCACTTGCCCTCGCGCTTGACTCTCTGTAGGATAGCTTTCCCAAAAAACATAACAAGGTTGGGTTTCTCTCATTAATCAACTTATAGGTTTGAAATTTTAAGCGGCCTTAGAGATTTAACTCTCCACACATCTATTCCAAGGCCCTATGACCTAAAGTAGTTGATGTATATTCATGAAAATTCAAAAATATTCTAGTTCATTTTTAAATTATGCACTTGATTTTAAGGGTTGTTCTTTTAAGTCAGGGGTAAACATGGAGATGCAACTTGTGATGTTTTGGACACAAAGAGAAATTAATAGAAACCTGGTACATGAAAATGAAACTTTTTCTTCAATGAAAATGGATTTCTACACAGGTTCTATGATAAACTAATGAAATTAAGAAATTTTCTTTTCTTTTCAATATACATGCTCACACACTAAAAATCTAACAAAAGACTAAAAATTCTTAAGAGTGAAACTACTCTAATGAAAAACTACCAATGCCAAATACATGATTGTAGGACTACTCTAAACAAACAAGCAAATGAGTTTCTCAACAAAGAGATCTAAACACTTGACACAAAATCAAAGACAAGTCCAAAACAAGAAATTCTCTCAACATAAATGCCAAAAACAACTTGATACAAGAAGAGACAAATTCAATCAAGAGCTTCTCTCAAAACCAAGAAATCTAACCAATTGACAAAATTCACACTTGCTCCAAAAATAATGAAAAACCATAAAAAAAACAAAAAAAAAGCAAAGGGAAAGAACAATGTTTTTGAGTCCTTTTCTTTTTAAGGAAGAAACAAAATCTCTTTGAGAAAGAAAAAACTACTCAAAACTCCAGATCACCAGGTTGAGAAAAAAAGACCTCAAATTCCTTAAGCTAAGAATGTAACTTTCATGGTATGACTTAACAAATGGAAAAAGGTAACTAACTCAAACAAATGATCTAAAAAACAACATAAAACTCCAAAAATTAAAGAAAATTCAAGAAATTCAAGAAAACCAAGAAGACAACTCAATATTTGCTAGAAACTCTCTTCTCAAGAAACCAAGAAAACCAAGAAAGACAACAAGAAAAAAATAAAAAAGTGAAGTAATGAAAAGCATAAGCATGAGCAAACTGACACTAACTCACTTTCCTAAAATGCTAGAACAACCAAGAAGCTCAGAAAGAAGCCCTGGTGCAAAACCCTAAACTAAAACTTCCAAAAGCAACGTAGACCCTAGGTTGACTAGGTTTTCAATCAAGAAAGAGAGAAATTGATACACAGCAGACAAAAACACTTCCCGGACACATCAAAAGTTCCATGGAAGTGGCCAAGAATAGGCAAAAAGAACTTACACGACTCCAAAAATTAAATTTTCATTTAAAACTGGCCATACGCAACCTGGCAATGAACAACCAATTTGCATATATGACTGTGTACAAATAAACCCGCATATACGCGTGTTTATTTAGACCAAAATGCATATATACACCATTGTGTATACTAAAAAATGTGTATAAAAGAGGAAGTAAAGAAAAAAAATCCAAGCCTGATCTAGAAGATCAAGACTTTTTCCTGAATGGATAAAGATCCAATAAGACTGGAAAAGTGATCAGACCAATCAGAGAACCCAAATGTAGAGAAAAAAAACCCAAACTAGGAATTACACAGATGTAATCCCTAGTGGAGTTTCCATTTCTATTGCGGGATAAATTACCCTAGGGTCTAGGTTGAGGACCCCAAAAGAGAAAGATGCATACAACAACAAGAAGCAAGCAAAATAATGGTTCTAATGCTTAAACTAGTAAACTTGGGAGAAATGACCTTACCCATATGTCCTAAGGTTGAGGTCATTCCCACAGGGTTCAAACCCTTTGCTTCTCCATCTGCTTCAATACCTGCAGCTCATTCAATAAAATCACATAGACTAGTAGTAATAGCAATCTGTTTTAGATGTCAGTGGTTAGATCATATAAGCTTATAAAAAATAACATGAAATCAACTATAACAAGATCATTGACATGTATAAAAGGGTTTCCTCAACCTGGGAAGTGTAGGAGGCATAGGGATAATCAGAATTTATCTGAGAATAACATTCTATAGTATCAATACATATCTCTCTCCTCCTTCTAGGCCTTCCCATGAGGTGTATTTATACCTCCTCAAAATAGCTCCTTTTTCTTTTCTTTTTTTTTTCAGTTGGGAAATAGTTTTTCCATAGGCTCTTGTACTTAGGCTTTGGGTATAACCCGTAAACCCCTCCTAGAAAATAGGGAGTTTTATATTTTTTTAATACTTTAAATTATATACGTGGATAGGGTATATATGGATCCATGTGTGCACATGCTTTTTAGAGGGCAGAGTCACACATGGAATTAAAAATATTGTTTTTAAGGTAAAGGACCAAGTCTGAATGGAAAGGACTGCCCAAGGCCAATACATAGATCATCAAGTATGCAAAGGTGATAAATTATGCTATAAAAATTGTTGTCTAGGTCAGTTCCACTCCCTCCACCTATTCATTTTATCATCACTCATCATGGTCATGTCTTCATTAAAGTGTCTTAATTTATGAAAAAGTTAGCATGTCATCATATAGGTTATGGTTTATGTTTTCACTTATTTGGTCATCATAATGTCAGTCATTTAAAAGAAAAAGGAGTCATGTTCATTACTTGACTCACCATTAAAGGGAGTTAGAAACTTAGGAACAAAATCAATAAAGGTAAAGGTAACATTTCATTTCAAAATACTATGCTGCAGTCACATCACATCATTTCTCAAAAATACCATATGATGTCCATCACTAGAAAAAATCAATTTTCAACTAATAAAAGACCATCCAAAGCATTTGAAATTTCTCATTCCACTTTCATTAAGCTCTCATCCATTATCAAGCCTCATCTTAGCATTTAGAAAACCCTAATTTTCTCCCATGCTTCTGGTTTCCTTACTATGCTTTTGAACTAGAGGACAGCCAACAATTCAAAGGAGGTTCTTTCATTATTTCATAGTTTTAAAACATCTATTGAGAAAGTGAGTAGCATTTGGCACTCCTTTTATGCATCTATCTTCTCAAACATTTTAGTGAAATTCCCTCTCTTAGGGTTTCAATGTGCTTTTCATTTCCATGTGAATTTGTTTCATTTCAATGGTAAAACCATTATTTTTCTACTCTCCTACACTCACCTACACCTCGCTACTCCCACAAATAATTTCCCTCACTTATTCCCTTCATTTCTTCCATTTTTCCTACAAACCCTAGCTTGTGTTGCTACATTGACAATTTCCTAGGCTAGGACTGTGTTTTCTACATTTTCACAACTTTCCCTCACTATTTTCAAGAAATTCCACTTGTACTCTGTTCCTAACACACTACCCTATATCCCCTAATTTTTTAGGATTTTTCCCTAACTCCTAGTCCCTTCATTTCCCTCCCTATAATTGTTGCCCCATTTTCCCTTGTTTTCTTAAGTTTCACCCTTTCCTTCCTTCCTATCAAGCTAGGGTTTCTATCATACAAATAAACACCGCGGACAATGAGAATAAAAATTAGAACGAAGGAGGGAAAGTTTATATGTTTGAGCTAACTCAGACCCATGGCATCATTTTTAGAGTTTTGTGATCATTTGCTACGGTATAGATTACACACAGGGATAATCCTACCTCAAATTTACTTCCTAAAGTAATTAAGATGAATTTGAAAAAAACTGAAAGAGGTTTTTGTCAATAATAGACAAAATACAAAAACCTCCTTTATTTTATTCACAGGTGTTATTATTTGAAATAACTGCCCAAAATATAGTTTATCTAAGTCATTTGCTTCACTTTTGGATAGGTTGTCTTCAAGTCAATTTTTTAGGGGGTGGAGTAGGGATTTGCAGTTCTTTATGATGCCATTGTGTAGAAGGAATCCTTATATTTCCAACCATACCACTTACAGCCAAAAACGCCTCTAGAAAGGCCTCCAAACATGCTCTCAAAGACCATGCTACACTTATTCTCAGAGCACACCATGCTTCTGCAATATTTTAATGACCAAATTTAAACTTGGATTCAGAACAAATGGGGAAGTAGTTTTGAAAACTAGAGGAGTGTTGTGTTCATAACATATCAAAGAAAAAAAATCTCTCATTTTCTCAAAAATTTTATCGTTAGAGAGATATTGATCCATCTTTAAGCCCTATTTTTGCAGAAATGTTTTGGAAAATTTTGGTTTTTTGGGAAATTTTTGCAATTTCAATTGTGCAGAAGTGTAGCATGGCCACGCTAATATTTTTCTTAGGGGATCCAATCTTACATGGATGGATGAATTTTGATTTTTACATCCCAGATATGCCTTTGGTTTTGTATGACAGTTCCTAATTTTGGAGGAAAACTCAAAAAACACCCCAAATTTCATGTTTCTACCACTTTTTTCAACCCACGCTACACTTCTGGAGTAACCTTGGGTAAATGAAGTTTTTAGTGTCTTACAAGTGGTATTTTACAAGTTTTAAGGTTCAGTTGGCTAGAGCACATCTAGGGCTACCTTATCCAACCTTCATATCAGAAAAAAGATGCATAAAAGGCACCTCAAAAGCCCCTCCAAGTGAATGCAATGCTTCTGTCAAAGCATGCTATGTTTCTTCTAGGAACACTATGTTTATGCTTAGATGGATTTCTGGATAGGTGTCAGTCAAAAAAAGGTCAAATTTTCAAGGTAACAACTTTCTCATGAGTTTTTTCCTGGTTAATGAAGTCTATTTATGATCCTTATTGTTGAGGGATCTTGTAATTAATCAAGATGAAAAAGAATCCTACTTGTTAGCCAAAATAGGGGAGATTGTTTCTAACTTCCCTAAAAACTAGGCAATGACTCATTAGGTGCATTAATTAGTTTTTTTGGATAAGGTTTCAACCCACTGAGGTGTAATCTTAACTAGTTTTCTAATATGTACTCAAAATCAAGTCATTTTAAAGGTTGGATAGTCGATATTTCACTGTGGAGCTTATGTACATATTTTTACTGTGAAATCAAAGACATGTTGCAGCTATACTTTTTGGACTCCAGTGTTATGCTTATTGGCATTGTCTTTTCTCAGTGTTACCATCAAATTTGATGTTTATTCTTTCTTTCAGTCACATGTATGCTTTCATATGATGATCTTATGAGTCTTTAAGCAAAATTCTTGCTTTTTTTCTCTGTTTAACGAGATTTTCATAAATTTGTTCTACTTCCTCTGATGAATGAACTCATAGGTTATATGCTCATTCTAATTATCCATTTTTCAAACCCTATACCACAATGACAATATAAATTTGTTTCTAATTATAAATACCTAGCCTCATTTTCATCTCTGCAGTTGTTCACTTGAAATCTGACCTTGAAACCTAGACTTTGTTCCTAGACTGACACTTCCTATCCAGAAAAATTCAAAGAAAACTCTAATAAAAATCACTGATATTATATCTAGCCTAAGATATTTTCCTTTCGAGTGACCTCATTGACTGTGAAATTGACATCTAGATATCCCTCTCAGGTTTGGTAGGGCTATCTACCAAATCTAAAGATTGGTTTGAGGTTACCTCCTTCAGTCTCCTTTCTCGGCCTTTGGAAATAGAGCTAGTGATAACAACTCCTATACACACACTACTTTCACAACGTGTGAACCACATCACATGTACACCACACCACCTCCACAACGTGTACACAACGCTAAATGTACACAACACCACCTATACAATGTGTACACAATACCTTTTGTAGACAAAACAACATGCGCGACAAGTACATGAGACCATATGTACATAACACCACATGCAAAACATGTAAATGGCGTCGTCTACACATAAAACCACATGTAAAACCTATACATAGCACCATATGAAGACAACACCATGTGTATCATTATCACTCTCCCCAACTTCCCAAGGCTTGATTGGAGAAAGGTAACTACAAATTAGGATTTAGGTCAGGTAGCTAGCCCAACCAGGACCAGAGAGGGCTCTCTCATTATCACTTTGCAGTCAATGGATTGGCTGAATATCTATTGATCTTAGGCTAGGTAAGTAAGCTCAGTAAATAATATTTGTTTGATTTTTTTAGTGTTGGATAGTAAATTCAGTGAGTAGATTTTGTATAAGGTTTTTAGGTCTAAACTCCAAGGTGAATTTGCAGAGAATATGTGAGGGAAGATAGGTAGTTTGAAATAATTTTAATAATTCATTGAGTATAGTATGAAGTAGAAGAGAGTTTGAATGAGCACTGATGTGAATTCATTCAGCTTAGAAGCAAATAAACATAACACTGTAAAACCTTGTCTAAAACAGAGCATGTATAAACATGATTTCTATTCATAAAATTACAAGATAAACATATATGAAGAAGAATACATGACATCAAATATGAAATTATAAACATACATAATAATAATAAAAAATTCTCCAATTCATACCACAAGTAACTCAACACAATTCCTGCAAATTTGTCTCTGATTTCATTCCAAATTGTTGATTACAAAAGCTCCACTGCAATATGAGACTCTCCAACCCAAATAAATACTAAAGAGAGTCTACTTATAGAAAATATGGACTATAACACCTCATCAGGTCGAAATCCCAGCCAAAATCGATCATAAATATAAAAGATGAGTCATTTCCTAGTTTCTAGGGAGGTTAAAAACCATTCCTTGAATTTTAGCTATAAACTAGGAGTGTTTGTCCCTTACATTAATTACATATTCCTTCATGATAGGAGGCAAAAAACAACTCAATAAATATAATTCCAACTCATAGGAAAGAAATACCTTGAATTTGTGACAATTTCTGAGCTTGACAAGTGTCATTAGGAATCCAATGCTGATTTGTGACATTCTTGATAGAAGGGTAACAAAAATTTGCAGAAGCGTAACATAACTTTGGAGGAACTTTTGGGGCACTTTTAGGAGTCAAAATCCACATCTGAAAGAACAGTAAACTAGCCTTGTGTGTACAATTTCCATAACATCTATAATATGTCCAAATGGACCACAGGAAGGCCTTCAAATATCCATTCTCCCAAGGTTACTCCAGAAGCGTAACAGAGGGTCCAAAAAGGTGGCAGAAACATGAAAAATGAGTGGGTTTTGAGATTTTTCTCCAAAATTATAGTTTTCATGCCATGGGGGTTCCTGATATATGATTTAATCATTAAATACATCCATCCATGTGAATAAATCATCATTTGGATACCCCCAAAATAAGAGTAACAAAAGTTCGTTACCCTTTGGCAATGAGGAATTTCCAGAATTTTGCAAAAATCTAATAAAATACCAAAATTGATAAAAACTTCTCAAAATTAGTTCTATGGCACCTATGAGAAATGAGCTAAATATCTAAAGGATATTTAGCCAATAAGTCCAAGCTATCCTTCTCTTTAAGCTTAATTTGTGCCTCTTTTATCCTTTTCTTCAATTGTTTCAGCCTTATTTGAAAAAGGGTGTTCCTAGTGTGATAGTGGTTTTCCATGTGTATTTGAAACTTATTGTCCCTCTTAGCCCTCTTCAAGAGTTTCTCAAAATTCTCATTTAATCTTGACAAACAAAGCTCTCTATCTTCATTAATTTCCATGGAAATTAGCTCATCAAAGGTTAACTCTTCACGTGAATGATTTGATTGTCTTTCTTGCTCCAATACCCTTTTGAGGCCTTTTGTTTTTGGTCTTCTTGTTTGTGTTTTTGCCTCCATATCCTACATTTGATAAAAAAAAATAACCTCCTTACCTTAACCTTTGTTTGCCTCTATTTATAACTTGGGCTTGCTTTGTAAGAGTTGATTTACTTTCCATTGAAAATTTTCTTGCTAAAGGAAAGTGATTTGAGATTTGGTAATGGAGAAGATCTCTTTCAATTCTTCTATTTCCTTATCTTTATCTTTGATGACCTCTCGATATGATCTAACCTTCACACGCTCTGATACCTCAACCTCCAATGGTGCTGACTCACTATGCTGATGCAAAAGAGGCTTCTCCTCTATCTCACTTTGTTCCACAATGGTGTCGAGTATAAGAACACTTTTGGAAGACTTAGGTGCAAACACTTGTCTCTTCCCCTTGTCATCGGCGTGTGTAAACTCAAAAACCCTAGGAGCATAAGAATTTTGATTAGGCATTATAGAAGAGACAACCTCCATTGGTTGTGTTGATGATGTACTAGGAAAGATAGAAGGGCTAATGGGAGGCGCTGCTGACAATCTCTCCAAGAAGTTTTCCCAAGTCATGTTGATGGAGGATAGGTGATGCAACACAATGAGCTTGATTAGGCAATGATGAAAAATACTAGCGTGATTATATTCTCTTCTACTCTGAACCTTCTCAATCATCTTAATCAAGCTCCTATACAAATAATATGGCAAATCAAGTATTTTGACAAAGGTGAAATGCATCAACATCCTTATGTGATACCTATACAACTTGGAGAATATTCCTTCACAAGTGAATTACTTCATTATGAACATCCTCAAAGGAGCATACTTGTTCCTGAGGTGTCTGAAAGTAAATAGGTAGTTTGGCTCCTCTCTAGCATGAGGCTTAAGAAATTGTTTGTCTTTTTCAATTTCTAACTCCATGCCTTTGAACCACTACTCTCCATGACAAGGGATAATTGTTGATGAATAAATTAGGTTTGATGATAGGCTTGTCTCCATACCTGCAATAATGACCTTTCCCGTGTTGTAGCTTGTTGCGAATAGGTTGGTCATTTGAATATGATAACCCTCTTCCATGATCCTTCACAAAATCTCAAACAC
Organism: Pinus albicaulis; assembly: GCA_034641835.2. Lineage (NCBI taxonomy): Eukaryota > Viridiplantae > Streptophyta > Pinopsida > Pinales > Pinaceae > Pinus > Pinus albicaulis. The sequence goes on from CM076570.1 coordinate 593,200,917, forward strand.
TGAGCTCTCTCAAAGCATCATTTTGCCAATGGCGAGGCATTAATTTCATTCATTGTGAATGGTTCTAGCCTAAGGTGGCGCCCTCCCTTGAATCTATTCTAGTCACTTTCGATGTATTTTTCACTAGAATGATGAAAAACCCAGGGTGTTAATGAGATGAGTGAATGTACGAAAATCTAGAAAAACAGAGTGCATGGAAGTGTGAGTTTAGAGGGTGAGATGAAGGATCTTGAAGCTGAGAGAAATTCTAGAAAAAATTTAGTAGCTTGTGGTGTGTGTTAGCTTCAGTTTGTGGCTGGAATGAGGGAAAATGAGTGTGAGGAAGGTGGAAATTCCCAATTTTGACTGTGAGAATAGTTAAAGTAGAAGTGGTGTAGGTTAAGAATGTGAAATGAGGGCCATGGAGCTAAGAAAAAATTCTAAGAAAAATTCAGTGCTTAGGGTGTCATCTTATCTCCATATTTAAAGTGGAATGAGGAGAAATGGATGAGTGTAGGGTGGAAATGTCTAGCAAACATGGGAAATTCTCAATGTTTTTTAGTGTGAAAATACTAGAAAGTAGGGTTTGTTTGTATTTGACATGTTAGGAATGGTGTAGATGATAAGAGTGTGGGGATAAGTCATATGAAATGTGTGGGTTAGGGTTTATGCTGGCTTGAGGGGTCATGACCCATGTTCAGAGGTTAAGGTTTGCCAACGAACCCCTATAATACTAGCCCTTTTGACAACGACCTTCTTACGCAGGCCAAGGTCTCACCCGAAGCAGTATGGGAGGGTGCTGGAACTAGGTTTCTGCACCGTGAGAGAGAGTAGGTAATCCAAGGCAGATCTGTATTATAAATTGATAGGTTTACCCAGAATGAGTTTATTCGCAGCCCTTTAAATAGTATACACAACATATAACCATAACACAACTATCATATCTAATCAGTAAATTTGCATCCACATGCGTATTATCAGATACCATCACAAAGCACTTATAATCACAGATCACAGATATACTTATGTAAAAACACAGATACATTCACAGCTAAATAATCATCGTAGATACGCTTCAGTAGTAAACATCATTGATCCAGATAACACACAAATAATTTAATAATACTTCGGAATCATTAGCATTCAGATCCACTAACAACCAAAACCAGCCCGCGCACATAGCCTAGCAGCGTCTGCACATAGCAAGATTGAGGATCTCCATGCACACAGCTAGCAGGAGTCCTTTCCCAAAACAACCCAAAACAAATCTATTATTTTTCACGTAGCATCAGTTTTAATTGATTCCTACCTCTAGACTAAAACTATTCATCTATTCATCTATTGCATGGTGGCGAGGGTACATGCAGACTGTGCTTGAGATACTTCAACAATTTTTTCTTCAATTGTCTGTTCAGCTGTACTGAGCTGTTGGTGCACTTAATGGTCTCTATGTTGAATCTCTTCAAATAAGGATGTTGTGAAGCCAGCTCCAAAAATAGAAGAAAAGATATATCAACGCCTTAGAAATAAGCCACTTCGAGGGGGAAACCTCCAATACATTAGAATGAACAATTCTTGGATGATACAAATTACAAAACCTCCTTTCTATATATAGGAGTCCATGGGGCCACAATGTAATCCTAGATGACCTAACAATAATAATTTAAGGGCACAATAATAACAATATGGGGGTTATATGGGTACAATAATAACAATAAGGGAGTTACACTAACAACAATAAGGGACTATACTAGTAATATAGGGACCTAACATGCCCCTCTCCTTCAAAAAAGTGTTGTCCTCAATGCTTGAGTAGCCCTGGGTGCTTCTGTATAAAATTCTCATCCTCCCATGTAGAATCTTAAATGGGTAAGTTCTTCCACTTGATGAGATACTCTGAAATTGATCGATTCCATAGCTGTCGAGTTCTTGTTTCGGTGACCGCTTCAGGTTCCAATATGATTTTTCCTTCCTCATCAAGTTCTGGAAATATTGTTTGAACTGGAATATTTTCACTTATAACCTTCTTTAAGCATGAAACATGGAAAACTGGATGCACTTGTGAAGAAGCAGGAAGCTCCAATTTGTATGCCATAGTACCAATCTTTTGCAACACCTTGTAAGGACCATAGTATTTTGGTGATAATTTATTATCCTTCTTAGCTTGCTTAAGGGACATTTGTTTGTATGGTTGTAGCCGTAAAAATACCCAATCTCCTACATCAAAACTTCTCTCGCTATGATGTTGATCTGCCTATTGTTTCATTCGATTTTGTTCCAAATTTAGGTTATCCTTTAAGAGTTGGAAAACTTCTTGTTGATTCTCGATGTGATCTTCCACTACTTGAACCTTAGAATTTTCTCTTAAAGACGATGTGATGGATGGTGAATGGTATCCATAAAGTGCCATAAATGGGGTAATTTTTGCTATAGTATGGACGGAAGTGTTATACCACCATTTAGCGAGAGGTAACCACTTGACCCATTGCGTTTGTTTATCAGATACAAAACAACGAAGATATCCTTCCAAACATTTATTTAATATCTCAGTTTGACCATCAGATTGAGGATGATAAGATGAGCTATGAGCTAATTGAGTACCCAAACAAGAAAATAACTCCGTCCAAAAATTTCCCGTAAAAATGGGATCTCTGTCGCTCACAATAACCCTTGGGCTTCCATGTAGCTTTTGAATTCTGTCCACAAATGTAGTAGCAACTGTACTTGCTTTAAATGGCTGAGATAATGCACAAAAGTGTGCATACTTGGTAAGTCTATCAACTACCACCATGATGACATTCTTTCCTTCAGACTTAGGTAAACCTGTGATAAAATCCATTGAAATCTCCTCCCAACGCTGACTTGGAATGGATAAAGGTTGTAGAAGTCCAGGGGTCTTAATTGTCTCCACTTTATTCTGCTGGCAAACCAAACATTCCGCCACAAACTTTTGAATATCAGATTTAAGGCCATCCCAAAAAAATTCTTTCTTCACCATGTGGTAAGTTTTTAAAAATCCTGAGTGTCCTCCTAAAGGAGAAGTGTGCAATTCCAGAAGAATCTTTTGTTTTAGTTGGGAATTCTTACCAAGATATAAGCGATCTTTGTACCATAAGGAATCATTTTTCCAACTAAATGTATCAGATGTACTAGGATCTTGCTGCAACTTTTGAATGAGTGTCCATACATCTTTTTCCTTCTTCCATTCATCTCTTGCTTCGGTTATCCAATCTGGTTGGATAATAGAAATGGCACAAACCAATGCTTCCACCTCTTCATTCTTTCTTGAGAGTGCATCTGCAACAACATTAAGCTTTCCTTTTTTGTATATTATTTCAAAGTCATAACCCAACATCTTTGTGACCCATTTTTACTGCTCTTCTGAAGATAGTCTTTGTTCCAAAAAGTGCTTAAGACTATCATGATCAGTTTTTACCTTGAAGTGTCTTCCCATTAGGTAAGTTCGCCATTTCTTTAGTGCATGCAGTATTGCTAACATTTCCTTCTCATAAATAGGTTTTTGTAAATAATTTCCTTTGATTGGATGACTTTAAAAAGCAATGGGTCTTCCTTCCTTCTTTAAAACAACGCCAATTCCATTTCTTGAGGCATCACATTCCACAATAAAGGTTTTTGTGAAGGCGTAGCTAAGACCAGTGCTAGGCACATTGCCTCTTTAAGATGTTCAAAGGCCTTAGTTGCTTCAGGAGTCCATGAAAATGCATCTTTCTTCAATAATGTTGTTAGAGGTGCTGCTATTCTCCCATAATTCTTAACAAACTTTTGATAATACCCTGTTAACCCGAGAAATCCTCGCAACTGCTTTATGGTTGTGGGGACTTTCCATTCCTTAATGGCTTTAATTTTGTTAGGGTCTAACTTAACACCCTCGTGAGATACAATATGACCCAGATATTCCACCTCTTGTACTCCAAAGAAACATTTGGATGTTTTTGCATATAATTGTTTCTCCTGCAATAGTTTGAGCACCCTGTCAGCATGTTCAACATGATCCTTCCAAGACCTACTGTAGATTAGTATATCATCAAAAAATACTAGCACAAATTTTCTAAGGAAGGGTTTGAAAATGGAATTCATCAACCCTTGAAATGTAGAAGGTGCATTGGTAAGGCCAAAAGGCATGACCGAAAATTCATAATGACCCTCATGAGTTCAAAATGTTGTTTTTGGAATATTTTTAGTCTTCATTCTAATTTGGTGATATCCTGAATGAAGATCCAACTTTGTAAAATAAATTTCTCCATGTAATTCATCCAATAATTCATCAATCACAGGAATGGGAAATTTATCTTTAATGGTGAGCTTATTGAGCTCCCTATAATCCGGACACATGCGCCATGATCCATCCTTCTTGTGTACAATACTACAGGAGCAGAGAAATAACTTTGACTAGGTTGAATTATACCCGCCTCTAACATTTCTGCAATCATACGTTCAATTTAGCTCTTTTTGACATAAGGATATCTATAAGGCCTGATGTTTGGAGGAACACTTCCTGGAATCAAATGAATAGCATGATCATGATCATGAATAGGTGGGGGTCCTTTGGGAGTTTCAAACACCTTGGAATGATTGTCCAAGACTTGTTGGAGATCTGCAGAAATAGATGATTTTGATGTCGGAACTTCTAGTGAGCATAATTGTGCAATTACGCCTCATTGTTCTTTATTTAGAAGCTTTGTCATGACATTAGAGCTTATTATCTTTCCCGGCTTCCCTGCAATACCCCGTAATTCGACTTCCTTTCCTTCTGAAAAAAATTTCAAGAAAAGTTCTTGAAAATTAAAAACTACCATCCCCAAAGATTGTAACCATTGTACTCCTAGTACAACATCAGCACCTCCCATAGGAATGGAAAGCATTGGACTAGTCAATACATATTCCCCCATGGTTAGCTTGATATTATGGCATTTTCCAGAGCAATTTATAGTTCCTCCATTTGCAACCATCACTTGACATTCTGGTGCTGAGTATAGGAAACAATTCAATTCCTTGGCTACCTTACAATGAATAAAATTATGGGTACTACCTGAATCAATCAACACTATTACCTTTTTCTTCTTGATATGTCCTTCTATCTTGAGAGTTTGAAGAGTGGTAATTCCTGCCAATGCATTACACGACATGGTCAGACTCATTTCTTCCTCTTCTAGGGCTGGTTCCTGGTGTATATCCTCTTCTTGTTCATTTCTTCTTCCTCTTCACAATCTATGTAAAATAATTTCTTCTCAGCACACTTATGACCTTTAGTGTATTTTCTATCACAACTGTAGCAAAGCCCTTTTGCTCTTTTTCTTCCAATTTTTGTGGTGTCAACCTTGTAGGTTGTGGAAATCTAGGCGTAGCAACACTTCCTTCTTTATAGAATTGAGTGGTAGGCTTCCTTGTCGCCATAATTTTACATTCAACTTTTCTTGCCAACCTGAATGCCTTCTCCAATGAATCGGGTTCCAAAACGCGAACTTCATGTTGGATGTTATCCTTTAAAGTGCCTATGAAGAGATCAATCCTGTGTTCCTCTGGAATATCAGTTACCCTTATATTCAATTTTTGGAAGTCCTCAATGTGCTGCCCCACTAAACCCTTTTGTTTGAGATTTATCAATTGGCTAAAGAGGGTGTTGCTCTTTGTATCCTCATAATGTGCTATCATTTCCTCCGTAAAAATTGACCAAGTGACAATTTTTTTACGGGAGCAAAGCCATCGATACCATACAAATGTATTTTGTTCTAAATGTAAAGTTGCAATGCGTACCTTTTGTGTGTTTTGCACATTATGGAGATCAAAATATTGCTCCATCTGTAGTATCCATGTTAGAGGATCCTTTCCATCAAACTTCCTCATATCCATTTTTGGAATATGGTGGTTCTTCCTGCCAACATTAGAGTTTATGAAGTCATGATTAACATTTATTTTATTCTCATCATGAGTTTCCTCTACTATATTTTCACCATTAGGAAACATTTCTTGTATCAGCTTTGTCAAACCTTCCATGTCTACTTTTAGATCATTCTTCATGTTTTCCATGTTGTCTTTCATTTTTTCATCGATCTTAGCTTCCATGTCATCCATCTTAGATTCCATGCCAGCTTCCATTCCATCTATCTTAGATTCCACGCCTTTCTTCAAACCATCCATATTATTCTTCAAACCATCCATCTTCGCTTCCACGCCTTTCTTCAAAACTTCCATTTTATTTTTTGTTCCTCTTTGCAAGAGAGAAATTTGGTGCACTTGCTCTTGTAATTTTGATAGATCATGTTGCAATTCTTCATCTTCATGAGTCATAGTAGAGCCTTCTAAAGGCTTAATGGGTGTTGAATTATTTTTATGGGGAATTTTTTAGAACCCAATACTGATATCTATTTTACAATATGCCCTTGGAATCAATTCAAATTGATTCTTCAAACAAGACTTATGCAATTCGGGAAAAAAATACACACCTTTTTATTGCTTTTGAGGAGCTCGATATTGAAATTGGATTATCTCTGTGATTGAGGCTCTTAAATATCTGAAACTTGGCACTGAGGTAGCCTTATGAATTATATTTTGAATGCCATAGCTCTGACTTGATTTGGATTCTCCAAGGCAAAGTTATGTCCAATCTCCCACAATGAACTAATTATGGACTGGTTTAGTAGAGTGAACTTGTACGACTTTCCATGTGTCACTGTTTCATCTTTTAGCTCTAAAATTGATAGCAAAGAAACTACAGTCTGTTTACTTGCGACCAATTTTTATGGCACTCCAATCCAATGCTCAGAGAGAGTTATGAATATTTTCCCACAATCACCTCTTTGATATGAAATTCAAGAGCCCAAAAAGGCACTACCTTGCACAGATCATATCTCCGAAAATATTGCAAACCAATCTCTAAAATTTTGCGACAAGTTTCCTCAAGATTTCATCTTTGCGCCCTAAAAATTTCAGATTCTGAACCGTCGTAGAAAAACATTTATAGCGCAAATGCCACGATGACATGTTTAGATTAAATTGAGGAGCCTACAAAAAGACCTAACTTCCACACATCATATCTCTGAAAATGTTGCAAACCGAGATCTGAACTTTTGCGACAATGTTCCTCAGGATTTCAGCTTTGCACCCAAAAAATTTCAGCCTCCGAAACTTCGTAGAAAAAAATTTATAGCGAAAATTGCATGATGACCTGTTTGGAACAACGAAACCCTAGAATCCAAAGCTCTGATACCAAATGTTGTGAAGCCAGCTCCAAAAATAGAAGAAAAGAGATATAAATGCCTTACAAATAAGCCACTTCGAGGGGGAAACCTCCAATACATTACATGAATGAACAATTCTTGGATGATACAAATTACAAAACCTCCTTTCTATATATAGGAGTCCATGGGGACACAATGTAATCCTAGTAGGGCCACAATGTAATCCTAGCCGACCTAATAATAATATTTTAAGGGCACAATAATAAAAATATGGGGGTTACAGGGGTACAATAATAACAATAAGGGGGTTACACTAACAACAATAAGGGACTATACTAGTAATATAGGGACCTAACAAGGGACGCATGAAGGATCTGCAACAGTTCATGTGGCAGGCAAGCGAGATCCAACTGTACCTCTGCGCAAGCCTTGACTTGCACTCCTAAGTCGAGTGGAATCAGTATGAGGGATGTGCCTGATAGAGGGCAGAGGCAGATTTTTGGCATACTGATTACAATGCTGCTTTTTGTTGGGGTCAACCTTGCCTAAATCATACTAGTTTTCAATGTATCAATCTTGAGTTGTAGAGCCCAGAGTTCAGCTTAGAGTGTATCAACTGTGTCTTTCTGTTGTTCTTCCAAATCCAACCATTTCTCTTCTACAGCCAGGGTGACCGCATATGCAATCTGCTCTAGGTCCTCTTCGTTTAGCGTAACTCCTATGTCATGTTTTGACCATTGAGCTCTTGGATTCTTCCATGGCCTTTTAACAAGGTCACCAGTTTGGTTCGTACCCCAAGGGGAGTCAGCATCTCCCGCCTCCAGACCTTCTGCACCCAAATTTTGATGCAAATCCTTCTGCGATGCTAGTTCCACTTCCTTTACCATATCTTTTCCCTGTCCTCCAGTATCTTTCATGGTGTCAGGTGGGGTGACCTTCGTATTGCTTGTCCCTGCAGTGTCTTTCATACTTGATTTGAAGCCAAGCTTCTAGTGTGGAGGCCAAGTCGCAATTAGGTGGTCAATTTCCTCATCAGCAACCATGTATGGGAGTGAGACCCATGTTGGATCCTTATGGCCTCTGATCTGTACATTATGCATGGTAAATTGAAACATTGCGATGCTTTTTTACTTATCATAAACTGCTAGTGACAAGCGCGGTCAGGAATCGATTGCTGTTGTGAGCCCGCTCTGAAATAGGACCCAGAAGACTTGATTTTCCTCAATACATTACGTGTCCTTTGACTCCCACAAATTCACGTATCGTGCCCCCTCGCACATATATGGGATGAGCTTAGGGAGGATTGAGTCTTCAGGGGCTTCCCATGTGACCAACGCGATGAGAAGCAGTAGCCAGGAGTAGTAGAATGCTCGTCTTTGATCCTGGGTGTCGCGTACATTCGCCATAAATTCGTTGCAGAGGAACTGGGACCAATTGTGGCAGACCCCCTTTTTGCATCGGCCCGCCAATTGAATTACATGCGCAGGGATGGTGGCAACCTGGAATTTTCGCATCATCTTGCATTCCAGCAACAAGGTACCCATCTGCACGTCGAGGTCGTTGATGGTGCTAATCATGAACCCCCGAGTGTTCCGCTCCACATGGTAATCCTCGCGCACATTTTTGGCGATATTTTGCTCATACTTTTTTTTGACACGTAGCATAGGGTCTGGCCCTTCCGTGTGGAGACCAGTAATATGGTGAAGAAGCACGACATCAATGGGGATTCGATCTTGGATCCACAAGCTACCACCATTTTCCAGGGCAAGAAGCTGGTGCACAAGTCAGTCTGTGACATTATAGTGGCCAAAATGAGGCATCCTCAATAGGTTTAAGAGCCCGAACTAGCCAATCTATGCACCCATGGCATGGGGAATCTTTTTATCCCGTCATCTTCCAAGACCCTTTCGAGATATAGTTCTCGTGCTAATTCGGGGAAGGCCTCCAAATTGGCCAGGTCATGGTCGTCGAATTTTACCTCGTGGATTTTTCCAAAGGGTTCTCCAATGATGGGGACCTCACTCGGAGTCTGTGGAATTTGCATATAGGTGCGTAGGCCATAGAGATTCTTAGGCGTGCATGTTGAGGGTCTATGAGGCCGAAAATAATGCAGTATCCAGTTGTTCGGTTCATCAATCCATACCTCTTCTTGAGGGGATAGGGGTCTCTTCAATGGGTTAGGCGAACGTGCCTAGGGCACCGCTCGCAAGGACTTCACATTTTGAGGAGAGGTGCAGGGATTCACCCTAACCCATTTCGCAGGTTTCCCTAACCCTTGTGCCTTTTCTTTCCCCTTCTACTTCCCCTGGCTTGGTGTGGACATAACCTCCTCCACTTTAGGGTCAACTTGCAACACTTCCTTAGATTCTCTCTCCGTCGAGGCCATGGTCTTAGAAGATACGGCGGGATTAGATGCAATCATTCTGGCGCAAAAAATGAACTTAGGGTGGCTACTATCTGAGGGGGATGCACACTCAGACATGAACAAGGTGCAATAGTCATGGACTTGTACAGAACACAAACTACTCAAGATACATGGAACCCTCTTCTAAGATATCCTTCTGCTTTTATAGCCTTCAAGATCAACCAACGGTTGGGTGAAAATTATCTAGAACTTACCATCAAGTAAACGGTAAATTTTTTTTGGAAATCACCTCATTAATTTCTGACTGCTCGCTCCTTCCAACGGTAAAATTTTCTTTTTACTCAGTTTTGCTGTTCCAATGGCTAGCTTTCGTATCTCCTGTGCTCCCACTGCACCCCTGTGCTCCCAGTGCACCCATGCACTCCCAGCGTACCTCCTGTGCTCCGAACGCACCTGCTACACTCTAAACACACCCCTGTGCTCCTAGTGCACCTCTCCGGGCCTCCAAACCTACGATCGATCCCCACACGTACCACAATCCTACCTGCAATTGCCTCCCTTTGTGCACGTATTGTGCTCCATATAGCTACTCTAGCCATATATTCATTTGATCCAATATGATTTGAGCTACCTGCCATTGACATATCTTGGTACCATATCACCGTGTAGGGTCACTAGCTGAACAACTCCTCCATCAGTGATTTCTTTTACCATATAGGGACTTATCGAGTGCTGTTGGAACTTCCCTTGGTGTTTTGCACATTGTCTGTCGTACAGTAGGACCAATTCGCCCTCTGCAAATATCTTTTTTCCAAAAATGTCGATCATGCCATGCCTTATCCTGAGCCTTTTGAACTTGCTGATGGAAATTAACAATGAAATAATCTTCCTCCAATGCCACAAGCTACGCTAAATGCTCCTCCATGATATCAAGCTCTGCCATGTTCGTAAAGGTTGTGATGCACAGGCTAGGAACAATATACACCATGGGCATAATGGCCTCCTTGCCATAGACCATCCTAAACGGTGTCTTCCCAGTCAACTTCTTGCAGGTGGTTCGATAGGCCCAAAGAACTGACAGGATGTGCACATCCCAGCTGCTATGATCGGCATTACAGACCTTGGTCAGTGCCTACTCCAAGATCTTATTAAAAGCTTCTAAAGCTCCATTTTCCTGAGGATGATATAGGGTGCTTTTTTCATGGTGGATCCTAAATTCTTCAGTCAAGGCTTCTATTATTTCATTAACAAAATGCGTACCTCTATCGCTTATTAAGATCTTTGGACAACCAAACCAAGTTAGAATATGCTCAAAAATGAAGTGCGCAGCAATGTCTACAGTGTAATCCTTCACAGCTTGTGCTTCGGCCCATCTGGTTACATAATCAATTGCGGTGATGATGTAGTGCACACCTATCTTCTTCCCTAGCGGGTTGATGGGCCCAACAAAGTCAATGGCTCATTTTTCAAATGCTTATAGGGCCATCTGTGATTTTAGGGGCATTTTTTCTCTACGCGATGGCCTTCCCGTCCTTTGGCATGTATCATAGGCTTTCCAATAGTCATGAGAGTCACTATACAGTGTAGGCCACCATAGCCCAGCTCTCAAGATCCTCTTTTCCATAAATTTCCTTGCGTAATGTCCTTTTGCTACGCCCCCATGAGCTTTTACTAAGATTGCGTGTCATTCATGCTCCAATACATATCTTCACAACACTTTTTTAGCTCCCAACTTATACAAATGGTCTGTGATGATGGTAAAATCTGTTGCGCGAGTTACCAATTCTTTCTTCTGTTGTACCGAATACTCTATGGGCAACCTCCCTGTAGTCAGGAACTGAATGATGTTGGCGAAGTGTGCATCAACCACCTTAATTGCAAAAAAATATGCATTAGGAAATCCTTCTTCTAGGTTGGTGGGTTCCTCACTGCTCTCAATTCGCGATAAGTGGTTCGGCCCAACATTCAACCTTCTCGGCTTGACAATGATCTCAAAGTCATATTCTTGGAATAGTAGCAGCCACCGACAGATTTTCCCCCCCAACATAGGCTTATTCACTAGGTACTTTAAAGCTGAGTGGTCCATAAACATCTTGAAGTGCCCTCCTAACATATAATGCTGGAATTTTTAGAGTGCGTAGACCATGGACAACTCCTCACGTTCAGTAGTTGAGTAGTTGCGCTCCGCACCAGAAAGTTTCCTACTAGCAAATGTAATTGGATGGTCAATGTCTCCATCTCTAGGCTGCGTAGGGACAGCTCCCAAGGAAATTCTCGACACATTTATGTGAACATGGAAAACCTTCGCCCAGTCAGGAAAGATGAGAAAAGGCGGAGAGACCATATTCTCCTTGAGTAGCTCGAAGCTCTTCTGACACTTGTCATCCCAAAAAAATGAAACATGTTTATTTAGAAAATTTTCCATAGGTGTTGTGATCAGCGCGTATCCTTGAATGAACTTCCTGTAGTAGCCTGTATGTCCAAGGATAGAGCGTAGCTATTTCTCAGTTATAGGCACTGCCAGATTGATGATAACTTCTATTTTGGTGGGATCAACCATCAATCCTTGTTGACAAACTATGTTGCTGAGAAAGATTCTGAAGGGTGCGCACAATATGCACTTCTTGATATTCAGGTAAATATGGTGCTTTCTAAAGGCGTACAACATCAGATGCAGGTTTGAGACATGATTCTTTACCAACCCGAAGATATTCCAATCATCAAAATATACCTCTAAAAACTTGTGGATGAACTCTTTTAATACTGCAATCACCACTCGCGAAAAGATGGTAGGGGCATTCTTGAGCCCAAACGGCATGACCGTATATTGAAAATATCCCCATTCGGTGGAAAACGTAGTTTTTCTGCAATCCTCAGGTGCGATCCTAATCTGATGGTAGCTTGAGAACCCATCCATGAATGAGTATGCTTCCTGCCCCCCTACGTTATCAAGGATTTCATCTGAGAATGGCGTAGGAAAGGGATCATGTGTGTAGGAATATTTTAATTTGCACAAGTAAACATAGCTCTGGATCTCTCCCTTAGTATTTTTCTCCTGAATCACCATAGGACTTACCCAATCTGATTGTTCGACTGGTTCAATGATACTTGCAGTGAGCATTTTGTCAATTTCTTCCTTGAATTTTTTTTTTACTTGGGGTTCAACCAATAAGGGCACTGCTCCATAGGATGCGCATATGGCTTTAAAGTGATGCACATGACTCCTAGGTCCCCTGTAATCCCTTTGAGTTCCAAAAATTTTGTCGAGAATAAGTCCTTGTATTCTGTGAGGAGTTCTGCAACTTTTCCTACAGTATCATCATCCCAGTAGTCCCCAATTTTAGCCAGCTTAGGTTTCTCCTCCGTTCCAATGTTTACTTCTCACAGAGTCAAAGGCTTAGTGACATCGAAGGCCTGCAGTGGGGGTCTAGCAACTGCGCATTGTCCCTTCGACTTTCAGATAGAGAAATTTCGCCGGTCTTCATCGCACTCTTCCATTGATAAATTGCGGTAGTTGAAAATATCCTACATTTATGTTTCCCATTTTGGTGTCCCATGTGCTGTGCAAGGGCATGATTCTTCAAATAATACGGCATCAATATCCTGAAAAGCTTCGTCGAGTGCCTCTGTTCCACCTACCAACCCAAATGTCCCTACAAATTCGTCCTTCAACGTTTCCTAGTGGTGGGTACGGTGGTGTAGTTCTGCATCTAAATACCATGTAGTGGGGATTGGCCCCAAGGCATGAATGAACAGGTGAACCCATTATTTTGTAGTTCGTTCACACCATTTCTCCATCCATGTAGACAAATGCTTATGCGGGTCCCATGGGCCAAGGAAAGTATTTATGCACAGGTGAACCAAAGGTTCAAACTGTAGGACAATCATGTCTCGACACTCTTCCCAATCTTGGAAAGTCCCTTTATGCATGTCCCACCACCTTGCTGGGGTTGTGCTCATGGCTAGATTAAGGGCCCATAGCCTTTGTTCCCATGGGACTTCAGCTTCAAATACTCACAAAATCTCCCTAATACTACCAGAACCATCAAAGTAGGGCAGTTATCTTACCTCTGAGGAGATGCATTGGAAGTTCTTTGTGATTCTAAGACATCACAGCGCAGACACATCATGTAACTGATTCTGCCAATTTTCTATCTCCCTGTCAGAGTCAGAGAAGCATTCACTATCCTTTTTCCATCAAAGCACACCATTAGCCGTAGGATTGATCCAATCTTCATCCTGAGCGGTTAACTTATAGATGTGATCCAAATCCTCTTCTTCACGCATTGGTTCTATATACTGCTCTCTTTCCGCAGGGTCTAGGGGGACTATCACCCTTGTACCCTCATTCTCAAACACCATGCTTCTTTTCTTTAGGTTGATAATACCTCCCATGTCTATTTCCCAATCCAATCCTAGGAGCATAGGATAGGGATCCGCATCTTCCACAATATGAATGACCTCAAAGTCGGTGTAGACCTTAACTCCTACGATATCTACCATAATTTTTTACAATCTTCCCAACGGTATGATCTTCTGCTGGTTGGCCATGCATAGCTAGATATTGGACCATTCCAACTTAGCTTCTCCCATTCGCTGCCAAGTTTTCTTGGGTAGTACGTTCGCATCTGATCCTAGGTCCAAAATAACTTGATCCATTTCATAGTCGCCAATATGTGTTGTTAATCGCATTTCCATACCAGTGTGTTTCTTATGCTTGTAAAGTTTGTGCACATTCTTAACTTCCGGGGGCAGATTAATTCTCTCTGCACAACTGTCTATTAGTACTTGCATATTTTCTACTACCTTCTGGTTGCGTAGTAGCTTCATACATGCCTTTAGAAATGGTTTAACTTCATCGTTTGTTCTCAGGTTTTCTAGATATTTTTGAAGTAGGAACCTCATCCTTAGTAAATTTCTTGTGAGCTGCAACGAAGGTTTCCTTTTCCTTCTATAGGTCCAAACTATCTTGTTTGACCACTACTTTCCAGATAATAGGTTCAACTTTAGCTTTCTCCTCATCTACCCCCATAGCCATGCCGTTGTGCATTATGACATTAATACTTGGTCCTTCATCACATGGTTCCACCTTAACCCTTTGTACATTCTACGTAGGTGTCTGTTGTTTTTCCTGCAGTTTTGCTATCATAATTGGATAGTCTTCAATCACATGGTCCAATTGTCTACAATAATGACAAGATTGTCACGAATGATTTAGACAGTCCCTCGCAAAGTACCCTATCACCCCACAGTTGTAACAGATCAATTTTCCTCTTCCCTGATCTCCGCCTCCACCCCTCCCCCCACCTCTACCCCTAGCTAGGGAGCCTCCTCTGCTTGTGGGAGATAGTGGTGAACAAGGGTCAGCCTGGACCCTGTATAGGTTTCCTCGATCTATCATAAATTCATAGGTCTAGAAATTATTCTCGTCATGGCCCATAGAGGAGAAGAATCGGAACCATTGGTGCTTCAATTATGGAATGTAAGCACCAAGACGGGGACAGTGGTTAGTATCATGTAACCCATCGATAGAACAATCAATGCACAAAAAAATTGGACCACTTGGTCCTGCAGCCTCCTTAGGACGCAATGGGCTGGGTCCCCCAGCCTGCATGTAATTTTCCAGTATAGGACACTGATCCTTGGTATGGTAAGACACCCTGCATCTTACGCACCATATGTTTGGACTAGCCTATTTCCCCTACTCTTTTTGCAGGTTTTGTATTTCAAGGTGCATTACCTCCAACTTCCCCAAGATATGTTGTACCCAAAACTGAGCAACGTCCCTCGGCGTAGCCTCTAGTTTCATATCAATCTCCAAGGCCTTCTCTTACGTTGTGATCTATTTCTGACCCATAGGTCCACGCAGGTGAGGCAGCAGCATAGCGATAAAACATTCCTTGTGTTTCCTCTCATCATTTTAAAATTCCCATCTCTGAAAACCTTTTTTAGCCACTTATCAGCTTCCCATACTGATTTGGTGGGTCCCTGTCTAAAGTCTTTCAATTCAACCACTATCTAAGAGTAGGACTTAGGCTTCCAAAACTGTTGTTTTAACGCTGTCTTAATCTCCAGAATGGATAGATCCATGTGCTGTCCAACGTATCCCATATACCAATCCAAGGCCCTTCCTTCAAAGGCGATTGATAGTTGTGCTCTCTTTACAGTGTTGGTAGCCACATTCTGCGCAACCCATACTGATTTTGTGACAAACCAAAATCAGTCCATATATTCATCCCCTACAGCCTTGAAGGTAGGTAGCTTCATGTGCGTGGCTATATCATCTTCTGGTGGTGGTGGAGGTATGGGCGAGTTCTTATCCTTATGATGACTTGAAGGTGGTGTAGATGGAGGGCTATGCACAGTCGATTCTCTTAATGGACGGTAGACGAATCTATCTCCTTCTTCATTAGTTCGGTATTACTTACCACTTTGTGTTGTGCTCTCGCTCATATTAGAGGTCATTCACTCAGTGTGGCTGCACAAAACTCCCTTTTCGCACAATAATATTTTTATTAACAAAGGAAATGTTTTCAAAAACTTACCCCAGAAACCCTTGAAGAAACTCTGTTCTGCCTCAGAGTAGGACATGAACTGATCAACTACAAATTCTGTCACGAACCCGCCCAGCACGCTATCTACCCAGTGATCTATAGTACAAGTGATCATATTGTCAATCCTTTCCAGCTGTTGAATCAATTCCAGTTTCCATTGCGTTACCTGATTGTCCTTCCAGCACATCTGGAATTCTACGAGCCTTGCCAACCACTCCTGAAGCTTATGCACAAAGGTTACAAAGAAAATTTCATAGAATTCAGTGAAGATGTACTTTTTCTTCCACTTCTGAGTCGTTAATTTCATGCTGCGATTCTCCTTTACAAAAAATTCTTGAATTTGTCTTTAGAACCAATATTTAATTTCCACCCTCTAAGGTCTCCAAGGACCTCATGGAATTACCTGATCTCTCTCTCAAAATGCTCTCGGTCCTGGAAACGGAACCATTTGTTGGCTTGAGGGATCCTGACCCAGGTTCAAAGGTTAAAGTTTTCCAACAAACCCCTATACTACTGGCCCTTTCAGAAATGACATACTTGCGCAGGCCAAGGTCTCACTCGAAGCAGTATGGGAGGTTGCTAGAACTAGGTTTCTGCACCCTGAGAGAGAGTAGGTAATCTGAGGCAGATACGTATTATAACTTGCTAGGTTATCCAGAATGAGTTTATTCACATCCCTTTAAATAATATACTCGGCATATAACCATAACACAACTACCATATCTAATTAGTACATTTGCATCCACGTGCGCATTATCATATACCATTGCAGAGCACTTATAATCGTAGATCAAAAATATACTTATGTAAAAACACAGATACATTCGCAACTAAATAATCATCACAGATACACTTCAGCAGTAAACATCACCGATCTAGATAACACATAGATACTTTAACCATACTTCTCATTCATTAACATTCAGATCCACTTACAACCAAAACCATCCCGTGCGCATAGCCTAACAGCGTCCGCACACAACAGGACTGAGGATCTCCACGCACATAGCCAGTAAGAGTCCTTACCCAAAACAACCCAAAATAGATATAACAGTTCACACATAGCATCAGTCTTAATTCATGCCTACCTCTATACTCAAACTATTCATCTATTTATATCGATGTAGCCTAAGCTATCCTATGGTCCACAAACAATGGTTTGCGGACTCTAGGTCGACCGTTTGACCCATTACAATGCGTTCATGGCTTTGACCCACCCCAAAACCCCTGCGTTAGACTACTTAATACAAAAAATATACAAAATTCGCCAAAAATATACAAAGTTCGCAGCTTTGGTAGCCCTGTTCCAACAGTTTAGATGTTAGGGTTAGGTTTTAGGTAGGTAGATAGGTTAGGGTTTATCAAATTTAAAAAAAAATTATACACCATGGACAAGTGACAATGTGAAGAAAAGAAAATGAGCATGAAAATGTGTTAATACTCACAAATTTAACCACAAGAGGGAATAAGAATTATATCTTACCTTGTACGCGTGTTCCGCAAGGTAATGGTGACAAGTTTGAAGTGATTTGGAATTTTTTTTGAGCCCACACCCAAAATGTGCTTCTCATCCAGAAGCGTAACAGTCACCTGCAATACCATAACAACTGAGGGAAAAGCGTAACACTGAGGCACATACGCGTAACATTGTGGCTGTGCAGCGCCTCTGTAGCACTTGAAAGCGTAACAACTGTTGTGTAGCACCCTCCAAAAGAGTAACACCAATGCCCAGAAACATAACAACGCAGTCCAAACGCATAACATCTTAGTCCAAAAGCATAACAAGAGTTGTTTGAAGAGTAGCTAATGGATTTGTAAGTGAATTTGAGCCTTGAATTTTGGAGTTAGAACACCTTGGAGGGCAAGTGAGGTAGATAGGTACTCTCACACAGATTAAAGGGTAACAATGAGTGGAAAATATTTATGTTTTTTCCTTTTATAAGCTTGAGATTACATTTCATATTTGACACTTGAAAATGACTTTTTGAACTTTTTGCATTTGGAAATGACCCTTTTAAGACAAGAAAAGTTGTCTTTGCTATTTTAAAATGATCCTTGTGTCTTTGGCTGAGATAATGAGTCAGAAATAATATCTTTGAATATTTAACTCTTGAAAAGTCTTTTTGGTCCTTTTAATGAGACAACAGGACATAATTCCTCTTTTTATGAGACAGTGAGACAAATTTGAGTTTCTTGAGATTTTTTTTTTTTTACACTTGAACCATATGAAGAAATACATGTTGCATTTATTTCATTTCCTAAACATGCTAGCTCCCTCTTTAGATTTTTATGAGTGGAATGGAGGGTTACTGCCTTGTTTTAAGTGATAATTTGATTTTTTTTTCAAAGGAAAAGATGAGCCTAGAAAATGACCTATATGAGGTGGAGTGACATAACCCTAGGTCTTTAAAATGATGATGATGGATATGACCTTGAAAATGATGGTGGCGGTGAATGAAATGAAGGAGAAATATACTTGACCTAGATCTCTTCAATGACCAAAAATATTTTCTGAAAACTTGTTTGAAAAAGTAAAACATTTTGACCTATGACTTGATGGAAAACAATTGAAAGAGTTATTTTTTATCACTGACATACCTGAGCTAAAATTGGCTCCAGCTGGGGATGGAAACTCCTTCAGGAGGTGTCAAGAACACCATAGATCGGGTAGCCTTACCATTGGGCAATGGAATCAAACTGGACATTGAAAAACTTTGACAAATTGGAAACCACTTTGGCTATAAAAAATTGACTTGACTCTGATTGACAACTGACTGAAACTTTTTTGAAATTTTTGAAAGAAAACATTAGTAGAATGCAGAAGTCTCATTGCCTTCTCCTCAGGCTTCAAAATTCTGCAACATCTTCCTTATTTCTTGGACATCAAATTAAAATTATATGTACAATGACAATGAATTTAATCTTCAATGATTAAATAAGATAGTGTAAGGAACCTACCATTGATTGGTCCTCCCATCACTTCTTGCCCTTCAAGATCCTCTAGTAGAAATGATTTATTACCTCTAAATGCATTGATCTTCTAAGGTCCTTTCCATATATTTTGAAACTTTCTATGCTTGCTCTTGTCTTCATTCTGGGCATCCCAGCGAAGAACAACATCTCCAAGCTTGAAATCATTAGCTTTGGTCTTTCTGTCATAATTTTTTTTTATTTTCTCATGAAGATTTGAAGTATGATTTAAGACTCCATCTCTTGACTACTGTAGATGGATCATTTGGCTAATTATTTGTTGGATATCATTTGTTTCACTATCGATTTCTTGCATAATTTGCATCAAGTAGATTGATATTTTTGTGCTAAATCTATCTGCCCATAGAGCATTGGTGAGATTTTTTGCCAATTCCTCTTGTTTTCTTGCAGCATATTCTTGATTATGTTCACCAAATATTTATTTGATGATTCAACAAGCCTGTTTCCCTGAGGATATTATTTTGTAGACTGACCTAGCCTAATGTAATATTTATCACAAAATTCAAACATTTTCTTGGACTTAAAGGAAGTTTCATTGTCAGTAATGATTTTGTGTGGACAACCAAAACGAGATAGAATATTGTTCTCTAGAAACTGAATAATTACAGTGTTGGTAGCTTGCATCATGGGGATGGCTTCAATCCATTTAGTGAAATAATATGTGGCAATGAGTATCCATTTATGTTTAGTTTATGGAGGATGGATCTCATGACTGAAGTCAAGTCCCCATTGATGGAATGGCACTTGCACTTCAATTGGTTTTAAGGTCAAAGACAAGAGCTTCTTCTTTCCTTGAAATATTTAATAGTCATGACAACCCTGACTGTTTTATAAACATCAAAAAATAAACTTGGCCTATAGAATCCCACCCTCAAGATCTTGTTAGATGTAGTATTTCGATAAATATGACTGCCACAGTCACCTTTATGAAAATCTGTCATTATGTTTTCTACTTCTCCTTCAACCAAAAACTTCAGCAACACTCCACCCGGATCTTTCTAATATATGATGCCATTAAGAATGTATTACTTAAGAGCTCTTAACTTCAAATAATAGCCTTACTCCTTGGCAAGAAAGGAAGAGGATTCAAGTGTTTCAAAACATGAACTATATCAACATGCCAAGGCGATAAAGAGAAAATTTTAGATACCTCAGGTAGTGTTTCAGCCTCTTGATATTCAGATAATGCATCATTAAAATTGATGTCCAAGGCATGGAGATTTCAATCCACCATAAGCTTCACCTGGGCTTTTCCTTTGATCATCTTTGTGGGCTTGATCTAAAAGTCATATTATAACATAGCACTGATCCATTTAACTTGCCATCCTTGAGGATCATTCTGTGTAAGCACATCTTTCACAACAATGTTTGGAACATGTGTAATGACATGAGAGTGGAGAATGTAGACCGAAAAGTCCTTCATTTATTTGAATGATGCCAAGGCATGCTTCTTTATGATTTTTTACTTCAAGGCTACGTCTCTTATGGTTCTACTGAAGAAGGCATAGGGCTACTCCGTGTTCTATTTTTTCTTTTGCATGAGGACAACAACAAGAGTATGCTCCGAGGAAATCAAAAAATGATAAAATCAAGTGTATAATCTGGACTAATAAGAAGAGTAGCATGAGATAAAGCCAATTTAACTTGATTGAATGATTTTTTCACCTCTTCAAGTCATTTTACTTCACTATATTTCTTCAACATGTCAGTAATCTCCCTTAAGTGTTCAACAAGATTGGGGACAAACCTTCTCAAAAACTTTGATTTTGCCATTAAATGACTGAATTTCCTTTTTGCTCCTAGGATAGTCCAAGGTCTAAATTTCTTCAATCCTTTAACTATCTATCCTAATTTTATCTTTTGATATGATATGGCCCAACAATTTACCTTCCTCCATAGTGAAAAGACTCTTCTTTGGGTTCAATGATATGCCAAACTGTCTACATCTCTGAAAAACGTTTTTCAAGTGCTGCAAGTGCTTCTCATATATCATGGAAGAAAAAATGATATCATCAAGATAAATGACCAAAAAGACATCATTTTCATTGGATAAATAAATATCCATTTATCGTTGAAAATTAGCCCGTGCATTCTTCAATCCGAAAGGAATTTTAGCATACATGAAGGTGCCCCAAGGTGTTGTAAAGGTTATCTTTTCATGATCATCTAGATGGACTAAAATATGATTATACGTGGAGTATCCATCCAAAAATGAAAGTCTAGAAGATCCAACTACCCTTTGCAGAATATGGTCCATCTTTGATAGTGGTTAATTTTCCTTCAATGACACTTTATTCAGATTTCTGAAATCAATGCACAAGTGAATACCTCATGTCTTCTTTCTCACTCACACTAGATTATACATCCAATTTGAAAAGAGAAGAGGCACTATAATACTTTCTATAAATAATCTATTTACCTTATTTTGAATATAGGGAAGCAACTTGGGATTCATTCTTCTTAACTTCTGGCGGAAAGGTTTATGATCTGGCTTCAAGGGAATGGTATAATGAATTATTCTCTTATCATAGACTTTCAAATCAGAATATTCCCAATAAAATACATAAGAAAACTGAGACATAAGCACTAAATTTTGACCTCTCATTTTTGCAGTCAAATATTTTGAAATTTTTACCATATTTAGCTTCTCCAAAGTGCCAATATTGAGATCTTCCACTCACACTTCTGTTGGTAACATGGTCAGTTTGCATGCAACATCATCTTGATCAAAAATCTCTTCAAAAGGTACCAAACCTCTTGGAATGGAGTTATATTTCAGCTAAAGCACTTGCATCTTTGATGCATGCATTTCTTGGTCATCTTCATACCACTGGTTATCTATTTGTGAATTCACAAATTCCTCTTCTTTCTGCAAGAAATTGCTACTCTATTTATCATCTTGAAAGACCCACCAATACTGAATATTGTCTGGGACAATAGGGTGGTGTTTGATATTTATCTCATACTTCTTATAAGGATACAATGGAATTTTTAACATGTTGTCCGAAGTCGTAAGAGAATCAACAATAACATTTTTGTCCCTTGGGATCAATGATAAAGTGTAGTCGGTGAATGTCTTGAGGATATATAGCACTGAATTTCGATAAGCTCACATCCTTGGATGCTTGGCCTAGTATTCCCCTTTGACTTGCTTTATTACTAGCTCGGAGTCGCCATATACATAAATCTTATTGGCGACTAGCTTCTTGAGAATTTTTAGATCGGCTATCAAAGCCTCATACTCAGCTTCATTGTTTGAAAATTTGAAAGCCAGATTGCAGGAGGAAATTCAAACATTGGGAGGAACGTTTAATGAATGATTTATAGGGCTATAAATCCACACTCCAATGCCAACCCCTTATTTTCCCAAAGCTTCATTGAAGTCCATGGTACACAAACTACTTTCCTCATCCGTAAACTGCAAATCAGATGGCTAAACTTTGCTTGCTGCTTGAAACATTTTTTTTGTACCAAAAATTTATGTTTCTTTCAAATTTTCATCACTTTTTTTAGGCGATGTGCTTGGTTCCAAACCACTTGGCACTTTTTCATAAATTTATGTATTTGCCAATTATAAAACAAAATTTGAAAATTCAGAATTTTCTGCTTTTTATTCAATCAAAACTTCAAAAGATGTTGAAAATTCATCATTGAATAAGATAAGGACTCTAAATTTGTATGAACAACATGAATAGGATTATTATTTGGCTTTTCTCGACTACTTATCATGTACTTCATCTTACTTTGGTATAGTTTCCTAAGTTGTCCAAAGATAGGAATGGTAGCATATGGAATTCAAGCTGTAAGGTACCTCTAAGCTTCGCTCCCCATGAATGAGAAAGAAAAATTCCATATCTGGGAGGGATATTAGCTACAACAACATCCATGAGTACATTCGTGTCTGGGATTTTCTCTAATGACACCACTAGGTCCTTGATGAGGCCAAGACATTTCACCCTCCCTAAATCAAATGAATAAAGATCATGATAAGGTCTTGTGATATCTAGTCCTAATATGTCCATAATGGCCTTGGGCGTGAGGGTGTGAGAGGCCCTGGAATCAAGCATGGAACTATGAAGGATAAAATCATGGATTTTGAGGCTTAGATAAAACATAGGGACCTCATTATCTTCTAGATCGCCATCAACAACAAGACCAAAAAGAAGCTTAGGGTGATCATCACTCACATTAACCATGTTGAACATCTGATCAAATATAAGAAACTTAGCTACCTAAACTTTGTACTAATCATTATTAAATATTTCAGTTAGAGGAATGGAGTCTTTCAATTTGGCAATTTTATTTTCAAGACTAAAAAGAGCAAAATGTTTTTCTACCTCTTTCAATGGTACATCTTTCTTTTCAGGCTGATCTTTGTGTGTGAAGACCCTTTATTCTGTCCTAAATTTTGGACTTCTTTATATTTTATTTGACCACTGGAGGAAGATTTGTTTTCTTTAGCATGATTAGGAATAACAAGTCCTTTTTCTTTACATTGATTTGGGGCAACAACTTCTTTGTGATGAGATATACTTGAGCATTATGTTTTTTCTGATTGGAGGTTATAGGAACATTCCTATTCCTAAAACCATATTGTCTTTACACTTGAGAAAGAGAATTATGATATCCCCTATGATAATTCAGTGTGCACTAATAACATTTCACCATTTGAAAAGACATACTTTTGATCATCTGATGCACAAATTTCTGTAGAAAATTGATCTTCTTCAGTGAGGAAAATAGGTTGTTGATTTTCCTCAAATAAATGGTTCTCGCTAGAAATTTCATCTTCATCATCTTCATCAGGGCCTTCAGTATAATTCTACTAAAATGGAGGGTGAATTTGTTGCTGAATTTGTGGATCCTGACCCTTTTGTTCCCTTTGCTTGATCTTGTATTGAGGTTGTTGATTTTGACCCTTGAAATTGGGATTTCTAATGGAGGGTTCAACTTGTCAATCAATGATGGAAATTTTATCCATCATATTCTCCATGGTCTTGATCAAGGTATCTAATTTTCCCTCTTATGAAGTGGATGTTTCTTCTTTGATAGTGACACTTTTCTCCGTCTTGATTTTATAATTCTTGATGATCAAATTAGCTTCCACGCTCACTGCGATTCCCTGCATTTCTTCAAGAGCTGATGGGTTCCTTTCCCTCAACTGATAGGACATGTTAGGATCGAAACCATCAGGATAATGAAGTAAGGCAAGGCATGGAGGAGGCTTGATATTCTCAGGAATTGAATCATATATTTTATTGAATCTAGTGGTAAAGCCTTGGACAGACTCATTAGGATTCCTTTTCAAGGCGTTATACTCAGCTAAAATATGCAATGTATTTTTTATTCTCTTCCCATTTCACCATAAAAAAGTCAATCAGCTGTTGCTAAGTACCTATTGAACCAGCTGTGAGAGAAAGAAATTATTTCTTTACCTCTTCAGAGAAACTTTGTGCAATGATGCGCATCTTGGCATCTTCATTTTTGATCTCTTCAAGATCTATGAAATCAATCAATTTGGAAATGTGCTGATAAGTTGTAATCTCTTATTTTCCATCGAAAAGAGGAATTATCTAACCATATTTCTAATGTAGTGGAGTGAGCTGAAGTGGTAGGATCAACGGAGAAAATATGGCCATGACTAATGGAGGAGGTGGTGGAGGCATTGAGGGAGTGAAAATTTGCAAAGGTAATGATGGAATCAAAGGAAGGGTTGATGATGTAGTTGTATGAGAAGGTGTAATTACAGGTGAAGCAAAATCCTACTGGCAATATTGAAAATACGCTTTCTTTGAATTTTATTGAAACTTATCCACCAAGCCCTTCAGTTTGTGAAAATTAGACCATACTTAAATATGAACTTTGGAATGAAAATACCCAGAAAATGGTGCAAAGGTCTCGAAATAGAAAGGATCAAAGGTGGTCTCTGAAATAAAAGTTTCATACTTTGTTCTAAACAAAGATCTTTCATATTCTGAACTATAAAACAAATCTTCTGAAAAAAAATCTTGTAGGAAGAAAATTTGATTTGACAAGTGGAGGAATAACTCTTCCAAACCTTCTGAGACTTGTTTTTATTCTTTCTAAAAGTACTCTCAGGGTCATAAAGAATTGGTGACGGATTTGGGTCTAGATTTGACCTATTATGTCTTTTAAGAGCCAGCTTAAGATAAGAATTTTGAACTTTGGCTCAAATTTAAAAATTCAACCTATTTTGAATGCCAGAGCTTGTCACGTACAAGTCTAACTTTCAAATTATTAAAGAAGTATTCCTAGTGAATGTTTAGCAATTGATCCTCGGCGACGGTGCCAAAAATATTATCACTCCCCAACTTCCCAAGGCTGAAAATAGGATTGGAGAAAGGTAACCACAAACCAGGCTTTAGGTCAGGTAGCTAGCCCTACTAGGACCAGAGAGGGCTCTCGCATTGTCACTTCTTAGTCAATGGATTGATTGAATATCTATTGATCTTAGGCTAGGTAAGTAAGTTCACTAAATAGGATTTTTGTGATGTTTTTAGTGCTGGATAGAAAAGTGAGTGAGTAGACTGTGTATAAGGTTTTTAGGTCTGAACTCCAAGGTGAATTTGCAGATAATATGTGAGGCAAGATAGGTAGTTTTAAAGAATTTTAATAATTCATTGAGTATAAGATGAATTAGAAGAGAGTTTGAATGAGAACTGAGGTGAATTCATTCAACTTAGAAGCAAATAAACATAGCACTGTAAACCTTGCCTAAAAGAGAGCATGTATAAACATGATTTCTGCTCATAAAATTACAATATAAACATATATGATGAAGAATACATTACATTAAACATGAAATGATATACATACATAAGAAAAATATATGCTTCAATGCATACGACAAGTATATCAACACAATTCCTACAAATTTGTGTCTGATTTCATTCCAAATTGTTGATTACAAAAGCTCCATTGCAATATGAGACTATCCAAACAAAAAAAAACTAAATAGTGTCTACTTATATAAAATATGGAACATTACACATAATAAGGTCGAAATCCCATCCAAAATGGATCATAAATACAAAATATGAGTCATTTCCTAGTTTCTAGGGAGGTTAGAAACCATTCCCTGAATTTTAGCTATGAACTAGGAATGCTTCTCCCTTACATTAATTACATACTCCATCATTATAGGAGGAAAAAACCAACTCAATAACTCTAATTCAAACTCATAGGACATCAATACCTTTAATTTTTTTTCATTTATGAACTTGACAAGTGTCTCAAGGAATCCAATGCTCATTCGTGACATTCTTGACAGAAGGGTAACAAAAATTTGCAGAAGCATAATAGAGATTTGGAGGCACTTTTCAGGCACTTTTATGAGTCAAAATCCAATTTTGAAAGACTGGTCAACTAGCCTTGTGTGTCTAGTTTCTAGAACATCTTGAATTTTTCAAAGTGGACTAGGGGAAGGCCTTCAAAAATCCATTCTCCCAAGGTTACTACAAAAGTGTAAAAAATGGTCCAAAAAGGTGGCAGAAACGTGAAAAATGAGTGGGTTTTGAGCTTTTTCTCCAAAATTACAGCTTTTAATTCCATGGGGGTTCATAATATGTTATTTAATCATCAAAATACATCCATCCATGTGAATAAATCATCATTTGGATGCTCAAAAAATAAGAGTAAATTTTTTTTGTTACCCTTCTACAATGAGGAATTTCCATAATTTTTCAAAAATCACATAAAATACCAAATTTGATAAAAAATTCTCAAAATTGGTTCTATGGAACCTGTGAGATATGGGATAAATATCCAAATAAGCTTCAACCAATAATTCTAATATATACTTCTCTTTAAACTTCATTTGTGCCTCTTTTAGCCTTTTCTTCAATTGTTTCAACCTTATTTGAGAAATGATGTTCTTGGTGTGATAGTGGTTTTCCATGTGCCTTTGGAGCTTATTGTCCCTCTTAGCCCTCTTCAAGAGCTTCTCAAAATTCTCATTTACTCTTGACAACCAAAGCTCTCTATCTTCATTAATTTCCATGGCAATAAACTCATTAAAGGTCATCTCTTCAGGTGAATGAGTTGATTGTCTTTATCGCTCCAATGCCCTTTTGAGGCCTCTTGTTTTTGGTATTATTGTTTTTGTTTCAACCTCCATATCCTGCATTTGATAAAAAATAATAACCTCCTTACCTTTACCTTTGTTTTCCTCTATGTCTGCCTTGGGCTTGCTTTGTAGGAGTTGATTTACTTTCAATTGAAAATTTTCTTGTTGAAGGAAAGTGTTTTGATATTTGGCAATGGAGAAGATCTCTTTCAATTTTTCTATTTCCTTACCTTTCTCTTTAATGATATATTTAGATGATTTTACCTTCACGTTCTCTTCTACTTCAACATCAAATGACACTGACTCACTATGCTGATGCAAAAGAGGTTGCTCCTCTATCTCACTTGGTTCCACAATGGTGTCAAGTATAAGAACACTTTTAGCAAACTTAGGCGCAAATAATTATTTATTCCCCTTCTCATAGGTATGTGTAAACTCAAAATCCCTAGAAGTATTTAAAGGTTGTGTTATCACCCTAGTAATTTCTAAAGATTGTGGGCTTTTGTATTTTTTCAGTTTAAGAAAACTAGGGGTAACCACAAGCCTACTTTGGAAATTTAGGATCTAGCCTTCCTAAATTTCAGAGAGGGCTCTCTATTTATGATTTAACTTTGTTTTTGTTTAATGTTTTAGGCTAGTTATGATAGAACAATTGATTTTGGTTTTGAAATGTTTGGTGGAAAATAAGATTACTTGAAGAAAAATTAAAGAGGGATCTACTAGTCCATTGGGCTATGGAGTCAAAGTCTAGCAAGCAAAACTAGAAGGCAAGGCCAAAATGATGCTAATGTATTCAGGGCAAGGTAGATAATCCTTAGAGATTTGGATAGATTGTTTTGATGAGATGGGTTGCTTCGGGATAAAGGGCAATGAAGGATCCTTTAATCCGGAAAAAGAGGAAGGAGGCAGGGATCAAACGGGACTAGGAGCAATTAATAATTCCTAAAACCAGAAATCAACAGAAAACATTTAAATGATTAAGTAGTTAAGACAAGGAGTTTTTACACTAATCCTGAATTAATACTCCTAATTAATCATTAATATTGATTAACATATATGAAATTGTATGTAACTCAGAATGGAAACAATGACAAGATAGATGCACTTTACTCTTCAAATTATCGCATGAATCCTGAATTATGAAGTCCAATTGGCTATTTTCCAGACTACTGCTTTAAAATCAACACATGTGAGCGTCCAATGTACCAGAAAAATTTCTATAATGTTCTTATCAATTTTATTCCACACACATACTTCAAAGAGTGAAGTATTTATACAAATTCTAAACTAGAATATCTTGAAAAAATATCAAGATTGGTTTACAAATATCTTCAATTGTTTTACATAAATAGAACTTAAGTAAAGGACACTAAAAAATAATGCATCTATTTGGAACTATTTTTTATGGATAGGTGATGACAAAGAGGAGAATTCGAATTTTATCTCAACTCTTAGTTGATGATGAGGCATCCAAGTCACTAACTGTTTCCTTTCTTTGTGCATTCTGCTCCAGCAATTCTGCAAACTTGGGGTCCAATGATACCTTTTTATTTATCAATATTAAATAGATATTTAAAAAGTGAAAGATATTATTGTATATGAATACGTTTTTGAGATAAACCTCTCTCATTTTCCTAAATTTCTGCACTAACTGTTCATAACAGGCTCTACAAACAGATGTGTAAAACCGATTTTTACAGAGTCTGAAAAATAAGCTATAAAGATGTGCATGTATCTTTCATTATATAATTCTTGTGCACCAAGTGAAATAGTTTTTTTATAGATTAGTCTCTTAGGAACAAAAACCTCCTTCAGTTTTGTAAGATGTATTTCTTATTGGCCATAATTGTCTCTGCGAAATGATGACTTAACATGAATTTTCTGCAAAAAGTGCTTTCCAATATTGTTTAATATTTCCCAACCCATAATTTATGTTAGAAAAGTGAGAGAGGTTTTTGTATATGGAAATATTAAGAACATAAACCTCCTTTTGTTTTGAAAAATTCGTCTTGGATTGTTCACAATAGTTTCTGCAAAGAAATGACTTAAACAGGAAATTTCTTCAAAAATGTTCCTTCTTGCTTTGTTTTCATATTTTAACCATTTTGTTCTTTCAACTGTTTTACTTTCATTTTGGATAAACTTCATTGTTTTTGGTGAAATTATTTTCATCTCTGTTAACCATTAATGACAATGTTTTTACTTTTACTATTTTACCTTGATTGCTCTGTAACTTTGTTTTAACTTTCACTTTGACTTTTACCTGATACACTTTAACTCTGATGCTCTTTGACTGTTTTGTTTTCTCTCTCATTGTGAATTCTGATTTCATTTTTACCATTCAATATGCACATTTCATCATTCTAGTCTATCTCTGACTTGATTTTATTCTTTCTTTGTAAACAAACTATTTTTTGAATGAAGCTTTTGAATTAAAATATGAGAATTTAGAGCAAACAATTTTGTCAACTAGTATTGAAACTGTTGGCCCAAATCCATATTCTGATAATAACCTATAAAAATTAAACAATTTGTTAATGAAATCTAGGTTTTTAGGGAGGTGATCGAAGACTTTTGAAAATACCTATGGAATGAGATCTGTCTATAGAGGTTTAACTTTGTTTTTTAGGCATTTTGGGTAACTACTGCAAGATTAGACTATTTGCAGGAGTTTTTTACTTAAACAGAGATGAAATTGAGAAATTTAGGCTAAGGGTGGATTATTTTGGACTTTTTTCTCAATTAGGCTTGTCAGATATAAACTAGGATAAGATGCAAACAGCTTGCCACCTCTTCTCTACTCTCATTCTCCTGGAAAGAAGATAAACCAAGTTATGGCCAAACTCCTTCAAGAGGAGCCAACTCAACCAAGCCTCTTGCTTCCTGGTATCATATATTTGAAAGTGGAAAATTAGCCCCTTGCTCCTCATCCACACCCACTCAACTCCTTGTGGATGTCTTCTCCTTCTTCCTCCTTTGGTACTCCTCCCATGAGGGCTACCATTCTCCCAAGCCATATCTCCCCCCTTACATTTCATGGAAAGTTGAAATGCAACTCCTTGGAGACATTCTAGAGAAGATCTATCATCCATGACTATGTTGGATCCATGAGGACCCAAATGTGATGGAGGTAATATCTCATATCCATCCATGTTTAACAGCGCTGTTGATTCCTCCAATGATGTAGCAGTTGTTTCATCCTCCAGTTTAAAATTTGTTTCATTGTTTTTCATGGGGGTGTCATGGTTCACTCTATCATCCAAAAGTTCACACTCCAAACTCAAGGGCTGAATGCAACTCAACCAAAATGTATGAGGATGAGGGTTCATCTCCTCTTTGAACCCATTGCACAGCGCAGTCCAATCATGGTGCTCTAAAATAGCACAATGTGTAGATTCTTGGACCCTTAAAGATAAATTTCCACAATATCTTAAATTATTTGCTGAAATGAAAAGTGGAACTTCACTCATACCTTGGTGAAACTTGGGGTTTTATTCTTGTGTGGCTACATTAGTTGTCTCCTCCAATGCAATGGTTGCCTCATCCATAGATGTAGAATGTTTCCCTTCCAAAGCTATGACAACGTTGGTGTAATTATCCTCCCATGGTGGCATGGCTTTTTCCTTCTTTTTCCTCTCTCCATCAAAGGTTTGGATCAACCTTTGAGAAAATTATGCAAAAAAGCTCACCCTTGAATGGACCAAGGGTTTGAACCACCAAACAAAGGCTTCAACCTCCATGTGCAGCGCTGCAATCTCCACTGCTTCTTTCTCTACCATTGGATGTAGCAAGAAAAATGCCTCTAGCGTTTTCACCCAAGCTCTAGCTGAAGTGATCCCATCAAATGTAGACAATAGAAACCTATTGCCTTTGATTTTTCTTTTGCCATAGGGCCTTCTCTCCTCCTTCTACTGAATAAACTGTGGGAATGTTGTACCTCCCTTGAATGCTACAGAATGGGATTTATACTCACTCAAGTATTGATCTAGAACCTGATGATCCAAGCATCTCTCATGCTTGTTTTCTTTTTGAGAATAGGAAGTGCATGGACCTCCCTCTTCTTCTCTTTGCTTCTCCACCTTGGGGAGGCTCCTCTTTGTACTGAAAATAGATGAAATCAAGCACAACTTCTACATCATCTTCTTATTCTTCTTTCTTTGGCTTGAAAGCCATAGGTTGAGCCAAGAAAGATGCTCTGATACCACCGTAATATCCCAAATGAGGGAAAATCTACACTATTGGGAATATCTTAAGATATTCCAATGTGGAGCCACAGTTATATACAAATACACCAATGGAAATAACAGTGATACATTAACACACAAAATTCCGGAAGAATCAAATATCCATCATCTCATTTCATAGCAACATAAGATATACAAATCCATGAGGAAATAGTCAGTCAAGCAAGGCACTATAAGCCTCAAGAGGAATGTACGTGAGAATATGAAGTACACTGCTACATGAATAAATACCTAGGCTATGACTGCGCAATCCTTAAAGGAGAACTGCTGCAAAATGTCAATAATATATAGATATGACAATATGAAGCTCAAATAAAGTGGGGGAGCATGATATCAACCTATGAAAATACAATACATCAATCCTCTAGAAGGATTGGCTAAAATACAAGAAAAATGGCATTCCTACAGAAATGTCGGATTTGCTGGGTAGCAGCAGCAACTCAAGAACTAGAAATAGATGGAGAAGGCTGAAATGGCTAAAAAAAATGAAGAACCCTCCTCCAATGGAAATCTGAAGTGAAAGGCTCATCCCTTCACCTAAGATCTCACACTCCAACTATCTGCTAATCCCTCCCAGCAAATGCTCTCCAAGAATAACATTGTCTAAGAGAGGGACTGCGCTACATATGATGGAAAGTGGTTGGCCTAGTGCAAAAGATGGTGAAATAAGCTCATGAACCTCCTTTTCTGATCTCCCAAAGGGATGGAATCCACCTCCTCTAAAGAACTAGCCAAGGATGGTGTTATAGAAAACCTCCCCAGCAACACCCAACAACACAGCACAATCTCCAGCTAAAACTACGCTGATGAAGAAGGATGATACTTGACCTCAATGTCTAAATATGGGGAATGGAGTGCAATCCTCCAAGAGCTACTCAAGAAGGAGAGGAAATTCTTAACAATAATTTTCTGACAATTCTTACTAAGCAGCAAGTCCAAAGGACCAAAGATGAATAATACTCAAGATGATTTCCAATGGCTACCTTGATCTCCTTTTAAATAATGTGAGCTCCCTCTCAATGGACCCCACTCATTAGGGTTTTCTTCCTCTAGAAGCTTCCCTCCTTATCCCACTGCCCTGGCCCATAATGTGCTCTCCACCTCATGCCACTTCGCTGTTTGACTTGGTCAAACTTGACCTAGTCATCTTGCAAAAGCCCCCTTTCACACATGGAGGTGTGAAATCCAGCTCTATAAGTGATCCTCTTTCATACCAAGAGGATTTTTATTACCTATTCATGAAATGAATGGGTCTCCCACCAATTTTATTTATCTCCTATGTGAGAATGGAAAAAATTAATGTTGCATAAAAATTGGGAACATTACACTTTAACGTTGATGCTCTTTGAATATTTTGTTTTCTCTGTCATTGTGAATTCTGATTTCACTTTTACCATTCACTGTGCACATTTCATCATTCTGATCTATCTTTGACTTTATTTTATTCTTTCTTTGTAAACAAAATGTTTGTTGAATGAAGCTTTTGAATTAAAATATAAGAATTTGGAGCAAACAATTTTGTCAACTAGTATTGAAACTGTTGGCCCAAATCCATATTCTGATAATAGCCTGCAAAAATTAAACAATTTTCTAATGAAATCCAGGTCTGCAGGGAGGTGATTGAAGGCTTTTGAAAAGACCTATGGAATGAGATCTATCTGTAGAGGTTTAACTCTATTTTTTAGGCATTTTGGGTAACTACTGCAAGATTAGACTATTTGCAGGAGTTTTTTACTTCAACAGAGATTAAATTGACCAATTTAGGCTAAGGGTGGCTTCTTTTGGACTTTTTCTCAATTAGGCTTGTCAGATATAAACTGGGATAAGATAGGAAAAGATGGTTTCCTTAATGGTTTGGACTGTAAAAAGGAGTTTTTAAGATATCTGTAGAATTTAAACCATTTTTTGTTTTAGAATTGATCTTCAAATGTCACAAACTGATGTAATTAGCCTAAAAAAAAGTTTACAGCGGAAATAAGGTTTCCTAGAAACATTTAGCCACGGTTTGGACTACTTTTGGGCGATTTGGAAATTTCTACAGACAATTCTCCTAATTTAGACTTTTTTTTACTTATGGATGGTTTAAACTTTGAGTTTACAGGTTCTGTAAGTCGAGAAATACCTCAGATGGTAGGTATTTGACTGTCAGAATGGTTTTTGCAACTTTTTAAGGTTGAATTTGAGCTCTGGTTCAAATAGTTGGAGTCGAAAAAGTATTTGCTGGTCTTCAAACAGGAAATATGTGTTTAAAATGGGCTTTGAATGTGAAAATTAAGTTTAAAACATAGTCGGGCGGCTTCAATATAGTCAGGCAGAGTTCTTTTTAACAGTCAGGAAGCATAAATAACATAAATAAATATCATAACAAAGGTTTAAACCTTTGATATAAATATTTTAAAAAACGTAATGAATGTTGATCAAATCAAAGCGGGAGCAGTTTTGATTTTTGAAATGCATCACCAGAAGCACTTTTCACGTTGGATTTTGGTGGTAAGTATTTTTTGCTGAAATGAGCGTAATCAAATGAAATCATGCTATGTCACAGGAGGTAGAAATGGGAAAATTGCCCATTTCACGTCCGTTTGAGCTTTGGGTGATCGATTGTTTTATGGGCGCGATATCGATCCTGCGTTGTTGGATCATTGGAAAGGAAGTGAATGGTCACAATTAGTTTTAGGAGTTGCAGTCGAAATGGTGGTGCGACCAGGGTTTGAACTATGCGTTGATGGCTTGGAAACTTAATAAAAACCTTTGTATGATGTGCATTTTAACCAAAGTTCTTATATGAAAATAAAAAGGTTATGTTTATATAAGGGGAGCTTATATATGCGGGTTGGGGGTATAACTGAACTTTGGATGTGAAGGAAAGGTTTTAATATGCAAAGCGGGGTTAAAACCTTAGGTTAACTTTACATAAAGCAGGTGGCTTTACATAACGGGAAAATGGAAAAGGTTTAAGTTATGTAATTTCACACTGTAACCTTGGGTTAAGTTTGTGCAAGGAAGGATAGCAAATGTATTTACAAAGGAACTCGTTAAACCTTTATAAAAAACTTAGGATAAAATGGGATGAGCGGGGTAATGTTTATGCGCTTAGAAATACACAAGATATGCATAAGAAGCCATTTTTTGTATTTTTATTATTATTATATAGTTTTAGACTTTTGGAAAGGTCTATAACCATAGGGGGTGGGCTATTTATATATAGTTAGTTTTATGCCAAAGGGGGTATATTTTAGGATTTTATTTCAACATGTGAATAATTACTTTGGCATAAAATCTTATATTAATGCATTTTTTAGAATATTTAAATAAAAGGAGTTATATTAATAGGATAAGGTCTCTTTTAGGGAATTAATAAAATAAGTAAGAAATTAATATGATAAGGAAAATGAAATACTCAAGAAATACACTTATATGACTAAGTAAAGTGAAAACCTTAAAGCAAAGTTTATCATTTGATGATTTCACCACTTTTACTTAGGATAAGATGTTTTTTTAGGGTTTGTATGTTTTATGAAATGGAGGGAGTTAATCAAATGGGATATTTTGTATAATTAAGTAAGAAAGGAGTTCTTACTTAAAATTTTGAGTTGTAATGGGTGAATTAAGGGTAAATAATGATAATTGGGGATTAATATAGGAATTAAACATGTTCAACTAATCAATCATTGAGCCTTGGGGCCGGTCCCAACAGAAGTCAAGGAAATTCTTTGAGCCCCTTTGACTGAAAGTCTAGAATGCAAAATTTATATAGGGGATGGGAAATTAGTAATTTTTACCCGGTGATGAGTATTTACAAGCTTCTTCCCACTTCTTTCTACCTACCCAACTTTTATTCTAACATTTTTTATTCCTTTTGGCAAGTGAATTTAAGCTTGCTACCTTGAAATATTTTGTTATTTTGAAAGCATAAAAACTATCTAATTATACCTTATTTCATCCGAGGGCTCAAATTAAACTGATGAGCTCCTCATTATTCTCTACCTATATACTGATTAGTCAGGATTGAACTGTCTTACCAATCTTTATTCACTATTTAGAACATGGAAATTGAAAACATGACAAGTCAATATTAAACAGTTTAACTCATCATGGATTATGGCATTTATTGACACTCTGTCATAATCATTTGAAAAAGTAAAAAGTAGTCGCATTTGGACTTGCACGCTTTCATGTTTTATTTCATATTTTTCTTTTGGGGTATATGTATTTTCTAAGTCATTTGATCTATCTTTTAGGACTTTTACCCTCTTTTTGATTTTATATTTTTTTATTTTTTTACAAAATATGGGAAAAAAACTTGCAGAAAGCAAGGTATGTACATATTTACAAGACTATCAAAATTCAATTCAAAATTATGAATCCTATATTTATAGGTTCCTAACAGCGGCTTCACATGGTGATGACATCTCCTTGTGAGATGTCAAGAACATCGTCGACTAGTAGCCTGATCCTTTGAGCCAATCCCAAACATGCATTTGCCTTGTTATAAAATCTCTATGGCTGAAACTCTTGAACTAAATTTAGTCCTTTTTCTGCAAACTAAAATCTGATCTGAAACTAAAAGAACATACTGCAATTCTCAAACCAAAATGATAGATGATAAATATCTTTAGGACCTTACCCTTGGCTTTAAATATTAATGAATTATTTCAAAACTAGTTGAAAACTGAATATTGAAAAAAATCTCAGAGATTTGAACTTATTTGCATTCATCTACCTACTTTAATCTACCATTAATTTTTTTGAATCAAGTAATACAAGAATGCCAATGAATCCAATCAAGTAGCTGTAGAAATGAAGGGATAATTTGACTTCTTGTCATCAAACTTGGAAGCATAACTTGATCATGTGTCTTCATAATCAAAGATATGATGTGAAATGGAAATTGCTGCTATTTTTGATCCGATACAAAAATGCCAATGAATCCAGTCAAGTAGCTGTAGAAATGAAGGGATAATTTGACTGCTTGTCATCAAAATTGGAAGCATAACTTGATCATGTGTCTTCATAATCAAAGATATGATGTGAAATGGAAATTACTGCTATGTTTGCAGACTTGAGCTAAAAATAGTCTCCATATAATTTTCTATAGGATCATCAAAAGCATAATGTATGATTTGTGCTTCTAGGCCTTCAATGACTAGTTTCTCATTTGTATTCTTAATATCAATCCCTGAAACTATTTCTTCATTCTTGTGCTTGAAAGAATAATCATCCTCAAACTGCAAGTCAAAAGGTAGTACAATTTCCTCTTACTCTGGAGAAGGAATATTTTCCAGGAATTATTTAGGATCTCGGAAATTATATGATTGAATTTGAGAACGCAAAAGTTTATTTTCATTTTCATATTTTTCAGAAACTATCTCAAGAACATATATTTTAAGTTGCAGAGAATATTTTCCTGATTTCAAAACAAGAAAGACAACTGCTAGAAAATCTTTATCAAGCTAAATTTCAAATAAATCATCCCACAAACTAGCTAGTCATTTCTCTGTGAAGTTAGCTTGAATTTGGAGAACATAATTATCATCAAACTGATCATACTTAGGTAGATCTTCAGAAGAAGGAATTTCATCAGTTATATACATTATATCAACAGATTTTTTTTCAAGTAATCCTAATATATCTTGATTAGATTGGTTGCATTCTATTTGAAAGTCATCATTTTGCTCGATAGGAGTACTATCAAGCAATGGGCCTTTTTGGGAATGTAGAACAACATGAGCATCAACCTGTTCTTCTGTCTCTTCATGGATAAAAAATTTAGTACATTCATCAACATTAGAATAAGTAGAAACAATTTCTTCATTATGTAAATATTTTGAGGATGGTTGCATGTTTAGAAGAAAATTGATTTCTTCTTCGGTGGGGGGGCGGTGGGAATCTCTAAATTCCTAGATTTGAATAACAATTGTTTCTTCTCTTATGTAAAAATTGATCATAAGGTTGAATATTTTCTTTAACTTCATTCAAAACAGTATATGAAACATCATTTGTTACTACAGAGGGGCTTTGTGGATCTTGATTCATCTCCTCATCTATTTCATATTTGTTTAACTCCTCTTGATTATTATGACATTTAACATGAGAATGAAAGTTCTAGACATCTTCTAATAAATCTTCAGGATGCCAATTTCCAAAATCTTCATCAATATTTTTAAGGTATGTATAAGATCTTCAGCTTGATCACAACAATTTTCAGCTAACGATAAAGATGGAAAATCGTCTTTGTAATGCTCATAAAATACCTTGTGAAAATATTTTAAAGAAAATAAACTAGCAGGTTTGAGAGCTTCATACCATTCCCTTGCTGGTCCTTCAAAGGCTGCCATGAAAAGCTTCATGAGGCAATCCTCATGCCAATCAGCCTTCAATCTCCATGAGTGTATATGAAATTTAATGAGATGTAACAAAGGATCATCAATATTCTCATCTTGAAACATGGGCAGATTTTTATCCTAATTTACCTTTGGTAGTTTGTGTGGAAATCCAAGTATGTGATCTCTGCTCATGGGAGCATACCTGCGTTTTATTCTGTGGTCATATTGTAAATTATACATAAATAAAGGCCACTATATCTTTACAAATAAGTTAGATCCTTATATAAAATACACTATATATTGAAAAACTTTCTTAATGAGAAAGAACATAATGTCTTGGATTAAGATCCAAGTTGAAAGCCTGATCTTTCCATTTTGTTCTTTCAGGTTCATTCCTCTAGTGGAGTCTTGATTGTGAAATTGATGTGGAGTTTCCAAATGGATGATTTTAACCTTTGTATGTCTGATCATTTTCCACCATCATAGATCAGATTTGAACTTGTAAAATATTTCAGAAGAAAATGTTAGTCTCCCTAGTATGGTCACCAGTATGTTATCACCATAGTAATTTATAAATATTGTGGGCTTTTGGATTTTTTTAGTTTAAGAAAACTAGGGGTAACCACAAACCTAGTTTGGAAATTTAGGATCTACCATTCCTAAATTTCAGAGAGGGCTCTCTCTTTATGATTTAACTTTTTTTTGTTTAATGTTTTAGGCTAGTTATGATAGAACAACTGATTTTTGTTTTGCAATGTTTGGTGGAAAATAATATTACTTGAAGAAAAATTAAAGAGGCATCTAATACTCCATTGGGCTATGGAGTCAAAGTCTAGCAAGCAGAACTAGAAGGCAAGGCCAAAAGGATGATAATGTATTCAGGGAAAGGTAGATAACCCTCAGAGATTTGGATAGATTGTTTTGATGAGATGATTTGCTTCGAGATAAAGGGAAATTAAATATCCTTTAATTTGGAAAAAGAGGAAGGAGGTAGGGGTCAAATGGGACTAGGAGCAATTAAGAATTCATAAATCTAGAAATCAACAGAAAACATTTAAATGATTAAGTAGTTAAGACAAGGATTTTTTACACTAATCCTGAAGTAATACTCCTAATTAATCATTAAGATTGATTAACATATATGAAATTGTATGTAACTAAAAATGGAAACAATGACAAGATAGATGCACTTTACTCTTCAAATTATCGCATGAATCCTGAATTATGAAGTCCAATTGGCTATTTTCCAGACCGCTGCTTTAAAATCAACACATTTGAGCCTCCAACGTACCAGAAAAATGTCTATAATGTTGTTATAAATTTTATTCCACACATAAAACTTCAAAGAGTGAAGTATTTATACAAATTCTAAAATAGAATATCTTGAAAAAATATCAAGATTGGTTTACAAATATCTTCAAATGTTTTACATAAATAGAACTTAAGTAAAGGACACTAAAAAATAATGCATCTATTTGGCACTATTTTTTATGGATAGGTGATGAAAAAGAGGAGAATTCGAATTTGATCTCAACTCTTAGTTGATGATGAGGCATCCAAGTCACTAACTATTTCCTTTCTTTGTGCATTCTGCTCCAACAATTCTGCAAACTTGGGGTCCAATGATACCTTTGTATTTCTCAATATAAATTATAAATGTAAAAAGTGAAAGAAGTTATTGTATATTAATATGTTGGTGAGATAAACCTTTCTCAGTTTCCTAATTTGCTGCACCAGATCTTCACAACAGGCTCTACCACAAGATGTGTAAAAAAGAGTTTTACAGAGTCTGAAAAACAGGTTGTAAAGATGTGCATGTATCTTACATTATATAATTCCTGTGCACCAAGTGAGATAGGTTTTTGTAGATGAGTGTCCTAGGAACCAAAACCTCGTTTAGTTTTGTAATATGTATTTCTTATTGGCCACAACTGTCTCTGCAAAATGATGACTTAACAGGAATTTATGCAAAAAGTGCTTTCCAATATTTTTTAATATTTCTCAATCCATAATGGTTGTTAGAAAAGTGAGAGAGGTTTTTGTAGGTGGACATCTTAAGAACGTAAAAATCCTTTAGTTTTTTAAAATTCATCTTGGATTGGTCACAATATTTTCTTCAAAAAAAATGTCTTAAACAGGAAATTTCTGCAAAAATGTTCCTTCTTGCTTTGTTTTCATCTTTTAACTATTTTACTTTTATTTTGGATAAAATTCATTATTTTTGGTGAAAGTATTTTCATCTCTATTAACCATTAATGACTCTGTTTTTACTTTTACTATTTTACCTTGACTGCTCTGTAACTTTGTTTTAACTTTCACTTTGATTATTACCTGATACACTTTAACTCTGATGCTCTTTGACTATTTTGTTTTCTCTGTCATTGTGAATTGTGATTTCACTTTTACCATTCACTTTGCACATTTCATCATTCTAATATATCTCTAACTTGATTTTATTTTTTCTTTGTAAAAAAATTGTTTGTTGAATGAAGCTTTTGAATTAAAATCTGAGAATTTGGAGCAAACAATTTTGTCAACTAGTATTGAAACTGTTGGCCCAAATCCATATTTTGATAATAACCTGCAAAAATTAAACAACTTGTTAATGAAATCTAGGTCTGCAGGGAGGTGATTGAAGGCTTTTGAATAGACCTGTGGAATGAGATCTGTCTGTAGAGGTTTAACTCTGTTCTTTAGGCATTTTGGGTAACTATTGCAAGATTAGACTATTTGCAGGAGTTTTTAACTTCAACAAAGATGAATTTGAGCAATTTACGCTAAGGATGGCTTCTTTTGGACTTTTTTTCTCAATTAGGCTTGTCAGATATAAATTGGGATAAGACAAGAAACGAGGGTTTTCTGAATGGTTTTGACTGTAAGAAGGAGTTTTTAAGATATTTATAGACTTTAAACCCTTTTATGTTTTGGAATTGATCTTCAGAAGTCACAAACTGATGTAATTAGCTTAAAAAAAGCTTTAAAGCAGAAATAAGGTTTCCTAGAAAACTTTGGCCAGGGTTTGGCCTGCCTTTGTGCATTTTTTGGCAATTTCTACATATAATTCTCCTAATTTAGACTATGTTTTACTTATGGATGGTTTGAAATTTGAATTTGCAGATTTTGTATGTCGAGAAATACCTCAAATGGTAGGTATTCGACTATCAGAAGGGTTTCTGCAACTTTTTAAGGTTGAATTTCAGCTCTGGTTCAAATAGTTGGAGTCGAAAAAGTCTTTGCTAGTCTTCAAACGGGAAATATGCGGTTAAAATGGGCTCTGAATGTGAAATTTAGGTTTAAAACACAGTCGGGCGGCTTCAATATAGTCAGGCAGAGTTCTTTTTAATAGTCAGGAAGCACAAATAACGTAAATAAATATCATAACAAAGGTTTAAACCTTTGATATAAATATTTTAAAAAACGTAATGACTGCTGGTCAAATCAAAGTGGGAGTGGTTTTGATTTTCGAAATGCGTCACCGAATGTATTTTTCGCATTGGATCATGGTGGTAAGTCATTTTTTCTGAAACGAGCGCGATCAAATGAAATTGCACCACGTCACGGGAGGCAGAAATGGGAAAACTGCCCATTTCACGTCCATTTGAGATTTGTGTGATCAATTGGTTTATGGGCGCTATATCGATCCTTCATCGTTGGATCATTGGAATGGAAGCGAATGGTCACGATTAGTTTTAGGAGTTGCGGTCGAAGTGGTGGTGGGACCAAGGTTTGAACCATGCATAGATGGGTTGGAAACTTAATAAAAACCTTTGTATGATATGCATTTTAACCAAAGTTCTTATATGAAAATAAAAAGGTTATGTTTATATAAGTGGAGCTTATATATGCGGGTCGGGGTATAACTCAACTTTGGATGTGGAGGCAAGGTTTTAATATGCAAAGTGGGGCTAAAACCTTAGGTTAACTTTACATAAAGCAGGTGGATTTACATAACGGGAAAAGGGAAAAGGTTTAAGTTATGTAATTTCACACTTTAACCTTGGGTTAAGTTTGTGGGGGGAAGGATAGCAAATGTATTTACAAATGCACTGGTTGAACCTTTATAAAAAACTTAGGATAAAATGGGATGAACGGGGTAATGTTTATGCGCTTAAAAATACATAAGATATGCATAAGAAGCCAATTTTTGCATTTTTTGTTTTATTATTTAGTTTTAGACTTTTGGAATGGTCTATAACCATAGGGGGCGGGGTATTTATATATAGTTAGTTTTATGCCAAAGGGAGTATATTTTAGGATTTTATTTCAACATGTGAATAATTACTTTGGCATAAAATCTTATATTAATGTGTTTTTTTAGGATATTTAAATAAAAGGAGTTATATTAATAGGATAAGGTATTTTTTAGGGAATTAATAAAATAAGTAAGAAATTAATATGATAAGGAAAATGAAATACTCAAGAAATACACTTATATGACTAAGTAAAGTGAAAACCTTAAAGCAAAGTTTATCATTTGATGATTTCACCACTTTTACTCAGGATAAGATGTTTTTTGAGGGTTTGTATGCTTTATGAAATGGGGGAAGTTAATCAAATGGGATATTTTTTATCGTTAAGTAAGAAAGGAGTTCTTACTTAAAATTTTGAGTTGTAATGGGTGAATGAATGGTAAATAATGATAATTAGGGATTAATATATGAAATCAACATGTTCAACTAATCAGTCATTGAGCCTTGGGTCCAGTCCCAACAGAAGTCAGAAAAATGCTCTGAGCCCCTTTGACTGAAAGTCTAGAATGAAGAACTGCTATAGGGGATGGGAAATTAGTAATTTTTACCCGGTGATGAGTATTTACAAGCTTCTTCCCACTTCTTTCTACCTACCCAACTTTTATTCTAACATTTTTTCTTCCTTTCGGCAGGTGCATATAAGCTTGCTACCTTGAAACATATTATTCTTTTGAAAGCATAAAAACTACCTAATTCTAACTTATTTCATCTGAGGGCTCAGATTAAATTGATGAGCTCCTCATTATTCTCTACCTATCTACTGATTAGTCAGGATTAAAATTTCTGACCAATCTTTATTGACTATCTAGAACATGGAAATTGAAAACATGACAAGTCAAGATTAAACAATTTAACTCATCATGGATTATGGCATTTATTGACACTCTGCCATAATCATTTGAAAAAATTAAAAAGTAGTGGCATTTGGATTTGCACACTTCCATGTTTTATTTCAACTTTTTTATTTTGGGGTATATGTATTTTCTAAGTCCTTTGATCTTTCTTTTAGGACTTTTACCCTCTTTTTGATTTTCTGTTTTTTATTATTATTATAAAATATGGGAAAAAAACTTGCAGAAAGCAAGGTATGTACATATTTACAAGACTATCAAAATTCAATTCAAAATTATGAATCCTATATTTATAGGATCATAACAGCGTCTTCACATGGGGATGACATCTCCTTGTGAGATGTCAAGAACACCGTCGACTAGTAGCCTGATCCTTTGAGCCAATCTCGAACATGCATTTGCCTTGTTATAAAATCTCTCTGGCTGAAACTCTTGAACTGAATTTAGTCCTTTTTCTGCAAACTAAAATCTTATATGAAACTAAAATAACATACTGCAATTCTCAAACCAAACTGATAGATGTTAAATATATTTAGGACCTTCTCCTTGGCTTTAAATATTAATGAATTATTTCAAAACTAGCTGAAAACTGAATACTGAAAATAATGCTCAGAGATTTTAGCTTATTTGCATTCATCTACCTACTCTAATCTAGTGTTAATTTTGTTGAATCAGGTAATACAAAAATTCCAATGAATCCAGTCAAGTAGCTGTAGAAATGAAGGGATAATTTCACTGCTTGTCATCAAACTTGGAAGCATAACTTGATCATGTGTCTTCATAATCAAAGATATGATGTGAAATGGAAATTATTGATATTTTTGATCCTCATAGATAAAACATGTTTGCAAACTTGAGCTAAAAATAGTCTCCATATAATTTGCTATAGGATCATCAAAAGCATAATGTATGATTTGTGCTTCTAGGCCTTCAATGACTAGTTTCTCAGTTGTATTCTGAACGTTAATCCCTGAAACTATTTCTTCATTCTTGTGCTTGAAATAATAATCATCCTCAAACTTCAAGTCAAAAGGTTGTACAATTTCCTCTTGCTTTGGAGAAGGAAGCTTTTCCAAGAATTGTTTAGGATCTTGGAAATTATATGAATGAATTTGAGAATGCAAAAGTTTAATTTCATTTTCATATTTTTCAGAAACTATCTCAAGAACATATGTTTTAAGTTGCGCAGAATATTTTCTTGATTTCAAAACAAGAAAGACAGGTGCTAGAAAATCTTTATCAAGCTGAAATTCAAATAATTCATACCACAAACTAGCTAGTGATTTCTCTGTGAAGTTAGATTGAATTTGGAGAACATAATTATCGTCAAACTAATCATACTTAGGCATATCTTCAGAAGAAGGAATGTCATCAATTATATACATTATATCAGCAGATTGTTTTTCTAGTAATCCTGATATATTGTGATTAGATTGGTTGCATTCTATTTGAAAGTCATCATTTTTCTCAATAGGAGTACTATCAAGAAATGGGCCTTTTTGGGAAGGTATAACAACATGAGCATCAACATGTTCTCCTGTCTCTTCATGGATAAAAACATTAGTACATTCATCAACATTATAATAAGTAGAAACAATTTCTTCATTATGTAAATATTTTGAGGATGGTTGCATGTTTAGAAGAAAATTGATTTCTTCTTCGGTGAGGGGGGATGGGAATCTCTGAATTCCTAGATTTTAATAACAATTGTTTTTTCTCTTATGTAAAAATTGATCATAAAGTTGAATATTTTCTTTAACTTCATTCAAAATAGTATATGAAACATCATTTGTTACTACAGAGGGGCTTTGTGGATCTTGATTCATCTCCTCATCTATTTCATATTTATTAAAATCCTCTTGATTATTATGACATTTAACTTGAGAATGAAAGTTCTGGACTTATTCTAATAAATCTTCAGGATGCCAATTTCCAAAATCTTCATCAATATTTTTAATGTAATGTATAATATCTTCAGCTTGATCACAACAATTTTCAGCTAATGATAAACATGGAAAATCTTCTCTGTAATGATCATAAAATACCTTGTGAAAATATTTTAAAGAAAATAAAAAAGTAGGTTTGAGA
Organism: Pinus albicaulis; assembly: GCA_034641835.2. Taxonomy (NCBI): domain Eukaryota; kingdom Viridiplantae; phylum Streptophyta; class Pinopsida; order Pinales; family Pinaceae; genus Pinus; species Pinus albicaulis. The sequence continues at coordinate 593,245,850 of CM076570.1, forward strand.
GCTTCATACCATTCCCTTGCTAGTCCTTCTAAGGCTACCATGAAAAGCTTAATGAGGCAATCCTCATGCCAATCACCCTTCAATATCCATGAGTGTATATGAAATTTAATGAGATGTAACAAAGGATCATCAATATTCTCATCTTGAAACATGGGCAGATTTTTATCCCAATTTACCTTTGGTAGTTTGTGTGGAAATCCAGGTATGTGATCTCTTCTCATGGGAGCATACCTAAGTTTTATTCTTGGGTCATCTTGTAAATTAGTCATAAAGAAAGGCCACTATATATTTACAACCAAGTTAGATCCTTATATAAAATACACTATATATTGAAAAAATTTCTTAATGAGAAGGAATATAATGTCTTGGATTAAGATCCAAGTTGAAAGCCTGATATTTCCATATTGTTCTTTCAGGTTCATTCCTCTAGTGGATTCTTGATTGTGAAATTGATGTGGAGTCGCCAGGTGGATGATTTTAACCTTTGTATGTTTGATCATTGTCCACCATCATAGATCAGATCTGAACCTGTAAAATATTTCAGAAGAAAAAGTTAGTCTCTCCAATATGGTCGCCAGTATGTTATCACCCTATTAATTTCTAAATATTGTGGGCTTTTGGATTTTTTCAGTTTAGGAAAACTAGGGGTAACCAAAAACCTACTTTGGAAATTTAGGATCTAGCCTTCCTAAATTTCAGAGAGGGATCTCTCTTTATGATTTAACTTTATTTTTGTTTAATATTTTAGGCTAGTTATGATAGAACAATTTATTTTTGTTTTGAAATTTTTGGTGGAAAATAAGATTACTTGAAGACAAATTAAAGAGGGATCTACTAGTCCATTGGGCTATGGAGTCAAAGTCTAATAAGAAGAACTAGAAGGTAAGGCCAAAAGGATGCTAATGTATTCAGGGCAAGGTAGATAACCCTCAGAGATTTGGATAGATTATTTTGATGAGATGGATTGCTTCAGGATAAAGGGCAATGAAGGATCCTTTAATCCGGAAAAAGAGGAAGGAGGCAGGGATCAAACGGGACTAGGAGCAATTAAGAATTCCTAAATCCGGAAATTAGCAAAAAACATTTAAATGATTAAGTATTTAAGGCAGGGTGTTTTTACACTAATCCTGAAGTAATACTCTGAATTAATCATTAAGATTGAACAACATATATATAATTGTATGTAACTCAGAATGGAAACAATGACAAGATAGATGCACTTTACTCTTCAAATTATCGCATGAATCTTGAATTATGAAGTCCAATTGGCTATTTTCCATATTACTTCTTTAAAATAAACACATGTGAGCCTCCAACGTACCAGCAAAATGTATATAATGTTCTTAGCAATTTTATTCCACACAAAATACTTCAAAGGATGAAGTATTTATACAAATTCTAAACTAGAATATCTTGAAAAAATATCAAGATTGGTTTGCAAATATCTTCAATTGTTTTACATAAATAGAACTTAAGTAAAGGACACTCAAACCTAATGCATCTATTTGGCACTAATTTTTATGGATAGGTGATGATAAAGAGGAGAATTCGAATTTGATCTCAACTCTTAGTGGATGATGAGGCATCCAAGTCACTAACTGTTTCCTTTCTTTGTGCATTCTGCTCTAGCAATTCTACAAACTTGGGGTCCAATGATACCTTTGTACTTCTCAATCTGAAATAGATATGTAAAAATTGAAAGATTTTATTGTAGATGAATAGGTTGGTGAGATAAACCTATCTCAGTTTCCTACATATCTGCACCAGTTGTTCACAATAGGCTCTGCAACAAGATGTGTAAAACAAAGTTTTACAGAGTCTGAAAAATAGGCTGTAAAGATGCGCATGTATCTTTCAGTATATAATTCCTGTGCACTAGGTGAGATAGGTTTTTGTAGGTGAGTCTCTTAGGAACAAAATTGTCCTTCCTTTTTGTAAGATGTATTTCATATTGGCCAGAATGTTCTCTGCAAAATGATGACTTAACAGGATTTTTCTGCAAAAAGTGCTTTCCAATATTGTTTAATATTTCCCAACCCATAATGGCTGGTAGAAAAGTGAGAGAGGTTTTTTTAGGTGGACATCTTAAGAACATAAAAATTCTTCAGTTTTTCAAAATTCATCTTGGATTGGTCACAATAGTTTCTGCAACAAAATGACTTAAACAGGAAATTTCTACAAAAATGTTCCTTCTTGCTTTGTTTTTATCTTTTAACCTTTTTGTTCTTTTAAATGTTTTACTTTCATTTTGGATAAAATTCATTGTTGTTGGTGAAATTATTTTCATCTATTTTAACCATTAATGACTCTGTTTTTACTTTTACTATTTTACCTTGACTACTCTGTAACTTTGTTTTAACTTTCTGTAATATCCCAAATGAGGGAAAATCTACACTATTGGGAATATCTTAAGATATTCCAATGTGGAGCGATAGTTATATACAAATACACCAATGGAAACATCAGTGATACATTAACACACAAAATTCCGGAAGAATCAAATAGCCATCATCTCATTTCATAGCAGCATAAGATATATAAATCCATGAGGAAATAGTCACTGAAGCAAGGCACTATAAGCCTCAAGAGGAATGTACATGAGAATATGAAGTACAAGGCTACATGAATAAAGCCCTAGGCTATGACTGCGCAATCATTGAAGGAGAAATACTGCAAAATGTCAATTATATATATATATATATATATATATATATATATATATATATATATATATATATATATATATATATATATATATATGACAATATGAAGCTCAAATAAATTGGGGGAGCATGATCTCAACTCCTAAAAATACAATACATCAATCCTATAGAAGGATTGGCTGAAATACAAGAAAAATGGCATTCCTGCAGAAATGGCGGAGTTGCTGGGTAGCAGTAGAAACTCAATAACTGTAAATATATGGAGAAGGATAAAATGGCTGCAAAAAATGAATAACCCTCCTCCAATGGAAATCTGAAGTGAAAGGCTGATCCCTTCACCTAAGATCTCACCCTCCAACTATCTGCTAATCCCTCACAGCAAATGATCTCCAAGAATAACGTTGTCTAAGAGAGGGATTACGCTGCATATGCTGGAAAATGGTTGTCCTGGTGCCAAATATGGTGGAATAATCTCATGAATCTCATTGTCTGATCTCCCAAAGGGATGGAAGCTCCCTCCTCTAAAAAACTAGCCAAGGATGGTGTTGTAGAAAACCTCCCCAGCAACACCTAGCAACACTGCACAATCTCTAGTTGAAACTTCCCTAATGAAGAAGGATGATACTTGAACTCAATGATTGAATATGGGGAATGGAGTGCAATCCTCCAAGAGCTACTCAATAAGGAGAGGAAATCCTAAACAGGAATTTCCTAGCAATTCTTACTAAGCAACAAGAAGTTGCAGCAAGTCCAAAGGACCAAAGATGAATAGTACTCAAGATGATTTCCAATGGCTACCTTGCTCTCCTTTTAAACAATGTGATATCCCTCTCAATGGACCCCACTTGTTAGGGTTTCATTCCTCTAGAAGCTTCCCTCCTTATCCCACTGCACTGGTCCACAATGTGCTCTCCACCTCATGCCACTATGTTGTTTGACTTGGTCAAACTTGACCTAGTCATCTTGCAAAAGCCCCCTTTCACACATGGAGGTGTGAAATCCAGATTTATAAGTGATCCTCCTTCATACCAAGAGGATTTTTATTACCTATTCATGAAATTAATGGGTCTCCCACCCATTTTATTTATTTCCTATGTGAAAATGGAAAACATTAATGTTCCATAAAAATTGGGAACATTACAGTCCTCCCCTCTCAAAGGTTGCTTGTCCTCAAGAAAGTGCAAGGATAGACTGATACATTTTCCCTTACTCTCCCTGTAGCATCCATGCATGATTAAATCCTCTGAGAAAAGGATGCCATATCATCAATCAAGTTTCCAAGTTGTCCCTCCAATATATGCAATCCAACTTTTGGTGAACATCCCCAAATAGCTGTCATGTAGAAACAAATATCCATGAAGGAAACAATGGGTTTTATAAGGGCCTCCTTGAGGCATGAGATCTGATATATAATGGGACTCATTATCCCCATATGAACTTCCCATCCCCAAGCAATCATCCATACAACATAAGTTGCCTCCCAACATGGAAACTCACAAAAATCTCCCTCCACCTTGAGCTCCGGAAATGAAGGTGGGTTGCAAATATGAATATGGAAAGCATCATAGCTTGCCCCATGCTATCCTCCTCTCCACTTATGATAATTTTAGAGTGTGTGATGATCATCGGCTGCAGAAGTATTGCCCTCAAGTGGAAAAATGAAGAGCAATTCTCCAAGGATTTCTCCTCCATCAATAAGAATCCAACTGGCCCAAGACATTTCATCCATGATGGGTAGGAAACAATCATCATAGAATTCCCCAATGACATGTTTTCTATAGGTTATACCATGTGCATAAAGGTAAAAAAAATGTCTCATAGGGTTACAACGCAATCTCATCCATTGCAGCTGCAGAAAATAACATGGCAAGCATTGTACAAAAAATATCACCTCTACTATTGAATAGTAAATAGATGAGTGAATCAAAAATACAAAATCAAACACATTCCAATATACATACAATGGATGGATATCATCATCAAACTCATGGTCCACCTCCACAGAAAGAAAATAATTGGCTGTGGTGACCATGTCTCTCCTCATGTTCTCATTAGAACATGCCATGCATAAACTGTGGGAATCATCTCCCCTCATAGACACATCCAACTCGTGTGTCAATTCACCCATAATGCTCCCAATAATAATATGGACAATATTAGCAAATGAAAACATGCTAATCATAAAAATAGAGGAAGTACTGATGGTTTTACATGATGCTTGATGACACCAACAGTCTCCCAAGCAGCAACAACGCAGTTTTTCAAACTGATACTTCAAAATTTTACATGGAAAAATGTTTCTTATCATATGGTCAAGTATATGAGTTGTTTGAACATACATGTAGTGAGAAAACCTTTGCCCAAGGCCACATAAAATATGGTTGTCTCCATCATGTGGTTTGGCCCAATCTTTCTCATGGAGCAACATGAAAAATCTGCCCCTTTGAGGAGCCATGCACTACAACATGATGATAAGAGTATGTAAATCAAAAAATGTAAACACAATGCTCTTAAAATAGGCTGGAATGATTATAGATGGATCCATGTATATGATCCTGCTCCCAAGTGTCAGCGCTATGAGCTCATGCAAAAAGGCTCTTTCCCATGCCAATCTTTGTTTCTTGACATGCTCCTTATCAAGAACATCTTTGATGATGTTGCTGCAAATGTGAAGCTTTTCCCAAGATGGAAATTCCTCCTGATCAATCCCAGCTAAGGAGTAATCCCTTTGCACTATGAGAGTTCCCTCCTCTACTCCTGAAACACCATACATCATATGAGAGTAAATCTGCTTGTGCTCTCTCCAAGATAGTTCAGGAAATCTAAGTGCTTGCTGCCTCTTCATGCTCACATCATGTAACTCATGCGATGAAGGTACCATGACTGATATATATGCCATATCAGCTCCATGTATCCATACTCTCTGCTTCTAAATGATGCAAACACCCTGCCACCTCTTCTCTACTCCCATCCTCCTAGAAAGAGGATACACCAAGTGATGTCCAAACTCCTTCAAGAGGAGCCAATGCAGCCAAGCCTCTTGCTGCTCGGTATCATATATTTGCAAGTGGAAAATCAGCCCCTTGCTCCTCATCCAAACCCACTCAGCTCCTTGTGGGTGTCTTCTCCTTCTTTCTGCTTTGGTACTCCTCCCATGAGGACTACCATTCTCCCAAGCTATATCTTCTCCCTTGCATTTCATGGAAAGTTGAAATGCAACTCCTTGGAGACCTTCTAGAGAATATCTCTCATCCATGACTATGTTGGATCCATGAGGACCCAAATGTGATGGAGGTAATATCTCCTCTCCAGCCATGTTTAACAACATTGTTGATTCCTCCAAGATGTAGTAGTTGTTTCATCCTCCGGTTTAAAATTTAATTCATTGTTTTTCATGGGGGTGTCATGGTTCACTTTATCCTCCAAAAGTTCACACTCCAACTTCAAGGGCTGAATGCAACTCAACCAAAATGTATGAGGATGAGGGTTCATCTCCTCTTTGAACCCATTTCACAATGCAGTGTAATCATGGTGCTCTAAAATTGCACAATGTGTAGATTCTTGGACCCTTATAGATGAATTTCCACAATATTTTAAATGATTTTCTGAAATGAAAAGTGGAACTTCACTCATACCTTGGTGTAACTTGGGGTTTCCTTCTTGTATGGCTGCATTATTTGTCTCCTCCAATGCAATGGCTACTTCATCCATAAATGTAGAAGGTTTCCTTTCCAAATCTGTGATAACGTTGGTGCAATTCTCCTCCCATGGTGGAAGGGATTTCTCCTCCTTTTTCCTCTCTCCATCAAAGGTTTGGATAAACCTTTGAGAAAATTATGCAAAAGATCTCACCCTTGAATGGACCAAGGTTTTTAACCACCAAACAGAGGCTTCATCCTCCATGTGCAGTGCTGCAATATCCACTGCTTCTTCCTCTGCCACTGGATGTAGCAAGAAAAATGCCTCTATCTTTTTCACCCAAGCTCTAGCTGAAGTGCTCGCATCAAATGTAGACAATCGAAACCTATTTCCTTTGATTTCTCTTTTTCCATAGGGCCTTCTCTCCTCCTTCTGCTGAATAAAATATGGGAACGTTGTAGCTCCCCTGAATGCTACAGAATGGGATTTATACTCACTCAGGACCTTCCTCTTCTTCTCTTTGCTTCCCCTCCTTGGGGAGGCTCCTATTTTTCCTGAAAATAGATGAGATCAAGCTCATATTTTGCATCATCTTCTTCTTCTTCTTTCTTGGGCTTGAAAGCCACAGGCTGAGCTAAGAAAGATGCTCTGATACCACTGTAATATCCAAAATGATGGAAAATCTACACTATTGGGAATATCTTAAGATATTCCAATGTGGAGCCACAGTTATATAAAAATACACCAATGGAAACAACAGTGATACATTAACACACAAAATGCTCGAAGAATCAAATAGCCATCATCTCATTTCATAGCAGCATAAGATATACAAATCCATGAAGAAATAGACACTCAAGCAAGGCACTATAAGCCTCAAGAGGAATGTACATGAGAATATAAAGTACACTGCTACATGAATAAAGCCCTAGGCTATGAATACACAATCCTTGAAGGAGAACTGCTGCAAAATGTCAATAATATATAGATATGACAGTATGAAGCTCAAATAAAGTGGGAGACCATTATATCAACCCCTAAAAATACAATACATAAATCCTCTAGAAGGATTGGCTGAAATACAAGCAAAATGGCATTCCTGCAGAAATTCCAGAGTTGTTGGGTAGCAGCAGCAACTCAAGAACTGGAAATAGATGGAGAAGGCTGAAATGGGTGCAAAAAATTAAGAACCCTCCTCCAATGGAAATCTGAAGTGAAAGGTTGATCCCTTCACCTAAGATCTCACCCTCCAACTATCTGCTAATCCCTCACAGCAAATGCTCTCCAAGAATAACGTTGTCTAAGAGAGGGACTGCGCTGCATATGATAGAAAGTGGTTGGCTTGGTGCCAAATATGGTGGAATAAGCTCATGAACCTCCTTTTCCAACCTCCCAAATGGATGGAAGCTCCCTCCTTTGAAAAAATATCCAAAGATGTTGTTGTAGAAAACCTCCCCAGCAACACCTAGCAACACTGCACAATCTCCAGCTGAAACTGCGCTGATGAAGAAGGATGGCACTTGAACTCAATGTTTGAATATGGGGAATGGAGTGCAATCCTCCAAGATCTACTCAAGAAGGAGAGGAAATCCTAAACAGTAATTTCTCGACAATTCATACTAAGCAGCAAGAAGTTGCAACAAGTCCAAAGGACCAAAGATGAATAATACTCAAGATGATTTCCAATGGCTACCTTGCTCTCCTTTTAAATAATGTGAGCTCCCTCTCAATGGATCCCACTCATTAGGGTTACCTTCCTCTAGAAGCTTCCCTCCTTATCCCACTGTGCTGGCCCACAATGTGCTCTCCACCTCATGCCATTTTGTTGTTTGACTTGGTCAAACTTGACCTAGTCATCTTGCAAAAGCCCCCTTTCACACATGGAGGTGTGAAATCCAGCTCTATAAGTGATCATCCTTCATACCAAGAGGTTTTTTATTACCTATTCATGAAATGAATGGGTCTCCCACCCATTTTATTTATCTCCTATGTGAAAATGGCAAAAATTAATGTTCCATAAAAATTGGGAACATTACACTTTCACTCTAACGTTTACCTGACACACTTTAACTCTAATGCTATTTGACTGTTTTGTTTTCTCTGTCATTGTGAATTATGATTTCACTTTTACGATTCATTGTGCACATTTCATCATTCTGATCTATCTCTGACTTTATTTTATTCTTTCTTTGTAAACAAACTATTTGTTGAATGAAGCTTTTGAATTAAAATCTGAGAATTTCGAGCAAACAATTTTGTCAACTATTATTGAAATTGTTGGCCCAAATCCATATTCTCATAATAGCCTGCAAAAAATAAAAAATTTGCTAATGAAATCCAGGTCTGCAGGGAGGTGATTGAAGGCTTTTGAAAAGACCTCTGGAATGAGATCTGTCTGTAGAGGTTTAACTCTGTTTTTTAGGAATTTTGGGTAACTATTGCAATATTAGACTATTTGCAGGAGTTTTTTACTTCAACAGAGATGAAATTGAGCAATTTAGGCTAAGGATGGCTTCTTTTGAACTTTTTTCTCAATTAGGCTTCTCAGATAGAAACTGGGACAAGACAGGAAACGAGGGTTTCCTGAATGGTTTGGAATGTAAAAAGGAGTTTTTAAGATATCTGTAGACTTTAAACCCTTTTCTATTTTAGAATTGATATTCATAAGTCACAAACTGATGTAACTAGCTTAAAAAAAGGTTTACAGCGGAAATAAGGTTTCCTGGAAAATTTTGGCCATGGTTTGGCCTGCTTTTGGGCATTTTTTGGCAATTTCTACAGAAAATTCTCCTAATTTAGACTTTGTTTTACTTATGGATGGTTTAAAATTTTAATTTGCAGGTTCTATATGTTGAGAAATACCTCAAGTGGCAGGTATTCGACTGTCGGAATGGTTTTTGCAACTTTTTAAGGTTGAATTTGAGCTCTGGTTCAAATAGTTGGAGTCGAAAAAGTCTTTTTTGGTTTTCAAACAGGAAATATGTGGTTAAAATGGGCTCTGAAAGTGAAATTTAGGTTTAAAACATAGTCGGACGGCTTCAAAATAGTCAGGAAGAGTTCTTTTTAACAGTCAGGAAGCAAAAATAACGTAAATAAGTATCATAATAAAGGTTTAAAACTTTGATATAAATCTTTTAAAAAATGTAATGAATGATGGTCAAATCAAAGCGAGAGCGGTTTTGATTTTTGAAATGCGTCATTGGAAGTACTTTTCATGTTGGATCTTGGTGGTAAGCAGTTTTTGCTGAAACAAGCACGATCAAATGAAATCGCACCACATCACGGGATGTGAAAATGGGAAAACTGCCCTTTTCGCGTCCGTTTGAGCTTTGGGAGATCGATTAGTTTATGGGCGCGATATTGATCCTGCATTATTGGTTCATTGGAAAGGAAGCGAAAAGTTGCAATTAGTTTTAGGATTTGCAGTCGAAATGGTGGTGCGATCAGGGTTTGAACTATGCACTAATGGCTTGGAAACTTAATAAAAACCTTTGTATGATGTGCATTTTAACCAAAGTTCTTATATGAAAATAAAAAGGTTATGTTTATATAAGTGGAGCCTATATATGTAGGTCGGGGGTATAACTCAAATTTGGATGCGGAGGCAAGTTTTTAATATGCAAAGCGGGGTTAAAACCTTAGGTCAACTTTACATAAAGTAGGTGGCTTTACATAACAAGAAAAGGGAAAAGGTTTAATTTCTGTAATTTCACACTTTAACCTTGGGTTAAGTTTGTGCGGGGAAGGATAGCAAATGTATTTACAAAGGCACTGGTTGAACCTTTATAAAAAACTTAGGATAAAATGGGATGATCGGGGTAATGTTTATGCCTTGGAAATACATAAGATATGCATAAGAAGCCAATTTTTGCATTTTTTGTTTTATTATTTAGTTTTAGACTTTTGGAATGGTCTATAACCATAGGGGGCGGGGTATTTATATATAGTTAGTTTTATGCCAAAGGGGGTATATTTTAGGATTTTATCTCAACATGTGAATAATTACTTTGGCACAAAATCTTATATTAATGCGTTTTTTTAGGATATTTAAATAAAAGGAGTTATATTAATAGGATAAGGTCTCTTTTAGGGAATTAATAAAATAAGTAAGAAATTAATATGATAAGGAAAATGAAATACTCAAGAAATACACTTATATGACTAAGTAAAGTGAAAAACTTAAAGCAAAGTTTATCATTTGATGATTTCACCACTTCTACTTAGGATAAGATGTTTTTTGAGGGTTTGTATGCTTTATGAAATGGAGGAAGTTAATCAAATGGGATATTTTGTATCATTAGATAAGAAAGGAGTTCTTACTTAAAATTTTGAGTTGTAATGGGTGAATGAATGGTAAATAATGATAATTAGGGATTAATATATGAATCAACATGTTCAACTAATTAGTCATTGAGCCCTGGGTCCGGTCCCAATAGAAGTCAGAGAAATGCTCTAAGCCCCTTTGACTGAAAGTCTAGAATGCAGAATTGCTATAGGGGATGGGAAATTAGTAATTTTTACCCAGCGATGAGTATTTACAAGCTTCTTCCCACTTCTTTCTACCTACCCAACTTTTATTCTAACATTTTTTCTTCCTTTCGGCAGGTGCATATAAGCTTGCTACCTTGAAACATATTATTCTTTATATGAATCAACATGTTCAACTAATTAGTCATTGAGCCCTGGGTCCGGTCCCAATAGAAGTCAGAGAAATTCTCTAAGCTCCTTTGATTGAAAGTCTAGAATGCAGAATTGCTATAGGGGATGGGAAATTAGTAATTTTTACCCAGCGATGAGTATTTACAAGCTTCTTCCCACTTCTTTCTACCTACCCAACTTTTATTCTAACATTTTTTCTTCCTTTTGGCAAGTGCATTTAAGCTTGCTACCTTGAAACATTTTATTATTTTGAAAGCATAAAAACCATCTAATTCTACCTTATTTCATTCGAGGGCTCAAATTAAACTGATGAGCTCCTCATTATTCTCTACCTATCTAGTGATTAGTCAGGATTAAACTGTCTGACCAATCTTTATTCACTATCTAGAACATGGAAATTGAAAACATGACAAGTCAAGATTGAACAGTTTAACTCATCATGGATTATGGCATTTATTGACACTCTACCATAATCATTTGAAAAAGGTAAGAAGTAGTGGGATTTGGACTTGCACACTTTCATGTTTTATTTCATCTTTTTTATTTTGGGGTATATGTATTTTCTAAGTCCTTTGATCTTTCTTTTAGGACTTTTACCCTCTTTTTGATTTTCAATTTTTTTATTTTTTTAAAAAATATGGGAAAACAACTTGTAGAAAGCAAGGTATGCACATATTTACAATACTATCAAAATTCAATTCAAAATTATGAATCCTATATTTAAAGAATCCTAACAGGCTGAGTAGGCAAGCTAGAAGAGCCAACCTCCATTGGTTGTGTTGATGATGTACTAGGCAATATAGAAGGGCTAATCATAGGCACTCTTGACAGTCTCTCTAAAAAAGTTGCCAAGTCATGTTGATGGAGGATAGGTGATGCAACACAATGAGATTGATTAGGCCATGATGAAAAAGACTAGTGTGATGATCTTCTCTTATAATCTGAACCTTCTGAGTCATTGTATTCAAACTCATGTATAAATAATATGGCAAAACAAGTGCTTTGATAGAGGTGAAATGCATCAACAGACTGACATGATACATATACAACCCGGAGAATCTTCCTTCACAAGTGAAGTACTTCATTATGAACATCATCAAAGAATCATACTTGTTTCTGAGGTGTCTGCAAGGAAGTAGGTAGAATGACTCCTCTCTAGCATGAGGCTTAGGAAATTGTTTGTATTTTTCATTGTATAACTTCATGCCTTTGAACCACTGCTCTCCATGAGAAGGGATACTTGTTTCTGAAGAAATTAGGTTTGATGATAGGCTTATCTCCATACCTACAATAGTGAGCTTTCCCATGTTGTATCTTTTTGCCAATAGGCTGGCCAATTGAGGATGATATCCCTCTTCCATGAGCCTTTCATAAAATCTCAAACACTCAAAGCATCTTTTGGCCAATCACAAGGCATTAATTTCATGAATTTTGAAGGGTTCTATCCTGAGGCGGCTCACTCCCTTGAATCCATTCTTTTCACTTTCCATGTGTTTGTCACTGGAATGATAAAAACTCTAGGGTGTTAATGAGATGAGTGAATGTATGGAAATCTAGAAAAACAGAGTGTATGGAAGTTTGAGTTTATAGGGTGAGATGAAGGATCTTGAATCTGAGAGAAATTATAGAAAAAATTGAGTAGGTTTTTTTGTGTGCTAGCTTCAATTTTTTGGTGGAATGTGGGAAAATGAGTGTGAGGAAGGTGGAAAATTTATAAAAACACAAAAAATTCCCAATTTTGACTGTGAGAATAGCTAGTGTAGAAGTGGTGTAGGTTAAGAATGTGAAATAAGGACCATGGAGCTAAGAAAAAATTATGAGGAAAATTTAGTGCATAGGGTGTCATATTAGCTCCATATTGAAAATGGAATGAGGGGATATGGATGAGTGTAGGGTGGAAAAGTCCAACAAACACAAGAATTTCTCAATGTTTTTCACTCTCAAAATACTAGAAATTAGGGTTTGCTTATATTTGACATGTTAGGAATGGTGCATATGATAAGAGTGTGGTGATAAGGTGTATGAAATGCGTGGGTTAGAATTTAGATTATAGGGTTATGGTTTATGTAGGTAGGTAGGTTAGGGTTTTTCAAATTAAAAAAAAATTGTACACCATAGACAAGTGATAATGTGAAGAAAAGAAAATGAGCATGAAAATGTGTTAACACTCACAAATTTAACCACAAGAGAGCATAAGAAATGATATCTTACCTTGTATAAGGGTTACAAAATGTAATGGTGAAAATTTTGAAGTGATTGGAAGTTTCTTGGAGCCCACACCCAAAATATGCTTCTCCTCTAGAAACGTAACAGTCACCTACATGAGCGTAACAACTGAGGGAAAACCGTAATAATGAGCCACAAAAGCGTAACATTGTGGTTGCGAAACACTTGTGCAGTGCTCAGAAGCATAACAACTGTTGCACAACACCCTCCAAAAGCATAACACCTATGCCCAGAAACATAACAACACAATCTAAAAGTGTAACAACTCGGTCTAAAAGTGTAACAAGTGTTGTTTGAAGAGTATCTAATGGATTTTTAAGTGAATTTGAGCCTTGAATTTTGGATTTAGAACAAATTGGAGGGAAATTTTGGTAGAGAGTTAATCTCACACACATCAAAGGGTAACAATGAGCAGAAATGATTTGTGTTTTTGTCTTTTATAAGCTTGAGATGACATTTGAAAATGACTTTTTGCATTTGGAAATGACCATTTTAAGACAAGACAAGTTGTCTTTGATATTTAAAAATGATCCTTTAGTCTTTGACTGAAATAATGAGTTAGAAATGACATATTTCATGATTGAACACTTTAAATGAGGTTTTGGTCCTTTTAATGAGACAATAGGACAAAATTCCTCTTTTTATGAGAAAGTGAGACAAAATTGAGTTGCTTGAGATTTTTTTTTTTTTCACTTGAACCATTTGAAACAAGGCAAGTGGTCTTTAGTTCATATCCTAAATATGCAAGCTCCCTGTTTATGGTTTTATGAGTGGAATGGAGGGTTGTTGAATTTTCAAGTGACAAATTGAAAATTTTTTCAAAGGAAGAGATGAGCCTAGATAGTGACCTATATGAGGTGGAGTGACATAACGCTAGACCTTTAAAATGATGATGACGGAGATGACCTTAAAAATTATGGTGGCAGTGAATGAAATGAAGGAGCAACATACTTGACATAGACCTCTGCAATTACCAAAATTATTTTCTAAAAACTTGTTTGAAAAAGTAAAAAAATTTGACCTATGACTTTATGGAAAACAACTGAAAGAGTTACTTTTTTATCACTGACATACCTGAGCTAACATGTAAAATCATGCACAAAACATAGAACCATAAGTACATGATGCACACAAAACCATATATACACATCACTGCATATTCAAAATGTACATGGCACCATACATACACAACACCCCATATCCGACATGTACATAACGCCATCTATACCTGGCACTGCATAAGCAACATCATATATACAATAGGAATACAAAATAATTTGTACACAATACTACATATGCAAAATTACACATCACCATAGATACAGTCAATGAATATAAAACATGCTCAACGTATACACAAGAATAGAACTTCACATCCATAGACCACACGTTGACCCCACAAGAAACCTTGTTTCTAGTGTCTTTCCACTATTTATGCTCACCCTAGCATGTTGCAGATCACACTAATTTCACATCGTTGATGTACTCCTCAGCATTACCTGTCCATAACATAAACATAGGCATAGTACAAGCATGTAATATCAATTCACGTCCACATGATACTGACCTCATGGATTTGTCAAAGTTGCTCTTCCCACTTGATTCATCATAATACCAAGAACCTCTTCATGCCATTCACTTGCATAAGAAATCATTCCTCCATAAGAATGATCCTTGAAAACCCTATCATATAGTGGCATGGATACATAGATACATACATATATATATCATTAGCATAAAACAATCATGATCCTGTTAGAAAACGACATACATACTTGCATACATGTATACATATATAAACATCAACAAAATGATGATCACAACATGATTGATAGATATCATAAGGTATAGGTTAAGATAACTTTTATATTTGTGCACAACAAGCACAACGTTGAGAACAACATTTCCCAATATAGTCAAGGCATATAATACCTCATTCATTTTACCTTTTATGTTTCCTTTCTCATGTCTATACTGCCACCATCCATATAACACCACATTCATTTTACCTTTTATGTTTCCTAAACCCTAAACCAGAAACATGCATACACATAAAGCAAATAAAACATAAGCATGAGGAACATATATGCAATTGAAATTTATGCGCAATAAACACACACAACCCAAGGATAGTGCAACCACACTATGATACCATTCTATATAACACCCTCTTCTCACATCTAGCCAGGTAACCCGTTAACGAGGGTAAACATGTGATGAGAGGCTAGTAATATCATATTCAACCTTATATATGACCTTAAGGAATTGGAATTGACGGAAACACGAAAAACACACCTTACACTACATCATTGATATCCTAGGGGGTAACCCAACCTCCCAAGGCCATGTTCCTTGAGCAGGGATTGATTTTTATCTCCCTTTAGGTTGAGCCATGGGCTTGTAATGGAAAGGGAGTTGCTCTAGACCCTAGAGCCATGGGATATCCTTGGAAAGGTAGCTTCTCAGGCCCAAACAATAAATTTTCTGCCTGTAGCTTCGACATTTGTGCCACACTTTCATCCCTCGAGCGCAGGTCACTTCCCAGAATTTCCTATAACTTCAAGAGACGGTAAATAAAATTGAAAAAATAATATGGAAGAAATCACGTCATCAGGAACTCATCCCACACCACCAAACCACGATAGGAATTTTGTCAAACATGTCACAAAAATAGCATCTATAGGTATAAACAACATATTTAAACAAAGGGGTTTATTTCTTATCTGAGAATGGATAAGAAGCATTTCTCCCCTACATTATAAGCTGTCATTTAATCAATTTAATCATAGATACATTGTGTATTCATTTACAAGTAAAAACATGGAGAGATTCATACCTCATCACTATGACACTACATGCTTATAACCAATGTAATACCAACATAAGTACCATGGATAAATCAACAATAGAATCCATATATAGACCAATTCATGTACACATCAAATACCAAGGCAATGAACCTTTCATTAATGAATGTAAAAACCAAACCAGAATGGGACTACCATGTTCCACCTGACCATAGACATTGTTGAGCCAAATCTCACTTCAGCCAGTCACCCCTGTGCCATATTCCAAGAATGAATGTGGTAATTTATCAAACACATCAATCAAAACCAAAAGAGGGCTATAGATACCATATCGTCTCAACCCCAAACCAGTCATTCCACCTCATGGTCATATATCACCAACCATCATGGATTGGTCTCTATCCAAGCTGCTCCAGGGCTCCAGAGTGTTTGTTCCAACTAGGGCTTCTAGGACTAGTAACTCAACCCAAACTGTTATAAGGCTTCCAGAGAATTTTTCCAATGAGGGATTCTAGGACTAGTAACTCAACCGACCTAGGGCTTCCAGAGTGTTTTTCCAACCAAGGCTTCCATGACTAGTAACTCAACGCATAGTTGTCCACTGGGCTTCCAAAGCATTTGTCTAATCAAGGCTTCCAGGAACCTATAAATCAAACCAAAAACTAAAGGAATCATGAGAACCAACCAGAAAACAATTAATGGAAATAAAACCAAAATCACCATGTTTATCCAAGAAATGAAAAGGCTAGGAAAATCCACTTGCATACCCATGCATGCCAAAAATAGTGAGGAAAGGATACATGTAACTCGGTACCTACACCCAAAAGGGGTTGTGCACCAGAGGGAGGTATGTAAAGTGTTGGTTCATTTTTTCCACTTCCTTAAATTTACTTAGGGATTAAAGAAATATTCCCAGGAAATTTTTAGCATTCACTCCCCGGAAATAAGGCCAAAAATGTTATCACTCTGCCCAACTTCCCAAGGCTAAAAATAGGATTGGAGAAAGGTAGCCACAAACCATGATTTAGGTCATGTAGCTAGCCCTACCAGGACCATAGAGGGCTCTCTCATTGTCACTTTTTAGTTATTTTATAGAATTAATATCTATTGATCTTAGGCTAGGTAAGTAAGATAAATAAATAATATTTGTTTGATGTTTTTAGTGCTGAATAGAAAAGTCAGTGAGTAGACTGTGTATAAGGTTTTTAGGTCTGAAATCCAAGGTGAATTTGAAAATAATATGTGATTCAAGATAGGTGTTTTTAAATAATTTTCATAATTCATTGAGTATAGGATTAAGTAGAATAAAATTTTAATGAGCATTGAGGTGAATTCATTCAACTTAGAAGCAAATAAACACAACATTGTAAACCTTGTCTAAAACAGAGCATGTATAAACATGATTTATGCTCATAAAATTACATGATAAACATATCTAAAGAGTAATACATTACATTAAAAATGAAATGATAAACATACATAAGAAAAATATATTCTCCAATGCATACCACAAATATATCAACACAATTCCTCCAAACCTGTCTCTGATTTCATTCCAAATTGTTGATTACAAAATCTCCACTGTAATATGAGACTATACAACCCAAAAAAAGACTAAAGAGAGTCTTCTTATAGAAAATATGGACTATTACACCTCATAAAGTCTAAATCCCATCCAAAATGGATCATAAATACAAAATATGAGTCATTTCCTAGTTTCTAGGGAGGTTAGAAACCATTCCTTGAATTCTAGCTATGAAATAGGAGTGTTTGTCCCTTACATTAATTACATATTCCCTCTTGATAGGAGGAAGAAACCATATCAATAACTCTAATTTCAACTCATAGGACAACAATACCTCAAATTTCTGACCATTTCTGAGCTTGACAAGTGTCCTGAGGAATCCAATGCTGATTTGTGACATTCTTGACATAAGGGTAACAAAATTTTGTAGAAGCGTAACATAACTTTGGAGGAAATTTTAGGAGTCAAAATCCACTTCTAAAATAATTGAAAACTAGCCTTATGTGTCTAGTTTCTAGAACATATTCAAAATTTGACCACGAGAAGGCCTTCAAAAATCCAGTCTCCCAAGGTTACTCCAAAAGTGTAACAGAGGGTCCAAAAAGGTGGTAGAAATATAAAAATGAGTGGTTTTTTAGCTTTTACTCCAAAATTATAGCTTTTCATGCCATGGGGGTTCTTTATATGTGATTTAATCATAAAACTACATCCATCCATGTGAACATATCATCATTTGGATGCCCCTAAAATAAGAGTAACAAAAGTTTGTTACCCTTCTGCAATGAGGAATTTCTAGAATTTTGCAAAAATCAAATAAAATACCAAAATTGATCAAAACTTCTCAAAATTGGTTCTATGGCATCTGTGAGAGATGGGATAAATATCAAAATAAGCGTCAGAAAATAATTCCAATCTATCCTTCTCTTTAAACTTCATTTGTGCCTCTTTTAGCCTTTTCTTCAATTATTTCAGTCCTATTTGAGAAATGGTGTTCCTGGTGCGATAGGGGTTTTCCATGTGACTTTGCAGCTTATTGTCCCTCTTAGCCCTCCTCAAGAGATTCTCCAAATTCTCATTTACTCTTGAAAACGAAAGCTCTCTATCTTCATTAATTTTCGTGGCAATAAGCTCATCAACAGAAAAATCTTTAGTTAAATGAGTTGATTGTCTTTCTCACTCCAATGCCCTTTTGAGGCCTCTTGTTTTTGGTATTCTTGTTTTTGTTTCATCTTGCATATCATGAATTTGATAAAAAATAATAACCTCCTTGAATTTACCTCTATTTTCCTCTATGTATGACTTGGGCATGCTTTGTAGGAGTTGAATTACTTTCGATTGAAAATTTTCTTGATGAAGGAATGTGATTTGAGGTTTGGCAATGGAGAAGATCTCTTTCAATTCTGATATTTCCTTATATTTCTCTTTGATGATCTCTTCATTTGATCTGAACTTCACATTCTCTACTAACTCGGCCTCCAATGGCGCTGACTCATTATGCTAATGCAAAAGAGGGTGTTCCTCTATCTCACTTTTTTCCACAATGGTGTCAAGTATAAGAACACTTTTGGAAGACTTAGGTGCAAATAATTGTCTCTTCCCCTTGGTAAACTCAACAACCCTAGGGGAATATGAAGGCTGAGTAGGCATGCTAGAAGAGACAAAATCCATTGGATGTGTTGATGATGTACTAGGAATGATAGAAGGGCTAATGGTAGGCACTGCTGACAATCTCTCCAAGAAATTCTCCCAAGTCATGTTGATGGAGGACAAGTGGTGCAATAAAATGAGCTTGATTAGGCCATGATGAAAAATTCTAGTATGGTGATATTCTCTTCTAATTTGAACCTTCTCAATCATCTTAATCAAAATCTTTTACAAATAATATGGAAAATAAAGTGTTTTGACAGAGGTGAAATGCATCAACAGCCTAATGTGATACCTATACAACTTGGAGAATATGCTTTCACAAGTGAAGTAATTCATTATGAACATCATCAAAGGAGCATACTTGTTTCTGAGGTGTCTGAAAGGAAACAGGTAGTCTGACTCCTCTTTAGCATGAGGCTTAAGAAATTTTTTGTAGTTTTTAATGTCTAACTCCATGCATTTGAACCACTGCTCTCCATGAGAAGGGATACATGTTGTTGAAGAAATTAAGTCTGATGATAGGCTTATCTCCATAACTGCAATAGTGACTTTTCCAATGTTTTATCTTGTTGCAAATAGGCTATTCAATTGAATATGATACACCTCTTCCATGAGCCTTTCACAAAATATGAAACAGTGAGGTCTCTCAAAGCATCTTCTAGCCAATGGTGAGGCATTAATTTCATGCATTTTGAATGGTTATAGCCTGAGGTGGTGCCTTCCATTGAATCTAATCATCTCACTTTTAATGTGTTTGTCACTGGAATAATGAAATCCCTAGGTTTTTAATGAGATGAGTGAATGTATGGAAATTTTGAAAAAGAGAGTGTATGGAAGTGTGAGTTTATTGGATGGGATGAAGGATCTTGAAGGTGAGAGAAATTCTAGAAAAAAATGAGTAGGTCGTGTTGTGTTTTAGCTTCAATTTATGGGTGGAATGAGGGAAAATTAATGTGAAGAAGGTGGAAAAATGATAAAACCACAGTAAATTCCCAATTTTGACTGTGAGAATAGCTAATGTACAAGTGGTGTAGGTTAAGAATGTGAAATGAGGACCATGGAGCTAAGAAAAAATTCTGAGAAAAATTCAGTGCATAGGGTGTCATCTTAGCTCCATATTGAAAGTGTAATGAGGAGAAATAGATGAGTGCAAGGTGAAAAAGTCTAGCAAACACAGGAAATTCTCAATTGTTTTCACTGTGAAAATAATAGAAATTAGGGTTTGCTTGTATTTGACATGTTAGGAATGTTGTAGATGATAGGAGTGTGGGGATAAGGTGTATGAAATGTGTAGGTTAGGGTTTAGATGCTAGGGTTAGGGTTTAGGTAGGTGCGTAGGTTAGGGTTTGTCAAATTGAAAAAAATTATACACCATGGACAAGTGATAATGTGAAGAAAAGAAAATGAGCATGAAAATGTGTTAACACTCACAAATTTAACCACAAGAGAGAATAAGAGATGATATCTTACCTTGTATGAGGGTTACACAAGGTAATGGTGACAATTTTGAAGTGATTTGGATGTTTTTTGGAACCCACACCCAAAATCTGCTTCTCCTCCAGAAGTGTGATTGTCACCTACAAGAGCATAGCAAATGAGGGAAAAGCGTAACACTGAGACACAAAAGCATAATTCTATGGTTGCGCAGTGCTCAAAAGCATAACAACTTTTGTGAAACACCCTAAAAAAGAGTAACACCTATGTTGAGAAATGTAACAACACATCCCAAAAGCATAACAACTCAGTCCAAAAGCATAACAAGAGTTGTTTGAAGAGTAGCTAATGGATATTTAAGTGAATTTGAGCCTTGAATTTTGGATTTAGAACACCTTGGAGGGAAAGTGAGGTAGAGAGGTACTCTCACACACATCAAAGGATAACAATGGCTGGAAAATATTTATGTTTTTGCCTTCTATAAGCTTGAGATGACATTTCATCTTTGACGCTGGAAAATGACTTTTTGAACTTTTTGCAATTGGAGATGACCCTTTTAAGGCAATACAAGTTATCTTTGATATTTGAAAACGATCCTTTGGTATTTTATTGAGATAATGAGTGAGAAATAACTCGTTTGAAGCTTTAACACTTAAAAAGACTTTTGGGTTCTTTTAATGAGACAACATGAAAAAATTCCTCTTTTTATGAGACAATGAGACATAATTGAGTTTCTTGATATTTTTTTTTTTTACACTTGAACCATTTGAAACAAGAAAAGTGGTATTTATTTCATTTCCCAAACATAATATCTCCCTCTTTAGGGTTTTATGAGTGGAATGGAGGATTGCTTCCTTGTTTAAGTGATCATTCAAAAACAAATTCAAAGGAAGAGATGAGCCTAGAGGTGGAGTGACATAACCCTAAACCTTTAAAATGATGATGATGGGGATGAGCTTGAAAATGATGGTAGCGATGAATGAAATGAAGGAGAAGCATACTTGACCTAGACCTCTTCAATGGCAAAAAATATTTTTCGAAAATTTGTTTGAGAAAGTAAAAAATTTTGACCTATGACTTTATGGAAAATAATTGAAAGAGTTATTTTTTATCACTAACATACCTAAGCTAACATGAAAAATCATGCACACAACAAAAAATTTAGATAGAACCATAAGTACATGACGCACACAACACCATATATACATAGGACTTCAAATTCAAAATGTACATAACACCATATGTAAACAACACTGCATATCCAACATGTACATAGCACCATCTATACCTAGCGCGGCATATGCAACATCATATATACAACAGGAATACAAAATCATATGTACACAATACTAGATATGCAACATTACACATCACCATTGGATACAATCACTGAATCTACAACATGCACAACATGTAGACAAGAATATAACTTCACATCCATAGACCACACGTTGACCCCACAAGCATCCTTGCTTCTAGTGTTTTTCCACTATCAATGCTCACCCTAGTATGTCACAGATCGCACTAATTTCACTTCGTTGATGTACTCCTCAGCATTACTTGTCCATAACATAAACATAGGCATAATACAATCTTGTAATATTAATTCTCGTCCACATGATATTGACCTTATGGATTTTTCAGAGTTACTCTTCCCACTTGATTCCTCAGACTACCAAGAACCCATTCATGCCATTCACCTGCATAAGAAATCATTCCTCCACAAGAATGATCCTTGAAAATCCTGTCATATAGTGGCATAAATACATAGATACACACACACACACACACACACACACACACACACACACACACACACACACACACATATATATATATATAGCATAAACAATCATGATATTGTTAGAAAATGACATACATACTCACATACATGTATGCATATATAAACATCAACAAAATCATGATCACAACGTGATTGATACATATCATAAGGTATAGGTTAAGAGAACTTCCTTATTTGTGCAGAACATGCACAAAGTTTAGAAGAATAATTCCCAACATAGCCAAGGCATATACCACCTCATTCATTTTACCTTTTTTGTTTCTTGTCTCATGTCTATACAACCACCATCAATTTACAACAATGGACCCAACCAATCCAACCAATTTTCATATTCTTACCTTCTGTTGCACTTACTCATGCACCAAGCTTCATCCAAGTCTTTCATTACATGTTGGGTGCCACAAATGTCTCCCAGAGCTCCATCAATTTTCGTCTTTCTCGATGTTACAACTATCACCTGCTTACACTCAAGTATATACTGACTATCTCAGCACATATGTGTTAGCACAACCATATTAAATAAAGATCATTCCTTCATGAAATATTATATATACAAACTCATATCATGAAAGTAATCAAACATTCAAATAACTTGCAAACATACCAGGCTAAATAGATCAACTAGATGACATAATCAAACACTCAAAACAATCAAGCACCAAGTACACAACATTAGAAAACTCATACCTTAATGAATCTCAGGGGATGCTATATTGTCTACAAAATCAATCTAGATTAGCACAATATAACTTCAAAACACCTCAACTAAACATAAATAAGATCAAGATATCCAAAAAAGTAACGAACTAACATGTTCACATCATATGCTCATAATCAGTTTTCATTCATACATGACAATCAAAGATGTACAATTAGCCTAAATTAGTACAATACAATATCACAATTATATTGATTCATACATGAACATAATAACCCTAACCATCTACATAAGCCAATCCAAGGCAATATGAATCATATAACATCAAGATATTAATCAAATAACTGTAATCATCAAGTTACTAGCATATACCAACAAGAATTTATATATCACGCTCATCAACAACTTATAACATAGTCATTGAGCTAACTACAAGTTAACATATTCATCAATGACATATAACATAATCATCAAGTTAATACCATCTTAACTAACCGACACATGTACATATGATCACACTGATTAACTAGCATCTATCATGTATGTAACCATAACATCAATAGAATGGAAAGAATACACATAACCATAGTAATAATATAATGAAAAACATATAAGTAACCCTAATGCTTACAACAACCATGAATCACATACCTACATGCCAAGAATACAACTTGTATGACGATCTTCTCTTGCCTCGAGGTCTAATGCTGCAACTTCATTTTGATGACCTACATCTCCTACTCAGTCTCATCCAACACATTATCATCATAACATACCAATATCATCATGATGGCCTAATTGTGTACAATTACCTTATGCAAAACAACCTCAACCAAACCAATGCAAACTTTCCCATATGCAGCCACTTGACATGTATAACCAATCATGAATTACCAATTCATGTTCAACATATAACCTCACACAAGAGAGCATACATGGACAACATGAAATCATGACCAATATGTGACCTACCATAAACAAGAAATGCATGTACAATATGTAGAAACATGTACGCAAATATGCACAGATAAGAAATGAGAGAGAACAACACACAATCAATCATACATTCATGATAGCATATTGACGAAAACACCATAAGCACTTTAATGGTGACACAACTACCACCACGAGGAAACATGTAATTTAATGGAGGAGACACACACTCGTAGTTTTTAGCTAAATTTCAGGGATTAGTTTATAACTTCCCTATATTATAGGAAATGACTCATATCATGTAATTATGATGCTTTTTGGATAGGATTTTGACCCCATGAGGTGTCATGAACTCTATTTTATATAAGAAGTCCACCTCAAGTCATTTTATAGGTTGGATAGTTGTCATTTGTTGTGGAGCTATTGTATAAGTTTTTTTTGAATGAAATAAAAGGCAATGTTGTAGACATAGTGTTGAGACTCCACTGGTATGCCTTTAAGCATTTGTTTTTCTCTGTAATCTTATCAAGTCACATGTTATGTTATCCTTATTTCACATATATACTTTTTTATGCTAATCTTATCAATATATAAACAGAAATCATGATTTCCATGCTATGTTTTAATAAGATTTATATGAACATGTCTCTACTCTTTTGATGAATGAATTCATTTTAATTCTTATTTTGACTCTCTCTCTTTTCGCCCTAGACGCAATGAAAAATTAAGCATGTTCCTAATCTTACCTACCTGGCCTCATCCTTGCCTCTACAATCTAACCTTTTAAATATGACCTAAACTTTGGACATAGTTCCCTAACTGTCAATCCTATCCAATAAAAATTCAAAAAAACAAAACCTTAATCTACGAAGCATCATATCTAGCCTAAGATCATTATATATTCAGTCATCTCATTGGCTGCAAAGCGACATTGAAAGAGCGCTCTCTGGTTTTGGTAGGGCTAGCTACCTAACGTAAAGGTTGGTTTTAGATTACCTCTTTCAGTTCCATTCTCAGCCTTAGGAAATGCTGGGAGTGATAACTGGGTAAAGACCCAGGTTCAGTGTAATGTTCCGTTTCAGGAATTTCTGCAATATGGTCTAAAAGGACGTTGTATAAGGAAGCCAATGCAAAAAATAATCTGAAAGGGGACTTGGATCCCTTTTTTTACCCTTCATACACTAAACTTCCAGAATATTAGCTCAAATAAATAACCCTAGGTGGGTTATTTAGATCTCCCACTCCTAGGTATCTCAAATAATGCTCAAAGAGAGAGCTACAGTAATACTTGAACTCCAACAAGTAGCAGCAGTGAAAAATCAACACATAAGGTGCAAGAAGAGAGAATAGCCATTATATTGTGTGAAACTGCAAATATATATACAAGAACTTGAGGAAAATACCTCTCAAGATAGGCCAGATCAGCCTCAAGATAGATGTACATGTAAAAGTGAAAGTGCATTGCTACACAACCCAACAACAAGCTATGAATGCGCAATCCATAGTGGGAAATGACTGAAAATTGATATACACACAATGATATAGAAATATCAAGCTCAAATAAAGTGGGGGAGCAATATATCAACCTCGGAAAACAATACTACAACAATCGTCTAAGGGATTGGCCAAAATTTACAAATTGGAAAAATTCTGGAGTGCAGTGTAGCAGCTACAACTCAATAAAAATACAAAAATGGAGAAGGATGTAAATGATACAAATGGTGAAGAAACCTCCTCCAATTATCTTCAAAGTGAAAGTATGCTCCCTTCCCTAAAGATTACACCCTCCAATCCACAGTGTGAACCCCTCCTGCAAGTGCCCTCTGAAAATAATGCAATATGGGGAAGAGACTGCACTGGGAATGAGATGAAACATATGGCCCAATGAAAAAATCTGCAATGAAGATCTGGGATCTTCCTCACTGATCTCCAAAAGAAATAATGGGCTCCTCCTCTACAAAACTAGCTCCAGAAGTGGGTGATAACGAATCATCACCGTAACCCCCAACAACTCAACGTTTCTGCCCAACTAGAAAACGCTATAGCTGAACATGGTTACCTTGAAAACACTGTAGCTGAATATGGTTACCTTGGCCTCAAGCCTGGATGTGAGGAGAATGAAGAAAAAGTCCTCCAAAGCTTCCCAATGAAGGAGAGGAAACTCATAAACATGAATCTCTCTTGTGCTAAGCAGCACAGCTATCTCAGTTGAACAACTGGAGAGAGCAGACCAAAATCGAAATCTCAAACATAATGAGAAAGGGCTCGCCTTCCCCCTTTTATGCCAAGAGGAGGCTTCCTTGCCATGGACCCCACCCATTATGGTTTATCTCATCCATTGATATCCCTCCTATCAAAACTACGATGTCTTCTCATGCAAGTTACACCTCTTTAGGCAGCGTTTTTGACTTGGTCAAACTTGACCTAGTCTCCTTGTATTTTCCCCTTTTTACACTAGGAGATGAAAAATAAGCCACTTAGGTGACCCCTTTTCATATTAGGAGTGTTTATTATGCTTCTTCATGGGCCCCCTTACCCATTTTATTATTTTATTAAAAAGAAATCAAAATTAATGTTCCAATTAACTTTTGGAACATTACATTCAGAGTAGTTGCGCTACCAACAAAACTCTCTATTATTGGCCACTTTGGCAGCAATCTACTGCACAAACTGCAGTCTCACCCGAGGCAATATTGGGGGATTCCAGAACCAATATTATGCATCCATAGGGATATTAGGAAATGGATTTACCATTATGCTTCTTCCTTATGCTTTCCTGAACTGCATGGATGCAATTATATACATTTAGAGTTATGTGGTAGTCATCAATTACTAGTATCATGCATTGTACCTCTATCAGTATTATGCACTAGTCAACCCAATTCCACACACATAAATAACATAAAATACTTTTCTATGCATAATCAATCATACAATGCTTCACAATACATAAAACAACTTTAAAGAAAAGTAATAAACAAATTGCATAAATAACACAGAGATACTTCAGAAATTTCCTTTCCTTTATTAAGGATGTGTCTTTCATTACAATAATTCTTAAACCCACACACACAGTTGCGGATGGTCTACACACATAGCTATAGACCAAGGCCTCCATGCACACACTTGCATAGCCTTCACCTAAGACCCAAAACAGACTAAAACAAAGATAATTCACAGTTTGTGATCATATAATGATGAATCTATATCTGTATATTCTTTGACTCAACATGACTTCGA
This sequence comes from Pinus albicaulis, assembly GCA_034641835.2. NCBI lineage: Eukaryota > Viridiplantae > Streptophyta > Pinopsida > Pinales > Pinaceae > Pinus > Pinus albicaulis. Next base: position 593,273,085 of record CM076570.1, read on the forward strand.
TTTATATAGGCTTTACATATTACAATACCATGGTATACATACCATGCATAGGCTCAAAAATAGAAAAATACACTGAACCCATTTAAAAAAATGGGGCTTTGACCCGCCCCAAAGCCCCGAAAACTCCTAAACTTTACGCGATTGACTTATGTCCATTGGTTTGTGCACTCCACTTCCTAAAAATGTGGAGTCTTTAACTCATAACTATACCAAGTTGGTCCCTACCCATAAGGCACTAGAAACTCACATGTGACTTGTCCCAAGTCACTCAGCTAGTGTGCCCTGACTCTTTGCTTGAATGTTGGTGTAGGCATCCTTCAGTGGCTGAATCATCACTACAAAATACATCTGTTCCTGGCACACCTCTTCTAGTAGATTATCTATAGTCGGCCCTGCGATCCTTTGAAGCACATCTTTCTTCTTATGCCTCATCTCCTTAAGCTTAATGTCTATAGTTTGTGATAATTGGATGGCCTCATCCTGCCAAAGTTGGGTTCGTGCTGTAATTATTTGTTCTTTTCTTTGCATCTCCTCTATCTAACTTTGCAGATTATTCCTTCTTGTATATGGGTGAGTCATTGTATAGGTGCTAGGGTCCTCACTGTGACTTTGATATCATCAAATTGTTTTTGTTTTTCCAAAATATCTGCTTCAATTTGATAAAAATTTGCATCCTCCTGTAATGAATTCCATATTTCCATAGTGTCTTCGAATATTTTTCCACAGTCCTTGACTGTGGTAGACATACCTTCTAGTGCAACCTTCATATCTATTTCGTTATTTTCACGCACCTTTGGTGGTGTTGTTGGTTGCAGCCTGATCTACAACTCATTAATATGAACCTAAATCTTGAACTTAACCCTATCCATTTCATTCTTGGATTATTTGATTGTAGTGTTGATCTTCGCAATCATTTTCATTCGGGTTGCTTCGAATTTGATCTTGAGGTCGGGCAACTCGATGCACGTCTTGATGATAATTTCTTCCAACTATTGTCTGTGTTGAGTTGCATCATCATAGTCCTTGAGCACCTTATTCATGTCATTGAAGATATTCTTGTTTTCTTACTTGAATTCCTTAATGACCATCAAGTCACGCTGCTTGCACACCTTCAACTCATTTGTGATGCCCTTGTGAAAATAATGCAGCGTCTAAATGGGTAGTGCACCAAGGTTCAAACTAAGTTTGTGCCTATTGTAATTTGTAAATCGTTTTTATATTTGGTATGTTTGTACAAGTTATGATTTCCTTTTAAAAAAAGGGAAAAAATCAAATATGTATATGAAAAATAAAAAAATATAGGCACTACTTGTTGGCTTGAGGGGTCCTGACCCAGGTTCGGTGTGCCAGGTTTGCCAACAAACCCCTATACTACTAGCCCTTTCAGCAGTGACCTGCTTTGGTAGGTCACAGTCTCACCCGAAGTAGTATGGGTGGGCGTTGGAACTAGGTTTCTGCACCCTGAGAAAGGATGGGTAAGGAAGTAGAGCTGCGTCCTGTTTGTGTAATTCCCAGATTACCTTGTCTTGTGCAGGGTTAATTATGTTCCTATTCACATCCACGTGCACTAGATCTATAGTTATAGGCTTATTATATCATCAACACAATAGTACATAAAAAAAACATAACAGATCTAGATCCAAGAGCATAATACACAAATATTTCGCAGCTTAAGGACAAAAAATGCACAATAAATAAATTACCAGTAATTCATATAACAATAATCACAGATTCAGTTCTCTAAAAATCTTATGCATTCATTCATTCATCAATTCTTCCTTACAATTCCAATTCCCTTCCCAACCTGCACAGACAACAACAGGTTCTGCACACAGTTGGACTAGGATCTCCGCACACACAGCTAGCAGGATTTTGTTCCCAAAAACCCAAATAGATTGCTTAACCAACATATCACATCAATAGCTCATCAATTCATATCCTTTACGATACAAAATACATCTCTATTTACAATAATCTATCCTCGAATTTCCTATGGTCCGCAACCCATGATTTTCAGACCCCTAGTTTACCCTTCGACCCATTACAATGCATTCAGGTCTTTGATCTGCCCCAGAACCCCTGCACTATACTAAATATAATAAAAATGGACCAGTTTCACAAATTTTTAGGAGACCCCGTTCCAACAGTCCCCATTTGTTGGCCTGAGGGATCCTGACCCAGGTTCGGTGTGCAAGGTTTGCCAACAAACCCCTATACTACTGGCCCTTTCGGCAGTGACCTGCTTTCGCAGGTCACAGTCTCACCCAAAGTAGTATGGATGGGTGCTGGAACCAGGTTTCCACACCTTGAGAAAGGATGGGTAAGGCAGCAGAGCTACATCCTGTTTTTGTAATTCCTAGATTACCTTGTCCTGCGTAGGGTTAATTATGTTCCTATTCGCATCCACGTGCACTAGATCTATTGTTATAGGTTTATTATATCATTAACACAACAGTACATAAACAAAACATAATATATCTAGATCCAAGAGCACAGTACACAGATATTTCGTAGCTTAAGGATATAAAACACACAATACAACAATTACCAATAATTCATATAACAGTACTCACAGATTTAGTTCTCTAACAATCTTTCACATTCATTCATTCATCAATTATTCCTTACAATTTGAATTCCCTTCCCGACCTGCGCACACAGCAATAGGGTCCACACATAGCTGGACTAGGATCTCTGCGCACACAGCTAGCAGAAGTCCATTCCCCAAAACCTAAACATATCGCTTAACCAACAGATCACATAAATAGCTCATAAATTCCTATCCTTTACGATACAAAATACATATCTATTTATAATAATCTATCCTCAACTTTCCTATGGTCCGCAACCCATGGTTTTCCGACCCCTAGTTTACCCTTTGACCCATTACAATGCGTTCAGGGCTTTGACCCACCCCAAAACCCCTGCACTATACTAAATATAATAAAAAATAATCAAAATGGACCAGTTTCGCAGCTTGTTAGGAGACCCCGTTCCAACAATCCCCCAACACAATCTTGTGACTCGTCCCGAGTCACTGCACTGGTGCGACCACATGGTCTGCAGCTTGGTATGGTTTGAGTCGACTACCATTGACAAAGCCAGGAATGAGGTCACCATGCAGGGTAGCTAACTGAACAACTCTGCCATTCGTGACCTCCTTAACTATGTAGGGACCAAGCTAGTGCTGTCGAAATTTTCCTGAATGTTTCGCAAATTGGCTATCATATAAAAGGATGAGATTGCCTTTGACAAATTTCTTCTGGTGAATGTGTCGATCAGGCCAGGCTTTATCTAGAGCCTTTTGAACCTGCTGGTGAAACCGAGCAATAAACCGATCTTCCTCCAAAGCCACCAGTTGTGCATGCGCTCTTCTATGATACCGGAGTCTGCCATATTCGTGAATGTTGCGATGCGTAGGCTAGGAACAACATACTCTATGGGCATGATGGCCTCCTTGCCATAGAGCATTCGGAAGGGTGTCTTGCTAGTCAGCTTTTTTCAGGTCGTTCAGTATGCCCACAGAACCGAGGGGATGCGAACATCCCAGTCACTATGATCAGCATTACAAACCTTTGTTAATGCCTGCTCCAAAATTTTGTTAAAAGCTTCAACCGCTCCATTAGCCTGGGGATGATATGGTGTACTCTTGGCATGGTGGATCCAAAATTCCTCATTCAAAGCTTGAATCGTTTGGTTAACAAAATTTGTACCTATGTCACTCATTAGGATCTTCGGGCAGCCAAACCTGGTCAGAATCTTCTCAAAGATGAAGTGTGCAGCAGTATCAACAATACAATCTTTTATTGCTTGTGCCTCAGCCCATCATGTGATGTAGTCAGTGGCAGTGATAATGTAGCATGCACATATTTTCTTGCCTGGTGGATTGATGGGTCCTATAAAGTCAATGGCCCATTTATCAAAAGCCTGTAGGGCCATTTGAGGTTGTAATGGCATGTCATCTCGTCATGAGGGTTGGCCAGTTCGTTGGCATGTATCACACGATCTACAATAGGTGTAAGAATCCTGATGCAAGGCAGGCCACCATAAGCCAGCCTTAAAAATATTTTGTGACATAGCTCTGCCTGCATAGTGGCTTCTTGCAACTCCATCATTGCTTCTGTGAGGATAGTGGGTCGTTCATTTCCAATACACATCTACAGAGTATTTCATCAGCACCTAGCTTGTATAGTTTTCTTGCGATGATAGTAAAGTCTGCAACTTGGGTAACCAACTCCTTCTTCTGTTGTACCAAATACGCAGCAGGGGCCACGCCCGTAGTAAGGAACTCAATGATATCAGCAAAGTGAGCATCAACCATCTTAATGGTAAACTGCTGCACATCGGGTAAGCCTTCATCCAGGTTAGTGGGTTCTTCCCCTATATCGATACAAGACAGATGATCTAGGCCTGCATTCAACCTCCCAGGCTTAACGATAATCTCAAAATAATATTCCTGAAATAGCAACAGCCAGCGGCAAATCTCCCCCCCCAACACGGGCTTATTGACCAGGTATTTCAAATCCAAATGGTCTGTGAACATCTTAAAGTGGCCACCAAGCAGATAGTGTCGGTACTTTTTTAGTGTGTACACCATAGCCAGTCCTTTGCGCTCAGTGGTAGAGTAATTTCTTTCAGTGCTCGAGAGTTTGAAACTGGCAAAGGCAACCGGGTGATCAATATCTCCTTCGCCAGGCTGAGTGAGGACCGCGCCTAGGGCAATGCATGACGCATCGAAATGTACATGAAATTATTTTGACCAGTGAGGGAATATCAGTATGGGCACAGAAATCATCTTCTCTTTTAGTAGTTCGAATTTCTTCTGACATTCATCATTCCAGAAAACAGAGACATCTTTTTTTAGTAGCTATTCCATGGGTGTTGTGATCAGAGTGTATCCTTGAATGAATTTTTTGTAATAGCCCATGTGACCGAGAATGGAGCGTAGCTGTTTCTTCATTGTGGGGGCTTCTAGGTTGATAATTACGGCTATCTTAATAGGATCAACCATCAGTCCTTGTCGGCAGACTATGTGTCCAAGCAAGATTCCAAAAGGTACATAGAAGATGCACTTTTTTATATTCAAGGAGATCTGGTGCTTTTGGCATGCATCCAACATTAATCGCAGGTTCGAGACATGTTCTTTCACTAAGCCAAAAACCGTCTAGTCATCAAAGTAAACCTCTAGGAACTTATGAATAAATTATTTGAACACAACTAATACAACCCTTGAAAAGATAGCTGGTGCGTTCTTAATACCAAAGGGCATGACCATATATTGGAAGGAACCCAATTCGGTGGCAAAGCTGGTATTACTATGATCCTCAGGTGCAATTTTGATCTGGTTGTATCTCGAGAATCCATCAGTGAAGGAATAGGCCTCCTGGCCACCCACGCTATCAAGAATTTCATCGGAGAAGGGAGTAGGGAAGGGGTCTTGAACGCAGGCATCCTCCAGCTTCCGTAGTTCCACATAGATATGTATTTCCCCCTTGGCCTTTTTCTCCTGAACGACCATTGGAATTACCCAATCTCACTGTTCAACCGGTTCAATGATACCTGCAGTCAACATTTTGTCTAGCTCTTCTTTGACCTTTTTCTTATACTTAGGATTCAATTCGTAGGGTCGCTTCTTGACGGGCCACACCTCAGGCTTCAGAGTGATGTGCATAATTCTGAGGTCCCCAGTGATTCCTTTGAGCTCAAAAAACTTTGTAGGGAATAAGTCCTGATACTCCGTAAGTAGTTCAGCAATTTTTCCCATGGTGCCTTCATCCCAATAATCCCCAATTTTATCCAGCTTAGGGTGTTCTTATGTCCCAATATTAACTTCGTGTAGCTGGAGAGGTTGCATTACATCCACATCCTGGAGCGATGGTTTGATAACGGTACGTTCCCCTTCAGATTCCGAAACAAAGATATTTCACAGGTTATCCTCTTCTTCTTTAATCACCAAGCTTCGATAGTTGACTATGTCTTGCATCTGGGCCTCCCATGTCAAAATGGCTGGTGGGGTGTGTGGGGGTAGAATTTTTTTGCTTCATTTTGGTTAACAAGATCGGGCAGTCTTCGATCTCATGGTCCAGCTATCGGAAATATTTACAGGATTGCCTAGTGGGATTTGGGCAGTCCCTGGCGAAGTTCCCTACCTCTCCACAGTTGTAATAGATCAGCTAGCCCCATCCTCATCCTGCGCTCCCTCCCCATCCCCCTGCCCCTTGTAGGAGAGCTACCAAAGGTCGCAGGAGATATCGGAGAGGCAGGATCGGATTGTACCCTATAGAGGTTTCCTCGATCTACCAACAAGTCATATGTGTGATAATTCTTCTCATCATGCCCTATATATCAGCAAAACCTGCACCATTTTTTTTTCAATTCATGCTTATTTATCCGAGGACACTGGGCTGTATCATGCATTCCTGCTACTCGGAAATCTTCGCACCAGAGGTCTGTGCCAAATCCTTTTCCCCATTCCGTCTGTAAGCTCTGTATTTCCATGTGCATGGCTCCGAGCTGCTCCTGAATTTGCTGCACTCATTCCCTCGTGTCATCCTTAGGTGCAACTTCAAGTAAGATGCCAGCTTCCAAGGCTTTTTGTGTGATTCAAAGGTCTGGGTACACACACAGCTAGACTAGGATCTCCACGCACACAGCCAGCAGGAGTCCATTCCCCAAAACCAAAACAGATCACTTAACCAACAAATCACATCTATAGCTCATCAATTCCTATCATTTACGATACAAAATACATCTCTATTTATAATAATCTATCCTCGACTTTCCTATGGTCCACAACACATGGTTTTCAGACCCCTAGTTTACCCTTTGACCCATTACAATGTGTTTGGGGCTTTGACCCGCCCCAAAACCCCTGCGCTATACTAAATATAATAAAAAATAATCAAAATGGACCAGTTTTGCAGCTTGTTAGGAGACCCTGTTCCAACACTACTGTTTGATTTTGAATTTTCCAAAATAAATAATATCTATGATCTAAACACTTGTCAGAGAAATTAATGTAGTGGATGTGGGAACCACCATAAAACAAAGCGGGGTTAACAAGTGATTGAGTTTCTAGACTAGGATTGTTGATGAGACGACATGCTCACAATACCACAAACCTAACATCACAAATATTGCTGAGGTTATCACAATGAGTTCCTTCGCAGAGATGTTGACTCCCACCCATTGACTGGAGATGAGCAACCTAGATTTACTGTGGGGGAACATCTTTCAAGGCCCTCCCATAAAAAGGAGTCCCCCCATTGTGACGTCATCATGCGAGCTATCGATGTCAGCAAGCGAGCCCGCTTCATCATCCTTCCATGCCATCTCACACATCATTTCACTTCTCATCTCACATGTCATGCCACTCATCTTATCATTCATTCATTTCCCACGTAACGTATTTTCCCTCTGTTTTTTTCCCTTCATCTATAAAAATCCCTTTCCCATTGTCTTTTCTCATGTCCTCCTCCCGCACTGTGGAATTTTCCAAGATAATTCACCAGAGTTGTAATTGATATTGGTATTCATGTAGTGCCCATTGGTCGAAACACATTGGTGTGCCTTATCATATAAATGCACCATTGCACAGTAATTAACATGCACCGGTGTTCATTTTTTATTTTTTAGAATCATCGAACTATGATAGTGAAATTATTGTGATTTTTTAAAATTCATTATTCATCAAAAGTCTACACATATCTTATAACAATATTCATATCAATTAGATTTTTATTAGTGCATTTGAATGTGATGTTTGGATTAATTTGTTATATCATATCATAATTATTGTGATTCCTTAAAATTCATTATTCATCAAAAGTAGACATTTATATTATACCAGTATTCATATCAATAAATTTTTATTAGTGCATTTGACTGTGATGTTTGGATTAATTTTTTATATCATATCATCAGATTTCACATCTCTTCATTATAATATTTAATCATCCATATATTTTATCAGTGGTGTTACATTTCACATCGACAATAAAGAACGTAATAGAATAAATTAAAACGTATTTTATTATATATATATATATATATATATATATATATATATATGAATAACACACTCTTTTTCATACAAAATGGGACAGTTATTGGTATCCCTCTGTCTTTCAATTGGGACACTATGCCCATTACATTAAAAAAATGGTTTATTTCACAGACAAATATTTCAAAAAATAAAATGTCTTGCGTTGATATCCAAACATAATGATCATCATTCTTCACTTGAATTGCTGTCACTACTCAAGCTACTTCCATGACTTGCGTTATTTTGAGGAATTTTTTGTTCACATTGTTGATTGTTTTCTTCTTCTTCACCTTCCATCTACAAATATAAAATTAAACTATAATGAGTGTATATACATTGGTGAGAATAATGAAAATTGCAATATTAAATAATATACATTAATGTGAATTGAAAAGAAATGACGTACCATAGCAAGAATTGACTCATGATCTATACACATTCTTTCAAAACCAAATTTCATGCCATCTTTCAACATTTCATTTGTTGGCGCAGTTCCATACTTTGTTTCCTGCAAGTTTTATACCCCATATTTAACCTGATTTCAATCCATTCGTCTGATGGTTCTTCTTTGTATGTTAGCACCTATTTCAAGACATTTAATGATGATTTTTGTAAATAAAATTAAAATATACAAAAATTAAATATAGTTAAGTTGTTATAAGGAAGTAACAGCTACTCACAAACTTAGATATAAACCCTTTTCTTCCTTGTCATTGTGTTTTATGTGCTGAATGAGTTCCATTTTATTTTCTTTTCTGCAAGAAAATACTTGAAAATTAATATTTAATGCTAAATTTCTTATTTATTGTACCTAATTGAAAAATTCAATGATTACATATTACATTTGAAGCACGCTATTTTTGAGATGGCTCCTCATGCAATGTCGTTATGTCAATTCCTTTGACCATTTCCTTGTACACCTTTTTGGACATTCCTACTGACATATTTATGATATCAGCTCATTAATCCTTTGAGATTTTCATAATCTTCTTGAAAATTTAACATGACAATAAACTATTTAATTTTTATATTGATATATGAACAATAAATAAAACAAAACTGATATTTATAAAAAATTGCTTTCTAGTAATATATACATATAATTCTAGAAAAAAATTTAAAGGAATATTAATTTTTCATTCCTTTTTTTTTTTTTGTACGTTTTTGCTATTAAAAGTATGACATGTCTCATTGACCAATTCTCTGAAAACTCATCTTGTAGTTTAGATAAAATTTGGTTCTTGGAACCGTTGGATTGATTTTTGTATTGTAAGTGGAAATAACGTCTATACATTCGTTCCACTAGATCCCTAAAAGTTTTGTAAAAGTTTTTCTCCCTTTCCTTAACCTCCAGCACCACTTCGGATGAGCTAAGGAGCAATTCGTTTTCATTTTCATGTTCTATTATTTTTATTTTCTTAGAAAAACATTCCTTTTCTAAGTTGTTGGTCCCTCTAGAACATTAAACATATGTGAATTAATAGATTGTTTGAAACATGTTATCTAATATTTTTAAGTATATTATTAATGAAAAATAAAAAAAGAAACTCATATTGGATTGATAGTATTTTTTCATTCACCTAATTCATCCTTTTGCAATTTTTCCATCAAGATTTTACGCTCTTCTGGTCCTAGATCAGAAATAATCTGATCAAGCTTCATCATTTTGTGGTATGCATGATACACAATAAACAATACATATTAGTGCAACTTACATATATTTCAAAAATAATAATTTTTGTAAATAATTTACAAAGAACTTGTCTTTTTTTCTTTTCTTGATGTGCTATCAGTATTTTTGTTACTTGATCTCTTGTAAGCCATTTCTTTATCAATATGAAACCTATACCATACCATTCATTAATATATTTTATAAATAAATCATAAAATTTTCAGGTAAAAAAAAAAATTCAAGAAAACGGTGTGCCTTTAATGATGTACGCACCGACGTCAGTGCGACGTGTTCTTATAAATGCACCGCCAAAATAGTAGAAACATCGTACAGTGCTCTATATCAACAAGGAGAACCGGTGTGTTATATGTTAACCAATGCACCAATTAACACAAACAAATTAATAAAAATACTCTAGTGTTAGTTTTTGTAGCATATGATGTTCTGGAGGTGTGGCATATTCTTATAAACACACTGTGCAAATAGGGGACCATCGTATAGTTCTCTCTGTCAACAAGGAGACCCAGTGTGTTATATGTTAAATTATGCTCTGATTGACATAGACATAAAATAAAATAAAAAAATTGTCAAATAGTATGTGCATGATGCGCTATAATGAAATAGCGCACCGATGCTCTATTTTACATATGGTGCATAGGTTAAAAAAAAATATGTTTTTAAAATGTTTTTATCAAACAGTACATGCGTGGTGCACTATGATATGCGCTATTTTACACAAGGCACACCGATTAAAAAAAATCTGTTTTTTTTAATTCACGCAAGGGCCGAAATGGATTGGGATCCGACTCTACAAGTCGTCTTGTGGGTTAGATGTCATAGGCCAATATATATAGCAATACAAACCCTATAAATCTAAAATGAAAAGACCTAATTCTAAAGTCACAAAAATAGGATGAAGAAAGGGCAGAAACAAAAAGAATCAAAGGTTTAGCGTAATAATGATTTTTTTTTCTTTCTTTCTGAAAATGAACAGTAAAATTTAAATTTTTTACTTACCATGTATTAAATCAAACAAAAAATGTAAAAAAATGATTATTACAATAAAATTTAATCACCAAATGTTTTGAAATTCTATGCTACAGGGTTTGAATCACCAGAGGTTTGGAATTCTAATTGTTTGAATAGTTTTTTTCAAAAGTATTTCACTTATCCACAGTGTTCTCGTGCTCTCTTGCTCCAAGTATGTCTCTCGTGAAAATATCTCCCTGAATTTTTTTGCAAAAATAATGAAATAATGCAAAGTTTTTACTATTTAAAAAATTGTTTTATGAAATTAGATTTTCAAAAATAATTTGCCACCCATTTTTCAATTTACCGTTTTTTTTTCACTTAAAAAAAATAAAGTTATGCTTTTTTTATTTGCGGATAATTATCACTGGTGCGTCGATTACTAACACAACACCATTGTGCCATAACTAAAATGCACCAGTGCGATTAACTGTATATTAGCACCAATAACAATAAGTCCATGTTTAAGGCATCGAAAATAATTTTAGGTGTGTACACCAAAATGTATTGTTGATTTTTATCAAATGCAGGGAGAAAATATCATAATTATATTGAATGTACAATTCTTCAAAATCCATATTGTTCCATAATATTTCTCAAAGTCCTTCACGGAGTTCTCCCTATCCATCTCGAGACGTAATATTTACGTCAGATATTATTTATATTTTCATTATCTAATTGAATTTATGTTTTTTATCCATGTCAATCAAATTAATCAAATTGATAATGTATACAAATTTACGGGTTCATTAAGATTAAAAATCGAGTTCAGATAAACAAAATATTAAAATAGCTTCAGAACATCAGAAGCTCTTATCAAGAGCAACATACCGTAAGGCACATTTGATAGATGAAAATTTACATCCGCTTCACCCTGCCAATTATAACAATATTGCATCATCTAGCCACAATCCTGGGACAATGATTGTAATAATAATTGTTTGGTATATTATTTTAATTACTTCAACGCCAAACCAATTAATCATGCATTATCGACGTGATTACTAATTGATATCATAGATTTTGTACTAATCATGCTTAAATATATTTTTTGAAATTATTAAGATTCTAGTGATGATGACCGACCTACCTACCATCTTCCGTTGCACCCCATGACAATGTCAAATCGAGAGAAGGTTGAATTAAGAGAAAAAACCAGAGAGGAACGATACCAAGAATGGTTGAATCAACCACCTATTCAATTCCCACGACATATAGATTCACCAATTAGGAATGACTATAGCAATAGTAGTTCTTCACAAGCTGGAAATGGGGGCAATCAAATAGAGGTTGGTATGCATGATTACTTAAGGGATACAACTGCCATGGAGACAATGTTGTTAGATGCATTCGATGATCAGCTAGGGGATGATTCTCATATCATTGACACCTTTTTCGAAAGCCTTAAATTTTCTTCCACCACCCCTCTCTTTGGACCTGGCTGTCAGTCAAATTCTACCCAGTTGGGGACAACGATGTTATTGTACAACTTGAAAGCAAATTTTGGCTTGTCAAATGCATGTTTCTCGAAAATTTTGAGGTAAGTTACCATAAATTCCTCCCTTATATTTTGACAAATATAATCACATGATGAACATTACAAATGGTCAATTTTATGAACGTTAATAATTATATCGGCATTAATGTACATTTAATATTTTCCATGATCACCAAGTACAAGTTATTCAAAGATAATGTTCTTCCAAGTGATAATGTCTTGCCCGGTAGCTGTGAAGAGGCAAAGAAATTATTGAAAATGTTGGGTGTTGAGTACATATCATATAATGCATGTCCAAATGATTGTATTCTATATAGAGGATAATATGTAGAAAAAGTGATATGTCTGAAATGTGGGCATGAAAGGTATGATAAATAAAAAAAAGAATGTTAAATCATGTGGTCCTCCTTTTAATATATTGAGGCACATGTCTATAATCCCAAGGATTAAAAGGCTCTTTTGTTGAAAATAATTAGCTATGTTGCAGGGATGGCATGCCTCACACAGAAGTGAGTTGGGAGTTATGCGAATCCCAATAGATTCAATATCCATAAAGCATATAGATGATACATGGCCCGAAAAATTCAAGGATGAATTACGAAGCCTACGACTCAACATAGACATGGATGGCGTCAACCCATATTCCCTCCAGAACACCAACTATTTTTTTTGGCCTGTAGTAGTGATCAATAAAAATACCCCCCCATGGTTTTCCGTGAAGAATGAACATCTTATGTTGGCTCTCATAGTCCCTAGTAGAATACAAGTGAGGAATATGGATGTCTACTTACAACCACTGGTAGATGAATTGAAGGAATTATGGTATGGGATAAATGTATACGATGTATCAAGGCCCATCGCAGCAAAGAGGAGTTTTACATTGTATGGCATATGTTCTTACATGACACATGATTATCCAGGCTTAGGAGTTTTCTATGGTAAATTACATGTTGTTGATTTGTTTATATATGTAAAAATATTCTTTCGCATATTAGTTATTTAATTTTTTGTAATTTTTATGATCTTCATGATATTATTTAACGTGCCATGCATATATATTGTATAAAATAATCTCGCAAGTCTTGTAACAAAAGGGTATTTTGGATGTAAATGTTGTGGACCTTCTCTGAAAGCTAGATGGGCCAATGACCTACGAAAGCCAGTGTATGACTGCTCCAGGGTATTCCTCCCAGAAGAACACCCTTACAGAAGAGCAACATCCGCTTTCAATGGTAAGTGAGAGAGAACCCAAAGGCCTCAAATAACGACACCAGTTGAATGGCTTAGAACATATGAGAGAGAGAAGGAGAAGGAGTTCATAGAAATGTTCGATTCAAATGGGGATTCTATGTTCGATGATTCATAATACTTTGACACCAATGTTGAGAAATTTCCCATTGGGATGAAAAGGAAATCGATCTTTTATAACCTCCCATATTGGGAGCATCTTAATATTACCCACTTATTATATCCCATGCATATATTTAAAAATGTTTCATCTTCTTTATGGCGGCACATATCATCGAAAAAAAGTGACACATTGTCTATTAGGAAAGATCTTATTACTTCAAAAACTAAAAATAAACATTGGCTAAGATGATTAGAAAGTACATGATCAGAGGCAGGCATTGGTCCCTCTAATTCATGGTATTCCAAAGAAGGTGATGTCCCATGGATTTTAAAAAAATATGATCTTTTTTTGGCAAAGGAAGTTATAATGGATGTGAGGGTGCCATCTTCATACAAGTCTTCATTACGACGTTGCTTCACAGTGGATGACCATTTTTCAGGGTTGAAATCACATGACCATTTGTACGTATAATGTCAAAATAATTATTTTATTATTTATTATATTAATAAATCTTATCCCATGTAGGGATCATAAAACATAACTATTTTTGGTATATTATTGTATGTGTTTATAACTTTGTAGTTTCATTATCCTTTGTTCATTTGTGGGTGTGTGAAACATGAATTCCCCCAGGACCTAGGACATGCCATATCTAGATTATCTACATTTGTATGTTGGATCACGTCAAAGGAGATTCATGATGCTAGCATTCCACGGTGGCGTCAAGAGATAGCTGAGATTGTTTGTATGTTTGAGAAGGAATTTCTGATGAGTTTCATGGACTTGCAGGTTCATCTTCTAATCCACCTAGTAGATGAGGTTGAATTATTTGGGGTGGTTTCTTATCATTGGATGTTATTCTTAGACAGGTACATGAAGAAATTGAAAGGTTTTGTTCGACAAAGGGCACAACCCGAGGGGTCTATGGCAGTGGGGTACATATCATACGAGTCTTTCTATTATGCTAGTGATTACATTAAGAAAATATACATATCGTACGAGTATTTTTATTATGTCAGTGATTAAATCAAGAAAATCAACAATAGACTAGGTGCGGTGATTTGGGATGATGAAAGGGATGAATACAAAAGAGAAGGGAAGATGCTTCAAACTAATGGAAAAATGCACTTGATAAAGAGGTAGTGACTTATAATTTTTCAAATTTACACAAAGTAAATATTCATGTTGAACTTTGATATAATGTATATTTTGATCTCATGTGTACTATATGTCGATTTTATTTCATCTCTAAATGCAGAAATTGAAGCAATCAATAAATTCGTTCTTTACAATTCCAAAGCGACACAACCGTGGGTCACATTGTACGAAAAAAAGAGGATGAAATGGGATAGTGACAGGAAGTAATTCATACTGTTGAATGGTAGAAGTGTGCCTTATCATGATCATTTAAAAGAAAATATGCCAAAAATATGTCCCAACAGTTGCGTTGTTGAACAAGTCTGAGAGAACTACGATGCAACCGATTGTTACCCGCATGCTGAAGAGGATACCCTAAATGTAGGGATTGGGTGCACCCACTCGGTAATAATCTATTCATGTACATTTTAAACTTAATAATTCACCTTTTAAATGTAATTACATCTATATTTCATATTTTAACTGTTGGGTTTTTATAAGACACATGAAACTATGATTTTTTAACATTTTTATAGGTGCATTTGTTCCCACCTATGTGGGCATATGGACGCCATTTTCGCACAGAAAATGTCGATGATGAACGCATGACACACGACTGTGTAGTGGAAGTCGATTTCGATCAATATAGTCGATCCAGCCACTGTGATCAAAACCTAGTATGAGGGATGTTAGGTTACATCAGAAAGATACAAGAGATCGTTGAAGTGGATTTCTCTTCTTTCCAATGTGTTATTTTTAGGTCTAAGTGGTGGGACACCTTTGATAGGAATAATGTAAAGGATGATCGTGCTAGTAGGTTGATATGTATCAACACTAGAAAGATGTGGGATGAAGCTAAGGAGCCTTATGTTTTTCCCAAACACTACAACCAGGTGTTTTTTTACCCATATGTGTTGAATAGGGATTGGTGGTTCGTATTGAGACATGACCCTATATCAAAACATATTTTTGAGAACAATAGTGTTATCATGCCAAGTGAGCTGGAAGATAATGAGGGTGATCATGAGAACCAAGAGTGATATGGTACATGTGTTATTTCATCATTTATAATTTTTAAGATGGGTTTTTATAAGGAAGAGGACTTAATTACCTTATAACTAAGACATTTTTTTTTGAAACATTATAATATGTATTTTGAATTAATTGGCAATTTGCATTGTGTTAATGTTAAAATCATTTCACTTCATAATTTTCAATTATGTTGATCTCGAAAACAATGTCATAGTGTATAAAGGTTTTTTGGTATGTAAGATCATAATAAAATAATGATAATTCTAAAGTACATGAATTTATTTGCAATATTTTCTAAACTTTATTATGTTATAAAAAATCCTATTATTCCAGATTTATTATTTTACAATTTTACAATTACGGTAATTTAACAATATTTATGGTATACATTTTACTTACGGTAGTTATGGTTCAAAATTGACAATTAATTTACAATTTTACAAATTTTAATAAAATTTAATGATGACAATACATACAATTACAATTACAATTTTACAATTTCACAATACAATTACTTACAATTTTAGAAATTTACATACAATTACAATTAAAGTTACAATTACAATCATTTCACATTAATACAATTATAATTTTATAAATATTTTACATACAATTAAAATTAAAATTACAATTACAATTTTACAATCACATACAATTACAATTTTAGAATTTTATATAAAATTACAATTACAATTACAACTACAATTATAATTTTACAATTTTACAGATATACAATTACAATTAAAATTACAGTTACAATCATTTCACATTAATACAATTAAAATTTTACAAATATTTTGCATACAATTAGAATTACAATTACAATTACAATTTTACAATTTCACATACAATTACAATTACAATTTTAGAATATTACATACAATTACAATTACAATTTTAGAATTTTACATAAAATTACAATTACAATTACAATTTTACAGTTTTTCATATATACAATTACAATTAAAATTAAAATTACAATCATTTTACATTAATACAATTAAAATTTTACAATTACAATTACAATTACAATCATTTCACTATAAATTAAATATTATAATTACAATTAAAATTTTACAAATATTTTACATACAATTACAATTAAAATTACAATTAGAAATACAAATACAATTTTACAATTTTACATACAGTTAAAATTAAAATTACAATTACAATTACGACATAATATTTAATAAATATCATGATTTAATATTAAAAATAAAGATCACGATCATGATAACCATCGTACAAACATCATATTCGACTAAAAAACACATTCAAATTCGCTAACATCATCTAATCATCGTGATCATGATCATCTAACAAAACACAATCATTGTATAACATAATCACAACACAAACATAAAATATACATCTCATGTCAAATAACTGCTATCACATACACATCTATATGCAAGATGCATATTAAATGAACATATCTAACATGACCTAAAAATATACACATCATGATGAACACCAACATGTAAATTAAGTACAACTACAACAAGAACATAAAATACATGAACCATATATATATATATATATATATATATAATGTCAAAAATATACAAATGTAATATAACTACATATAAATGTCAAATATCAACTGATGGTACATCAATAGTAGTACTAGTTGAGGCCTGCTCATTTGATGCTGCAACCTCGACATGCTCGGATAGATGCCAATCATCATATTCTTGTTGATCTGGAGGTGCCTCATGCTGATCAGGATCAACTGCCTGCTCATGATGATTCGACCTGGATGGTCCAGCCTGATGATCTGTGGATGGTGTGGTGGCCTGCTTAGTCGATAGACCTACCTCCTCAGATGGACTTGTGCCCTCCTCAGCATTAGGGGCCTACTCATGATCATGACTGCTGGATGCTGCAAGCTACTCATATCCGGTGCTAGGCGAAGGAGGAGGTGGAGTACTAGCTGAACTATGATCACTTCCCTTATCGTGATCATCATATGATGCACTACTCGACTGTCAACGTACTACATCTCCACCATGCCTACAATGACTGGCCTTCCTCAATCGCTGCACGAATCTGGTAGCTCCAATGACATGCCACATCAGGGTCAAAATATCACGTGGCATGGCTCTCCATATCGATGTTAGCATGTCATCAACCTGTGTCTCTATGATAATGACTGACTTGAATCCCTCATCCACTAGGATTCAAAATATTTGGTCGCCCAACTCCATCTTAAATCTAGTGTCAGGCCTATGCCTCATACCCACAGGTACCTGCGCATGATCATGAAGACCAGGTCTGTCATCGGCCTGATCCTCCACATCTGCCATCTCCTGATCATCAGCAGGATCTACACCTGAATCATTTGGTGGTAGTGGCATCTCATCGCCAAAAAATGACCCAATATCTATAGAATATATATAAGTACACAACAATAATTAGGCAATTTAATAAAAACAAGTTAAAGAACGTGTTAGAATAAATTTAAAGAAAACAATAATATTACCTCTCTCATCCGACGGCTCATCAATTGTGAAGAGGATGTTGGCACACCCTCACCAATCCAAACCAACATATAGACATGGCACCAGAACGAAGATGTGATCATCAACATTGGAAAGCAACTCTAGTGCATCATGAGATATCCTGACGGAAAAGTCAGACTCGCCCCTCTTGGGCATCATCTGGCCCCACATCTCCATCCATATGTACAACATCAGCCTATGAGGCTGCCGAAAAAATGTAGGCCACATCTCTAGAAACCTCTCAAAAAATAAACAAAATAGCTCTGAAGAAAAAGGGAAGTTCACCCTCCCTTGTGCCTGATAACGACATCTATCTAAAGCTGTACAGAACTGCAGCAAAAAAATCACAGACCACCTCACAGGTCATGGTGCCTTTGAATAAAGAATCAACATAAAATAAAAGCAATCAACTAAGGCATTGCCCCTCACTGGTATGGTGTGAAATGGTCGAAATAAGTAGTGAAAGGAACCTCACCTCCGCCACACCAAAAAAAACAATACGTAACTGACCACCAGTGAACTCAAAATCTATAGGAGATAGTATATCAGTGCTAATGTATCTCTGGGAGTATACCAACTGTATCCCTGATGCATAGCCGACAGGGACCTCTGGGAACAAGAGAAAATCTTGCCCTCTCCTAGATAGGTTAGTAATAAAATACACATCCTCCTCAGTGGGTGCGTACCACTGGTTAGGACCAACCTGAAAAGCCTGTCGGTGGGCATTCCACCTGAAGACAAGTTGTCGCAATAACCCATTATGGCCCTTCATGGATGTAGCCTCCTCATAGAACTTGAGGAGGCCTACCTCCCTTAGGAGCAACTGGGTGTTGTCATAATAGGGTGAGGGTACATAAGTCTCTCCCTCTCTCATGCCTCCCACATGCGAACCACATTATACTGGTCCGCCATATGTTCTTGTTGTTCCCTCTCTTCTCTCCTTTGATGTCGCTGAATGATTCACATATTAAATAAAAATTTTGTATTAAATGAGACATGTATTTACAAATATATATATACATATATATATATATATATATATATATATATATATATATATATATATTGAAAAAAAAAATAGTCGGTGCGCCAAAAAAAATAGTCATGCACCGGTACTAGTGCATCTATTTTTATCGCGCACCATCCGCGGTGTGCCTAGAAATTTTTAGCACACTGAAAAAAAAGAAATTTACTTTCTCCTGTAGTGCATTGACAAAACTATCCATCTCAGGGCAGATAATTACGTCAACGCATCGCCAAACATTACTTAATGGTCAACGGTGTGGTCGTTTAATTGATCACACCAATGACTATGTACATGTTTGGGAGGGCGGTGCATTGAAAAAAATACTCACCCTGGAGTTGATAGTTTCGTCAACACACCGCCCTCCTGGCATCATTACACGGTCAATGGTGTGGTGGTTTAACCGACCGTACCATTAACTAAGTACCTGTATCGGGAGGGCGGTGCACTGACCAAACTATGCGCTCCGGGGCGTATATTTTAGTCAATGCACTGCCTTCATGACATCGGTACATGGTCAACAGTGAGGTCGTTTAAATGACCGCACCATTGACTATGTAACCATGTCCAAAGGGTGGTGCACTTACTAAAATATCGGCCCCATGGCACATACTTTGGTCAGCCCATCGCTCTCCGAAACTTGGACACAGTCAACGGTGCGACCGATGAACCGACCGTACCGCCATTTATGTATTTAAAAAAAACACTGTGCATTTTTGGTATCGCACTAGAATCAATGCAATTTTCATTAGCACCAGTCACGGTGCACCTTTTAAATTTATAGGCAATACCGTGATATGGTCCGAGCCGAATTGCTCGAGCGCACCACGCGTGATTTTTATTTTTTTTAATTTTAAGTTTTTTAAGAAATATGGTCTGCTAAAAAGTTTAATTATGGAGAAACAACTAAAATACCTATACACTTGGGCATCGAGAAGGCTTATTTTTTGAATAATTTTCAAAACTAAATTTTCCCACTGTTTTCCAAAATTCAAAATCAAGATGGTGGGCAATGGACAGCAGCAATGCGTGCAATGGGAGCACTGATGGTAGGGCGCCTCACACAAGAGAAATTCACATCAGTGCCTGAGAGATCTGGAGCACTGAAGAAGTGAAAATGAATATATTTTTGCTGTAATTTTTTTTTATTTAACCCTTTTCTAGTGCGCGGGTTTTTGAGGTGCACTAGTCGGTTTCTTCCAAGCGCACCAGGTTTGTTTCAGTTTAGCGCAGATTTTTATGACGCACTGGGCCTAAATATATGTAGTGCACTGGTACGCTATATTAATGAGATGCACCAAGAGAGTTTGTATGGAGATCACGGTGTCTCGGTGTGCCAATTTGTAGTAATCGCTGGTGCTTTTCTAGTTTAACACATCGGTGTGGTGTAGGATGAGAAACACACCGGAAAAAAAACATCCGCAAAAACCTCCACCTGCTAACTTCCTCTAGAAACCTCCGCTAAAAATGGATGTATGGGCTATTTTTATAAGGGATTTCTCAAAAAAATTCATTAGAGAGTATTTTCCTTGTAGTGTACTTGGCATTGGATTTCTCCAATATGTCATGGACGTGGTAGTGGAAATCAGATAGTACATGTGTGGATTTTGTCTGTCTGGTCACATGAGGTATGACAACATCAGGAAGCGGCATGCTTGGGTTCAGATCAATGGAATTCTTGGACTGACAATGTAGAGGAACCTTTGTTGGTGAGGAGAAAATTTCCTTGTATTCCTCCAATAATTTGTCCATTTTTTGTTTCCATGCAGGGGATCCTTATTTGGAGGTTGTGGCCATAATCTTCTTCTTTCCCTATGGGTGAATTGTAATTAATAATTTCTTGGTTTTGGAAATAATCTTACGTTGGTGCTTTGTAGTAATCAAAGAGATGGAGGGAGGTGGTACTACCTATGGTATCCTTTACAAATTATTTCCCAAAGTAATAAAATAGAAAGAGGCCTACACTCATACACATCATGTTGCTTCCACAAGTATGGTTGGCCCAATAATACATCAGACACATCAAGAGGAGAAACATCACACAATACCTCATCTTTTAAGGGCTTGATGTTGTACGGAAGGCGACATTACTGGCTAACACATATATCTCTTCCTTGGTGAAGCCACCCGATGGTATACAAATGCGGGTGTGTTGTGGCTGATAGGCCGAGCCGCTTCACGACATTTGTTGAAATGAGGTTCTTTTGGATTTCACTATCAACAACGAATTGCAGTGGAGAACCCTTCACCCACATCTGCGAATGGAAGAGACACTCTCCCTCCTCTGGATCCTTAAGATCCTCCCTCTGGAGCTTGGTGGTGGCAACAGTGGCACTGGGATCCACATCAATGATCTACTTCCCTTTTGCATTCCGTATGTCTGGTTTTGACTCAGAATTAGAACATGCATCCAATTCAAATGCCTTCCATTTGGCCACCACCGGTTGTTTTGTTCGACACTCGTTTGCGTTGTGAGTGGAGCTATTATGAAATTCACACCATTTCCCTTTGTCCTTATTTGTCTTTGTTTTGTTGTCTTGATTCTCCCTACTTTAGCTTTTCCCCTTATTATGTTGTTCAGGATTTTTTGATGAGGTAAATCCCCTCTGCAGACAGAGGCGATCCCACTAGCCCTAGAGTGGGTCTAGCCACAAATAAGACAAGCTATAATATTGATTCCTAGTTAACGAATGGATGGTGATTCGATAGATGAATTACCAGAGGTCCTATGCTGTTGTTGTCGTTGAAAAGAGTGGCTCGCTCCTCGCTCCTGGTTTGACAGATCACGATCCACTCGCTTTCACGCTCAGACATCTTCACACACACAAGAAACAATGATGATATATGACGTACTAATTCACATTCGTAATTTTCAGTTAGTCGAAGAGGAATAAATCAATTGCATTACATAAAAAAAATAACACAACGATGGAACCAACACCATAGTCGAGTATATTAATAAATTAAAGGAAGAGTACAACCAAGCTTCGACGTTGTGGCCTCCTCCAACAAGGTTCAAGCGAAGCGCATCTCACAAAGGCTCGTCGGGAATTTGGACGAGACTCTCTCTATGGAACTCTCCTTGGTTCTACCTTCTCGATATCAATTACTCAGCTATAGTATTCTTCTCCAAGTTCAGCTCCTTGGCTATATGTTTATTTAGATTTCATAAAGGAAGAAGGCCTGTTTATATAGAGGGAGAGAGAGAGGTTAGGATCCCTATAATTATGGAAAGGGGGCCTATCTCTAGGGAGTGTTCCATGGGAGGTAAAACCCACTACCTAAAGAGATAGATATGTGGCTCATCAACTTAACCACTTCCAGTGACTCATCCCTGAGGTGGTTAGAAGGAAACTTTCGGCTCTAATTTTTAAAAAACATTCCTATAACAGCTTGGCGCGGGGGCTGCATTGAGACAGAGCACCAAGTGGTGTGGGCTCTAGTGCAAATATTCCACATCGACACGAGGGGTGAACTGGATATCCACACCAAGGCCAAAACATAGGTTTTGTGTGCTCTTTTGAGGAAATGTCCAACAGGATAAATGATGTCCTTATGCAAAAGGATGCAAAGAAGGTGTTTACAAAGTATGACACTATTCACAAGTCACAAGAATGAACCTCCAATATGAGGGACGAGGGATTGCAGGGATGGTGAAAAAATGATGTGTAACAGATGCCTCCTAAAGCATGAGGTCCGAGAGAGAGGGAGGGGTGAAATGCTTTATGAGAATTTGTTCGACCCAAACACTGCTATCAAAAAACCTGCAAGTAAAAATACAACTGATATCTCTGATACATGATATGTGGCATGGACGTAGCCATCCATAATAGAGTACACAAAGAGTGTGATTTGGCATATGGACGCAACCATCCATCAATAAGGATCAATAAATAGACTCAAGTATGGTCGCAACCATCCAATCAGAGGAGTCATATAATAATTCATAGTAATCCACAAATAACCCGCAGCCTGGATTTCATCAGATAGAACCCAGGGTCTTGCGCTCCATCCCGACCCAAAAAAAGTACAAGTTCGATCATGTGAATAGACGAGTTGAATTTGAACATGCAGGAACATCGTCTGATTACTAGCCAATAATGAGAGTTGTTAACAAACGCGAGAGAAACTGCTAATAATAACAACGTCTCTCAAGGTACAAAATGTACAATCCATAGAATGTGAACAATGATCTGGCATCAAACACCCACAGAATCATCTGATCGAAGGCCAATGATGTGAACCTTGTGACAGATGCAAAGAACTTGCCATTAAGGCATGCAGGCTCCAGTGCACCTGAAGGGAGTCTCTGGATCAACTTCCTGGAAAATGAGCTGAAGTCGACAGGGAGTGACCTGGTTGAAGGAGGGCCAGATTTTTCCCACATCATCGACATGAGACAGAGGAATATGATGATTCGTGAATTAAGACCAACAAATAATTAGATGGAGGTTGAAAATTGCATAGGCAAAACTTCTCTTGAACATATCGGTGGCATGACACTGGATTTGGAAATATTTGACATCAAGGGATCTGAGGTCATGGTGACATGGAAAATATTAGATGGGTGTTCAAAAGATATTACCCAAACACATGGAGGCAAACATATGATGAAATGAGATGTCCCAAACCTGACAGGAATGCAGACAAGTGCCATGTTCAAGAGTGACATACTGCCGACTAAAGTTTGGTTCATTTTCCTCCACCATTTCTGGCAAGTACCTCAATTATTTTTGTAAACAAGCTTGAAGGGGATAGCATATTCTTGCAATGTAAGTTTGTCCTTCGGACAAATCCAACCTAGTACATTTTATGAGCCCTAGTAAGGAGGAACTCGAGTAACGTCATAATGGCAGAGTCCAATGTCATAATTTTTTAATGAGTCTGACAAAGGGAGAACTCAACATCTTTTCATGTTTAGAGAGTTTGAAAAGAAAGTGGAAAAGAAAACTCTAGCAAGGCCCTTTTTGTAAATATTCTCTCAAATCCTAAAAGGTAGAAAACAACACCCGAGAGAACCTCTTAGTTGCGATAGGCTAAGGTATTCCTTTTTCGTAAATAATCTATCCCAACCTGAAAAAGGGGTAAACGTATACTGGGTAGATATTGTTTCGCAACCATTTAACGAGTTAAAAACGCAAGCGTCTCGGAAATATTTTCAGTTTTAGAGAGTCAAAAAAGCGCTGAAAGGTGACTCTAGTAGTGACTTTTTTGTATTTTTACCGAGTCTGAAAAAGTATAAAATACAACTCGTTTCTTCGTCATAACCATGTGAAAAACCTGTCACTGCACAAAAGACGTATGTAAAACCCATTTCTCGTAAATAATATGATAAAATTGACAAATATGTTTTAAAACGTAATTTATGATTCTGAAAAGTTATAAAATGCCATAAGTGGTAAAAATTATTTACTTTTCAGTTTTACCTCTTTGTGGAGCAACAATGACCCATTTGCTTTGTGATTTTGTGGGAATGATTGTGAGTGATCCAGGGAACCAATATTGATTCCGTCAGTCTCAGATAAGAGCCAACACCATTTGCCATATTTTAAGCTAAATTTCATTACTTGTATGTGTCATTTTGATTTCTTAGGAGAGGATTTGTCAAAACTAGGGCATCACAGTTAGCGCGGGTTTCGGGCACGGACCCACGCCAATCGCCTCTTTTTTACATAGAGGGCGTGCCAACTGCGCAACCAAAAAATATGCATAAATTTAAGGAAAATGCAGTTAATTGTTTGAAAATTTCAATGCCTAATTAGACTAACAATTCTCATATGAACAATGTGTGCAGGTACCAAGCAGAAATAATGGTGATTGAGTGGAAAGAGAGGGAACACAGTGATCAAGATGAACTTGCCATGGAGAATGATCGATGCATGGATGCCCTTAGAGGTTGTGGGCTAAACAAATTATTCCTAACACTGTGCCTCTGGGCTCAGCCAGAATTGCTTCAGTATTTGATAAGCATTTGGGATGAAGACCAAGAGAAGTTCGTGCTTCGAGATCAATAACTTGAACTCGAAGTTTCCGATTTCTATTTTATCACAAGATTGTCATGTAGGGGTGTAGTCCCTATCATGACTGGTACCCATCCTTCTGGGAAAAGAATGGGAATGGTGATTGAAAAGGTGTGTTGAGGGGCACAAAAAGGAACAGGGAGTGGAAAGGTTGACATCCAAACCATCCCTGATCTGGCACTAAAAGTAGTGTTGCACACTATCATGCGGGTTGCATAATTGCAATCATAGCATGAGGCCACAAAGACACAACTTCTTATTTCCTCAGAGTGCATGAACTCGACTCTCTACAACTAGGCAGAGGCCGTGACTATTAACATTAAGCATCAACTCACCAAGTACAAGAAGGGAAAACTCAAACAGTTTGGATATGGATCAATTTTGGTATCGTTCTTTTTGTAACGAATACCGATATTCCAGTGCTAGGAGGTCATTGTCCCGATGCCACCACCCAAAGAACCACGAATGGCCCGATGGGCTGCGGTGATGCCTAGAGTAGGGGGTGGCCAATAGATTTCCTAGAGTCCGGAATTCTTTGATTGGCTCCGTCGACAACTGATTGTCGTGGAGGATTGGCCTTACTCTAGTACAGACTTCACCAGTGATCCAGACCTCGCGCTCCCGGAGGGAGAGGATTGGGACGAAGAGCTAGGTGAGACTCATTTTTATTTTCATGAGTTTATGATTTTTTGGTATATATGCATGTTCTAACAGTTAAAATTATATGTATGTATATTTTGGCCCAGAGAGGCCCGCAGGTATGTCACTGATAGCGAGGAAAACTCCTCGTGACTTTGATCCTCATGGTGAGGGTAGCGAGGAGGAGATAGTACAAAATCTAGAGGGGATCGCCCGTGGGATCCCCGACTATGATCGCCTTGATGATGTTCCTCGAGCCTACCAGAGGCATACCGTAGGGGTGCTGATTCGTATCCACCACTTGCCGAGGCAGTTGGTACGGGCGGTGACATGCTATCATGAGCACCATGTCGATTAGGCACCTAGGCTTTTTATTTCTGCATATTTTTTAGAGACATGTTGTCTTGGGATGTAACTGAAACATACATATATATTTTTTTGGTTTTTATGATGCACATGCTACAAAAAATCGATATATATATATATATATATATATACACCTATTTTCTACATGGGTCTATTTACATATGATGATGTTTTATAAATTATGCAAATGTCTATCTAATACAATGTTAGCCACTGCATCAGTTAATGTATTCATTCATCTTGGTATATGTTGATATGTGATGAAATCAAAATGTCTTTCAAGCAAACGAATACATAAATACAATCTCAAAATGCATGGGTTTCGAACCAAATGATGACTATTAAGTTGAAGAACAACAAGCTGTGAATCTAGATTTACAAGCAATGTGTGTATGCTAAGGTTAACTACCTCGGTTAATAGTTCCACAAAAGCACTATATTCAACGACATTGATTTTAGTTTGTCCTAGACAAATACCTTATAAGTTAATCAACTCACTAGCAGGATTATAAATTACCCAGGCTGCCGAAGACAAGCTCCTAGTACTGTGGGAAGCACCATCCGCGAAACCAACATAAGGGGCAATAGACATCTACATAACCAGCAAGACCCAATATGTAGAAAAAATCTTACAAAGCACATCAAACCTAAACATGCACAAAAATGAAAAAATCACCTATGTACACATATCATGCATGAATGACTCAAGCATAATATTTTTTCAGATACAACCCATTTTTGGGTTGTGCTAAGGGATAACCTTCATAATCAATAAGCTCATAAGCCCCATTATGTAACACATGTTTGACGATGTAGGGCCCATGCCACATGGGTTGGAATTTACCTACCCCCAGCTTGTCATGAGCTTGGTTGTACAGAAGAACGAGGTCACCTTCGATAAAAGAACGAGGGGAAATTATTTGGTCAAAGTGAGCTTTGACTTGCTTCTTTTGTGCTTCGATGACCAAAGCAGCTATGCGATGAGTTTCATCCAATCTCTCTAAATAGAGGAAACACTCTTCCTTGGGTGAATTATTAGGCAGTAATTCCACAGCTAATTTGAGTGAAGGAATTTCACACTCAATCGGAAGAGTAGCTTCCAGATCATACACCAACTAAAACGGGATGAATCCGGTTGCACTCTTAATCGACGTTTGGTAAGCCCATAGAGCTTAAAACAACATGAGATGCCAATTTGATTTATGGATCCCAATTGTTCGTTGAAGCATCGTAACGAGAAATTTGTTTACGGCTTCAACCTGGCCGTTAGCTTGAGGGTAATATGGCGTTGAGTTGTTGTGACGCAGACCCAACTTAGACGTCAGCTTCGCCATCATGTAGTCCTGAAAATGTGAACCATGATCGGTCATGATGGCTTGAGGGACACCAAACTGATTAATAACATGATTGAATATGAATTGCACTATTGTCTTACCGTCCGCAGCTAGTGTAGGCATTGCTTCAACCCATTTTGTAAAATAATCGACGACGACAATAATATAGGCATGCCCCCCGGCCGAGCGAGGGTTACATTCATAAAATCAATGCCCAATTTGGCAAAAGGACCAACAATAATGACAGGGTGTAATGGAACAGGTGGCGCACGCATCTTCTGTTGATATATCTGGCACGCATGGCATTTGCATACTGCGACAATGTAGTCTTTAAAGATGTACAGCCAAAAATAGCCAGCACGAAGGATCTTCTGTGCGGTGGCATAACCAGACATGTGACCTCCACATGCGCCACTGTGGTGGTCATTTAAATCTTTCTCAACTTCCTCGAGGGTCAGACATCAGCAGAGCACGAAATCGACTCCAACACGATAGAGGGTATCTCCAATAATACGATAAGGTTGCGACTGATGCCGAATGCGGCGTCGAGAATATTTTTTCAACTCACACCTAAAAGTAGAAGTTTGGAGATACATGATGATATCACCATACCATGGATCGAGGGTACTAAAGAAGAAAATATTTTTTTCCAGAATATGATCCTCAGAATAAGGAGCAGAGTCGGTGGGGAGAGAACAAATCAGATCAGTGAAAATGAGTGATTTCTTCGATTTGGTGGTAGTAAAATCCAAATCAAAATCTTAGAGGATAATGATCAAATTCGAGTACTTGCCCCCCAGCAACTGTCAAGACAGAATATATGTCATGGGGTTACAATCAGAAATCACGGTTATCGTCCGTAAAAGGATATAATGACGAAAATGTTTGACGTCCTCGAACACACCTAGCGCTAACTTCTCAACATGTGCATAACGCGTTTTAGGGTCTAGAAGGCTTCAATACAAGTAGTAAATAACATGCTCGTTACTGTCATCATCATCTTGAACCAAAACCATGGCGATCGTACTAAAGGTGGCAGCTAGATAAAGGGTGAAATCACAATAATAATCCGGAGGTCCTAATAGAGGAGCATTGACAAGAAATGTCTTAAGCGTATCAAAATATTGCTGAGAAATCTAATCCAAACAAAAAGGGACGTCCTGTTTTGAAATTCATGTGAGCCCCTTGGCTAATTTGGCATAGTTCGGGATAAAACGTCGTAAGAAATTTTCTTTCCCTTGGATACTTTGGAGCTGGTGTAACGAGGATATAGAGGGGAGATTAACAATAGCATCAAACTTAAGCGGATCAAGGCGAATTCCATCTTTGGATACGATAAACTCTAAAAGTCTATTGGAATCGACGCAGAAGATGCATTTATGCATATTGAGCCGAATGTTGTAGCATCTACAACAAAGAAAGATCTGGTAGAGATGTTTTGGATGATCTTTTCACACAGCTGAATGAGCTGGAAGGTCATCCAGGTATGGTTGAACAATATGACGAATATTGTGAAAGGCATAAGACATCGTGCACTGGAACGTAGCCCTAGTGTTCTTCAAGCCAAAAGGGAGTTTCTTATACGTAAACGTTCCCCAAGGACAGATAAAAGCAGTCTTGTGTTGATCGAACAAGAGAATATTGATCTGATTATAGCTAGAGAATCCATCCATGAGGGAAAAAATCTCACTCCATACACAATCGTCAATGATCTGATCGATGAAAGGGGTGAGATAGTTATCCTTAGGGAAGGCTCTATTAATATCGTGATATTCAACACAGACGTGAATTTTTCCCTGCTTCTTATCCACAGGAAAAATTTTAGAAACCACTCTGTTGGAGGAATCGGATAAATGAAACCCGCTTTAAGAATTTTTTCAACTTAAAATTTTATGGCGGCAACTTTCCGAGGATGCACTAGACAAAGACACTAGCGAACAGGCTTCACACCGAGGTAGGTGGGAATCTCGTGCACCACAATATTGGGATCGATTCCAGGAATCTCTTCGTAAGACTAGGACAAAACATCATAGAATTCGCGAAAGAGACTAGTGTACACTTGGATTTCATCAAAAGAACAAGTGAATCTGCCATGGATGTTCTCGACAATTCCCAGTTTCACGAAAATGTCGATAGGCATCGTCTGGGTGATGTTACTCAAGTTACCTTCAATGAAGACTTTGTGAGTCAAGATAGGTGTTTGAAGTGGCAGAGAAGGAACTTGAGATTCCAAATGCTCCAGACAGTTAGACATTGCCCCGAGGCTAGGCACAAATGAGGAACGATGATGCCCATTTCTCCATGGAAGGTATTCGAGAGACATGGTTTCCACGATAGCCTCATCAGATGGAAACACTTCTTTGAAAGGATTAGGCGAATCTGTATCTCCGAGCCAGGGGGATTGAGAATAAACGTCAAGAGACATGCTCGAAGGAGAATCTTTGAAAGGGGGAATATCTGATGCAACTATAAGCTCACAATAATCGATTTCAATTGGACTGAGAGGCATAGAATCCCTAAATGAATCAACCTTTTCAGGTAAAGGGACAATCCATGGGTCATCCGACCGAGAGATCATATTAACTTGAACGGTATTTGGTGGAAGAAGGGGAAAGATATTCATGAGGGTGGGGTCTTTGAAAAGACCCGGCACTATGCTGTCGAGGGGAGAAGGAATCTGATCCATGTATGGAACATTTTTCTCAAAATACGAGGTAAAGAACGAAAATTGATCGACAGTAATGATTTTTCCCTCATGTGGAAAATTTAGAAGACGAAAGAGGGTGGACGGAACACACAGCATAGAGTGAGTCCAACTGCGACCGAGTAGAAGATTGTAATTGAGTTTAGCATCAACTACGTCTACTTCCAAATTGACTGTCTTTCCTTGCAACGTGATCAGAAAGCTGGTGATAACACCTAAGGGTTTCGATTCCCTTCCATCAAACACTTCAAGGGCATTAGGTGACAAAGTTAGGGCTAGAGAGCCGATAGCCTTCCAGAAAGCAGATGACATGACACAGGTGGATGCACCTTCATCCACAATGGCTCTATGGATGTTGAGATCGTTAATTCCAAATTTTATGACAAGCGCAATCTGGTGCGGAAGTTGGGGAACGAAACTCCATAAGTCGAAAGAGAGAAGGCTAGAATCAGCAGGATCGATCCCGTTGATCGCAGATAATAACACTTTCCCTTGAGATGAACAACTCTGAATCACTTCTAACGTGGACATCACGGATGGCGCTTGTGCTAAATCCTCAACAATACTATAATGTTGAGTAGCATATGCATTAGGATTATAAGAATATTTCTGGAGAATTTAGAAGGTAGTCATACAATGGGTTCAGCACTGGGCCTTTCAATTTCAAGAGCACTAGAGGCAGGTGGGGGAGGAGGACCATCAGTGATCTCTTTCCCGGTTTCTTGGTGTGATCGAGTATAATATTTTGACGAAGTAGCAATGGAAACGGGTGCAGAACCGTTCATCATGAACACTTGGCAGCCAAACGGTGCAGATGGCGTGGGTTGATCAACCATCTGTGTTTGCTGAGAAATAAAAGGTTCCTTGAGGACAGCCGGAGTTCCCTTAGTGCCTTTGATAAATTTACTAACTTCAGCTCATCTAGGACAATCCCTAGTGTAGTGTTCCTCCTCACAAATCAGATAGGGATACTTTGGCTTGCGTTGTGAACCATCATCAACACGAGGTTTAGATGACTCTGGTTTTGGGGCATCGGCTTTGGCCTTCCCTTTGCACTTCTTTTTTCCCATGGATGTCTTGTCCGCAGGATTGGCCTGAATGGTGTTGACCTCTGAGGTTTTGCCAGAATCCGGGGTAGGCTAAGAAGTGGAATCATTGGAAGAATTTGATTTTCGCTTCCCAGTGTTGGAAGACTTACATGATGTCTAAGACAAATAACCAATAACGCCATCGAAGGATGGGGCAGCCGGTGCTTTAGAGGTCCCAGTTCATGGGGCATCAGTCAAGATATCATACAAAATGCTTGATTGAGAGTACATTAAATCAAAGTACTGGGCACGAGAAATGGCCTGCTTCTCAGTGACACATGCCCCCATGGTTATGTCTTTTGCAATTTTATTGAAAAAAGAGGTGGTAAACCAATGGGTAAGAAGCTGATTAGGAATTTCGAATTTGATCAAACAACGATGACGCCTTTACTCATGAATGTGGTCCAAGATATGGGTAGCCCGGTCCTGTTTCAAGGATGTTAGGAGATGTGTCCTGGCTTCATAACGAACCGGTAACTGGATATGAGTAAGGAACACCATAGCAAGAGAGTTAAAATATTGAAAGATACCGTAAGACAACTCGATGTACCACTTAACAGCAGCTCCAGTGAGAGTTTGCTGGAAACTATGGAGTCGAATAGAGTCATCTACCAAAGAATTGGAAGAACACCATAAATGGTATGTCATAACGTGTGCTTTGGGGTCTTCTCCAGCCTTTCCCTCAAACTTGGGGCAATCACCAGGAACCTTGGTTGGAACCGGAGGCCAATATGGATTATGAAGGATTGGATCATTAGTTAATTTGGACACATCTGGTAATTCCAACGTGGCGAGAAAAGGTAATTGAGGGTTGAAAGGCATAGCAGGTCCTCAATAAGGATTCGTACCCACATTCCATCCTGGTTCATTGTAACTTTTCCCCCATTGGTTCTATCCCAAAGGATTCAGGCCATAAGAGGTATAAGCCAGATAGTTCGGCTGATATGGCGGCTGAGGACCAGGATACTGATTCTGAGTACATGAGGGTCTTGATTTAGCAGCATAAATATTTTTCTGCGGAATGTAAGTATAGCCTGGCGGATGAGGGTAATAAACAAAACCTTGAGGCGCATTGTAAGTCGGTCTATATTTACCTCGAGGGTAATAAGCGCCTTGGGGTTGAATGGGCTGCTGCTAAGTAGGGCCCTGCTGAGCCGTGTAAATCGGGCGCACTGGTTGACCCGACTGTGGCATGGAGTAGACCGGTGGCTAAGCAGGGTGAAATTTATGTGCAGGTTGTCCCTACTGAGCAGGTTGACCTGACTGATGAGGGCCACCAGTTTGCCCCTGTGGAGTAGGTTGGATTGATGGCTACGATGGACTGGGTTGTACCTAATGATTAGGTTGACCTGGAGCAGGACCATAAGATGGCCCTGGCTATGATGGGTTAGGTTGTACCTGATGACTAGGTTGACCTGGAGCAGGACCATAAGATGGCCCTAGTTGTGCAACATTCGGGCCAATTGGAAGGTATGGCTATTGTGGTTTCACAAAAGGTTGCCCTTGAGATGGATAAATTTTCCCCCCAGGACCATATGAAGGCCCTGGTTGATATATTGGTTGCCCAGCAGGTCCTTGAGGTTGCCCATTTTGGATCACAGGTTGACCTTCTAAAGGTTGGCCTTGCAGATTGTAAGACTCTCCTTGCGGACCATAAAATAATCCTTGGTGGACCGAAGGTTGTCCTTGTGGGTCATAAGCATACCCTTGTTGAACCGAAGGTTTTCCCTGAAAGGGTTTTCCTTTTTGGTTAGAAGGTTGCATAGGCAAGGTAGGTCTAAAACCGGAAAGGAACTAATAAGCTTCTAGAGCAAGAAAATAGATAGGGTTTCCGTACTCATCATAATGAAACGAAAGTACATAAATGAGGTTACTGACTGCATCATAATGAGAAAGATAAGGCTCACCAGAATCCTAAGGGGTCTGGTAAGTCTGGGAGCTCTACTGCTGAGTAGCCAGCCGATGTTCCTCGAAAGACAGGCCGTCGGGGATTGCCATGGAAATTGAAGTCTCTACTGAAGGCAAAGCCCTCAACAACTAAGTGGTGACAACCGGCGCTAATGCAACCATGCAGACAGTAGGTCTAGTTGGGATAGACATAACAAAAGGCATCGATGAGACAGGTGTCATTGGAGACATCCCTAATGATGGAAGGATTGGACCCCTCGATGGAGTTGATGCTGCCATGGAGGCAATACCGGCCATAATCTGACCCAAAGACCTATATCCGGCTAGAAGTGACACTGATGGTGAAGATTGAGTAGACTCTTGAGGGATGTTTTCCAGGAATAGTTGGTATTCTTCATCAGAAATCGGAATCCCATCATTGCCAATAGGACTAGACGAGTCCATGTTTGAATCCACCGTAATATCTTGTAAAAGAATAGAGGGACTAGGAGGTATGATAGCAGCCAAAAATGGCGATCCTGATGTAAGATGGGGAAAATGCTCCCCGACCTGAAACCCAAACCAAGCATTGGAAAGAGGCCAAGTGAACTCAACTGGTTCTCTAAAGGGGTACTCTCATGGGAGAATAGGTTGTTGAAGCTCGGCAGACCTAGAGGTTTGAGAAGTTTCAGATGAATTATCTGAGAAAGGACTACCACTAGACGAAACCGATGGTTCCGCCACTGTGACTGTAGCACACTAGAAAATGAAAAAAGATCAAAAACGAAGACTCTTGGATAAAAACCAAGGCAAACAAAGACAAGCCAAGCGATCAAACTTTAATGGGCGTGTAATCATAGGTAGTTTATTTTTCCACATTGAAACCAAAATTTCATCGTTTCATGTTTTCAGAGTTAAGAAACAGGAAAAAGATGACTCTAGTCACTTTCAGTTTTAAGCGAGCGTGGAAGGAAAAGTGCTCGATGTTATTTTCAAATTTATGGAGTTAGTAAAGATTGAAAATTACTGCTCAGGTAGTCTAGGTAGAAGGGTGTACCAAGTTTTCGTGAACTACCACATACACCTTGGTAATCAAATGAAATAATAATTGACGAAGGACTTGACGTACTTGCAGGTAGTCTCCCCGAATGCTGTGTTCGGTGTATCACGGTTACAAGGTGGCAGACTCAGCTTCCTATGGATAAAAGTATTGCAACCTAGAGGGGTCTCCCTTTATATACTCGACGATACAAGGAGCACAAGTTCGTACTAGTGTTGTCTGAACCCAGATGGCGAGCGA
This sequence comes from Pinus albicaulis, assembly GCA_034641835.2. Classification (NCBI taxonomy): domain Eukaryota; kingdom Viridiplantae; phylum Streptophyta; class Pinopsida; order Pinales; family Pinaceae; genus Pinus; species Pinus albicaulis. The sequence goes on from CM076570.1 coordinate 593,307,714, forward strand.
CAGCTGCTAGGTTTAAAGATGCCGGAACACGTCTCTAACTTAGACCACTAGATGTTTCATTAGCTTTCAATGTTGCCTTAGGTTAATTGAGTAAATTTTAAGTTGAGCTTGTATTTATGTTTCAATTCTAAGGTCCTACCAAATTTTGGATCTCCAAAATCCCTAAATGCAAGCTACGTGCCAAAAGATATCATTCCATTTGATGAAAATATATCTACGAGAAAGTTAGGAGTTTTCCAGCAATAGAAAATAATGAGAACACGCGGAAACATCCACTATAGTATTCGATGCAAGTTAATGAAAATGAGCAATCTTTCCTAGAATTTTCTAATGCTAGATATGCGAAAGACTTTCAATTTCACAATGCAAACAGGAATGCATACAATTTTTATTTTTATTTTTCAATGTAATAGAGAAAAAAATGCACTAAATGACATGAAAAATAAACCAAAACGCTAGTTCGAGAACATTAATGCGAGAGTTGAAGCGAAATAATTTCAATCAACCCAAAACAAACATAACAAGACTCAAACCAACGACAATCTCTCAAATCAAAGAAATATTTCAAAACGGACCCATACAAGAAGTTGTGATCTATGCTTGGAGTGACAAGAAGAAAAATTGAACGAAAGAGGCAAGAATCATTCAACCAACACAATCACTCAAACGGATCAATGGAGCTGAATGAAACCAAACTAGGAAGGAAGTTGAGTATGAAACAAAAAGGCTCAAACTCCTATAGGAGGCTCAACATACCAAAGCACTCAAAAACCCTAAGGCTTTGATGTTAACAGGAAATGGAAAAACACCTGAAGGAAGGAAGCTGATCACAATAAAAAACAATCCCAAAGCACTCAAGACATACTTAAAAGTAACCCAGAAGAAGAAGCACTGACCAAAAGTCTCCAAAACAAACAAAAACATAAAAATTACAGGGGTTGACGCGACTGTTTGGCTATAATCAGCACCAAACAGGGGATGGCACAGGTGCAACACTAGAAACTAGTGCCAATCGGTGCATCTGTCTAAATAGAAAATGCACCAAGCCAGTTCACTCAGGAAAAAGGGAAAATTTTGAAAAACGGAGGTCAAATTTGATCCTCTGGGGTTGAACAAGGGTCTTAGACTTAGCAGAATAATTAGAAAAGGAAAAACAAGAAAGCAAAGACAAAAAAGAAGACCTAATGGGTGAAAGACAAACTCGCACTGATCCCTAGCGGAGTCACCAATTTTTTGGTGAGGTAAATCCCCTCTGCGGATAGAGGCGATCCCATTAGCCCTAGAGTGGGTCTAGCCACAAACAATACAAGCTATAATATTGATTCCTAGTTAACGATTGGACAAAGATTCGATAGATGACTTACCGAAGGTCCTATCCTGTTGTTATCATCAAAAAGAGTGGCTCGATCCTCACTCTTGGTTTGACAAATCATGATCCTCTCACTTTCACGCTCGAACACCTGCACACACACAAGAAAAAATGACGATATACAACATACTAATTCACATTGGTAACTATAAATCAGTCGAAGAGGACTAAATCAATTGCATTACATGAACAACATAACACAACGATGGAACCAACACCATAGTCGAGTATATTAATAAATGAAAGGAAGAGTATAACCAAGCTTCGACATTGTGGTCTCCTCCAACAGGGTTCAAGCAGAGCGTGTCTCACAAAGTCTCGTCAGGAATTCGGATGATGCTCTCTCTATGGAACTCTCCTTGGTTCTACCTTCTTGATAGCAATTACTCAGCTATAGTATTCTTCTCCAAGTTCAGCTCCTTGGCTATATGTTCAGCTAGCTTTCATAAAGGGAGAAGGCATGTTTAGATAGAGGAAGAGGGAGAGGTTAGGATCCCTATAATTATGGAAGGGAGTCTTATCTCTAAGGATTGTTCCATGGGAGGTAAAAACCACTACCTAAAGAGAGAGATCCATGGCTCATCAACTGAACCACTTCTAGTGACTCATCCCTGAGGTGGTTAGAATGAAACTTCTGCCTCTAATTTTTAAAAAACATTCCTAAAACAGCTTGGCGTGGGGGCTGCATTGAGACATAACGCCAGGTGGTGCGGACTCTAGTGCAAATATTCCACATCGACACGAGGGGTGAATTGGATATCCGTGCCAAGGCAAAAACATAGGTTTTTTGTGCTCTTTTAAGGAAATTTCCAACAGGAGAAATGATGTCCTTATAAAAAAGGATGCAAAGAAGGTGTTTGCAAAGTATGAAACTGTTCACAAGTCATTATAATAACCCTCCAATATGTGGGACGAGGGATTGCAGGGATGGTGACAAAATGCTGTGTAAGAGGAGTGCCTTTTCCTGGCTTCAGATTCGCGAATCAAAAGTCTTGCTTCTTCTTCTTAAATTTTTGCTCGATCTTGGTGGCATATCAATATGTTGTGCCAAGCGTGGTAATGTTGAGGATCTTAATTTCCTCTTGATGTATCTATGCAAACAAATGTGGTACTTTAGCACCAAATGTCTCTCTAAATATTTAATAGCAAACTTTATGTGTAGTGTATGGAAAGAATTTTTCATCACGTACACATATTGATCCCTTTGTTGCTGTTGTGTTTTCAATTTGATGTACTTGTACTCATAGCTCCCCATGGGGTAGTAATATTGTTCCTTGATGTCGTCTCGGAAAAAATTCGAAGTGGGTGCGACCGAGAATAGAGAGGGATCCCTCTTGTCCTTTTGCTCATAGTCGTTTTCCCACTAGTATTTGACATGGGGGGCAGCTTTTAGGAGTACAAAAGTAATAGTTTCTTAGTTAGATAAATCATGGATCGAAAAATACCCTTCCACCAAATTCAACCATCTATCTACAACATCTGCATCTATCTAGCCTTGAAATACATGAATGTCAAAGTTGACTTGCACCTTGAAAGGAGTGGCATATCCGTAGTGGTTGTTGGGTGAAAATGCACTATCAGTGGGCAGTCGTTGAAGGATTTGGGCAAATTTATCCATCATCGCGTTCCTTAGTTTCTTGAAGGCCTCCTCGAGGAATATTTTGATAGGATCTCCTTCTCTATTGTCTTTCTTTTCTTCAGCCATGGGAGGTCGTTGGGGTTTTCAAGGCTGATATTGCAAAGGTTCAACCAAACCGAGCCCTAACTCCTTATACCTGGACCTCATTGGGGACATGCAAAGAAATATCAAGAAAGAACAGACCGCTCTAATATGACTGATCTGGATCTTGGTTGAACTGGACCTCTTGTTGCAACTTTACTAATAACTTCTGCTATAGGTGATGAAATAAAATTCCATAAAAGACCCATTTCAAGTATTGAATAGATATTTCTAGTGATATAAGAAACTTGAAATTTTATTTCTAGTGGGGTGAGAAAATGATTCCACAAACTCATAGGATGCATGGCAGTGCAATGTTCCAAACATGTGTAACTTCAATTTCTCATATCTCTCAAACCGGGAAACAAATTCAAATTCCATAAAAGCCCATTTGAGATAATAAAAAATAATTTAAAATGAGATATTTTTCACTCTAATATTATATGTGGATATCATGGTACTTTCATGAATTTTACTGAAGATTATCACAAAACATTGAAACTGAAATATGTTTCAAAACCTCATGGAGTCGTAACCTGAATCTGGATTTATTCAAGAACGAAATAAAATATAGAAATAAACATAAACACGGAGATGTAGCAGAAATAGTGCCAATGCTTGGCACGCTCACAATCTGATCCAGGTGGATATTGGTGGTGACTCACCTATTCCATCGGAACCCCACCATTGTTTCTCTTAGTTTTTTAGTTTCCTTAATTGAAGCACAATTTACTATTTTTGGCAGTTTTTGGGGTTCTCAATTTTCGGAGCCATTTTGAGGCTCTAAATGATGTTCTTTTGGAAAAATAAATAACAAGAAAGTCACTCGGAATTTTTAATCATCGGATAGATATTTCTAATGAGGTATTGAATGCGTCAAACAGAGATCATATTCCAAAGTTATGTCTTGGGAAAGTTGATGTACCAATTTACCCCAATGAGGCCCACATATTTGGTGCTTCATCTCCTAGGTTTAGGTTTTTTAATGTTTAGGGTTTTCCAATGTTGCTCAATAATAAAAAGGTCGTTGAGCCTCATTGTAACATAGTTCAAAGGCATCTACCACATGTCTTCTTAGAGATAATATAAAATCGCCCAAGCTAGTTTATCCTGCTACATCTCTGTGTTTATGTTTATTTATATATTTTATTGCATTCCCACATAAGTCTGGATCACAATATTCTACGTCCTCAAAATGTAGTGCCCCTCCAGGTACCTATAAAACATGTACCTTAGTAGTTAATCCTAAATCGCGCACTCTCTATTGTTCTTGGACCACGCTCGCCTGTGCAATCTTGCATGGACCGCACTTGTTTCTACTTTCAATTCATTGATTCCCTGTTATACTTCCATCAATGCATCCTTGTATTGATATTCTATCCTACTCCATGCATCATCGGTGACATCACACACCTTGTCACCAATCTCATCAATGTCTCATTCAGTAAGGACCATTGGCTCCACACTTTGCGAGATATGATTCATTTTTCTTGCACGCACCTCCTCCAGTAGGCATTTTTCATCACTTTACAATAAATGGGGATTCTATTATCTTTGTATCTTCAAATGGATCCTAGCCACCCTATCCGCCCTTAATTTCCTAACTAGTAGTTTCAAGATCCTGGTCCGTTTCTTTGTCAATATCCTTCTCAGCTTATTTTCAGGGTTCCTTCTCTGTGACTTTGATTGTCTTCTTCTAAGCTTCTTTCCTGGGTTCCTTCTTTGTGACTTTTCTTTGTCTTCTTCTATGTGCCTTTCCCAGTGATTTTTTTGGATAGATTTCCTATGGTTTCCTTCTTTTCTTTAGGAAATTTCCCACAAGTTCCTGCCTACTCTGTCTTTGCGCCTTCTATGGGTGGAGTCAACCAATCACATGGCCATTGGCTTATAGTTTGCACAATATCATCGTGTGTGACCAAATAGGGTAGCTTGTACCATTTCTCTTCAAGGTCCTTTCGCATGCTGATATAGACATGATGAAAATATGCCTTAAAATTTGCAATTGTTTGATAAGCTTCAAACAACAATGGTGAGAGCCTAGGCCGCTGAATCATCATAGTACACAAATCCATCTCCAGCAATGCCCAAAACATCTTGTTTTCCTTCGACAGATTAGGGTCCTTAATAATCCACAACGAGGCATACCTCGTAGCTTCACATATGTCCTGATCCATAGTGGTGAACTATGATTCCTCGGGCTCTTTCCATGCCATCAATTCTATCAATAGCAGTAACCATGTGTAGTGAAAATTATTTCCAACCTCCTGGGCATCTAAGAAATCATTTAGAAATTCCTTGCATAGATATCCAACCCAGTTATATTGTACTCCTTCACTGCAGTGCACAACCAAAGAAAATACTAGTGTCAACCACTCATTTACATGAAAATTCATCATGATTTTGACAGCGCAAATGTGTGCGGCTAAGTGCACATCTTGATTGTTGATAGTGTTGATATCATATCCTTGAGACTTCTTTATGATGCCATATTTTTCCTTCATCACCTCTACGACCATGTTATCCTAACTTTTCCCTACAAATTTGTCTGTGGGGTTCATTTCTTGGCATGGTAGCAGGATTATTCTTCTAATGAACATATCATCAATAGGGATTTTCCCACCCAACCAAAGAGACCCATCATGCACTAATGCCAAAAGTTTGCATACACAAATCATGTTGATGTTGTTGCACCTGAAATTTGGAACATATAGCATATTCAACAACCCAACCTATTAGATCCCTGCAGCCCACCTATGTGGCTCTAATTTGGTAACATCTTTTTCCTCATAATAAATTGCACGCAAGTATCAGTTGTGCTCAAATTAGGGATACTTGCTCCTGGGATTGAAGCTCCAATCCTCTATTCGCAATTGAGGTACCTTCACCTACAAGTCTCCCTCAAATGGTACTTCATCCAGCAACAATGGTATAAACACAGTGAATTTGGCAGTGCCTAGGTCCTTCATCGCTTTTGTAGTTGATTTTCTCGGTGGGATATATAGTCGCAACCTGGAAATGGGCTAAACTTCCTCTGTCAAGTTGTCTTCAGGGATATTTGCAGAAACATCCTCCTCATCACTTTCTTGGATCTCCATTGTCTTTTTCTTCTTATCAAGATTCTCCTTAGTTATTTTATCCTTGGTAATCTTCTTCTCGGGTGACTTTCTGAAAATGGGCTTCTTTCGATTCTTTATCTGTGATTATCCTATAGTAGACTGCTTCTTGGGTGACCTCAGCCCTATCACATGTGGCAACGATTTAGTATTCATGATATTAGCTAATCCTCTCTTGATAAATTCCCTTGAAATATCCTCAAAACTATTCTCGTACATGCAACTCAAAGCACGACTCACATTTGGGCAAAAAATTGCAATTCTAACTCTCAGTGAATAAAGTGTCAAATTTTGGAGCAGGATGCAATATTTATAGGAGATTTTAATTTTTGACCCCATGAAATTCACTTCATTAGTATGGATTTGGTGGAAGATTTTCCCAGCTGTGCTCATTAAGTGCATTTGCCCCACTCCTTTTAACATAAATTTTTTTTTCAAGTCAACGTATTCACTTCCAACGATCATATTTCTTATGAGCTTCGATGGACCCTCATTTATAGTGCATTTATTCCTCCCTCATAATAGCTCCCTCCAACTTCGATATCTTCCTAAGTTTCACGTAGTAATCCATCTTTAGCGAATTCCTTCCTTGGTAGAGTATTTTATAGTCTCACACCTCCTTTCAATTGCATGTGTCTGTAAGAATGATTCCCATTCATATATCTAGCACAAATTTTCAGAGACAAAGTCATCCCTGTACAGATTTAATATACTTCCATTCACTCATCCTTGCATCATTTGACCATCCAACTTTGCAAGCTGAACTGCGCCTCCCTTCAAGACGTATCTGATAATATATGGTCCCAACCAATGCATTTGGAACTTTCCAGGGAACTTCACAAACTTTCTATCATACATCAGCACCAGGTCTCCTTCCTTGAATATTTTCTTCTTGATATGTTTATTATGCCAATATTTTTCCCTTGGTTTTTTTACTTACTGATGATATCCTGCAATGGATTTTTCCTTAAGAGAAATAAAATGTTTGAGCCTTTCTTCCATGATATCAGTATCTGCCATATTTGTTACTACTGCAATTCCTAGACTAGGCACAACCTATTCCATAGGCATAACTACTTCCTATCCATAAACTAGCCTAAAAGGTGTTGGTCTTGTCAACTTCTTGCACATTATTCTATATTATCTTAATACTACTGGAATTAAAAATTCCCAATCATTCCTATTGACATTGCATACTTTGGTTAGATATTTTTCAAAAATCTTGTTTAAATTTTCAACTATTCTGTTTGCCTGAGGCTGATAAGGTGTGCTCTTATGATGATGCACTTGGAATTATTTAACCAATGCCTCAATGGTTCTATGCAAGAAATGTGACCCTCTGTCACTCATCTAAATATTTGTGCACCTAGATATGGACAAAATCATGAATGTATTGAAATATGAACTTCGTAGTAGTATATGCACTGCAATCCTTCACTAGCTTATATTTGGCCCGTTGTCGATCCTAGAGACAATCTTGAGTTGTGAAAGACTAGTGCCTAGGACATCTTATGTAGCAGAGAGCAAAAGCAATATATTATGATAGGGATGACTAGCAGAACAAAGCTCTCATACTATTTCTTTGTAAATAGGAAATTCAACTTGAATGGGACCAAAACTTCCAGAAGTTAGTAACAGAGAAAACGAGACAGCAGAGGCAAGATGTGAAAGTCTAACACGAAATGTAGCAGAAAATTTAAAAGCAGCTTAACTACAAAGGGGGCTGAATTTTAAATACTTCACAGAAATTGGTAATCATAAAGTATCTATTGCATTTGTAGAACAAAGAGGATACTAACTGTTGTTGAGACAATATCCAGAATCATATACCAGCATGTAGTGGGCTTAGTAAAATAAGAATCCACACATTAAGACAACATTTGTAAATAACATCGCAAGGCAGTCAATATAGCAGAAATAGATGAATTGGAAATGAAATAGTATGTCACACCTGAGCCATATTTAAAGTGCCTAAGAGCTTATGGCATAAGTATCAGCAAATATAAATTTATATTAGAAACAGTAGGCTACTCACATTCCAGAATGTGACACAAGATGAATAGCTATAAATGAAATTAAGGGGTAAGCCACAACACATAAGAAATAAGTACACACTGTAAAGCACCAAGATCGGAATCCTCCTTAAAGATCAAAACTCTTTCTCATTGAGACCCAACGGGCTCTTCACATTTGCATTTTAATTTTCACAAAATGCATACAGGACATCCTTTTACAGTCATTTCTTTAGAAATTTTGGAACCTGTTCTTCTCTTTAGATCTTTCTTATATAGACATCTTCATCACTCTGTGAGAAGATATTTTTGGGAAAAATATCTTCTTCGCATGATCAAAATCTGTTAAAAGTCCTTATCAAAATAAAAAAACTTATGATGAGGAATAAAGGCCTCTCATCATGGACAGTCAGGCACTCGGTTGTTTTTAAAAAAAAATACTAAACAACAGTTTGGTAAAAAGTGAAATGCTGAAGTGGAACATGAAGCCCACTTGAAATTTGAAAATAGCTAGCTAAGTAAAAAGTAAAAAGGCCACTGAGGCCCAATCATGAGTAAACAGTGTTTCACAGGTGCGAAGGTGTTGAGGCAGTTGTAGATGCTGGTGGTGGAACATTGGCGGATGAGATGGTGATCTGACTGGCGAACTGAGTGCATCTTTGCTGGCTATCTGCTGATGGTTCAGGCGTTGTTGTGAATTTTTCCACCCTGAAATAGGCCTCTGTGAGGTCGTTGAAACTTGCATCGATGGGGAGCCTGTGCTTTATGAGATGAAGGAGGGAAAACTCTTGGCGGAGGGATGAAACAATTGTTTCGGCCTTTAATCATGTGGTTTTATCTGACAGAATGTCCGTCCGGTCCTTTTATTCCCGTAGACGTGTCCTATATTCTGTCAACGGTCGTAGCACGGAAGGAGTGGTTGAGTCTCAACAAGATGGCAGTCCAACTGTAGTAATCTCATCCCATACTGCATCAAAACGACCCACGTTCGCTACTACCTGCTGCAGGGCTTTCGAAGCTGTAACTCGGGCCGCCTCCTTGTCAATGATTTTCTGACATTCAAAAACTTCCATGAATCTACTTGGTATGCCATGCTTCTCCACCTCATCAGATTCCAGTCCCTTCAAGAATGAAATATAGCTTCTGGCGTGTAGGGCTCTGACGGACAAGTTGAGGTCTGTTTCCTGCAATTTCCTGTTGAGATATGGTATAGCAGATTTATTTTCTCCCATCGCTCTTAGGAAACCCCACTGTTCCATCACCGCTGCGATTATGTCCGACTAGATTATACCTCTCGCTTCACTGAGGGTGATATTGCCCTTCATGCGGATTTTGAGGTCAGCGATGGTTTTCTACTGGTCAGCTCCTGTCTTATTTTCCTGCTCAACCTCCTTCTGCAGTGTCTCTATCCTCTTGCTATTTTCCGCTAGGAGCTTTTCCAAATCAGTGATCCTCTTCTTAGCTGTGGACATCCGCTTCTCTAATATATCATTGGTAGCTCTCGCTGCATTCAGTTTCTCTGCCAGCAGACTTGTCTCTAGCGGGGTTGTAGCGGGCACGCAACTGTGCGTGTCCCATGTGTTCTGTAACTCCGTCAACCTACTCTGCAGAGTGGCAATTGTTTCAGTCATTTTTTCTTTGTGCTCCCTCTCTTTTGACAGTGTGTTAGCCAGTTCATCTTTTTCCTTCTCTGCTTGTGCCAATTCCGCCGTCTGCACATGGTGGGAGGCCGGTATGTTGACCTTACCTTTCAGTGACGAGACCTCCTTCTGCAATCGTTCTATCAAAGTGTGTTGCAGGTTTATTTCTCCCGTATCCTTTCCCTTGATTAACTCTTGGAGGCTGTGAACTTGATTTTCCTGGGCGTGAGAGTTTTCCTGTTCATTTTTCAGGGTCACCCTCACCTGTTCATGCTTTGTCTCGAGCTTTCTCAGTGCAATGGTGACCCGCATCACCTCTTCCTTCAACATATCCCCTACAACTTGAAACAGGTTACACATATCAGTTGCTGGCACCTTGGCCATGTCAATTGCATGTTTGAGCACCCGGTAACTGGTGGTACCTGTATTTGGATCTAAGATGGTCTTAGCCATAGATAATACTAGGTGTTTTGTGTCCACCTTCATGGTGGCGGAGACCCTGGTGTGATATTTCTCCACATATCCTTCCAGCTCGGCTTTGTACTTATCCCTGATCGTTCTATTTTCCTGGTTCCTTGAAACTGCCCTTGGTGAGGTGAGATCTCTGATGACTTGTGAGACTTCTGAAAAGTCGAAAGAGGTGGTAATATCTCTCACACTTTTATCCCAGATTTTCTCTTGTCCAGTTGACCATACGGCGTGAACGGTTCTAGCAGTTTCTCTTCCCCTATGACTTCTGCCTCACTGGAGGCTGTTTTCTGCTTTTTGCGAAGGGGAGAACCTACTCCTGAGGTACCTTCTTCTTCCTCGCCTTGCCCTTTATTGATATCCTCCTCTTCCCCTGTGGCAGATGAATTTGTCTCCATCTGCGAAACCAAAGGCCAAGTTTCAAGGTTAGCCCTCCATTCCATGAAAGGCCTTGATTCATGTATATAAGGTGCGGACCTGTTCCTCTTCCTTCTGTTTGAGATAATTTCCCGAGGATCATACGTCCAGCCCTTACCCAGCCTTAGGTCCAGGCCTTGCAACATTTTCTCGAAAATGGGGAGGGCATGTCTTGAATTTATAACAAAAGGGCCTATTGTGACGGGAAGTCTCAGGATGAAATCCTTCTTTGCAGGGACAAAATGGAGTTGGTCAGCCTTGAGGGTCTGCCGAATGTACTCCAGCGCATATACTCGTCGAATAGGAAACACAGGAAGCTGGTAAGGGGGAACCTCGGCTCCGTAGACCCGAATCTCAGTGTAGTTGTCGAATAGATACCAGTCCCCAGTGCACTGGGATTTTCCGGCTTGTAGCCAGCTCTTCATCTCAGGAAAAACTCTAGGTGAGGGTGAATCGTGGATAATAGTATAGGCGATGGACATGAAACTATTTACAAAACTGGAATAACCCTCCCCCTTAGGTAATGGGCATACAGAATAATTCCAGTCAAAAACTGGTCAGGGTTGGGAATTCACATCATATACCCTATCTAAACCCAAGCCCTCGAACTTATCAGCGTGCTGATGAAAGAAAATATAGAATACCATTGAATAGAAACGGAAGTGACTAGCTTCTAAAAGCTCCTGGAACTGGGTCCAAATGTTAGCCGCAAGGAAACCAGGGATGTCTAGCACTACCCCCCTTTGAGACATTAACCATAAGAAATAAACACATACCCTGGTGGTTTCCCCCAAAGCGCCTACTCCTAAAAGACCAGCGATGAGGGCTAGGATGGGTTGCACTTCTTCTTTGAACAGGCTCAGCGGGAAAGGGTCAGCAGCAGGGAGCGAAGCAGCTTGGTTGATGGTGATGGATGAAATGAAGTCGTTTTGGTGCTCCGATGGAAGTTTGGTGAACCAGGAGGTTAAAGCCACTTCACTGAAACTGATATATGTGTCGCTGGTGGGAAAGCGGAGGGCTTGCTTGATGAGGTCATGGGAAAGAGAGAATATCTTATTCCCTTGAGGGGAGGTAAACGTGCCCCGTTGCTCACTAAAAGCATCTCTAAGCCAGCAAATAAAATCAACCACAGAATAGAATTGGGGAGTAATTTGATGGTATAAACCAGACACAACCACCCGATACCGGTCCCTATTCTCAACATGTCATCTAAAAAGCTTGGGTTTGATACTGCTGATATGAAAAGGGTATTGGGGGTCATGTAATCCATCTTGCAGGTCAATGAAAGGCTCAAACCCGGAAGGGTTTCTGGTTTCTCGTACCTGAGGGGTTTTTGGTTCGGCTTTCTTGGGGGTGCCCCTTCCCATGATTGGCATATAAAACTTTTAAAAGACGAAAGGAAAGCAGAGAATAAAATAGGGGACGAAATACCTGTGAAATAGGGAAATATACTCAGGAAAACGACACGGGGGTGTTGATAGCGACTGGGTAGACCTTGGCTCTGATTCCCACTTAGGTTATACCATAGCTGGAAGACCTGCGACTTTTACTGGAGTAAACTACGGTAAGACTGTTATTTTATGACTGAGCGTTCAGAGGTAAACCAGTGGATGGGTAAAATAAACGGGGCGAAAGTGTCGTAAGGACACTGACAGTGGAACACATGGCGCGTACGGATTGGGCGTCAGCTGAGGAAAAGTGAACACCGCGTGCTGGGTTTAATACTGGTACAGGCCTCTGTACTAGTTAGCCTAGAGACATACCTTACCTTTTTGCTACAATGAACCATACGATTCTCCAAATATTTCATTTTTGAGCCGGGTTAAATATACTGCGTACCAATCTTTAGGGCCTACGTTCCGATCTGCCACGTCACTGAAATCTCAATGGTCTGATTAGCCACGTAGCTCCTTAATTTGGGCCCACACCACGGCACTTCAATATAACTCTGCGGGGGTATGGGTTTGTCTCCCCCTTTGCCTTTCGACCCTCGCGGAAATTCCCGTATGGAGAATTCCCTCGCGTGCCTATTTGAGAGGCAGCCAATGTTTAAATCATTTTTCTTTGTATCCTTCGCATCGTATCTTTCCACTTTTTGGAATACCATTCCCCCTTTTGCCTCATATTTGACCTTTCTTGTACATATGTTTTGTTTTGAGCGCACTAGCTGTCTCATCATCGCTTCTCACCAATCAACATTTTTATTACAATGTTTCACCACTTTCCATATCATTCAATACCTGTCCATTCCCAAGTTAACTCGAAAGAATGACTAATTTTAATCCATGGTCAACATTGGCTCCACCTGGGGACGACACGTTCATCCTCGAACGTGTCGAGAACTTGGCAGACCACCTGCTTATCTTCTGCGAACACCATTCCTCTTCATGATTCGTCAGAACCCACGCACACACATTACTAAATCAAAGATAATAATAGATGCTAATATACAGTATGATACAACAGGCCCTCTTGGCCTGACTCGGAACTATAAATAAGGCTTGAGAAACTGACCATTTACAGGGGCTTTGAGAAGATCTCCCTGTAAATTTTCCAATCTGAATGTATTGTTGCCTCCTTGTTCTACAATTTTAAAGGGCCCGAACCAGAGGGGATCAAATTTACCATGCTTACCTTTTTCAGCCCTTCTAACGTCCCACCTAAGCACTAGATCTCCCATCTGTAATTTTTTGTCCTTGGCACATTGGTCGAAGAGATCTTTCATTTTCTCCTGGTATTCAACTAGCCTCTGATTCACCTAGTTCCGCGTTTCTTCTAGCTCCACCAACTGGTTGATTCTCCTGGTTACATCGTCCAGTTCCTCCTGATTTTCTTACATGAATCGAGCCCCTAGCAATGCTAGCTGCACAGGGAACACTGCTGCCCTCCCATATACTAGCTTGTATGGGGACTTCCCTGTTGCTCTCTTGTTGGTGATCCTGTTAGCCCATAGAGCGAATTTTAACTGGGAATCCCAATTCTTCTGGTTTTCGTTTATGGCCTTCTTTAGTGCCCTCACCAGCATTTTATTTGATGACTCTGCTAGGCCGTTTCCCTGTGGGTAATAGGCTATTGAGTGGCCTAGTGCAATGTTGTACTGTTGAAAGAAGCTGAAAAACTTTGTAGATTTAAAGGCATGTGCATTATCGGTCACAATATGATTAGGACAACCAAATCTGGATATGATGTTTTCTTCTATGAATTTCATCACCACGGTGTCTGTTGCGTTCCTGGTAGGTATAGCTTCTACTCACTTTGTGAAATAATCCGTGGCGGTTAAGATCCACTTACGCTGACCACTGGATGGGGGGTGTATCTCTCCAATGAAGTCAATTCCCCACTGCTGGAACGGCTCATGTACGTGGACGGGTATCATGGGGAGAGGTGCTAGCTTCTGTCTCTCAGAAAAATTTTGGCACTTCTCACAGCCTCTCACTCGGGTAAACACATCTCCAAATAGTTTAGGCCAGAAGAAACTAGCCTTCAGGATCTTGTGAGTGGTAGCCCTCCAACTGTAATGGCCCCCACAGATTCCTTCATGAAACTCAGCCATTATACCTTCTACCTCTTCCTCTGTTAGGCATAAGAGTAGGATGCCTGAGGGGTCCCTCCAATACAGCCAGCCGTTTGCAACCATGTACTTCTGTGACTTCAACCTCAATGCTCTGTATTTAGCTTTTTCACAGATAGGTGGGCAACTTAATGTTAGCAGATATTCCACTATTTCCTTGTACCACTGGCTGGTGAGGTACTTCATATGCGTCTTCTGGGAAGCTATCTCTACTCCCAGTGGTTCTTCTTTCCCTTTAGATGCCTCGTTTTCCACCATGGACAGATTTATACCCAAATCTTGGCAATTTGACTCGAATAAGATTTTGGCTAACCCCTGCCCTTTGATTAATTTAGTAGGACGGATGTCCAGCTCATACTCCTGTATTTTGGCTATCCATTTCCCTCTTTTACCTTCACTATCTCCTTGAACAAGAATATCTTTGACAGCTGCTGTGGGCACAAATGTAGTGATATGGGACTGAAGAATATACATATGAAAAGCTTTGAGGGATTTCACCAGCGCATATGCCTGCTTTTCCAATATGTCATATTTCAGCTCAGCATCACGAAGCACCTGACTGAAAAAGGCAATAGGCTGCTCATACCCATCTTCATTTTTCTGCAACAGAACCCCGGCTACTGTTTGAGGTGATGCAAAAGAAAAGATCATAAAAGGTTTGGTATAATCTGGCCCAGCTAACACAGGAGCTTCAGCAAATGCATTCTTAATCCTGGAAAAAGCTTCTCTTGATTCTTGTGACCACTTAACCTCGTTGTTCTTCTTTAGCATGTCAGTAATATGCCTAACTACTTCAGCATAGTTAGGAATGAATCTTCTCAGGAAATTTATACGACCTAGGAATACCTGAACTTCCTTCTTATTTCTGGGGAGGGAAATACCGTTTATGACCTCCACTCTCTGAGGATCTATCTTTACTCCGTCTCTGGTAACAATATGTCCCAAGAGCTTGCCCTCCTCTAGTGCAAACAAATACTTTTGTGGATTGAGGGAGAGTCCATAATTTCTGCACTTCTCAAAAGTTCTGCGCAAGTGTTCAATGTGCTCAGCATCATCTTTTGAAAACACGGTAATGTCATCCAGGTATACCACCACGAACTTGTCTTGCTCTCTGATAAAAGCAATATCCATGGCCCTCTGGAAAGTGGCTCTTGCGTTGATCAACCCAAAAGGCATTCTGGCATACATAAACGTCCCCCATGGAGTGGTAAAGGCAGTCTTCTTTTGATCTTCTGGCAATACAACCACCTGATTGTACCCAGAAAATCCATCCATGATCGACATTCGGGATGCTCCTACCGCTTTTTGCAAGATGTGGTCCATCTTTGGCAATGGATAATTATCCTTTAAAGACGCTCTGTTCAGATTCCTAAAGTCAACACATAACCTTATTTCTCCATTTTTCTTCCGTACAGGGACTAGATTTGCTACCCACTCAGAATATCTTAATGGTACAATGATTTTTGCATTCAGCAGTTTCTTAATTTCTTTCTCAATAGAGGGTAGCAACAGTGGGTTTATCTACCTAAGCTTCTGATTATGAGGCTTGGAATCTCCCTTCAGTGGAATTTTATGTTGCATAATGCTAACATCGAAGGTTTTTAAGTCTTGGTAATACCAGGCAAACACATCTTTATATGACTGAAATAGCTTCTGGTAAAGCTGTTTATATTCTTCTAGGACCTTCTCGGATAGCTTCACAATCTTGGGGTCAGCCTCAGTGCCAAGGTTCAGATCTTCTACCTGATTCTCCTCAACTACTTTGTTTGGCTGTAGTGGAACGTAATTCTTGTTAAAAATCCTTTCTAAGGGCACTAGTCCTCGAGGAATGACATTTCCTTTCAACTGCAGGAATTTGTGGCCAGCTACCTTCTCTTCCCACTTATTTCTAGGAGCATCCTCGGTCTCTTCCTCTTCACTACTATCAATCTCCATGTTGGAAAATTCTCCAACTGTTTCCAAAAATCTCTTCACCTTCTCTTCATCTTCAAATACTTGCCAGTTTTTGATATTGTTTGGGATTGATGGCCGATATCGTACCTCTATTTCATATCTCAAAAGAGGATTCTGAGGTGGGCGAAAAGTACTAGCGGCCACTGCAAGGGAGTCTGCCATTCTGTTCTATTCTCGGGGCATGAATTGGATATTAAATGCCAAGAATAAATTCTCCACCAGATACCAAACTTCATTCCTATAAGCCCTCAGCCTAGGATGTTTGGCTTGGCACTGATTTCTCACCTGCCTGACTATCAATTCAGAATATCCCAAAACCTTTAGACTTCTTATGTTCAAACTCCTAGCTGTCTGTAGCCCCAGTAGAAGTGCTTCATACTCGGCCACATTATTTGTGGCTTCATACTCTATCTTGAAAGATAAAGGTACCCACTGGCCCGTAGGGGAAATCAATAACACTCCTGCACCATTTCCTTATCTGGAGTTAGCCCCATCAAAATGAAGTGTCCAGATCTCTAATTCAGGGATTTCTATGGACTGTTCTGTCTTGACCTGGCAGAATGATGTTTCATGTGCATACTCCTGATCTTCCTCCAGCATTAAACATGAGAAATACCCTTCCTTGCTATAAACCGGAGAATTAACCGAATCATCTGCCTTGGTAACTGTCTTGACAAATCTAGTTTCCCGGTGCAGCCTCCTCTCTTGACCACCAAATACAGGGATAGTGGCATAGGTTAGATCTAGCTTGATCGATCCACCAATTTTGGTACCCCACGATCTTGACAGTAGCATGCCAAAGCGAGCAGGAATGTTAGCCACCACTATATCCATCACTACACTTTTTGCTGGGATCTGAGCCAGGTTAACCACCAAATCTTTTATCATGCCCAGGCACTTAACTCTTTTGGAGTCAAATGAGTATAAGTCTTTGTATGGGCGGGTGATCTGTAGTCCTAGTTGCTCCATGACTGAGAGGGGTACAATATTATGAGAGGCTCCTGAATCTAACATGCAGTTATGCAGCAGCAAGTCATGTATTACTAAATACACATAGAAAGGGGGGGTAGCAACATCTAATTCTTCGACATATGGGCCAAAAACAACCATAGGTATTT
Organism: Pinus albicaulis; assembly: GCA_034641835.2. Taxonomy (NCBI): domain Eukaryota; kingdom Viridiplantae; phylum Streptophyta; class Pinopsida; order Pinales; family Pinaceae; genus Pinus; species Pinus albicaulis. The sequence continues at coordinate 593,325,095 of CM076570.1, forward strand.
GTTCCTGAAGGTTTAGGTTGTCTGGAATGTTTATTACTTCTGGAGGAAGCATAAAGGATGTGACCTGGGACTGGTATGCAGGTTGTTTTAGCAGCTCGGTCAAGGGGACTGGGATTTTGACTTTCTCAAGCTCCTTCTATAGAATGAAAGTTGAGGAAGGTTTATCTCCTGACACCTATTTTGGTTCTTTGTCTCTAGGGTCTTTATTCTGAGGGGAGATTTTGACCTCTTTTAAGATTGGTTTGTCACTAGGGGGTGTAGCCACTTGCGAAGACGAAGGAATTTTATCGGCAGATTGTAAAGGTTGGTTATGGGGCCTCTTACCTTTGTCTGGGGTCCTTTGAGGAGTTGCTTCCTTCCGAGCAGGTGCTTCTCCTTGTGGTGTGTCCTCCTCCTGATCCTACGTGCGAGTTCTCTTTCTGGAAGACCTGAGGTCGTACTTTCTATTAAACTAGGCTTGCATGAAATCAACGAACTGCTTACAGTAGTCGTCAATCTCAGGATCTTCGGTATCTTCATTAGTTTTCACTTCTGTGTGTGCTTGCACCTCCACTTCGTCACTTTCATGTAAGGGACATTCAACTTCATCACTGTTTGAGAAAGAAAGGTACGCCTCCTCTTGTTCGTAAGAAGCATCTTCAATAGAACCCTCTACTTGCCCTTCCAAGTATAGAGGGTGTGGTACCTGATCTTGCTGCTCCTTATGTCCCCTTTGCAGTATTTGTAAGGGTGGCTTTCTGTATTGAGGGTTAAAGCCTCTGTTAGGAGCATTTTTGAAATTCTTGGAGGACGAATTCTTTGCCTCCATTTCAAGCTTCACCAGTTTGCTTGAGAGGTTCTTGATCATCTTGTTCATCTCCTCAATCCTGTCATTAGCTGAATCTATATCTTGGCTCGAGGTGGATACCTCTTCCTTTCCTCTCCTTCTCGTATCTTGCTCAGCTTTTCCCTTGGATTTACCAGTTGAGGCAATGTTTGCCTCAAGCTCCAGTGCGTCTATCTGAGCATCATCCAGAGTGGCTCGCTTTCTTTCTCTTAGAGAGAAACTGAATTCAGAGTCAAAGGATGCCACAAACACCACCTTGGCAACGGTCTGGTGTGGTTTCATTTTGGTGGGAAGGCTCAGGTAAAACTTGTTAAATCTCTTAATAAACTCGGCCACCCCTTCATTGTGTCTTTTCTTGAGTGTATTAAACTCAGTCAGACAATGCCCATGGTCTTTCTTCTCTCCCCATTTCTTGAGGAAAGTGTCATCCATTGCTTCCCAAGTGTTTATGGAATGGCCTCCCAACGTCTTGAACCACTTTCTGGCTTCACCGTAAAGGGATTGGACGAATAGTCTTAGGAATACGTCAAGATTTTCTACGTTGAAATTTTCTGCGAAGAAGCAGAAAACCTCCAGGTGCTTCTGAGCTTCAATCTCATTCTCTCCATTGAAATGAGGTAGGATCTTTAGATAATCCTGCGGCAGGCCGTTCAGTACTTGGGGTAATGCCAGGGGGGCATATTTATTCAGCAGGAAGCCCGAAACATTTTCCATTGGAGGAGGAGGTGGGGGTAACAAAAATACTTGATGGGTGAGTGGAGGAGGAGGCGGAAGTGAAGTGCGGATGATGATTGGAATGTAGTGAACAGCAGCTTGGGATGATGGAGACAAAGGCGGGGTATTAACAGCAGATACTTCAGTAACTTCTTTTACTTCTTCAACCTCGGGAGTGGGGTGGAGTATGTAACGAGTGTTGTCTATTGACTCGGACTCGTCCTTAACTCAGATGTTTCCAGGAAGTAAAATGTCTGAGTAGTAACTGGTTCTTCCCACAGCGGAGTTAGAATCTTGTACTTGGGCCACTTGAGAAGAAGAGGAAGGGAAGTCTTCTAAAGAGAATTGTGGGATCTCAGTATGAGTAAATTGTCTCTCCCTCCAATTTATTCTATGTAATATCCTTTCTGGGTCAGACACAGAGGGAGCCTTTGGCTGAGACATATCTAACCTAAGGTGTGGCTTCCGAGGAGCCAGGACTGTAATTAGATTTATCTGAGAAATGAATGTGGAGTCGCCAAGGTGAGGGATATACAACTCTCAACTCTCCATGCTCACCTAACTGAAGAGTGAATAGGGTTTTGTCGAGGCCCAGGGATTTCAATTTATTCTTCAACTTCGTTCCCCGGCAACAGCGCCAAAAATATGTTGTCGATCCTAGAGACAATCTTGAGTTGTGAAAGACCAGTACCTAGGACATCTTATGTAGCAGAAAGCAAAATAAATATATTATGATAGGGATGACTAGCAAAACAGAGCTCTCATACTATTTCTTTGTAAATAGGAAATTCAACTTCAATGGGACCGAAAATTCCAGAAGTTAGTAACAGATAAAACGAGGCTGCAAAGGCAAGATGTGAAATTCTAACACGAAATGTAGCAGACAATTTAAAAGTAGCTTAACTACAAAGAGGGCTGAATTTTAAATACTTCACAGAAATTGGTAATCATAAAGTATCTATTGCATTCGTAGAACAAAGAGGATACTAATTGCTGTTGAGACAATATCCAGAAGCATATACCAGCATGTAGTGGGCTTAGTAAAATAAGAATCCACACATGAAGACAACATTTGTAAATAACATCGCAAGGCAGTCAATATATCAGAAATACGAATGAATTGGAAATGAAACAATATGTCACACATGAGCGATATTTAAAGTGCCTAAGAGATTATGACATAAGTATCTCAAAGATAAATTTATATCAGAAACAGTAGGCTACTCGCATTCCAAAACGTGACACAAGATGAATAGCTATAAATGAAATTAAGGGGTAAGCCACAACACATAAGAAAGAAGTACACACTCTAAAGCACCAAGATCAGAATCCTCCTTAAAGATAAAAACTCTTTCTCATTGAGACCCGATGGGCTCTTCACATTTGCATTTTAATTTTCACAAAAAGCAAACAGGACATCCTTTTACAGTCATTTCTTTAGAAAATTTGGAACCTGTTCTTCTCTTTAGATCTTTCTTCTATAGACATCTTCATCACTCTGCGAGAAGATATTTTTGGGAAAAATTTCTTCTTCGCATGATCAAAAATTTTTAAAAGTCCTTATCAAAATAACAAAACTTATGATGAGGAATAAAGGCCTCTCATCATGGACAGTCAAGCACTCGGCCGTTTTTAAAACAAAATACTAAACAACAGTTTGGTAAAAAGTGAAATGCTGAAGTGGAACATGAAGCCCACTTGAGATTTGAAAATAGCTAGCTAAGTAAAAAGTAAAAATGCCACTGAGGCCCAATCATGAGTTAACATTGTTTCACAGGTGCGAAGGTGTTGAGGCAGTTGCAGATGTTGGCGGTGGAACATTGGCAGATGAGCTGGTGATCTGAGTGGCGAACTGAGTGCATCTTTGCTGGCTATCTACTGATGGTTCAGGCATTGCTGTGAATTGTTCCACCCTGACATAGGCCTCTGTGATTTCATTGAAACTTGCATCGATGGGGAGCCTGTGCTTTATGAGATGAAGGAGGGCAAACTCTTGGCGGAGGGATGAAACAATTGTTTCGGCCTTTAATCGTGTAGTTTTATCTGACAGAATGTCCGTCTGGTCCTTTTCTTCCTGTAGACGTGTCCTATATTCTGTCAACGGTCGTAGCACGGAAGGAGTGGTTAAGTCCCAAAAATATGGCAGTCCAGCTGTATTAATCTCATCCCATACTCCATCAAAACGACCCACGTTCGCTACTACCTGCTGTAGGGCTCTCGAAGCTATAACTCGGGCCGCCTCCTTGTCAATGATTTTCTGAAATTCAAAAACTTCCATGAATCGACTTGGTATGCCATGCTTCTCCACCTCATCAGATTCCAGTCCCTTCAAGAATGAAATATAGCTTACGGCGTGTGGGGCCTCCAGCAGACAGTTGAAATTCACCGCCTCCTGCCAATTTCTGTTGAAGATATGGTGTAAACGATTTATTTCTCCATCGTTCTTAGAGCCTCTTCCATCTTCACATGCGATTATGTTCGGCAAATTATACCTCTCTTCACGAGGGTGATGTTTCCCTTCACTTACGACTTTTTTGGGAGTCATTAGTGGTTTTCTCTTTCCATTAGCCTCTGTCTTCTTCTTTTCTGCTCGACCTCCTTATGATTGTCTCCTCTATCCTCTTTCTTTTTTCACAGAGCTTTTCCAAATAGAGTGATCCTGCTAAGTCTTATATCACTAGTATAGCCCCTTATTATTGTTAGTGTAAACCCCTTATTGTTGTTGTTGTACCCTTGTAACCCCCATTTTGTTATTATTGTGCCCTTAAATTATTATTGTTAGGTCGGCTAGGATTACATTGTGGCCCACTAGGATTACATTATGGCCCCATGGACTCCTATATATGAAAGGAGGTTTTGTAAATTGGATCATCCAAGAATTGTTCATTTTAGTACGATATGAGTTTTTATATTAAGGTGAAAACGGCTACAAGGCATTAGTATCTCCACACCTCTTCTATTTTTGGACTGATTACAGCTTGTTTGGTATCCAGTTTGGATTCAGGTTGTTGCTCAACGAGTCCTTGTTGGAATTTGTGCTATAAATTTTTTTCTGCGAAGTTTCAGAAGCTGAAATTTGTAGGGTGCGAAGCCGAAATCCCGAGGAATATTGTCTAAAAATTTCAGAGTCTGGTTCGTAATATTTTCGGAGATATGATCTGTGGAAGTTAGGTCTTGTTTTAGGCTCCTAAACAGGTCATCGTGGCATTTGCGCTACAATTTTTTTGCTACGAAGGTTCAGAATCTGAAATTCGTATGGTGCCAAGCTGAAATCCGGAGGAAATTCATCAAAAAATTTCAGAGCTTGGTTCGCAATAGTTTTGGATATATGATCTGTGGAAGGTAGTGCTTTTTCAGGCTCCTGAATTGCATCTCAAAGAGGTGATCGTGGGAAAAGTTCAATAACTCTCTCTCTGGGCATCAGATTGGAGTGCCATAAAAATTAGTCCCAAGTACACAGACTGTAGTTTTTTGGATATCAATTTCAGAGACAAAGGAAGAAACAGTGACAGGTGGCAAGTCGTACAAGTTTTCTCTACTGAACTAGTCCATAATTAGGTCATTGTGGGCGATTGGACACAAGTTTGTCTTGGAGAATCCAAATCAGGTCAGACCTGTGGCATTCAAAAGAGAGTTTAGAGGGCTACTTCACTGCTGAATTTCAGATATTGAAGATCGACAATCACATATATAATACAATTTCAATATCGAGCTCCTCAAAGCAAGTAAAAGGTGTGTATTGTTTTCCGAATTGCATAAGTCTTGTTTGAAGAATCAAGTTGAATTGATTGCAAGGGCCTATTGTAGAATAGATATCAATATTGGAGTCTCAAATGGCCCCTAAAAAGAATTCAACACCCATTAAGCCTTTAGAAGGCTCTACTATTACTCATGAAGATGAAGAATGGCAACATGACATGTCAAAATTACAAGAGCAAATTACAGCAAATTTACGCTCTATGAGAACAATAAAAAATGAAATGGAAGTTTTGAAGAAAGGCGTGGAAGTGAAGATGGACGGTTTGAAGAAAGGCATGGAAGCTAAGATGGATGGCATGGAGGCTGGCATGGAATCTAATATGGATGAAATGGAAGCTAAGATCGATGAGAAAATGGAAAACATGAAGAATTTTCTAAAAGCAGACATGGAAGGTTTGACAAAGTTTATACAAGAAAGGTTTCCTAATGGTGAAAAGATAGTAGAAGAACCTCATGATGAGAACAAAATAAATGTTAATTGTGATTTTATAAACTCTAATGTTGGCGGGAAGAACCACCATATTCCAAAGATGGATATGAGGAAGTTTGATGGAAAGGATCCTGTAACATGGATACTACAGATGGAGCAATATTTTGATTTCCATAACGTGCAAAACACACAAAAGGTACGCATTGCAACTTTACATTTAGAACAAAATACATTTGTATGGTATCGATGGCTTTGCTCCCGTAAAAAAATTGTCACTTGGTCAATTTTTACGGAGGAAATGATAGCACATTATGAGGATACAAAGAGAAACACCTTCTTTAGCCAAGTGATAAATCTCAAACAAAAGGGTTTAGTGGGGCAGCACATTGAGGACTTCCAAAAATTGAATATAAGGGTAACTGATATTCCAGAGGAACACAAGATTGATCTCTTCATAGGCACTTTAAAGGATAACATCCAACATGAATTTCATGTTTTGGAACCTGATTCATTGGAGAAGGCATTCAGGTTGGCAAGAAAAATTGAATGTAAAATTATGGCGACAAGGAAGCCTACCACTCACTTCTATAAAGAAGGAAGTGTTTCTACGCCTAGATTTCCACAACCTACAAGGTTGACACCACAACAATTGGAAGAAAAAAGAGCAAAAAGGCTTTGCTACAGTTGTGATAGAAAATACACTAAAGGTCATAAGTGTGCTGAGAAGAAATTATTTTACATAGATTGTGAAGAGGAAGAAGAAAATGAACAAGAAGAGGATATACACCAGGAACCAGCCCTAGAAGAGGAAGAAATGAATCCGACCATATCGTGTAAGGCACTGGCAGGAATTACCACTCCTCAAACTCTCAAGATAGAAGGACATATCAAGAAGAAAAAGGTAATAGTGTTGATTGATTCAGGTAGCACCCATAATTTTATTCATTGTAAGGTAGCCAAGGAATTAAATTGTTTCCTATACCCAGCACCAGAACGTCAAGTGATGGTTGCAAATGGAGGAACTATAAATTGCTCTGGAAAATGCCATAATATCAAGCTAACCATGGGGGAATATGTATTGACTAGTCCAATTCTTTCCATTTCTATGGGAGGTGTTGATGTTGTACTAGGAGTACAATGGTTACAATCTTTGGGGACGGTAGCTTTTAATTTTCAAGAACTTTTCTTGAAATTTTTTTCAGAAGGAAAGGAAGTCGAATTACGGGGTATTGAAGGGAATCTGGGAAAGATAATAAGCTCTAATGTCATGACAAAGCTTCTAAAGAAAGAACAACGAGGCGTAATTGCACAATTATGCTCACTAGAAGGTCCGACATCAAAATCATCTATTTCTGCAGATCTCCAACAAGTCTTGGACAATCATTCCAAGGTGTTTGAAACTCCCAAAGGACTCCCACCTATTCGTGATAATGATCATGCTATTCATTTGATTCCAGGAAGTGTTCCTCCAAACATTAGGCCTTATAGATATCCTTACTTCCAAAAGAGCGAAATTGAACGTATGATTGCGGAAATGTTAGAGGCGGGTATAATTCAACCTAGTCAAAGTTCTTTCTCTGCTCCTGTAGTATTGGTACACAAGAAGGATGGATCATGGCGAATGTGTCCGCATTATAGGGAGCTCAATAAGCTCACCATTAAAGATAAATTTCCCATTCCTGTGATTGATGAATTATTGGATGAATTGCATGGAGCAATTTATTTTACCAAGTTGGATCTTCGTTCAGGATATCATCAAATTAGAATGAAGACTCAAGATATTCCAAAAACAGCATTTTGAACTCATGAGGGTCATTATGAATTTTTGGTCATGCCTTTTGGCCTTACCAATGCACCTTCTACATTTCAAGGGTTGATGAATTCCATTTTCAAACCCTTCCCTAGAAAATTTTTGCTATTATTTTTTGATGATATACTAATCTACAGCAGGTCTTGGAAGGATCATGTTGAACATGTTGACAGGGTGCTCAAACTATTGCAGGAGAAACAATTATATGCAAAAAAAATCCAAATGTTTCTTTGGAGTACAAGAGGTGGAATATCTGGGTCATATTGTATCTCACGAGGGTGTTAAAGTAGACCCTAACAAAATTAAAGCCATTAAGGAATGGAAAGTCCCCACAACCATAAAGAAGTTGCGAGGATTTCTCGGGTTAACAGGGCATTATCGCAAGTTTGTTAAGAATTATGGGAGAATAGCAGCACCTCTAACAACATTATTGAAGAAAGATGCATTTTCATGGACTCCTGAAGCAACTAAGGCCTTTGAATGTCTTAAGGAGGCAATGTGCCATGCACCGGTCTTAGCTACGCCAGACTTCACAAAAACCTTTATTGTGGAATGTGATGCCTCAGGAAATGGAATTGGTGCAGTTTTAATGCAGGAAGGAAGACCCATTGCTCTTGAAAGTCGTCCAATCAAAGGAAAGTATTTACAGAAACCTATTTATGAGAAGGAAATGTTAGCAATACTACATGCACTAAAGAAATGGCGAACTTACCTAATGGGAAGACACTTCAAGGTAAAAATCGATCATGATAGTCTTAAACACTTTTTGGAACAAAGACTATCATCAGAAGAGCAGCAAAAATGGGTCACAAAGATGTTGGGTTATGACTTTGAAATAATCTACAAAAAAGGAAAGCTTAATGTTGTTGCAGATGCACTCTCAAGAAAGAATGAAGAGGTGGAAGCATTGCTTTGTGCCATTCTATTATCCAACCAGATTGGATAACCGAAGCAAGAGATGAATGGAAGAAGGAAAAAGATGTATGGACACTCATTCAAAAGTTGCAGCAAGATCCTAGTACATCTGATACATTTAGTTGGAAAAATGATTCCTTATGGTACAAAGATCGTTTATATCTTTGCAAGAATTCCCAACTAAAACAAAAGATTCTTCTGGAATTGCACACTTCTCCTTTAGGAGGACACTCAGGATTTTTAAAAACTTACCACAGGGTGAAGAAAGAATTTTTTTGGGATGGCTTTAAATCTGATATTGCTCCATCTGATATTGGGATGGACAAATATATTCTGAAAGCTCCCGGAACTGGGTCCGAATGTTAGCCGCAAGGAAACCAGGGATGTCTAACACTACCCCCCTTTGAGACATTAACCATAAGAAATAAACACATAACCTGGTGGTTTCCCCCAAAGCGCCTACTCCTAAAAGACCAGCGATGAGGGCTAGAATGGGCTGCACTTCTTCTTTGAACAGGCTCATCTAGAAAGGGTCAGCAGCAGGGAGCGAAGAAGCTTGGTTGATGGTAATGGATGAAATGAAGTCGTTTTGGTGCTCCGATGGCAATTTGGTGAACCGGGAGGTTAAAGCCACTTCACTGAAACTGATATATGTGTCACTGGTGGGAAAGCGGAGGGCTTGCTTGATGAGGTCGTGGGAAAGAGAGAATATATTATTCCCTTGAGGGGAGGTAAACATGCCCCATTGCTCATCAAAAGCATCTCTGAGCCAGCAAATAAAATCAACCACAGAATAGACTTGGGGAGTATTTTGATGGTATAAACCAGACACAACCACCCCGTACCAGTCCCTATTCTCAACATGTCATCTAAAAAGCTGGGGTTTGATACTGATGATATGAAAAGGGTATTGGGGGTCATGGAATCTAGCTTGCAGGTCAATGAAAGGCTCAAACCTGGGAGGGTTTCTGGTTTCTCGTACTTGAGGGGTTTCTGGTTCGACTTTCTTGGGGGTGCCCCTTCCCATGATTGACATATAAAACTTTTAAAAGACGAAAGGAAAGCAGAGAATAAAATAGGGGACAGAATACCTGTGCAACAGGGAAATATAATCAGGAAAATGACGCGGGGGTGTTGATAGCGACTGGGTAGACCTTGGCTCCGATTCCCACTTAGTTTATACCGTAGCTGGAAGACTTGAGAATTTTATTGGAGTAAACTACGGTAACACTATTATTTTACAACTGAGCGTTCGGAGGTAAACCGGTGGATGGGTAAAATAAACGGGGGGAAAGTGTCATAAGGACACTGACAGTGGAACACACGGCGCATAGGGATTGGGCATCAGCTGGGGACAGGTGAACACCGTGTGCCGGGTTTAATACTGGTACAGGCCTCTGTACCAGTTAGCCTAGAGACATACCTTACCTTTTTGCTGCAATGAACCATACGATTCTACAAATCTTTCATTTTTGAGCCGGGTTAAATATACTGTGTACCAATATTTAGGGCCTACTTTCCGATCTGCCACGTCACCGAAATCTCAATGGTCTGATTAGCCATGTAGCTCCTTACTTTGGGCCCACACCATGGCACTTCAATATAACTCCGTGGGGGTATGGGTCTGTCTCCCCCTTTGCCTTTCGACCCCCGCGGAAATTCTCATATGGAGAATTCCCTCGTGTGCCTATTTGAGAGGCGGCCAATGTTTAAATCATTTTTCTTTGTATCCTTCGCACCGTATCTTTGTGCTTTTTGGAATACCATTCCCCCTTTTGCCTCGTATTTGACCTTTCTTGTACATATGTTTTGTTTTGAGCACACTAGCTGTCTCATCATCGCTTCTCACCAATCAAATTTTTTATTACAATGTTTCACCACTTTCCATATCATTCAATACCCGTCCATTCCCAAGTTAACTCGGAAGAATGACTAATGTTAATCCATGGTCAACATGGCCCATCTAGTCAAATTATCTTTGGCACTAATGATATACCTCTCGCGATTCTTCTTACCTGGTGGATTAATTGGTCCAAAAAAGTCTATCGCCCACTTATCAAATGCTTGCAAGGTTACTTGTGGTCTCAAGGGAATTTCATCTCTCCTAAATGACATGCATCGCAAGAGCTACAATATTATTTTTCATCCTTATGGAATGTAGGCCACCACAATCCAGCTCTCAAAATATTTTGCGCATTGGCTTTTCTTGCATAATTTCCTCCTACGACTCTACCATGAGCTTTGTCTAAAATTCTTTGTCTTTCATGCTCATAGACGTATCTGTGCAGAATTTTATCTAGCCCCATTTTATAGAAATGTCTTGTAATCAAAAAAAAATCAACTACCTTAATTACCAAATCATTTTTCTACTACGCGATATATTCTGCAGGTGCCATCCCTGTGGTCAAAATATGAATAATGTCTATGAAGTGATCATCTGTAACTGTTATTTCAAATAATTGTGCATCTTGTAGGTTCTCTTCAATGCTCGTGGGTTCTTCGTCGGTCTCTATTCTTGACATATGATCAGGTCCCACATACAATCTTCCTAGCTTAACTATAAATTCAAAGTCATACTCCTGAAACAACAATGGCCACCTACAAATATTCCCTCCCAGAACATGCTTGTTCACCAAATTCTTCAGCACAAAGTGATCTTTGAACATCTTGAAGTGCGCTCCTAATAAGTACTTCCTAAATTTCTGCAGTGAATACACCATAGCCAATCCTTTGAATTCTATTGTAGAATAATTCTTCTTTTCCTTGGACAATATTCTGCTTCCAAAAGATATAAGGTGATTAATATCTCCATCACCTATTTGTGCCAGTACCGAGCCCAATTCTATGCAAGATGCATCAACATGAATGTGAAACTCCTTGTTCCAGTCGGGAAAAACTAGAATTGGTGCATTTACCATCTTCTCATTTAGTGTGTCGAGGCTTCTTTGGCATTATTCATCCCAGCAATAAGTAACATCCTTCCTCAATATATTTTCCATTGGCATAGTTATTTGTGCATATTCCTTGATAAAATTTATGTAGTAGCCTGTATGTCCCAGGGTTGTGCAGAGTTGCTTCACTGCCTTAGGTGGTTCCAGGTTCACAATAGCAGCAATCTTCGCAAGTTCTACCATCAAGGTACACAAAATATGCATTTATTCAATTTAAATGATATTTGATATTGTATGCAGGTATCCAAGATCAGTCTTAATCTCGCAACATGTTTCTTCAGTAGTCCAAATATTATCCAATCATCAAAATAAACTTCAAATTTTTTTTGTAAGTACTCAAAATTTTTAACTATTACTCTAGAGAATATTTCAGGAGAATTCTTCAATCCAAAAGGCATGCCTGTATACTGAAAATATCCCCATTCAATAGCAAAAGTTTTCATACTGCTGTCTTCTAGTGAAATTATAATCTGATGGTAACCTGAAAACCCATTTGTAAAATAGTAGGCCTCCTGCCCTCCAACATTAACCAATACTTCATTTGTAAAAGGTGTAGGGAATGGGTCATGAACACATGCATCATTCAACTTCCTCAAATCAACAAAAATTCTGATTCCAGAATTTTTCTTCTTCTCCTAAACAACCATAAGACTTACCCATTCAAATTTCTCCACAAGTTCAATTATGCTGGATTTAACCATCTTTTACAATTCCTCCTTCAACTTTTCCTTGTACTTTGCATTCAATCTATAGGTTCATTTTTTTATAGGATTCACGTTTGGTTTCAAATTGATCCTAATAATTCCAATGAAGCTTACTATTCCCTTCAATTTAGAAAAAATTGTTGGAAATATCCATTAATATTCATGCAAAAACTCTGCAACCTTGATGATTGTATCTGCATCCAAATAATCCCCAATCAACACAAATTTTTTCTCCCCTTCTGACCCTGTATGTACCTTCTCCTTCTTCATCAGTTGTGCTATGTCAAGGATCTCAGGTTCTCGTCCAATGACCTCGTGTTTTTCTTCTGACTTTCGGATATTAATATTTGACGGATCTTACTCATCCTCTTCTACTGTCACATTATAGCATTCTACTGCATGATCCAACTGAACGGCCCAATCAATTTGTGGCCAAGTTATCATAGTTGTAGTCTTGAAAATACTTGCTCTGACTGCTTGAATATATCCACCTATGTACTAACAGTCATCTTCAAAACTAAAAGTCATTAAAAATATTTCAACCATATATTCTGAATTCATTGTTCCATGTTGCAGTTCGGTTTCAAGATACCAATTCATAGGTACCACATCTAGTGTGTGAAAGAATGTATGTACCCATTCTGGTGCTGGATCTTTGCCCCACATCATAGTCTAGCCAAAACTATGCCCTCAAGGGTCATCATTTCCATCATATTTTACTTCGAGTATAGTATTTACCTGACTGAATCTGATCTTCATCAATCTACGATATTCTCTCGAACTTCCAATATTTCCCTTATGAGTGCCCCACCATCTAGTAGGTGTAGATCTTAATGCTACATCCAAAGCTTGAAACCTTTGTTCTTCAGGCACTTTTCTTTCAAATTCATCAAGAAACAAATTGACATCTCGTATCCCATCATAGTAAGGAAAATTACATACCTTTGTAGTGATGCAAGGAATCAATCTTGTAATTATGTTATATCACCTAGTACAAACTTCATGCAACCTATTCTGCCAATTCTTCATTGTTCAGTTATTCATCGGAATATGAAATACATGAGTTGTACTTCTCCCAACTTATCGATCCATCTATAGTGGGATTAATTTAGTCCTCGTCTTTAATTGTGAGCTTGTTGATATCAATATATGCATCGCAGTATCCTTCTCGAAGAGGTTTTGTGTATCGCACTCCTTCTGATGACCCAAACACCATCTTTCTCTTCTTCAGATTGATTATTGAATCAATATAAAAATCCCAATCCAATGCAAGCAGTGTTGGATATGGATTTTTTTCATCCATGATATTAATTACTTCAAAATATTCCATAGTGTGCACTTCTTAAATTTCTACTACTATAGTAGGAAATATTCCCATAGGAATAATTGTTATGAGCAAAGCTACCCTAAGGTCTCGGTTGGGGGACCTAAAAAAGGGGATGGCATATCATCACAAGAAGCACTCTAATTATCAATTTTAATTCTTGAACTAGAAAATTGAGGATAGATGAACTTACCCATTTGAGGTTGACCTTGCAGGGTGGAAACCCTTTGCTACTCCTCATGCTCTAGAACCTGCAAATAAATCAAGACGAAGCACACAAACTAGTTGCACAACATATATGTTTGAGATGTCAACATGTTAGAATATATAATCTCATAAAAATAACATGAAATAAACCATTCAAGATTATTCAAGATGTATAGGAGACATATAACACAAAGACATCAAGAACAAAATAGTACTTCTTTTATTGATAATATGTAAAAATAAAGTTTAGAAATCACATGAGATCTACCATGTCTTCGAGCAAAATCATCCTCCGGATCCGTCCAGCCCTTACCTCACCAAGCTTCTTCCATAAATGGTGCATAAAGGATGTCACATAAAGTGGGGGTGATCATCACAAGGAAACAAGGGTTTCCTGAACCTGGGAAGTGTAGGAGGTAGAGGGAAATATCATACTTGATCAGGGCTATAACAGGCTATAATATCAATAAAATTCTCTCTCTCCTCCTTTAGGCCATTCCCTTGAGGTGTATTTATACTTCCTCAAATTAGTTTTTCAGTTGGGGAACAGTTAGGCCACGGCCTGGGGTAGTTAAGTTACAGGAAAAACCTGTAAACCCAACCTATTTAATAGGAGTTTTATATATTTTTTAATATTTTAAATAGCATACGTAGGTCAGCTATGGATGGACCCGCGTCTGCATGTGAAAAAAACTGGGCAGAGTCGCGTATGGATTTTAAAATACTATTTTTTAAGAAGTGTGATCAAATCTGAATGGAAAGGCTACCCAGGGCCAATGCATAAGTAATTAGGTATATATACATGATAAATGATGTTATAACAGATGCCCCCTAATATATGAGTCTAGAAGGGTTACATGATGGCCGAAATGCATTATGTGCATATGAAAGAACCTTGCGAGGACTAGAGAGGAATTCACCAGATTTCAGCCTGCCAAAAACCAGTGATAGAAATCAGAAACATAGATCATGTATGAGGTGGGCATACCCATGCTCAGTGAAAGAAAAGAATTTCCTCATATCAAGTATGGAGCGGATCCAATATGTACACAACTATAGCTTAACTATAAAGTACACAGTGAATCATCTTATCATTGCCCAGAAGTACAAATCAAAATCATGTCTAAGTATCACATATAAAACATTGATCAATGATGCTGCAAATATATCTGATCATTGAAATCACAACTGAATCTCTAAGTACCAAATCATTATTGGTGGAATAAATGGTACAACATGCAACTTGGGTGCCAACATATAAGATGTTGTTGTGATGAAACTGCAGCATATAAGGGTGGATGGTGTCATTGGCAGAAACTTGAAGGAGTTGTCAAAGTGAACCAAAACATGTTGATGCAAACCCAAGGTCTTCATTGATCACCATGGAAAAATTCTACACAATGGGAATAAATGAGCTGAGGTCGACCATGTGAGAAATATTTTGATTACCGGTCATTGATGTATACTGTTAACAAAGGCGAGACAACTCACCAATAATAATAATGAGTGTCAAGGTGCCCCAGTACAATCTAACAAGTGCAAAATAGATGAGTTGAAGTCGAACACTTGAGAGAATCTATCAATCAGGAGACGTTGATGTATTCTCACTCTCGATAGTGAAGGATTATACCACTGATGACTGCAGACCCTAAGGTACTGAAAAAAGGAATTTAGAACTCATTCCTAGAGAAATGATTCGGAGTCGATGGGAAAATATCTGTTGGAAGGAACAAATTAAGGTGTCCCACATCATTCCTGTGTGAGTGTAACCCATAGGCCAAGATTTGGATGGAATCAGACGAAGAAAAGTGAAGTAACTAACCCGAAGTATGTTTCTGGAATGCACAAATGTAGCTAGCGCACAGAAGAAACCCTTTGAACCAACCAATAATGTGACAAAGAGGCAAGATATCCATTGATAGGGTCAAATGGGAATCGAGGTATTGCACGAATCCCAGGTGTGATAATGTAAGCTGAAGTCGAACACAATGGAAAACACTCAATCAAAGACCCATGATGTTGATCAAATTTTGAGCACAAGGTCACCTATCAATGATGTAAATAGGGCCAGGGTGCAGCTCTAGGTTTACTCTCAGAGCAATGTGTCGAAGTCGATAAAAGACAAACCAACTGGTAAGAATTCAATGGAGACCTTCTCAAACCAACATGAGCAAAGGACCAAATAGCTGATGTGATAGAACAAGACTGGAACAGACAGAGATGGTCGACTAAAAAATGAGTCAAGAAACATTGCAGAAAGCACAACTCAAGTTAACTTCCCTTGAACAAAATCACGACTCATTTTGACTATGGCAGCAAATGATAACTTCATATAAGTTTGTCATGCAAGAGGCATAAAAAAAACCTTCATATGATTGGAAGATATAATCAATCGGTGGTTTAATGAATTGATAACAAGGTTATGGCTTTTCCTAAGTCAAAAACTAAAACCATCCCAAATGGAGAGAAGATTTATCTTTTTTATGCTTTGTTCAAGGGCGACACAACTGACTCTTTAGCTACCATAAAATATGGAAGTAATGTCTCATTCTCGTTCTTTCTCAAAAAAAATTCATCTCTTTCATATTTCAAAGCCTGAAAAGGAATAAAATAATGCCTATATTACAATGGATAGAACTAGTGTCGATAACTAGATGCACTAGTTCCTGGGATAGGAACAATCCTATGCTCAATGCAAGGTGGTGAAAACTAGTAAGTGACACTTAGAGGAATGTTCCATCCATGGTTAAAGGTGTCAAGTTGTGAAGGCTAAGTGATTGCATGATTAACTTTGCATAAATACGTGGTCAAAATATGGCTTAAACATGAGTCCTCAGAAACATAACTTTATTGATCATGAAAAGAGATTACATAACAAATTGTAGGAGTTTACAAATGTAAACTCTCTCTATAATGAAATTAGGAAACTAACCTATTTATAAGCTCTATGTTATAACTTAATTTAGTTATGGATCACTTGGAAAACCAACAAGTGTCCATTTACAATAAATGACCTTCCAACCATTCTACCAACTTTATTCCTATTTTAGAGCCTAGGAAACAACTCTATTCTAGAGTCCCATTTTTACTAACAAAATACTATTTCTAAGTATCTCTAATATTTATTACATATTCTAATTTAATAAATATATTTATCCTAACTTTACATTATTTAATTTATGTATTTTGGATTTATAATTTTCTTAGGAAAGAGGCTAACATTCCCCCCTTCAAGGATAAATCCAAAATAATAATGAGGAACCATCTTCCAAGTTCTCAAGTTGATGCTGAAAAAATCTTCAATCTGAAGAGACCATGAGTCAGTTGTATGTCTGATTCATCTCTGAATGTTTCTTGACAACTCCATCACTTGCTAAGTTACAAAAGGATCCATCTATCCTTTGCGTGAAATCAACATCCTTTGTCCATTAACAAAATTTTTTGAATGCCTGCTGGTTGATGATGTCAAAAAAAACTCACTGTTGCTTTTGCTGTGTTGAAAGCTGCTCACTTCTTCGCTGCTATTGACTACCCACTGGAAATTTTTTTGATGCCCACTAGCTGTTGAAAATGCCCACTGGCTGCTTTTGTTGGTTTTGTCGAGACTTTCAATCTGACAACCACCATCAATTCCATTGACATTTTCCCCCCTTTTTCAGCTAAAAGGAGAGACAATCATGTGGAAATTATTCTTGAATTCCCCCCCTTTAGGTGTAGGAGTTTTACACTATTGTACTCCCCCATTCAACTGCATGAGAGTACCATCATATTTGCACTGTTGGCTGCACTATGTGTGATTGTATTCGGTTGTAGAACTGAGACAATATTTTGACTGTGGATGACCATTTCCAAGGATCGATCCATTCATAATGTATCTTCAATCTGTCTGATTTTTGTTGGTTGCAAAATTTTTCTGAGGAATGATTGGGCTGGCCACAATGGTGACAAGGATGGAGATCAAAACACTGATCTTCCATATGACAAGTTCTTTGACAATGAGAACATTTCGGTTAGACTTCAACTTCAGGTTGCGTGCAATTCTGTTTGTCTGCAACTTTGGGTTGTGTGCATGGCTATTTTTCTGCAACTTTCTCAGAACTTGCTGAGGTGAGTTGTGCAAGAAATCTTGCACTGACGAACTGAATTGTCTTGGAATAATCTGGGATATGCAAGGTGGTGTCGTCATTTACATATCCTAAGCCGCGTCGATTCCTGTTATTTTTAATTTCTTCCCATGGCTTGATGATGGGCTTGGAATAAATTGGAACTAGAACAACTTCGACACTTGAAGCTATTTGGATAAATGAATTATCATCTGGATGGTTCAAATATTTGAAAGTATCACGCTTTACTTGCAATTCAATCCTTTGAAGCTGCGACTCTAGTTGAAGAAACTCAATGGTTTCTTTTGTTTGTTGTAGATGCCATGAAATATCAGCAAGAGTTTCTTTATTGAATTGCACCATGTATTCATCACTTGAGATGAAAAAACTGTGAAGAATGTTTAATAACTGAATATGTTGTACCATATGAACTTTCTTACTTGAAATCAGGCTCTCTTGTCAGAGATGTCATGCTTTGAACTGTTTCACTTGATTTTGGTACTTGAATGATAGACTCGCTTGCTATGTGACTTGAATGGCACACTCACTTGATTGGTTGCTTATTGCGCTTGCTTGGAACACTTTCTAGAATTGTAGAATTTTCTTACAGAAACTATGGATTTCATGCTCGCTTGACGACGATCGCATTTTCTTAAACGCTCACTTGACTTACTTGATGACTTGACTCTTACTTGAATGAATAACCACACTCGCTTGATGTCAATCTCAACTTGCTTGATTGGTGTTATATTTGAACTTGTTTGGTTGCTTTGATGGTTGCTGCAATGAACTTCGCTCTAGCTTGGTTGAAGGTCGCAAATTGCTTAAATGAATGCTCACGCTCTCTTGCAGGAGATGTGAAATTGTTGCTTGTTTCCTTTAGAGTTAAAACTTGTGCACTCACTTGATTTTTCTTAAAGAAAGGGTGTCGAACACTGTCGAAAATGCACCCGAGAAAGCTTACAATGATTTTAATGATTCAATTTAAAACAATGAATTCACTTTTCCTCTTAAAAATTCATTAACAATGAATTTTTAATGATGCACTTAAAACAATGAATTTGATTGCAAGTCCTTAAATGTATTTGCAAGAATTTTGATGTAGAATTTTCTTTGAAACACTAGAGTGTCCATATTCATGAACTTGATTGTATTGAGTGAATTTTCTTGTTGAAGTAGAATGCTGATGTTGAAAACTTTGATTATTTGTTGTAGGTGTGCAGATGCATGTGTTGAGTTTAATTATCCTTCCTTGAAGCTACTTCGTTACAAGTGTTGTGCTTGCTTGTATTGAACTTTATGTATGTGTTAAATGAAATCATTAATGTGTCAAAACTAGAAACAAATCAAAAGCAATAACATGAAGCCATAAAAACATGCACCATCAACAAACACACATGGTGTACTGAAGATCCCCTTATTCAATTTCGGGCGGATCTAGGACACAATCACCAAAAAATGATATCTTTATTAAACTTTGGAGTACATAATCGAGTAGCTTCACAACATCTTCATGTAATCAAAGTTCCGGAACTTCTTGAAAAAATGTCTTCAAAAGCTGACTCAAACTCCTACAACAATGAGCTTTCCGTTGAAAAACTGATCACTCCAAACTTACAAAAAAATGAATCTTGTATCAGTCCAAAAAAATTCTTCAACATTGAAGTTATCACTCCAATTATTACAAAAGTTTTAATGCACCTTATCACTCCAAGGATTTTAAAAACATCACCCTTATTACCAAATTAATTACAATCCTTATGATTCCCCTTACAAAATTTTTGAGCCACTCCTTATCTCTCCAAGAATAAATTTGGTGCATATTTATCCCTCCAAAAATAAAATGTTAAAAGGCATCAAGATTATTTAAATAAGATATCTTATCACAGCTCCATAAAAAAACTTGAATACAACTTATCTCTCCAAAAAGAACCAAAATCAACTTTTCAAATAAAAACACACCTTTCTCTCTTTTAATTGGACCTCAAAAAAGTGAATTTACATTAAAATACTCCTCAAAGCACTTTTAAATGTACTCTTTAAATACTTCTTTATGCTTAACTGTAAAATTATTTTATAAAAATTTGTGCCACTTTCTCATGCATATAAATAATGTACTCCATTAAAAGTGGACGGAGGAGTGCTTTAGCTCAACTTTGAAGATTTGTTTTGTATGATGTAGGAGCACGAATAATGGAAGGAGGGTATGCATAAAAATAATACCTTTGATACTACGTTCCACACTTGATTTTAACTATTCACAGGTTCTTCGCAATTTTTGGCTTTACGCAATGCCCTTCCACGACTATTTCACACGGCCAATAAAGCAAGTAATTGCTTATGGATTTTTTCACGATCTTCTCCAAATAATCCATCAATTGTTTTTTTTTGCGTTTTTGAGGCCCGAGGTACTTCATATTTTTGTGGGCATGATCATGAAAAATATCATGGAGCAGAGTCCTTTTGCTGCAGATAACCAACACTTCAAACTAACCATGAATTTGCACTGGGCTGGATTTTTTTGGATTTTTTTTTTTTTTTTAAATTGAACACCTCCTGGACACCATTTAACACGAAAGCATAATTCCACACACATAATTAACTTGCAAATCCTACTAGATAATTGATGAAATCGATCGTGGAAATTCAATTTTGGCGAGCTTCAAGGCTAAATAGGCTGCAGATCGATGAAGAGAAGAAAAAGCAAATAACTGCAACTTCTTTCCTTGTTGATTTATCTCTAAAATTAATCAGTTTTCCTCTTCTAGGATCATCTCAACAATGGCAGTTGTTTCACAAGAAAAAACTCAGACAACCATCGACGATCTGAAGATGAACATGCGTGAGAACAGGAGCAAGGCACCATATGTATTTTTTACTGCTATTTTTTATGGGAGTTTCTTCTCAAGGCTTTCGAGACTTCACACCTGTATTTGCTTGCTGAATGATGCAATGTGCATAACAAAGCGGTAATTATCTGCCCATAAAACAAACGGACTCGACACCTATGCTTGTTTGCCTTGCTGAATGATGCATTGTGAAAACAAAGTGGTGGTGCACTGCACATGTAACAAACAAATAAGATGTTTATAAAATTAGTTCAGACAAATCAATTTCTCTGCTTTGTTTCCAGGTCAACGAGAGGAGGGACCGCACAAAATCTCTTGGATCAGAATCGATTCAATTTGCAAATAAAAACTACATGATATTTGCAAATGATAGCATGGTAGAGGCAGTCAGTCAGGGAGGGACTGGTGATCAGATGATAAATGAATTATTATTATAATAAAAAGTTGAAAGAGATACAGTGTGCAGAAAAATATGGTCACGCGCTCTCTGGAGTTTTGTATGATAAAACCAACACACGGGTATCGAGGTTCACAGAGAAAATGGCCTATTCCTATTCACTACAGATTCTGAGACAGATGACCCGAATATTTTGAGAGGCAGTCATGAAATATTTATCAAGTTATACTCCTCATGATGATCTACTTTCATCACCTAACACTCATTCTGTAGATACGCTTGCTATGCAGTTTTGTTCTATGATGGTAAAATATGGATATAAATTGACCGAGAATAAAATCCAGCCAATTCAATCATTGCCAAAATTTCCTCCAATTCCAGCATCCATGGTGTGAACAGTAATGGTAAAGAAGGCAGAGAAGATTGGCAGCGTAGACAAAGGAGCAGGGTGTACGCTAATGACTTAACTAGCTGATATTCAGATTTGAAAATCTAGAAATAAATCATAATTAAATTTATTTTCTCTTAAAAAAAAACTGAATAGACTGCATACCAATTATCTGTTTGGTAGAATTTTCCAAAAGCTTTCATAGCTGAAATCTCCACCTTCACGTCATCTGAATTACTAGTGGCTTTGATACCACATGTATATTTAGAAGTGTCCTCAGACACATAACTTTATTGATCATGAAAAGAGATTACATAAAAAATTGCAGGAGTTTACTAATGTAAAATCTCTCTACAATGAAATTAGGAAACTAACCTATTTATAAGCTCTATGTTCTACCTTAATTTAGTTATTTCTACTAACAAAATACTATTTCTAAGTATCTCTAATATTTATTAAATATTCTAATTTAATAAATATATTTATCCTAACTTTACCTTATTTAATTTATGTATTTTGGATTTATAATTGGCTTATGAAAGAGGCTAACAAAATGAAACCGACCGAAGGCCAAGTTGTACAAGTGGTCAATATGCAATGTAGCAATACAACTCGACAATGAAATGGGAGCCTCTAAGGTATATGGCCAGAATAAAAATAGTGAAGAAGAAGAAGAATGAATCTTCAACACATAAGTCGTGACGAGACTAAAGAGGACTCCCAAGCCTACACAGATTGCAGCATGGGCAAAAAACTCTAGCGAGGAATTAACTAGGAAGCCCACATAAAGGATGGCTCTACCATCATACCATGATTAAAAATCAGTGAGTGAAATTGGTTAAATAGTCATAACATGATGGGGTCGACACTATGGAAAGATTTTAGAATGGAGACTAGTATGAATAAGTGCAATGGAAGGTCAATTCCATAACCTATATGCTAGTTTAGAATCAAATACCTGCCATGATAGGTCAATGGTGATGGATCCAAAGAAAAAATGGAAATATCACAAAATCACCCGAATGGACCTGAAAATAACTTTCCCCGACACTTATAAGCCAAAAGGTTAAACACTCATGCACAAATTCAAAAAATAAACACAAAAGGAATTTGCGAAAAAATGTGAATTATGGGCATAAATAGGCCTTTTCGACTCACACGTGGTCATTTGTGCTGTGAAGAAATTGAGAAAGTGTTATGGAGCAAAAAATCCCTTTCTTGCAGACAGAGAAATTTTCCACCGAATCGATCCAAATCAATCAGGTAAGCCTCATATACAGCTTTTTTATCAATTTTGTTATCATTTCAATCAATTTTTTAGATTTTTCATTGTAGACATATATGTTTTTTCTGAAACCCTCTACGTATATGTGGATTCATTATGAGGAACTCGTTTATAGACGTGACTATGTCCAAATGAAGTTGCATATTCACAGAGCAAAATTTTAAAATTGATTTTTAATTGGTTAATGGATGAAATGATTCAGGATGACAATCAGCTAGAGGGAAAGAGAGCATAGTACCATAAATAATGAGGTTATGCAGGACTAGGCATCCTTGGATATACTTCAAGGATGTGGTTTATTAAAATTCTTCAAAATGACGAATATGAAAAATAACACATAATTGCTCGAGATGTTAGTGAATTATTGGGATCTAGATGAAGATTGCTTCATGATAGATCAAATGCCACTAAGAATTGAACTATAAGACATCTATTTCATAACTAGACTCTCTCAGAGAGGGGAACCAGTGAATTTGCAAGGCAAGCCCATAGTAGGTCTTAATGTTGATGACTATTTTCAGGTTTACTATGTTGAGGGTACTAAGAGGTTGGGGACACAGATCCTAGTCAGAGATTTGCGAGATCTGCACATGAAGATCCTTATTTTCACCATTGTGAGGGTAGCATGATCAACATCCTTACACCAGGCTTCATGAGGAAGAATGAATCTAGTAGTGGATTTCTTGACCACACTATATGATTGATGCACAACCTTATTGGCAAATATGAAGAAAGAATTGACTTCTATCTAGCAGAGAAAAAAAAAAATTGGATATGGTACCATTCTCTGCACATTCTTCTTTGAGAGAGTTCCAGGACTTTTTCCCAAGATCATCTCTACCATCAATAGCCCTAGTGATCCACGGAAAGCTAGATGGGCAGACTTGATTAAGGGACTGGGGGGTAGTGAGGTCCCCCAAACTACATGGGATGATGAGTTCTTCCTGTGGTGGGGAGAACAGGTCATCTCAGTAGAGGACTATCCCTATGCTAGGATGGATTTCAAATCAGATTAAGATTTGGTTCTTCCACCCAGTGAAACATGGAGGACGATTGGTAAGATCACACAATGATTTTTTATTATATGATTTTTTTTTTTCAAATTATATGAAAAGGAAAATTTTTTTATTTAGGACAATATGACTTACAAATTTTTATGATCATGATGCAGACATGGGACCAGCGATACCTGAGGGTTTCCCTAGGCATAGGTGTCGCGAAAGAGAGGTTGATGATGCTACAGAAGACTTGGAGAGAACCCTCCATGCTATTCAGAGGAATTTGGAGATTTTGAATCGCCAAGTCTCTATGGCGGCCATAGAAAATCTCCCAGAGGCTATCCAAAGACGAGTGGTTAGAGTACCATGTGACTGGGTGCATCAGTTTCCCCATGTAGCTACAACTATATTGTTCTTCCAGAACACTTATCTTGGGCAAGGCCCTTAGGGATATATTTTATTTGATTGGATGACTGTAATATTTTTTGATGATGGACATGATCGGGCATAAGCCCTAATTTTATAGGACATGATGGTCCAATTTTGTATATTTTGAACACACTCTGACATATATATATATATATATATATATATATATATATATATAGTGATTTTATATGATGTGATTGTCCCAAATGTATAATGATGAATGACGTTTTTGATATTTTTTTAGTATTGACTGATTAATATGCCAATCAAATGCTTGATTAGCTAATGAGTCTACTAATCAATTATCTAAACGAAGAATGTGAATGAATGTAATATATTGAAATGAACATTTTAATTAATGCACTCTCAGAAATAATCGATGAAAAATGGGTCTCTGACACGATAGGTGTTATTTAATTGTGAAACCACCAGTTGCGAATCCAAGCATACTTTTAACAAATCAACACCAAGAGATGTTACCTCTGAGAGTAGGTTGACCACTGCAGTGTACTCTGCCACATTATTCAAATCAGGACTAATGCATACACCCCTTGAGACTAACAACTGACCAGATGGATAGTGGATTACCCAAGCCGTGGAAGCAAGATTCTGGGTATGTCTACTAGCATCATCACTAAAGCCAAAATGACTCATCTCATCCACAAACACTTGCTAAAGTAGATCAAAAGCATCAAAGTCACATCAAAAATCGATAAACATACATGTACAAAAATACAATATACACAACAAAGAAAATGCTAGGTCCAAGCCTATGCATAATACTTCTTCAGATAGAGCCCATTTCTCGGCTTCGCCAGCTTGTTCCATAAAAATCAACCATGGCATCCATGTCTTGGGCATAAACCAAAACAAGGTCACCTTCATAGAAATCCCTGGGTTTTACTGCCTTATCGTACTAAATCTTCACTCGTTTCTTATGATCCTCATTCATCATAGCTGCATCTTGGCATTGCTCATCTATATGTTCTAAATGGACAAGGCGTTCTTCGAGACTAGAAATGTCAGGAAGAATCTCAACTTCCAGCTTAAGGGAAGGAATTTTGAATTCAACAGGAAATATAGATTCCAGCCCTTTAACTAGTTGAAATGGAGTGAATCTGGTTGTAGTCTTCACAGAAATCCGGTATGCCCAAAGTGTAGGGTACAACATGACATGCGAATTGGATCTGAATTTATCAATTGTCCATTGAACAATAGTCTTCAAGGAATTGTTTATGGCTTCAACTTGTCCATTGGCCTACGGATAATATGGAGATGAATGCTCCTACCGAAAAACTAATTTGAGAGCCAATTCAGTGATCATATTGTTTTGAAAATGACTACCTTGGTCAGTGACAATCTCTTTCGGGATACCAAAGCAAGAAATGACTTGGTTGAATAGAAACAGGGCTGTTGTCTAACCATAGTTCACAAAAGTTGGCATAGCCTCAGCTCACTTCATAAAGTAGTCTACTGCTACGATAATTTACTTATGACCTTTTGCCGAAGGCCGGTTACAAGTAGTATAATCAATACCCCACTTTGTGAACGGACCAACAGTGACAACACGAAAGAGCGGAGATAGATGAGCATGCATATTTTGAGTATAGAATTGATAAGGACGACATTTTTTTACCACCTCAACACAATCTTCAAAAATCGAGGGAAAAAAATATCCTGCACGCAAGCTCTTTTGGGCTATATCAAGCCCAAATAAATTACCACCAAAAGCTCCATTGTGGTAATCATTCAACACAACCTCAGCTTATTCGAGATTCAAGCAATGTCTAATGATCGAATTGACCCCGTGACGATATATAGTGTCACCGATAATAGGATAGATTTTAGCTAAGCGACACAACTTTTAATGCTCGTCTTTCGAAAAAGCTAAGGGAAACTTCTCAGTCTAGAGATAAACAATGAGATATCCATACCAAGGATCCTGTGAAGAAATGAGGAAAATATGTTCATTAGGGAATGACTCTTCATAAATGATCTCTTCTCCACAGGGAAACTCAGAGATCAACTCCACAAATACCAATGATTTCTTGGATTTGGCAGACATGAATTAGAGATAAAATTATTACAAAATGACAATCCATGGATTTTATTTGCCCCCAATCACTCGCCTACTGAGAATAAATTGAAATGGATTAAATGCTACCAAAACATAAGTTTTTTGAAGAAGGATATATTGCCTGAGCTGCTAGACAGCATGGAATGCTGCCAAAGCTAATTTCTCAATGGGATAATACCAGAGTTCAGGACCCACAAATCCTCAACTAAGGTAGTAAAAAACATGCTCGCAAAGAGCATCATCTTCCTGAACTAGAACCATACAAATAGTAGATTCTGCTGCAGGGAGATACAAAAGGAAGTCTGTGCTATAATCAGGTGGACTCAGTAATGGAGCATAGGTCAATGCCTTTTTCCAAGCATCGAACGAGCATTGAGAAAAGTCATCTGAAAAGAATGGAACTCATTTCTTTAACAACCTCATAAATCCTTTTGTCACCTCGGCATAATTCACAATAAATCTTCGTAAGAAATTAGCTTTACCTTGTAGAATTTGAAGCTGACGAATTGAAGACGAGGAGTCAACTGAAGTATTGCCTCAACCTTAAAGGGATCTACCCAAATCCCTTCCGTAGACATGATGAATCCCAACAGTCGATGGGATGTGATGGAAAAAACACACTTGTTAGGGTTCAACCGAATTTTATGATAATGACACCATTCAAAAACTTGTCGAAGGTGTGAAGGAAGATCAATTATATTTCAAGAAAGAGCAGCTAAATCATACAAATATTCTTTGATAATATGCTTTATGTCATGGAAGGCATAGGATAGAGCCCGCTAGAAAGTAGCTCCAACATTTTTAAGGCCAAAAGGCATCTTCTTGTAAGAAATTGTACCCCTGGGGAAAATAAAAGCAGTCTTCTACTGATCTTAAGCATGGATAATGATATGATTTTATCCCAAGAAACCATCCATAAAGGAGAAAATCTCATTCCTTGCACACTCATCAATAATCTGATCAATAAACGGTGTGGGGTAATTATCTTTAGGACATGGCTTATTTAAATCCATGAAATCAATGCAAACTCAGATTGTTCCCCGTTTCTTGTCCACGGGAACTAGATTCAAAACCCACTCAGTTAACAAAATGGGGTATATGAAACCTGCCTTTAGCGGCTTCTCGACCTCGGCCTTGATAGTTGCAGCCTTCCTAGGGTTGACTAGATGAAGCTTTTGTCGTATAGGCTTAGCATTTTCGTAAGTATTTATCTCATGCTAGACAATAGATGCATCTATACCAGGAATTTCCTCATAAGACCAAGTGAGCACATCCCGAAATTCTCGAAAGAGATCGGTGTAAGTTTGAATATCTTCAGGGGAACATTCAGCTCCAATGAAGACATTCTCAATAATGTTGGGATCTATGTATATGTTCACCGGGGTAGTAGCATAAATGAAAACCATGTTCCCTTCAGCAAAAACCTATGCTGGTGCTAAGGGATTCAATATTGGGTGAACAGAACTAGAAGAATGAAGGCTAGACAAACTTGTTTCAACTTCTCGTAAGTCTTGTAGAAAATAGGACCAATGATTCAAATCATCCCATGGTATTTCCTCACCAATGATGGCTTCAAGGGTGGCCCCTTTAGATGGAAGAGTGGTATCAAGGCAATCTTGAGCAGAAGATGAAATAAGAGTCCAAGCCAGAGCCACATCTCCATCCAATTCCTCCGGTGAAAGAGAAAATGGAATGGAGTCTACAGAGTCTACAATAGATTGATAGGAAATCTCAGCTGCAGACATAGGAAATGTAATTCCATCCACTTGAAATTCCTCTAATGTGGAGGTAGGAGAAGGCAAGGTCCAAGGGTCTAAAAAATAATGAGTTCGAAAGAACTCTCTTCGAGTAGGAACCTTGGAGGATGAGATAGCATGAATATGAACCGAAGGAGGCAGAAGATCAAAAGTGCCCATCAACGATGTATACATTCCAACCCCCAAATTTTCAATAGCTTGCTTGGCATCATTCACCAAGGGTACAGTCGAGTCAACAGATGCATTTGGATCTATAGGAGAACAGTCCATCTGATCAACAGTGACAATCCTCATTTAGTGGGGAAAACACAAGATGTGAAATAATGAGGAAGCAATAGCATCCATCTCATAAATCCAATTTCTTCCCAACATAAGGTTGTAATCTAAATTTATATCAACTACTTCGACCTCAATATTGACAGTTTTACCTCCAACACAGATGGTTAAAGATGGAAGAATTCCATGTGGCCTGTGAGAATGACCATCAAATGCAGTTAGAAGAGTAGCTAAAGGGATAGCAGAAGGAGATCCAATAGTCTTCCAACATGAGATAGACATCACACACGTGGAAGCACCCTCATCGACTACTGTTTGAAATATATTGATCTTACGGTATGTAGACTTAATCCTAAAAATCCATATGACGAGGAAGTCTCTTTCTAAAAGTTGACATGTCAAATGTGATTATAAGAGAATCTTTTGGATGAAAAGCTCAAATGGCAGTGAGCAATGCACTCCATTGTGTAGGGCACGACTAGAGTACCTCTCACACAGACATGGCACAAGGACTTTAGGCCGAATCGTCTACAATTGATTACTTCTAGGAAGCCTTGGCATTAGGATTAATCGTCATACGCTTTGTAGACCCTTTTGGAATCCGAGGTATAGGCTCAATTGCAGGCCTCTCAATATGGAGTGGCTCATAATTACTAGGAGCACCTTTAGCTTTGAAAGACTCAGCTTCTCCCTAGTCACGAGATCTCGTAGTGATATCAGTGTGAGCCTTCCTGGTTCCCCCCTGCGAGAGCTCCTGTATTAGAATTCACACTAGCAAGAAGTTTCTTCCCTTGGGGAAAAGGGTTTGTCAGTATAGCCTGGGAACTGGAAGAACCCTGCCGAGCTAACAAGTGCTGAGCATCCTGAATTTTTGGGCAGAGATGAGTAAGATGGTCTCCAATGCATAACTTGCATGGATAATTAACCTTCTTCTTATTTCCCTCTTACCCTCTCCAACACCATCATTGGAGATGTTTTCATTTATCTTTCCATCCTTGTCTTTCTTCTTATTATTCCATCCCTTCTTCTTCCCATCAAATTGTTGACTTCCTTTGGGGTTAGAAGCCTGGACAATATTAATAGTGAAGGGCTGAGAAGGACTCGACACTGACGGTGTAGCCTAAATAGAAGGAGAAAATTGTATAGACAACTGCTGCAATTGATTTAGAAGGTTAGGCGTACCACTATTAATCGTACTAATAAATCCGTTAGCATGGGGACCTGGCTTCGTTTTGGCTAAATCTAGAATGGAATGAGGAGAATTTAGAAAAATCTTATTAAGGACCCCAGACTGAGAATATATTAGTTATAATTGTTGAGCCCTAAATATAGCCTGTTCGTCAGAAAATACCCATGAAAGGGATACATCCTTTGAGATTTTTGGCTGTAAAAATTTAAGAAACCATTCGAGAAGGAACTCATTCGAAATTTGGGCTTTGATGAGCCTCTTCCTTCTCCTCCATTCCTGAATATGATTAGAAATGTGAGTTACCCTGTCCTGCTGGAAATTGGCCAGGAGATCAGTCCCAACATCATAACTAATAAGAAACTAGAAATGGTTCAGAAAAATGGTAGCCAACTCGCCAAAAGTACCAAAACTCCCCCCTTGTTAGCTCAATTTTCCATTTGTGGCATTCCCAGATAAGGGTTGTTGAAATATCCTCAACCAAATCGAATCATCGATAAGGGAGTTTGACGAACACCATAAGTGGAATGTGGTAACATGGTCAGTCGGATCCTCACTAGTCTTCCCTTAAAATTTTGGAATTCCTAAGGGAAATTTAGTAGGGACTGGAGGCCAACCCGAACTATATTGAATCAAATCATTTGTTAATTTTGATAGATCTGGCAAGTTTAAAGTTGCCAGGAAAGGCAAGCGCGAAGGAGTTTGAGAATTCCATCCCCCATACGAAGGATTCCCAACATTTTGAAAAGAATACCCTGGATTTGTTGAGGCACTAGGTTGCTGGAGATTGTTCATAGAAAATGATGAGGCATAAGAGAAACCTTGCGGCCTAGAATAATTTTGAGAATTACCCCCTCCCATCGTAGGGTTACTATAAACAGCGATATTCCCTCCAATCGAAGTGTTAAATGAAGAAGAAATCCCTTGGTAAGGGTTCCAAAAATTTGTGAATGGAGAGAAGCCCTAAGAAGCACCTAGAGAAGTGAAAGGTGCATTCCCTTGCTGACCAGAGAAAAAATGACTCCTAGTTCCCAATCCTTTAAAAGCATGGTTCCAGCCTGAAAAAAAATTAGAGCTTTGACCTCTGATGAAAGGATTAAATCATTGATTTTGAGAGGTGAAATACAAAGATCCTAATGAAGGGTTCGAATGAGGAATGTGCCCACTTTCAAAGGGGAAACCCTGAAAAGAAGCTGACCAACTAGCCATTTAAGGCATAGGTGCAGAGACAGTAGAAGCATAAGTGAAGGAGACAAAAGGAATCACAATAGATGGTATTCTAAAAGAAAAGGGACCAGAATGAGAAGAAAATGCTTGGGTGCCCCCACTGGTAGATGGAATAGAGGTAGAGCCAAACATAGAAGCACTAGAAGTGATTTTTTAAATAGAAGTAGTACCTCCTCCTTCAACCGAAAGAGGAGTATGCACACTTTCATTTCTCATAGCCGAAGTTGTGTTCCCAGCCATGGCCATCGAAAGAAAGGGATAAGGATAGGGGATTGCTGGTCTCTGAGACACAGGCCAAATGTACAAAAGAATGTATGGAGAACTGGCAGGAAGAGGAGATGAAGGAGTACCTGGAGGTTGGGGAACCTCTTCTACTTCAAATTCTTCTGTCAGAAACAAGACTCTAGAGATGAGTGGAGTACTCTCTACAATACCACTAGTACTAGGACCACCTACAAAAACAACAACCCCAGATGGAGGATCACTTTTCATTGCATTCAAAACTACTAGATGAAAATCACCCTCTAAATTTCTCCTATGCCTTCTTGAAGGAGGCTTGACATTCGTACGAGAAATACCACGATTGATCGACGAGGTGATTGGTCAACCACTTTTAATAATTATGAGATTAATTAGACTCAAAAAAATTAATAAGTTATGGAAATATAGGAGCAAATAGCACACTCTATCAAAAGTTCCTAAGATACAATAATCAAATAACCTTCAGGTATTTCCACTCTGGGTGATTAGGGCTAGACACCAAAATACTCTGGGGTGATTATGCCCCAAGGCTACTAGCGAATGTAACAAAAATAGTTATGCTGGCCTCGTGACAAAAGCCTTTTCCGGTGCAAGTACCTGATCTTCATAAGGGCACCCTCCAAATGTAGTGAAGAAATTGATACAACGCTTGCCTTAGGTACCACGGGTATTCCCCACCACAGTCACCTATGTGGTCCCTAGGAAAGGCAACTAAGGGCACCAATCCATGTCGATAGCTAGGTGGAATGGTCTTGTGTCAAGATTCAAAAAATAGGAGAGGGGGTAGCTCTCTTCTCTGCCTTCACTATCCTTCATGCTTAACTCTCTGGAGGTAGAGCTTTCCTGGTCCAATTAATGGAATTGGATTTCACTCATTAATCAAATTTCTATACTTGACAGTTTTGAGTGGCCTTGGAGAGTTAAATCTCCACTCACCTATTCCAAGGCCCTATGACCTAGATTAGTTGGTGTATAATTAATGACAACACAAAAACTTCTAGTTCACTTTAGTTAATAGCTTGATTTTAAATGGTTGTTACTTAAGTCATGGGTATATGGAGATGAAGATTATGTAGTTTTTCGACGCAAAATAAGTCAATAGAAAACCTACTACATGAATATTTAATTTTTTCTTTCGATGAAAATAGATTTCTAATTGGGTTCTACAAAACTATTAATTAAAAAAAAAAAAAAAATCTTTTCAATTATCACTCGTCACATACTTCAAAAAACTACCAAAAAGACTAAAATGATTCGGTGCAACTAATGCAAAAACTAACAATGATACGAAAATCCTATGACTACTCACTAAGGAAGCAAAAGAGAGTTTCTAAACAAGATTGTTTCGATCACTTTGACAGACAAGCAGAGACAAGTCCCAATGGGAACTCCTTTGCACACAATAATGTCAAAACAAACTTGATATAAAAGAGATAGAAATCCAAACAAGGAATCCTTTCGAAATCAAGCAAATGAACCAAAAATGAGAAACTAGAAAATTGCTTCAAAAATGGATGAAAACTGTTAAAATAAAACCAAAGAAAAAGCAACGGGAACAAAGATGTTTTTTGGCTTTTCACTTTTAAGGAAAGAATAAAATTTTAGTGAGACAAGCAAAAAAATACCAAAGGTCCAAAATTAAGAAAATGAACCAACAAAGAAACTTCCAAATGGACAAGACAACTATGCCACTTTCATAGCGAGACTCAAATGAACAAGAAGAAGTAACTGACTCAAGGAACCGATTTAGAACAGTAGAAGAAACTTCCAGCAAACAAAAACTTCAAGAAACCAAAGAAAGGAAACTTCAAGGTTCACTAGAAAGCTAATCCCAAGAAACAAGAAATTCAATATGGAAAAAACTAAAAAGTGAAGCAATGCATAAGGCAAACACGAAAAAATGACAAAGGCTCACTATTCCAAATGGTCATAACAGCCAAGAACTCCAAAAAGAGGTCTTGGTGCTACAACCATAATTGAGACTTCACAAAAGAGGTAAAACCCTAGAATGGCTAGGTCTTCACTTGAAAAAGAGAGGAACTGACATACAAACACAAGAATCACAATCCATACACCTAAGAGGTTCCACAGGGATGACCAACCAAAGACAGGAAAAACTTATAGAGCCTCAAAATTCAAATTTTGAAAATTTACTGGGCATACACGGGTTCATTGTGTGCAACATGCATGTATACATAACTGTACCAAAATAAACACACGTATACACGGGTTATTTTGGAATAAACAGTAGGTATATGCGATTATGTATAGACAAAGTAGCGTATAGAAAATGAAATAAGGAAAAAATAAAAACCCAGGCCTGATCCAGAATATTAGGACTTCTGCCTAGCTGGGAAAGGAACCTAGTAGACTAAAAAAGTGATTAAACTATCAGGGAACCCACAATATAGATAAAAATAACCCAAAATAGGAATTACATGGATGTAATCCCAGTGGAGTCGCTAATTCTATT
This sequence comes from Pinus albicaulis, assembly GCA_034641835.2. Lineage (NCBI taxonomy): Eukaryota > Viridiplantae > Streptophyta > Pinopsida > Pinales > Pinaceae > Pinus > Pinus albicaulis. Next base: position 593,358,441 of record CM076570.1, read on the forward strand.
ATGGGAAAAGCTACCCTATGGTCTGGGTTGGGGAACCTAATAGATCAGATGGCATATCATCACAAGACGCACTCTAATTGTCAATTTTAATGCTTGAACTAGAAAATTGAGGATATACGACCTTACCTGTTTGCCCTTCATTTGAGGTCGATCCCGCAAGGTGCAAACCCTCTGCTACTCCTCATGCTCCAGAACCTGCAAATCATTCAAGATGAAGCACACAAACTAGTTGCACAATATATATGTCCTAGATGTCAGCATGTTAGCATATATGATCTCAAAAAAATAACATCAAATAAACCATTCAAGATCATTAAACATGTATAGGAGACATGTAACACAAATACATCATGAACATGATAGTACTTCTTTTATTGATAATATGTAAAGAGAAAGCAGATAAATCACATGAGATATGCCACAACTTCAAGCGAAATCGTCCTTCAGATACGTCCAACCCTAGCCTCACAAATATTCTTCCATAAATGGTGCAAAAAGGATGTCACATAAGTGGGGATGATCATCACAAGGAAACAAGGGTTTATTGAACCTGGGAAGTGCAGGATGCACAGGGAAAAATCAGACTTGATCAGGGCTATAACAAGCTATAATATCAAGAACATTCTTTCTCTCCTCCTTTAGGCCATTCCCTCGAGGTGTATTTATACTTCCTCAAATTTGTTTTTTTAGTTGGGGAACAGTTAGGCCACAAGCTGGGGTAGTTAAGTTATAGGAAAAACCCATAAACCCCACCTCTTTAATAGGATTTTTATATATTTTTTAATATCTTAAATAGCATACACATGTCATCTATGGATGGACCTGTGTGTGCATGCGGAAAAAATTGGGCAGAGTCATGTGTGGATTTTAAAAAACTATTTCTTAAGAAGTTTGATCACGTCTAAATGGAAGGGCTGCCTAAGGCAAATGCATAAGTCATCAACTATATAGAGGTGATAAATGATTCTATAACAGTAATCTTATGTTGATTGGCCATTCTTAACTGGATCGTTGACCATCACAACTGTTGTTTTCCCAAACGCTCCCATGTCTGCTTAGGCAATACATTAGCTTCAAATCCCGAATCCTAGATTATTTGATCCATGTCGTAGTCCCCAATGTGTACAGTTAATCTCATTTATCTTCGTGTCCTCTTCTTATGCTGATGCAATTTATTTATTTCATGCGGCTCATTGTGTGGCTCTTCCCTTCTTATGCAAGAGTCTATTAGTGCTTGGAGACTTTCGACAATCTTCTCGTCTCTCAATAACTTCATGCAGGTCTGAAAAAATGATTTCAATATAGATGGATCGAACTCCTTTGTTGCAGTAATCACTTAGGTATTTTTCTTCTGAGGTATCGACTTCTATTGATTTTTCGGTTGTGTCCTAGATGTTGAAGCTCAGCTGTCCATGAAACTCTTCTTTGCCTCCAAAAATTCCTCATTTTATCTTTGCATATTGAACCCAATATTCTAATGTCTGGCCTTTCTAACCCACATGTCCTCCATAGGATTTTTTCCTACTGTGTTATATTCCCCTATGGCTTTGCCACTTCTGGTTACTATGTTAACACTAGGATTTTCTTCACGTTTCTCTGCAGTCATCATATGTAATTTCTTTTCTCCTACACCTTCGCTATTAGAATAATACAATATTCTAGTACATGATAAAAATCTCTAAAACACCTATAAGAGGGGGTTGCAGGATTATGACAATCCCTCGTGAAGTGTCCCACTTCCTCGTTGTTGTAACATATTATTTGAACATGTCCTCGACCAACTCCTCCTCCTCATCCTCGTTCTTAGCCTTGGAAGCCTCCATGCCTTGCTATTCGACCATGATATTCATGTGTGTGCCCTTCATCTTGCCTTCTATATGCACCCGCAGTCTGCTCTATTATTAACTCATAACTGCGACAATTCTTCTCATCACGCCCTACTGATCCGGATTTATGTAGGAATGCAACAGAATAAACATATAACCATAAATATAGATATGCAGCGGAAATAACACTTCATTTCATTAATATCAAAGAGCTGAAATTTGCTTACAGACATAATGGAAATAAAACTAGCTAGGGTGCTGGTAGCTATCTCTGAGAAGAGACATGGCAGCTACAGGCCTCTGAACTCAGTTACAATGAGCCTCGAGGGCCTATTTATTATTGAGAAACAATGGAGAACCCTAAAAATCCAAAAACCTAACCCTAGGAGATGAAGCGCCAAAATTATGGGCCCCATTTGGGTAAATTGGTGTTTCAACTTCAGAGGGACGTAACTTTGGCATACTATCTTCGTTTGACGCACATGATACATCATTAGAAAGCTCTATTCGAGGAATAAAAATTTCACTAAGAATATAATTCCGTGTCATTCTGGAACGGAATGATATTCTCTGGAGGCACGATGCCCAAAAAATGTCGTTTAGGGCCTCAAAACGACTCCAGAAGTTCAGGACCCGAAAAACTGCTAAAAATAGTAAGTTATGCCAAAACTGAAAAACTGAAATAGACAATGGTGGGGGCCCAAGTGGAATAGGTGGGTGGCCACCAATATCCACCTGGATCATTCCTCCCCCCTTAGGAAGAAATGGTCCCCATTGCGTTAATTTCTTCCATGAGATGAGGAAATTTCTGTTGAACTTGGTCCCTGGTGAACCACTTTCCTTGGTGTAGGAGTTGGCCAGCTTTGACAACCCGATACAGTTGGATCTTCTATTGGCGAGTGTTCTTGATTTTCATGTCCATGATACAATCTTTGGTGGCCTGTTCCATGCAGTCTGGGTTTAACTCTGTTGGTCTACGTTGTTTTGCAATGTCCGAGGTGTCCAGTAGAGGTGGGAAGTAAGGACGAAGGCGATCCACATTGAAGACTGGGTGCATACCAAGGAATGGAGGAATACTAAGCTAGAAGGCATTGTTCCCTATAGCCTTGGTGATAGTTTACGGCCCATATCGGAGCAGGCGAAGCTTGTGGTGGGGTCCAGTGAGGCACTCCTTCTGCAAATGTAGCCATACTTTGTCGCCCACCTGGAATTTGTGTGGCACCCAGTGTTGATCATGGCGCTGCTTGTACTTCGCATTGGCTCTGTCCAATATATCATGAACCTATTGGCGGATGTGTTGAATGCGCTCAATGAAGCTACTTGCTTTGTCAACTTCAGACTGGACATGAGCTGAATCGGCCTGAGCAGCTGCAAATGGCATGGCTACGTCAATGGGACATAGTGGCTAGAATCCCAAGCCCACCTGAATGGGGCTATGGCCAATTGAACTATGGAGAGCCCTGTTATAACTATGTTTTACATAGGGGAGGCTCTCGTCCCATGTGCGTGGATGCTTTGAATTGTACAGCGCAGAATGTGTACAATCACTCTGTTGACGACCTCTGTCTGGCCATCTGTTTGGGGATGGAAAGCTATGGACTTGGTGAGCTTTGTGTCCAAAATTGACCAGAGGCTGGACCAAAATGTGCTAAGGAACCTGCTATCTCGATCTGATATGATAGACTGTGGGATCCCAAAGTGCACCCACACTTGTTCAAAGAAGAGTTTAGCAGTGGCTTCTGCTGTGATATTCTTCTTACAGGCTGCCATAATGGCCATCTTCGAGAATCTGTCAACGACCAAGAAAACATAGTCATTTCCATTCTTAGTAGAAGGCAGGCTTGACATGTAATCCATGGAGATGGATTCCCAAGGTCGACTAGGGGTAGGTAGTGGATTATATAGGCCTTGCTTCTTGATGGTCGGTTTGGCAATGGCACAAGAAGTGCAGGATCTGATGTGCTTCTTGACATCCTTTCGACGGTTCGGCCAATAGAAATAATTCTGTAGTATTGATACTGTTTTCTCGACCCCGAAATGACCAACGACTCGACTGTAGTGTGCATCCCATATCATCTTGGCACGCTCGCTTGAAGGAACACAAAGGTGTCCCAGGTGACATAAAAGTGCATCTTGGAGGTGAAAATTTGGAACTTGCGTACCCCCCAAGAGTGCCTTGTAAGAGTGGCCGAATTTTGGGTCACTCTCATAGAGAAGTGGCCAATCAGAAGTCTCGTGCCCACAAGAGTTGAGCACGGTGGTGAGCGCCACAATCGGTGGTCGGCTGAGGCAGTCTGCAACATTATTGGTGCTACCCTTCTTGTACTTGATGTTCAAATGAAACTGTTGCAGATATGTGGACCACTTATGATGGCGATCATTCTGCAACTTCCCTTGTGTCTGTATGAACTGCAGGGGCCGGTGGTCTGTGTGGATGATTGTTTCCTTCCCAAAAATGTAATGCTTCCATTGTCGACAGGCTTGCACAATGGAATACATTTCTTTGTCATAGGTGGGATACTTGCGAACTGTCTCAGACAATGTCTCATTGTGATATGCCACTGGATGTCCCTGTTGAGTAAGAACTGCCCCAATAGCATAGTCAGAGGCATCTGTCTCGATCTCAAATGGCTGTTGCAAGTATGGTAATGTGAGCACTGGGGCAGAACAGAGGCGATTTTTCAATTCTATGAACTCCTTCTGTTGAGGTTCTGACCAAAAGAATTTTGCTCTCGCTCCTCCCTTGGTGACTTGACTCAAGGGCCAAGTGATATGAGAGAATCCCAACATGAATCTACGGTAGAAATTAGCAAGACCCAGAAAGCTGCGAAGCTCTGTTATAGTGGTTGGGGCTGGCCAATCCCGAATGACTTGGATCTTGGCTGGATCCACATGCACCCCCCTTTCATCAATAATGTATCCTAGATATTGAACCTGGGTCATGCCAAACATGCACTTCTCCAAATTGGCACACAACTTGTGTTGCCGCAGTGTTTGGAGGACTTGTTGGATGTGGTGAAGGTTCTCTTCCCAAGTCTTGCTAAAGATCAGAATGCCATCCAAGTACACCACTAAAAATGAGTTGGTGAATGGCCGCAAGATGTCGTCCATCATCCTCATGAATGTTGCAGGAGCATTCGTCAACCCAAAAGGCATGACTAACCATTCAAAAAGGCCTTCCTTGGCTTTGAAGGCAGTATTCCACACATCAGAGGGTTCAATTGGTACCTGGTGATACCCAGACTTCAGGTCAATCTTGCTGAAATATTTTGCACCTTTGAGTTGGTCCAGAAGGTCATCAATCCGTGGGATTGGGTACCTATTCCGGATAGTGATCTTGTTCAGCGCCCGATAGTCAATACAGAGTCTCCACGTCCCATCCTTCTTCTGTACCAACACGATCGAGCTCCCACGGGGTGATGAACTTGGTCTGATGTGACCTTTCTGCAACAGCTCCTGAATCTGCCTCTTGATTTCATCATTTTCCAGAACAGAGCGTCGATAGATCGGTCCATTGGGTAGTGGCGCACCTGGGGTCAGATCAATCGGGTGCTTGACCTGGCAGTGCAAAGGAACCCCTGTGGGTGAGGTGAAGATGTCCCCGTACTCCTCCACGACCTTATCCATTTGTTGTTGTCGTGCAGAGGGGCCCTGTCTGGAGGTCGTGGCCACAGTCTTCTTCTTGCCCTGGGGGCGGATCATCAGAAAAACGAATTTCCTGGTTTGGGAAATGAGCTTACTACATTGTTTTGCGGTAACCAAAGAGATAGTCGTAGGAGGTGGTACCTCTGGTATCCTGTACAACTTATTTCCCAAAGTAATAATAACAGCACGAGGTCGAGACTCATACACAGCATGACGCTTCCACAAGTATGGTTGTCCAAATAATACATCAGAAACATCAATAGGAGCAACATCACATAATACCTCATCCGTGAAGGGCTTGATGCTATAGGGAAGGCGACACTGCTGGCTGACGCGGAGATCTCGTCCTTGGTGAAGCCACCCGATGGTGTATGGATGTGGGTGAGCCGTGGTCGGCAAGCCCAACCGCTTCACGGCGTCTGCTGAAATGAGGTTCTTTTGGCTCCCATTGTCGACAATGAACTGTACAGGGGAGCCCTTTACCCACATCTGGGAGTGGAAGAGACGTTCCTCCTCCTCTGGATCTTCCGGTTCCTCCTTCTGGACCTTTGTAGTGGCAACAGTGGCGTTGGGCTCTGCATTTATAATCTATTTCCATTTTTCATTCCCCTTTTCAGGGTCTGATTCGGAGTCGGAGCATGCATCTAACTCAGAAGCCCTCATCTCGGCCACTAGCGACTGCTTGGCCCGACACTCACTTGTGTTGTGAGTGGAGCTCTTATGGAACTCACACCACTTTCCCGTGTCCTTCTTTGGCTTTGCGGTGCTTTTCTTTTATTGTGGCTTTGATGGGTTGTCTTTAGCCGCCATGCCTTGGCTCTGTCCTTTGTTTTGCGGTTTGGAAGCACCTTTCCCTTGCTTTTGATTCGCAGATCCAAAGTCTCGCTTCTTCTATTTGAATTTTTGCTCAATCTTGGCAGCATACCGATATGCTGTACCAAGCGAGGAGATGTCGAGGAACTCCATTTCCTCCTGAATGTATCTGTGTAGACAGCTGCGATACTTTAGCACCAAATGTTTCTCTGAATCCTTGATACCCAACTTTGTGTGCAGGGTATGGAATAGATTCGTTAGCTCATGCACATCTTGGTCCCTTTGTTGTCGCAGCGTGGTCCATTGTATGTACTTGTCCTCATATCTCCCCACAGGATAGTACTGTTCCTTGACGGCATCTCGGAAATAATTCCAAGTTGGTATGGCCGAGAAAAAAGAGGGTTTTGTCTGGTCCTTGTTCTCGCAGTAGGTTTCCCACCAGTCCTTAACATGGGGGGTAGCTTTGAGGAGTGCAAAAATAATCTTCTCCCGGTCTGAAAAGTCATGAACAGAGAAATATCCTTCTAATAGATTCAACCATCTATCTACGACATCTACGTCTATTTGAACCTCAAATATGGGAATGTCAAAATTTAATTGTACCTTAAAAGGAGTCGTACCTCCAGAGTGGCTGCTGGATGCAGATGCGCTGCCGGTGGGCAGCCGTTGAAGGATCTGAGCAAAGTTATCCATCATCGCGTTCCTTTGTTTTTCGAGGGCCTCCTCGAGCAATATTTTGATAGGATCTCCTGCTCCCTCATATTTCTTTTCGTCCCCCATTGGCGTCCGTCGAGGTTCACGAGGCTGATCTTGCAAAGGTTCCACCAGATCAAGCCCTAGCTCCTTATACCCCGACCTCGTTGGGGACATGCAAAGAAGGATCGAGAAAAAGCAAACTGCTCTGATACCATTGATCCGGATTTATGCAGGAATGCAACAGAATAAACATATAACCATAAATATAGATATGTAGCGGAAATAACACTTCATTTCATTAATATCAAAGAGCTGAAATTTTCTTACAGACAGAATGGAAATAAAACTAGCTAGGGCGCTGGTAGCTATCTCTGAGAAGATATGTGGCGGCTACAGGCCTCTGAACTTAGTTACAATGAGGCTCGAGGACCTATTTATTATTGAGAAAAAATGGAGAACCCTAAGCATCCAAAAACCTAACCCTAGGAGATGAAGCACCAAAACAATGGGTCCCGTTTGGGTAAATTGGTGTTTCAACTTCCCAGGGACGTAACTTTGGCATACTATCTCCGTTTGATGCACATGATACATCATTAGAAAGCTCTATCCGAGGACTAAAACTTTTGCCACAAATATAATTTTTTATAATTCTAGAACGGAATGATATTTTCTGGAGGCGTGATGCCCAAAAAACGTCGTTTAGGGCCTCAAAACGGCTCCAGAAGTTCAGGACCCAAAAAACTGCTAAAAATAGTAAGTTATGCCGAAACTGAAAAACTGAAAGAGACAATGGTGGGGGCCCAAGTGGAATATGCGGGGGGCCACCAATATCCACCTGGATCATCTACAAAGCTACAGAAGTTACAAAATAGCTACTTTGGGGTTTGCACATACTTTTGCAACAAATACAATTCTTATGTGTGATTTTGACCTAAAATTTTACATATATTGCACCATACACTTGATCCTTGGTTCAACCGATTATTTGCGTCGTTGTTGATGTAATCTCTATACACAGGGCACTAATATTTATAATGACCTTCCACCCTACATTTGATACCCCATACCTCTGAGTGAATTTCTGATTGGATTTCCTTACCCTTCTTCATATTTTACAACTCCAAATTCATTGCTGCTAATTAGCACTGAATCTGCTGTACCCCTACTTGGGTATCTGCGACTAGCAAAGCTTCCAATTTCATAGAAATTTCCAAATCTTTGACATGTGTTGCTATATTTTTTTGTGTTAAAGGTAGTCTGATATGTGGTAATAACACAACTATAAATCACTCCTTATGTTGCTCGTAAGGAATTTGTAAGTTCACTTGTCCTAGTAGCATCTTGAACCTTTGATCTAATTCCCAAAAAAATTCAATATCTGCTTGTTTGATCTATTTTATCTCCATAATACACCGTGATTACGAATTTGGCTTCTTAAATTCGGCATTCAATGTTGTCTTTGTCTCATCCAACGTGGCATCCTTATGCATCGCATAATACTTCATATACCTTGCAAGCGCCCTTTCCTACAGCGTTGTGAAAAGTCGTGCCTTCTTTATGTCATCATATGTGACATGTCGTGCTTTCCATACTGCTTCAATGAAAAAGCAAAATTTTCCAAAACCCTCTGATCCCAGACCTCTGAAAATAGTGATGCAGGGGCATTAGGCACTAGCCAGCAATGTAGGAGTTTTATCCACATGTTGTGGCTAGGAGGGTTCGAAACCACCAAAATTGTAATAGCTAGGTGTCAATACCTCAGCTGACTGTTTTGTTTTAGAGTAGTTAAGAGTTGTAGAAGTTGAATAGTTAGTTAGTCTGTCTGTCATGTTTCAGTTAGTTGAATTTTTGTAAGAGACTTTTGAATTCCAGAACGGTCCTCTCATAGGAACCGAAGAGTCATATGTGTATATGTATAAATGTATTCTCAGATGTAATTGAAACAGAGGAGAGCGAGAGCGAGAGAAGAGAGATTTTGCAATAAAATTGTGTCCATAATTGCTTCCAATTAAATATTTTCTGTGTGCATTCACCGTAGGGTAGTTCGAATCCTCAAGAGTGAAGAGATTGTTTAATTGCGAAGTAACGAACTCTGTGTATGGAAAAAATTGAACTCCTGTAAGATTTCCCCCTATCTCTGTCGATGGTTTACCTTGATTTATTCGAATAATCCTTGCGTAGTTAACCCCACCCGTAGGCGTGGTTTGTATAGAGGATCCTGGATAATATTGTGAACTTTCCGTATAAGGAGATAACCTGGGTTTACTGTTAGTTGAAGTCATAACCGGGACTAAGCCTGGAGTTAAGACACACAAAGGAGATTAACCCGACGAGAACCGCAGTCAGTTACTGTAGCGAAACCACAAGCTGTTTCCGGGTTCTCCCGCACCACTTTTGCGGCGTGAGTGGTATTTTCCGAAACGGAGCGATTCCATACAGGAATCAACATGTGGCTAGGCCACTGTTCCAAAACCACTGTTTAAACTATGATTTCGTGCGTTATCCATCGTACCAGGACGACGAGCGGAATGAACGAGATCTGTTGATTTGGGATAGGCGCATCGGACGGCGGGCGCTTCACAAAGGTGCACGAGGTTTAATAAAGGAGCACATGGTTTATTGTAAGCGATTTACATAAGGCACGTGGAAGTGGGTCCCAGGACCGGTACTGTTATAAAGTTCATTTATAAAGTGTTGACTATTGATATAAAATTCTGGAGATAAATTTAATCGATAGTATGGGTTTAGGAATTAATGTTCCGAAGGGTGGAGAGTTATATAACGTCGAAAGGTGTAATATTGTGATAATATATATGGAGGGAATATAATACAACATCCAAGTCACAACTATATCTATTTGTAAATTTCGTTTGTCAATTGATAAATAAAACAAGAAAATGCAAGTGGACCAGGTGGAGCAAAAGAACGAGTGTAAATAGGAGGAGAGTCGACTTTCAGCTGTGTGACTGCGTCAAATAGGCATTCTGACCTCATTAGCCATATCTCTTAGGGGAGGTGGGGGTGGAGGTGGAGGAAATTAATATGGATGGGGATGTGGAGTGAGGGAAGTAGAGGGATGGGGAATCATATAGGTGCCCTCAGATGGTCTCCAAATTCTAATTGTGACGCACTGCTAGGGGTTTCTACTTATTTTCTTTTTTATCCACTCGAAAATAGACTCTAATCACTCTCAATGAAGTTCTTGTGATCTACCCTAAATATTTTACCACTTCGCATAGACCCAGACTTAATTCTTCCAAACATCAATATGATTGCATGCGGAGTACACACTTTTCACATAAACGTGTCTTATTCCAAAAATTTAATTAATTCAGGTACCTACCTCTTAGACCCTTGAAAAATATTTTCTCAGCTTCAGTGTAGCATACGGTTGTATATATAGTTAACTCAGTTATAAATCCTCCCAAAATACTATCGATCCATAAATCAACATCTCTTGAGACCTTGTTATTAGTATCCTTGGGTCTTTGTAACAATGCGGGGCTCCATGTAGTAGGTTCATCATTCTTAACACATGTCTTATTCTTAGCCAACCTTGAAAGCCATTCATGTAGCTCGTTCGCAAACGATGAGAAGAAAATCTCGTGCTACTCTATACAAATTTATCTCTACAACCAAGCTTCATTTGATAGTCACGCATTTCTATTTTCTTGAATTTCGAACTCTCATTCTTTCATATCTACCTAATCTTGGATCTCTTTACTTGTCGGATGGTACATTCACATATCCCTCTATCAGATTCTGGTCATGACAACAAAACCATTTTTTTGATTGAAGGGGTCAATACCCAGGTTCGAAGTAGCTACGCTACCAACAAAACCCTCTATTACCGACCCTTTCAGCAATGATCTGTTGCACAGACCGCAGTCTCACCCGAGGAAATATAAGGGGAGGATTGTTGGGTGTGAAGACTGATTACCTTCCTTATCTAGATGTATCGTGCATTGGACTCATGTTCTTAACAGGGTGGCAACATCGTCCATCATTTAATCGCTACCAGGGGGGTCTGAGAGGGACGGGTGGGGGGCGGCTCAGATGATATTTTTAGCATCCTCGGAGCTAAAATCAGACGTAAAATTTCCTTGTAAAATATTGTAATTTCGTACTAAATCTAGGTCGTTCATTAGGGGGATGATCTGACAGTAGAAGTTATGCTTAACTTGTGGATTTTTTCCCTAAAAGGAAACCCCTCATTTTGTATGAGGGTATTGTATTGCGGTTTTGTATGGTATGTGTATTATGAGCGAGAAATAGAAAGGGGGACTGTGATAGAGAGTAGAGGATATTATAGCCAATTTTTTGTAGGTTTCATCTCTTCATCTTGCTGGATAATATAATGGAAGGAATGGTTGTTCGGGGTGGATGTAGCCCAAATTGGGTGAACCATGTATATCTGTGTCTCTCTTGTTTTATATGTTTTCTATCTTTGTGTTTTTGCATATTTTATGTGTTCCATTACTTTGTAATATATAATTTTCTAACAACATTAGAACCAGGTTTATGCATCTAGAGGGATATCAGGACATGAATTTACTATTATTCTTCTTCCTTATGCTTTCCTGAACTTCACAGATGTAATTATCTAGTTTTATAGTTATACCCTATTCATAAATTACTATTATCGTGCACTGTGCCTTTATCAGTCTTATGCACTAGTCAACCCAATTCCACACATATAAACAACATAAAATACTTCACTATTCATAATCAATCATAAAATTCTTCACAATTGATAAAACAATTTTAAAGATAAATAATAGAAAATTTTTAAAACTAACACAAAGATACTTCAAAACATTCCAGTCCCTTATTAATGACGTGTCTTTCATCAAAATCCTTCTTTGATCTGCACACACTGTTGTGGGTTGGTTGTGCATAGAGCTGCAGAACAAGACCTCCGCGCACAAAGCTGCGAAGCCTTATCCTAAGACCCAAAATAGACTAAAACCCAAATAATTTACGGTTTGTGCTCATACAATGATGGATCTATATATGTATATTCTTTTACTAACCATGAATTCACTTTATATAGCCTTTAAATCTTACAATAATATGGTCTACATACCATGGGCATACTCAAAACTAGAAATATAAACTTGATCCCTTTACAAAAAGAGGGGTTTTGACCCACCCCAAAGCCCCTAAAACTCCTAAAATACAAATGATTTACTTATTTACGCTGGTTTGCGCACTCCACTTCCTCAAAATTTGGAGTCTTTAACTCAAAAATGTACCAAGTTGGGCCCTTCCCAACACATATCTGCATAATGTCAGAGAAAATGAAGGTTAAGAAGACTTCCTATATTCAAAGCACTCGTTTGTTTGGAATATAAGTTTCCAAACATGACCAAAGGAATTCTTACCTAATTCCTTACTTTTACCATTTACCGTTCTGCAATTGAGTCTTTATTATGTTCTATCACATCATCGAGGTGTTAGTTATATAAACAAATAAACTATTACCTTGTCATGCTAATACCAAGAATGTTTCCCTGTGACTGTTGACACATGTTCCAAATATCAAGATGAAATATCTATTAATTTTAAATCAACCTTTACCAATACTAACAAACATATCATATTCAACTCACAGTGATTAGTCATAATACTACAACCTTCACCCACTTACACTCAAGTACATATTAATTGTTCTCAGCACATATGTGTTAGTGCAACCATTTAAAAACAAGATCATTCCTTCATGCAATATTTTAGATAAAAACTCATATCATGAAAATAATCAAACTTTCAAATAATACATAGATGAAACAACAGACACCAAACACTCAAGCACCAAATAAACGACATAAGCAAACATTCAATCACCAAATAGACAACATACGAAAACTCATACCTTAATGTATGTTAGGGGGTTATCTTGTCTACACAATCAATTTAGATTAGCATGATATAACTTCAAAAAATATCAACTCAAACATAAATAAGGTCATGATGTCCATAATAGTAACTAGCTAACATGTTCACATCATAAAATCATAAATAATTTCCATTCATGCATAACAATCACATATGCATAGCTAGTCTATATTAGTACAACACAGTGTCACAAATAAGCCGACTCATACCTAAATGCTATAATCCTAACCATTTTCATAGGCCAATCCAAATTAGAATGATCCATATCACATTCAGATCTTATTTTTAATGACCATAATCATCGGTAATATGACCAAAATGCATACAACAACATGTTACTATCATTCATGACTATCCGACACATATGCATATGAATACACTGATCAACTAGAATATATCATACATGTAACCATAATAAAAATATAATGGAAAGCATATATGTAACCCTAATTCTTATAAAAACCATTAACCACACACCTACATTCCAAACATACAAACCTATATGATGATCTGCTCTCACCTCGAAGTCTAATGCCACAACCTCACTCTGATCGTCTGTATCTTCTGCTCTATCTTAGTCAACACATTAGCATCATAACATGGAAGAAACATCATGATGACCTGAAATTCATACAATGACCTCATGCATAGAAACCATACCCATAATAATGCATGCATAACAACATATAGACATTGACATGCATAACAAATTCATATACAACTGACATGCATTCATGATGACCACATTCTGACAATAGCACCATCCACTTCTGCATGAAATCGCAATGGAAAGAATGGCCACCACCATGAATAAACAAAAAGAAAATATACCACAAGTATAAGGACACATATTCTACCAACATGTACATATGACAACACATTCATCCAAGGGGAATGGAAACAAGACATCACCGAAGGAGAACAAAACCATGCTATAAAACCACTTTGTAACCACCTCCTCCCACATTTACCCAAGTTATCCAGTCTACTAGGGTAAACATGTGATGAGAGGCTACTATGATGGGATTCAACCTCCCATCTCACCTTAAGGAAGTGGAATGGTCATAACACAACCAATATGACCTTCCACACATACTATTGACCCTTCAGGATCCAACCAACCCTTCTAGGTGGTCAACCCCTGAGAAAAATCATCATTTGACTAGCCTACACCATCATCCACTCCCATGACAAGCCTTGTAAGTGACTGAGGCCTTCCAGTCGCACCCACAATAAGGAATTCCAGTGACTGTGGACTTTTCCAGCTAGCTTTGTGGCAAAGAATCGATATTATGTGCATTGTTTCAGGGCCATGACTCAGGCCAATTCCTAGACATTCATTAAAACTTCAAGAATGATAAATAACATGGAAAAAAATATACTAATGCAAAATTTTATATAAATACTTCATCTGAACCCTACTAGCCATGACAGGAATTTTTTCAAAAATGTCACGAATATTCAATCTATAGGTCTTAGCAAAAAATATAAGCATAGGGGTTTCATACTTATCTAATGATCATTAAGAAGCAGTGTTTCCTTATCACAATAACTACATCATCAACTATTAGGTCAGATATTCATCATTCATTCATTACTAATAAAAACACGATGAGAGAAATCCATCATCACTGTTATAAAACACCCTCATAACCAACATATAACCAATAAAAATAACCAAGATAAAACATCCATAAAAACCACATATGAACAAGTATATTTACCCATCAAATACAAGAGGAAATAATCTCTTATTAACATACAGAAAAGGAAACTAGGTATTGGACTTCCACGTACCACCTGACCATGGATTGGGATGAATCAAATATTTCTTTCAACGAATCACTCCTGTCCCATATTCCAAGAATGAATGTATGATCTCATGGAATAAACAAAACAAAACCAAACTAGGGTTTCTAGAGGCCAAACCACCTCAACCCTCAACCATTTATTCCACCTCACAATCAAAAATCACTAACCATCACTAGATCTGTAACATACACCGATAACCTCACATGGATTTTCGAGTTAAAATTTTTTTATACAAATTACCCACGGGTAACTATCCAAATTACTATTAAATATTCCTTACTAATCATTAGATATAATTTTCACCAGTTCATGGTGT
Organism: Pinus albicaulis; assembly: GCA_034641835.2. Classification (NCBI taxonomy): domain Eukaryota; kingdom Viridiplantae; phylum Streptophyta; class Pinopsida; order Pinales; family Pinaceae; genus Pinus; species Pinus albicaulis. The sequence goes on from CM076570.1 coordinate 593,373,447, forward strand.
AACCTTAGTTAACTAGTTCATGTAGTCATCCCATACTTGACATTATGAACATAAAAAAAAAGAAAGGAATCAACATCATCAATCTGATACAATAACCAATCACATCATTGAACGAACATCATCAATCTGACACAATAATCAATCACATCATTGAACACCAATATACCTTGGAAACCCCATAGCATGAAAATCAAAAAACGTTTAATTTTATTATTAAACACTCGTGAGGGTGTTTAACCCTCACTCAATGGCTTATAAGGGAGACTGTCCCTTAACCATTATTATAAATCTTACAAGAAAATCTACAAATATCTAACTTAAAGCCATTACAATAATTATGATAGCATTTACCCACTAATCTTCATATCTTCATATCTTGGTGGCATGAATGTACCTACAATGGACTACCATACATTGGACCATCCTGTAGTTCGCACTCATCTGCATGAACCATTAATCATTTAAAGGCCACCATGTTAAGCAAAATATTTATTTTGTATAGGTTAACATCATTTCCTGCTAATGTTTTCTTCAACATACATTGATGTCGAGATTCATAAAGTATTAAACAACCCATTCATAAATCTATACTAGTGATGCCTCTCCATCTACTCATGTACATTCATGACATGCAAGTAAAATATCTTGACATGCTCCCTTTAACCGCACTACATATGTGCAAGTTATAAGCAATCATATTTAGTAATATTTCCCTCACATAAGCACACATTCCTGCAAGAAAATAGCTACATCTACCAAGCATTTCTTTAAAATAAATTGATACATCATTTATGGTCGAGATTCATAAAGTTTTAAACAACCCATTCATAAATCTATACTAGTGATGCTTCTCCATCTATTGATGTACATTCATGACATGCAAGTAAAATATCTTGACATGCTCCCTTTAACTGCACTGAATATGTGCTAGTTATAAGAAATCATATTTACTAATATTTCCCTCGCATAAGCACACATTCCTGCAAGAAAATAGCTACATATGCTAAACATTTCATTAAAAGAAACGATACATCAATTATGATCTTCGTGCATGCGATTTACATAATTTTAATCAAAATAAATAACCGTTAAGCTATCACTTTTGGTTCATTTAAAGAAAGATAACACAACAAATGTTGTTCCTATGCAAACAAATGCATATATTTTCCAAAAGAATCTTCCCAATGGAATCCTTAACACAATCAAACATGCAAGCACACGTTTCCTTTTCAACAGAATTTTAGCATAATAAGGCATGCAAAACATGTTTCCTTTTCCATGAAACTTAGGTAATAAAACATACAAATACATGTATTATTTTCCAAATATTATACAAACATTACCCACATATATATTCCAAGGAAACCAACACATTAATATAGGTTTATGCATGTAATCCATCTTCTTTTCCACATAATATTTCCCAATCTAGGCTAACTAAACATGTTATCATTTCCCACATACAACTATATATCCTTTCTAGTGAAATATTATACAAATCTTGCATGCATATACATGATGTTATTCCGAAAGAAACTAACATAATAATTATGATAGCATAACGTATTCACATATAATTTTTCAAGATGGATATAGCTCAATAGATCTTTTATCTATGCAAAGAACATAAATATCCAACACAATCACTATTCTTTGTTCATGCAAGAGCTTATCATAATAACTCTTCTTTAATGTAAGTAACATATATTCCCTTCTTGGAATTACACTATCATTAACTATTCTTTTCATGAAACAAATACATAATTCTTTCTCAAAAGGAAGTTAATATAACCTAGTTTCTTTCTCTTTCTACATGCAAGTTTGACATGCTTCCCTTTTAAGAAATTATCATAGATAATCATCCTTTATGCATAAAAATAGAAAAATATAACAAGGTTAACTTAACCTTTTATACACCTAAATGAAGAAATGGACATAATTCATCAAGCCATGGATTCTTTTCAAGAGATTTTTTTTTTAAGAAAATTAACATAGTAACTTTCCTTATATATATATATACAAGCTAAGTTACTTATCTTTTACTACTGTTGATAGATAAATTTTATTTCTAAAAAGTTAACATAATTATTATATATATCTACATACAGTAAAATATCTTTCTTTACTAAGAAATATAACATAAGTTCTCTATACCAAAATTCAAGAATTATTTTCCCAAAAATGCATTAACTTATCTTTGAGCCCACTACACATTTTCAAGTATTAAAATACTTAATTCAAGTATTAAAACACTTAAATCAAGTATTAAAATATTTAACTCTTCCCAAAAAACACACTATGAGTGGTTATCCACTATCGAGATAACTATGTAAAATTTTAATAAAATTAATGTAATAACTTATCTTTCCAAAACTTGAGTTCTTGGTCACATTTTTAATGCAAATATTTCTTGCATCAGCTCTTACTAGTCACTATCTTCATTTTTGTAGTCTCTTTCACTATTGTAAAAACCTACATGCAGTATTCGATGTTTTCCTTAGCACCCTTTGCATCTGTCTACCGTAAGGAAATAAAACAACCATCCTTCTCTTCGAAACTCAGTGCTATTGTGATAACAATCAGTGACAATTCCTCCCATCGATGAATACTAAGCTTGTAAAGGTTATAAGAGAATCCAAGGTTTGAATAGAGGGAAGGAAGGACTATCCTCTAGCATGTTCATAAAACTACAACAGTGTGATGATTTGCTATGTATCACTGCGTAAAAACCATCATAGAGGCTTATATAATGGAGTTTTCAGTGGAGACAAGCCAAGACATTCTACACGCATTTCATAGGACTTGCAAATCTAGCGGGGTAGGACCATCGCTCCCTAAAATGCATGTATTGAAAAAATAAATACATTCGAATGAAGGGTTAAGAAGTTTCATATATTGACAGAGAAAAAATGTGTGAGTTGTCCTCCTTCGTAAAGTTTCATTTCTATCAGTTAAGAGCTTGGCAGGTACAACTGCACCTAACCCTAAGGAACTCATGACTCAATTTCTTGACAACCAATTCTTTAAAATATTTAACCTAGTAAATATATTAAGATTTTATGGTATGCATGTTACATACTCCCCCCCTTAAGAGTACATCCTCCCCGGTGTTCATCCCTTACTAGGACATATATAGCATTCTAAACAACCTAAAAGGAGATCGTTCCCATTCAAAATGAATTTTTTTTTTATGCTAAGTAATATCAATAATGTTTATTAGTGAACATAAGAATTTTTAGCTACAAAATAAACACTTTCTACTTCCAATCACATAGTCATTATTCAATTTCATAAAATAAATCCCATATACCAATTACTCTTGAAAGTAATGATGACTTTTACACAAGCACTCTGAGAATTTTTTAACAACCCATCAAAACTCCATGGAAAATACCATGTAATGTATGACTAACAATACTAAAAATTATAAATCACTGCACCACATGCACATTTTCTTAGCTCCCGCTAAAGATATCCATGCAGTACTTCAAAAAGTACTCTGAAAGCACCTAGCTCTCTAATCGTACCAATGGTCAATCAATGCACCATGTGCATATTTTCCTAGCCCTTGCTAAGGCATTCAAAAGAATAGTAATAAAATAAAGGAACGTATACTTTCAGTAATTCATTTTCAAGCGCTAGGATATTTTACTCTCAATATGTACATATAATATTCACACAATCATATAAAAAATCATTTTAATATAACACATAATTGACTACTTAACTTGTTCCGCTATGATAACCTCAATGGTAAAAAAAATGCTCCTCCCAACACATGGGAGTTGGTTTCCACAACCAAATAGATTCATTTTCTCATCTAGACAGTTATTTGACAAAAAACCATACCAGGTCTAGTATGGAATTCCACTGGTAAACCAGCTCGAGAATTCCAATGACCACTCAAGGTCCGGTATAGGATTCCTCTTGGAAACATCATGCCTATTCCTCTGACAACGTCACGTCTATGAGGAATTTTGGACCTCCTCCAACAGGTTCCAAAATCAATAGAGTTGCCTTAGGTTTTTCCCTCTTCACCATCTTGGCCAACTCTTTTCCCTTACTGAGATCATATATCTCTAGGGAGAGGAAATCTGGGTAGGCAAATGCCATCAACCCCTCCGGGTAGGCAACCACCATCAACCCAAGGCCTTCTAGCCTTTCACAATTGTTCACAACTGTCTGGCATGTTAAATTTCTCTTTTAGCATTCGTTCCCATAGTAAATTACATAAATAACTTTATGCACATTTTACATAAATAAAAAGAAACTTTATGTCCATCATACATCATACATGTCCCTCAACATGGGTCCAATTATATCTAGATTAATAGGGAACATGAATAACATACATGTGTTATACATTATTATTTCCCAAATAACACAATCATGCACATTATAACATTATACGTTAACATTTGCGGTTGTAATTCACATTGCAATGTTTTACTTTCACAACATTTATTGTTTCCATTAAACTACCTATGCTTAATATCATCAACAATCCTAGTCATAAATATGCATTTCTTAAATAAGTATTATCTTCCACAATCATTTTAGTTTCATGCATACAATGATGTCATGAAAATATATGTATATATATATATATATATACAAATTTTCATTATTGTGTATATTCAATAATGATTGGGGTACGAGTGAAAACATTTCCAATTCCCACAGTGTTTTGTTACCAAAAGACTGACACATGAAGTAATTACCATAATCACGTGTTCACAAATTTCAATAATATTTAATCAAAATCAATTAATTCATATAAGTTTTATCGATTATTCATGCATCACTAATCAATGCTATTAATAATCTTAATGCAGCCATGACATGACTCATTCAGCAACTAGCCATTATAGTCAAGTCTCACTACTCGACTCATTATGTATTTTTAACATCTAAAAGGCTCCATTCAATTTCATTTTAAAACACTCTATAATCCTCTTCAAGGAATTTCCCCATCTTTTGCATTCATGCATTAGTTTCGCACACCATCACTATACACATTCATGTTTTTCAAGTAGTGCATGGTAAATTTATTTATGTTCATTAAATGTATGAGTAATATGTCATATACCCAAATGTTAATAGTCAAATCTTACTTTCACTAGTGAGTAATCAGGTTGTCATAAGCACAACTAAGTTTTTATTGTCTTTTATCCTCAATAGGATCCAACATTATGAAATTGTTTTCCATCAACATTTATTACTTGTTACTCTTGAATGTAGTTATAAACATGAATCACACATCTCATGTCAAAAGTAGACTACTGCATATATCAATCAATATGTAGATTGCTAGAATCATACCTTAATTGATGTCCATTAGTATCATACCTCAATTTCTTTTCGCTTAACAAATCCCAAAGGTTCCAGTGTTGCAACCTTTAGCTCTGATACCACTTGTAACATATACCCATAACCTCACATGGAAATGCAAGAAGTTAAAATAAAATTATACAAATTACCCACGGGTAACTATCCAAATCACTATTAAATATTCCTTACTAATCATTAGATAGAATGTTCACTAGTTCATAGTGTAACCTTAGTATAAGAACAGTAAATTTCTTAACTATTAACAACCACTATTGTAGTACATCAACATAAAATTGTATGATGTGACCTTGCATTCATTTCATTATTCATGTAGTCATCACATACTTTACATTATGAACATCACAACAAAAAAGGAATCAATGTCATCAATTTGACACAATAATCAATCACATCATTGAACACCAATATACCCTTGAAACCCCGTAGGGTCAAAACCATCAAATATTTAATTTTATTACTAGATGCTCGTGAGGGTGTTCACCCCTCATTATAAGGGAGACCATCCCTTAACCATTGTTATAAATCTTACAAGGAAATCTAAAAATATCTAGCTTAAATCCATTACAATAATTATGATATCATTTACCCACTAATATTCATATCTTCATATCTTGGTGGCATGGATGTACCTACAATGGACCATTTTACATTGGACCATCCTGCAGCTCACACTCATCTGCATGAACCATTAATCATTTACCTGCCATGATGTTAAGCATAGTATTTCCTTTGTACAAGTTAACATCATTCCATGCTAATGTTGTCTTCAACATACATTGATGTCGACATTCATAAAGTATTAAACAACACATTCATAAATCTATACTATTTATGCTTCTCCATATACTCATGTACATTCATGACATGCAAGTAAAATATCTTGACATGCTCCCTTTAACTGCACTGCATATGTGCAAGTTATAAGCAATCAAATTTACTAATATTTCCCTTGCATAAGCACACATTCCTACAAGAAAATAGCTACATCTGCCAAGCATTTATTTAAAAGAAACTGATACATTAGTTACGGTCGAGATTCATAAAGCATTAAAAATCCCATTCATAAATCTATACTAGTGATGCTTCTCCATCTACTCATGTACATTCATGACATGCAAGTAAAATATCTTGACATGCTCCCTTTAACTGCACTGCATATGTGCTAGTTATAAGAAATCATATTTACTAATATTTCCCTTGCATAAGCACACATTCCTGCAACACAATAGCTACATCTACCAGGCATTTATTTAAAATAAATTGATACATCAGTTACGATCTTCGTGTGTGTGATTTACATAATTTTAATCAAAATAACTGACCCTTAGGCTATTACTTTTGGTTCATTTAAAGAAATATAACACAACAAATGTTGTTCCTATGCAAACAAATGCATGTAGTTTCCAAAAGAATCTTCCCAATGGAATTTTTAACATAATCAAGTGTGCAGACACATGTTTCCATTTCGAGGGAATTTTAGCATAATAAGGCATGCAAAACATGTTTCCTTTTCCATATAAATTAGGTAATAAAACATACAAATACATGTATTCTTTTCCAAATATTATACAAACATTACCCACATATATATTCCAAGGAAACCAACACATTAATATGGGTTTATGCATGTAATCCATCTTCTTTTCCAAAGAATATTTCCCAATGTAGGCTAACTAAACATGCTATCATTTCCCACATACAACTGTATATTATTTCCAATGAAAGATAATAAAAATCTTGCATGCATATACATGATGTTATTCCGAAAGAAACTAACATAATAATTATGATAGCATAATGTATTCACATATAATTTTTCAATATGGATATAACTCAATAGATCTTTTATCAATGCAAATAACGTAAATCTCCAACACAATCACTATTCTTTGTTCATGCAAGAGCTTATCATAATAAATCTTCTTTAATGTAAGTAACACATATTCACTTCTTAGAATTACACTATCATTAACTATTCTTTTCATGAAATAAATACATAATTCTTTCTCAAAAAGAAGTTAATATAGCCTAGTTTCTTTGTCCTTCTAAATGCAAGTTTGGCATGCTTCCCTTTTAAGAAATTATCATAGATAATCATCCTTTATGCATAAAACTAGAAAAGTATAACAAGGTTAACTTAACCTTTTATACACCTAAACCAAGAAATGGACACAATTCATCAAGCCGTGCATTCTTTTCAAGAGATTTTTTTTTTTTAAGAACATTAACATAGTAAATTTCCTCATATATATATATATATATATATATATATATACAAGCTAAGTTACTTATCTTTTACTACTGTAGATAGATATATTTTCATTCTAAAAATTTAACATAATTATTATCTTTATCTACATACAGTAAAATATTTTTCTTTACTAAGAAAGATAACATAAGTTCTCTATACAAAAATTCAAGAATTATTTTCCCAAAAACGCATTAACTTATCTTTGAGCCCACTACACATTTTCAATTATTAAAATACTCAATTCAAGTATTAAAACACTTAACTCAAGTATTAAAATATTTAACTCTTCCCAAAAAACACACTATGAGTGATTATCCACTATCAGGATAACTATGTAAAATTTTATTAAAATTAATGTAATAAATTATCTTTCCAAAACCTAACTTCTTGGTCTCATTTTTAATGGAAATATTTCTTGCATCAGCTCTTACCTATCACTCTCTTCATTTGTGTAGTCTCTTTCACTGCTGCAAAAACCTACACGTAGTAGTCGATGTTTTCCTTAGCATTCTTTGTATCTGTCTACCATAAGGAAATAAAACAACCATCTTTCTCTTTGAAACTTAGTGCTAATGTGATAACAATTAGTAACAATTCCTCTCATCAATGACTACTAAGCTTGCAAAGGTTATAAGAGAATCCAAGGTTTGGATAGAGGGAAGGAAGGAATTTCCTCTATATTTTTCATAGAACTACATCGGTGTGATGACTTGCTATGTATCACTACATAAAAACCATCATAGAGGCTTATATACTAGAGTTTGCAGTGGAGACAAGCCAAGACATTCTACAAGCATTTCAGAGGACTAGTAAATCTGGCGGGGTAGGACCATAGCTCCCTAAAATGCATGTATTGAAAAAATAAATAAATTCGAATGAAGGATTAAGTAGTTTCATATCTTGACAAAGAAAAAAAGTGTGAATTTTCCTCCTCCGTAAAATTTCATTTCTATCTGTTAAGAGCTTGGCAGTTGCAACTACACCTAACCCTAACGAACTTATGAATCAGTTTCTTGACAACCAATTCTTTAAAATATTTAACTTTGTAAATATATTAATCTTTTATGTTATGCATGTTACAATATCGTTTTATACCAAATGTATCCAGAGCTCCAGAGAATTTTTTCCAACTTGACTTCCAGGACTAGTAATTCAACCCACAGTTAGCGTCGGGTTTCCAAAGCATTTGTCCAACCAAAGCTTCTAGGACTAGTAACTAAACCCACAAATTCCATCGAGATTATAGAGAATTTGTCCAAAAAAGGCTTAAATGACTAGTAACTCAACCCACAAATGGTTTCCAGATCATTTATACAACCAAGGCTTCCAGGACTAGTAACTCAACCCAAAATGCTTGAGGGTTTCTAGAGAGTTTTTCCAGCCAAGGCTTCTAGGACTAGTAGCTAAAACAAAGTTGTTACAGGGATTCCAGGGCGTTCTTCCAACCAAGGCTCTAGGAAATAATAACTCAACCCACAATCATAAGGAACACGAGAACCAACTAGAAAATAAATGTAAATCCACAAGACCATGGATATATAGGAAATGGAAAGGCTAGACAAAACCATGCTCATTCCAGGAAATCCTCCATGCCAATGATAGATCATAATCAAGAGACCACATGCATGTTCCATGCATGCCAAAAATAGAAAGAAAATCATACATGCAACTCATTACCTACAAGAAAAACCTGTTGTAGTTGTTGATCTTGATGTCCTCTTGTGCTTTCCTACTCTTCATTTTCCTTCTTGATACAAATCCCAAGTATGCGACACTCCTCCAAGAGTGCTCCAAGAAGAATATAAGTTTCTAAGAGTATGAGAGATAGAGAGGGAATAGATAAATATCCATCATATAATTGACAAAATTATGCCAACTTATCCTCAGAAGCATTTTTATTAATGAGGCCTCTATTTTCTTCATTTTCCATAATTTTCCTTCATTTTCCTCTTCACATGAAACCTATGAGGTTTCACCTTCCTTTTCTCCTCTTTTCCTTTATTTTCATAAATAAATGCCAATTATTTCCTCTTTCCTTTCCAAAGCCTTTTCAATTGCCTTTTCCATTTTCCCTTAGCCATAATAAACCAAATGAACACATACCACGATGTTTTCTCACAAGTCATCTTGGAATACATGTCCCATGACCTTGGTGTTATATTTTTTTTACATGATTTTGTATCAAGGAATGTTACAGTAATTGACTTAATTTATGATCTTGACATGCTTCTAAATTAGTATTGATATTCAAATATTTTCCAGGACTAATTTCAATAGCCTTACAATGGAAATTTGTTATTGAATTCATAGGAAAAGTAGTTTGAAATAATATTGCAAGGGATTCATTGTGAAATTTCTTGAATTTTTTGTTCTAAAAGATTATTTGTAGCAATGTACTTAGATATTTCTAATTTTCCTACAATATTTCGAATGGAGATGAGATGATTAAGTAAATTATCATATGTTTCTTCTTTAAAATTGATAGCTTGAGAAATAGATAAAAGAGATTCAATTACTTCTTCCTTTGAATTTTTTTCTTTATGTCAAGGAATTTGTTCTAATTCATTTAAGGATTTATTAGGTGATAAAGTGTGACTTAAATTCTTTCGTTAACTTCCAAAATTGTCATATTTTTTTATCTGCAACTAATGAAAGCATCAATTTTATCCAACCATGGTATTCTAAGAATCAATGGATGTCCTCCCAGATTAGATATTGGTTGAAGTAATAAATCTACTAGATACTCCCATGAATCCAATGAAACCATGATATATTTAATTACAACTTATGCTTTCACTCTTGGACTTTATACCAATTATAAATTGTAGTTATTGGTCAAATATTACTTAAATTCAAGTAGTTCATTGTATCCATTGTCATAATGATAATAATTTCTCTTAAGTCCATTAAAGTGTTTGGTCTTCAAATATTTTTCATAGTGATTGTTATACCAGGATAAACATATTTTTTAGTTTCAATTCTAGATATTGAGCTGGCTAAATTTCCAATAACTTGAATATTTCATATCTCTTCAAACATAATTCCCTTTTTTTTTTTGCATAAATTGGTATGTCCTTGATTGCTTGCAATGAAGGAATTTTAATACATTTTTTTTCAATTCATTTAAAAAATCATAATTAGGAGGAGTCACCATCTTTTCCAAAATAAATCCCTTTGGATAGGGAGGTGATTTTGATGCTAGTGATTTGTCCCGTTGAATTTTATTTCTTTTGTGTGAATTTGTAGTTTCAATTTTATTAGGAATTTCCTATACTTGTTATTTTTATAACATAATTATATAATATTCCTTTTATATTACTTTACCCAATCTTAACCGGATATCATGTATAGAAATAATTGAAAATGTAGGAGTGATTTCTTCTTGAATATTATATATAGTTTTTTCCACTTTATTGTTTGTGTTTTCCACTGGTTGAATTGGTAGCTTAGTTGGTTTTTAGGTGGGTGGGTGGATGGAAATTTAATTTGTTGTGGTTGTTTTATTGGTGGATGAAGAATATGGTATCATTGTTGATTTTATTTGGTATATTATAGATATGGTGCTTGAGGACATTTTTTTGTTCCGCTCTGGCCAGGATGGCTAACAAGAAAAAACTAAAACTCAAAAGACAAAAAAAAACTAAATTCAACACAAAAACACTGACTCAACTACAAAACCATAAACAATGTTTCCCTAAAAGTGGAAGAAACACAAACAATGTTGTAACTAACAGTGTTGTCATTGATAGTGTTGCACACTGAAAATACTGCGCACCAATAGTACTACGCAACGATGGTACTATGCATCGACAGTGTTGTGCACCAGTAGCGGTGGAAAAAAAAACTATGCCATTGTTGTAAATAAACTCGACATTGAAAAAACACATCTATAGAAGAGTACAACATAATTGACTATAAATGGCTAGGGATTGTTGTTTCTAATAAATACAATGAATTGGAAATAATTAGATATTTTTCTGTACTTGAAACTGAAAATAGCTTCCAATAAAACTACATAAAACCTTTATTCTCAACCTCAATGAAAACCATTTATGCACAACAAAATAATTGACAAATAGTTAAAGAATTGAACATTGAACAACTATAAAAATTATGCACAAACACATCCATGGGAAACAACCCAAGACCAACACATTGCATTCGAAAAATTGTTATACATAAATATGCCACTGCAACATTAAATTATACAACAAACTAATCGATAAGATAATGCAATGCACATATTTTTTTTGCAAATAAAAAAATGATTGGAAAATAAAATTTTGAAACAAATTCAACTGCTAGACAAACCTAGAATTGTTCTACAAATAACAACCTAACATAGCAACCCAAATTATTTTCACATTAACACAACCAAAATTTACATAAAATGCAGTCCTCCCTACCATGGCAACAGGAAGTTTGTGCTTTGTTTACACTCTCCCTATGCAGCCACTAAATTCTATGCAAAAATATGTACACAAAAATATAGACTCAAATTCCTCTTTTACATGCTCCTCAAAAACCCATTCGTAGTCCCTAACCCTATGATATGGAGGGAATATTTTAATTTTTTTAATAAAAATATCCCATAATGGTTTTTTCCTCCACTAAAAATGTGCATTACATAACATTTACATGTCATTTAATTTCATTTACATTCATTTTACATTCCATCACACATTTTAATTTATGTATCCATTTTATATTCACATGAACACTTTTCATTTAATTTTCTAACTAACCCAAAGTTTAACTTGGGCTCAAACATACCTCTGGCACAAATATTGGCTCATCCTGAACTAGTGACAGGTGAACATCCATGCTCACTTGCATTACTATTGTGTGATCCAAAAGAACCTATGAAAAATAATATTTAGGATAGTCCCTAATCTGGTACTCTACTTTGCACTCCCTCTTCGCGTATTTATTCCTCCTCTATGGGAATCCTAACCCCCCACTCATATAACCCACTCTCCACTTCTCTAATTTATATACTATAGTCTACAATTATCTCTCTACTTCTCTCCCTTTTTCCATTGTTGACATATTCTAAATTTTCCCGTACATTGTGTCCTTTTACATTTTTGGTGTTGTTGGATTTCTTTCCCTCTACTAGGATAGGGTCTTTTACTGCAAAACTTTGTCTCTCTTTATACATTTTCTTTCTTCTTTTGGGCATCTGAAAATTGATGTGTGCCTACTAGTTTGATCAAGAACAACTAATGACATTGGTGGGATTTTTAATAGCTATTACCCATCTATTTTTCCTAGATTTTATTTATGTGTTGCATACTTTGGACTAGACTGTAGCTCCCTTGGAGCAACTTGTTGCACAAGTTATAACCAAGAAACTAGCCTTCTTCTTGAATTTTTAGGTTGTACAGGCCCACAACCTCCCTTAGACCACAAGTTGTTCCACTTGGGCTTCTCTCCATTACTGCCACTCGTATAGAGATGGGAACTGGGATTTTCCCAATTGGTGCATGATGTTAGCATTACTTTGGCTAGAAGGGCCAATAAGAAGAAAATAAAACTCAAAATATAAGAACAAACTAAATTTGAAACACAAAAATTGACACAACTACAAAACCACAAAGAATTCTACCATGACAGTGGTCAAAACACAAACAATGTCGTCACTGATAGTTCTTTCACCGATAGTACTATTACCAACAGTGTTGTGAAATAACAGTACCGCACAAAGACAATGTTGTGCACCGATTATAATATGCATCGACACTATTACACACCAATAATGGCGGAAACACAGACTATGCCAATGTCGTAAATAAACCTAACACTTCAAAAAAAAATCTACAACATAGTATAACATATTCAAATGCAAATGACCAGGGATGGTTACTAGTATTAAACACAGTGAATTGGAAATAATTAAATAACATTTTGTACTTAAAACATGAAAATTTATTCCAACAAAACACATAAAAACTTTCTTCTCAACCATAACGAAAACCCTATATTCAAAACAAAATAATTGACACACATTTGTAGAATTGAACATACAACAATTATAGAAATTATGCACAAACACATCCATGAGATAAACCTAAAAAAAACAAAATACATTCGACAAATTTTTGTACATAAAAATATGCTACTACAAGACCAAACTGTACAAAAAACTAACCTACAGATGATGCAATACACATAAAATTTCTACAAATAAAAACATGATTGGACAATAAACTGCTAAAATAAATACAATTGTTGAACACACCCAAAAATTTGTTCAAAATAACAAGATAAAACAAGAACCCAATTTCTTTTCACATTAACACAACCAAAATTTACATAAAATGTAAGCCTCCCTATCATGGTGGCAAGGATGATGTGTTTCCTTCACACTCTCCCAACTCAACCACCAAACTCTATGAAACACCCTATACATCAAAATATAGACTCGACTTCCTCTTTTACACGCTCCTAAAAAAACCTTCATAATCTCTAACCTATGAGATGGAGGGAATATTTTAAAGTTTTTAATAAAAATATCTCGTAGGAGTTTTTCCCTCCATTACAAATCTGCATTACATAACATTTACATGTCATTTAATTTCATTTACATGGCTTTAACATTCTGTCACACATTTTAATTTATGTATCCATTTTACATTCACATGAAAAATTTTAATTTAGTTTTCTAATTAACTTAAAGTTGCACATGGGCTCCAACAATATTTTTTTGGATATGGTTGATAAAAAAACATCGTTGTTTATATGGATGTTGAAGCTATGGTGATTGATAATATTGTTGAGGATTATAGGGAGGATAGCCTCCATAGGTAGGTCCTCATGAACCTTATTGAAAGGGTTGGTTTTGGGTTAGGTAAGAAAGCCAAATATTCCAAGGAATATGATCATTGCAAGTGTTTTTTATCGGATTTGTATTAAATACTAAGGAAATTGATGAGTAGAGATATCAAACATAGTTGTTGGTATCAATTTTCAAGGCCTTCTTGGTCCAACATATTACAAGTATTCTACTACTTCTACTTCCACTTTATAGGCTACTTTCAAGTTTAGTAAGGTTGGGAAATTTTTAGTTGCATGCCTCTCTACACAAATTCCACAAATTTGAATACTATCAAATGGACATACCCATAATGGATGCTTCTTCTTACACTTAGGAAAAAATATATAAAATATTTAATTTTTCTCTTCCTCTCTCTTCTTATATTTTAGTGTATATGTTTGTGATCCAAGAGTATGTAGGAGATCATTTTTTTAGTTTTCAAGTAAATTTCCTAATTATGCACTAGTAACACTTCCTAAAACTAAGTTATTGATTTTAGTTAAAGTATCCCTTTGATCTTTTACAACTTTTTCTCTTCCTCTAGGTTGTTTCCTATACAACTCACATATATTGTCATAAGGTAAATAAGAGATATTATCTTCTCCCATAATATTGAGTACATCAATATATCCATCCCTAATTCCCTATAAGAAAATTGTGTGGATGGTGTCTAGGTTTAGTGCATTTTGTTTGTATTTTTTAATATTATAAGAAAATGTTCCTAAATAATTTTCTAAACTCTCGACTTCTTGTTGGGACATCCTAAATATATCATCCTTAGTGTCTATGTGCCTATAATATGGTTGATACTTATTAAGTAAATCTCTTCTCATGACATCCCAATACATAATGGTGTGTTCTCCTAAACCCACAAACCATTTGAAAGCATCTCCATTTAAATTATTTGGAAATAGATGAAGTTTTTTTCATCATTAGTAGATCCACAAGTACAACACAAATTTTCAAATTCAAAAGGAAATGCATCAACATATTTAATTGACATATCATAAAAATTAGGAAGTAAAAAATGAAGAATCATTTTCTTATTTACCTCAATACCAAGGAGTGTTGGTGTATCAAGATGGGAAATGTGAACGTGACTTCATTTTCTAGTGCACGTTCTTGTTCTCCGTATCCTTCTCCTCTCTCGGTTCTTCTTCGAATTTCGACATTTGATCCTCTTTCATATTGTTCTTCTTTAGATTTTTATTCTATTTCTCTTACTTATCTATTTTCTTCTAATTCTCTTTCTCTTCGTTCTGATGAAACTGTAGCATCTAAGTTAAGATCTTGTTCCCTATGCTCTACCATATCCTCTTCTCAATGGACCAAAAATTATTTGGTTCGATCATGAGGGTTTCTTTTTGTTCTCCTACTTGATGAACTTATTTTAATTTTTCATTCTCTTGAGGTCTCTTCATCAATTGAATGTTCTTGAATACATGTTCCTTAATATAGATTTCCTTCTCTTAATGTTTCTTCTACAAGGGTAAATCATTATTGTTATTTTTGAGGACTTGAATTTATATTATTAGTGGGGGTTTTTAGTTCTTAAACTTCACTATCCTCTATAATATTTACAAATGAACCTCTATGATTTATAGGCCTAATTTTATATTCATATAAGCATGATATGATCTCGTGAAAAATCACTAAAGGGAATGTGCGGGTTCTTACCTCTCCTTTTACCAATTCACTATCCCCTATCCTAAATTTATATATTGCAAATAAAATACAAAATCTCAAGAGAATCATATAGATCTAAATCTAACTCTTTCTGGATTTCCCTAACAAAGGCGCCAAAATGTTGTTCTAATTTATTTGCACATATAAATTATTAATCTTGGACTTTATAAACATAGAAGTACACCAGTATATGTGTAGATATAGCTTTAGGTTTACTCTATCACTCCAATCCAAAATTATGACTAATATGATTTTAAATAAACATGCAATTTCAAAACATGACTTAGATCATTATGAAATCAAAGCATGGTTACTATCTAAATGTCTGTAGTAGAAAACTCAAATTATAGATTTCAAACTCAAAGAAAATTTCTAATTAAAAAATTGAATAGGAAAGTAACTAATCTTCTTCATTTAGACAACCAAACATTACTTTGGTATAAAAATAGGGCATGGGGATCTAAGCCTTAAGGAATACCCACACAATGGTTTTATATTCACTTATGTAGGTTATTGTCTAAAGAAGAAGTTCTTGTGCACTTGCTTGAAATGAAATGTACCTTAAGGCAAGGAAAAAAAGATTTTTTCAAGTTTGAATTGCTTGGATAAGCATGAATTAGGGTCCATAATAGTATAAAATTCAGTCGTAGAGCCTTTAGATCACTCTCTTGGGGGCTCATGGAATTTCAACAACAGTCCATTAGACTCCCAAATTTTTTACCTAACTGTGGCATCTAAATTCAAATGCAAAGAGATATTTCTTCATGATCTCATGTCCAAATAAAATCACTAGACAACAAAAGGAAAGACCAATAGAAATATAATAGAGTCCAACCCAAATTATCAAACATGCAACAAGAAATCAATTAAAAAATACAAGGAAATATGTGTGCACCTGACCTCCTCGGAGGTCGGGGAAGGATTTTGGGTCTGATGCAGATTATCTTTCTCCACTCGAGTGATTTGCCTTGTCCACACCTAAGCTCAATCCTTAAAAAAAACCACAAACAAATGGTGACAAAAATTTACCTTCCTTGGGATATCGTTAGATCAAAATATCATAGAATCAACCATATAGCAATTTGCATACAAATACATAAAGGGAAGGGACATGTGTTTCTATTCATGATGAAAATAAATCATATTACAATCTTATACCTTCACCTCAAAGCTTCCTCTTCGCGATCCAAAAGATCATCCCCACTATAACAAGGAAATGAGCATGAAGAGAAACATTCAAGTAGAAATTACCTCACAAGCTCTCTTTCTGGAAAAATAGTAGCATAGTCTCAAGATATCTAGCACTCGAAAACTTTGGCTCTCCAAAAATAACCTGAACCTCTCAAATGGTCTAGTATAAATAGGCATAAGAGATGTCCTAAGAGGATGTACATAGACTCTCAGGATGAAGAAAAGTCATGGAAACTTCTAACTGATAAGTATTGTCCAGCTAAAATACATGATAGGTCGAACTAATATCCTAGAGACTAAAGCACTCTATGAGATATCCCCAATTTCACACATAGAAAACAGTGAAAAATCCCATATTCATGTGCATAAGGAAGGGTTGGGAGGAACTGGGAGCTCCAATCACTCTCATAGGCCTGCATCCATGCGACTGGGGGGTAAAACTAGAAAAAAGTAGGTCTAAGTTCTGGAAAATTTCAAAAAAAAATATGTACTAAGGAACATTGACTCTAGGGGGTAAAATATCTTGATAATAGATGCCCCTTAATGTATGAGGTCAGAAGAAAAGCGTATTTCCAAAATACATTATGATAAAAATAAGAGCTCAAAACTATAGTGAGGAGATAAAGACAAGAATTCGGATCACAAAACTCTGGAGCCGAAGTCTCATATATGGTGATAACATCCCTTAGGTGGGCATACCCATGCTCGGTCATAAAAAGATACTGAAAGTGGCCACTGAAACATACATTGCGGATCCATGACAGGAAATTTTAGAACATGGCCATGAAATACATACATGGTGGATCCATGTGACTCAATAAATGAATCATAGCCACTAAAAAATACAAGCATGGATCTATCTCACAGTATACATCATTACTACTATGAAAACATGGCAGATAAAGAAGTGTCTCAAGATATCCCTCAAAGTACATAAATTATACACAACTCCAACGCAACCTAGGAAGGATGCCATATGAGAGTGAGATGCTCCTAACCCAGGGTATTTGGCTTGATCCCGATGGTATGTATATACATCATGTGAATATATGATCCGATGCCGAGCATGATAGAAATAATTGAGTACTAGACAATGAGGTAAACCAGTAACATACGCAAGGGAATCCATCAATGATAAAAATGGACCCCAAGGTATCTAGTGTGATCCACTAAATGTGAATATATGAACTGATGTTTAGCACCAGTGAAATCGACCAATTAGGAGCCAATTATGTAAACCCATTGTCAATCATGAGGAAGCCTGCCATTATGTTCTGCAAGCTCCAAGGTACTACTGGCTCCTAGATCAAGCTCCTAGATAATGATCTAAAGTCGACAGGAGAGGATCCGTTTAAGGATGGCCTTGATGTATCCCCCATCAATCGACATGGAAGAGACAAGGGTGATGTGATGTATGGATACATTCATGAATAAATGAAGTACAATTGACATAAGGATGGTCAACTCAAAAAGGTTATTAGGCTATTGCATATGGCTGACACAGGCTGAGACTACCCTTGAACACATAGCGGCATGACATAAAAGTGACTTGGAAGCATGAATAATGAACACCATGTGATATCATGAAACGACACAGGAGGCATCAAGGCACACTCCATATGACTAGAAGAGTAACCAACCGAAGGAGTAGACAAACCCATATGTATGGTATGGATCCTAGGCAAGCTAAAACCTAACTGTGAGATAATGAATAAGACATGTGCCATGTTCAAGGGCGACACAAAGGATATTGTCATTTGATTACTAATGGAAATAAAAATTCCCTCCCTTATATTTTTATAAGTTAATTTTTCATAAAGTTGTCCCCCAAGCTTGAAAAAGAGATAAAAGTATACAAGGGAGAATCTCCTAGCCACAAAAGACTAGGGTATTATTTTTTTGTATCTAGCCTATCCCAGTCCGAAAAAGGGTTAAAATTATATAAGGTAGATGACCCTTCAAGTACTTTAACGAGCATGAAGGAGACAAGTTCACTCAGTAATATTTTCTAAATTAAGGAGTCGGAAAATAGGTTAAATAGAACTCCTCGTGGAGGAAGGAGTGGTATAAGAGGTAGAAACTAGTTCCAATAGTTATGTAACTACTCATGACATCAAGAGGAAAAGGGGATGGCTAGTAGTACCACTCATCACAGTGGTTCCTCCAAGAAAGGGTAAAAAACCAAGTGAAAGCGAATGGTAGGTCGAGAAGATGATGAAAATATAAGAAAGAAACAAAGGCTCATCGTGAAGAAGTAGGTTGATAAAAGTGGAAATCAAAAGGGATAATGTGTGGAATCATCCTGGTGTATGACCAGAAATATGACGAAGAATAGGACATGAGGCTCAAATAATAAGTCATGGTGGGTCTGAAGGAGGAATTTTGAAAGGGTTATAAAAATGACTGCATGGAAACCAAGACGGAAAAGAGGTGCTAACTAGGGTATCCATGATCAGGTAAGTTCTACTGCCAAGTGACGACATGCTTAGAATAAAGGGGATAAAATCGTAACTCGACGGGGTTAAACCTAAGGCATAAAAAATAGTGTTGACGGTCAAAATGCAATGATTACAATAATGATCTACCCCTATATGCTAGTAAATGGAACATACCTTAAGCCCATTTTTGTAAATGGGATCCCTCAAAAAAAGACTCAAAAAGTTCACTCACAAAAACCTCCTACAAAAATTAAACTAGGAAAAAGCATTATAAGCCAAAAAAACCTCCAAGCCCCAAAAATTAAAAATGGAATATTCTAAAAGTATGCAAAAATGATTTATAAAAGAAACTCACACCTCATTTGATCATTGTAAGTTGGAGAGGAAAGAAGGAGATAACTTAAAAGGGTTTGTGTGCAAGGGAAAGGGGGAGCAAGAGGAGCCATCTTCATCCAATTAAATCAAATTTTGTTTATCTATTTGTCAAATACACACAAATTTCTCTCGCTAAGCGTAAATCATAGAATATTTTTAATGTTTTATGGAGAAATTGTCCTGGTCGCATGCTTACAAGGGAGAAAATTCAATTGTAGAATATTAGTCTCAAGCATGCTAAATTTTTCCTTGTTGCAAGGGAAAAAATACGGTTTAAAGAAAAAAAAAATCAATTTTCCCAAATACGAGTTTATGTATTTAAATTCATTTTTTATATGGTGGTCATGACTGATAAACAACATTTGTGTGCAAGAGAAACCATGTCGTAGTGGAGAGAGAGACACCATAGCCAGAATGAAATCCAATCTATGGGACATGTGCCAAAAATAAATGCCTTGAGGGATTGTGGTTTGTTGAATTTTTTTATGGTCCATAGCATGAATAACCAAGCCTTCCTTCTAAGTCACATTATACGTTGGTGGGATGTAGACACCTAATAATTCATTGTTGGTTCGAAGTCATTTACTATAGAGGTGGAAAATATATATTTCCTTACTGGGTTGTCAAGGCGAGGAGCTCCAACAATACTATCAGGGGTATGTAGCACTAGTGGGGCAACCATCCAAATTATGAGGGTTGTCCACTGCATGCCAGGTGGAGGAAGATAAAGGGACAAAATTAACATAGATGAGATAGCATACCTGACACTACAAACACTAGCATATACTATTATTGGCTCAAGGGGTCCTGACCCAGGTTTGGATTTCAAGGTTTGCAAACAAACCCCTATACTACTGGCCCTTTCGGCAATGACCTACTTGTGCAGGTCAAAGTCTCACCTAAAGTAGTATGGGTGGGTGCTGGAACTAGGTTTCCACACCCTAAGAAAGGATAGGTAAGGCAATCAGAGATGCATTCTGCCTTGAGATGTCCAAATCTCCCTGAGCAGGACTTATAGGCCTCTTTCCGCATCCACATGCACAAGGTTAATTGTACTATGGAGCTCAATAATCATATACTTCAAGACAGTATCTCAACAATGCATAAATAGAACAGAGCAGATCTAGATGCAGTAAAATACTTACACAAAACTTTCGTAACAAAATACATAATACGCATAAGATAATAATTACCAATTATTTGCATAAACATTACACATAGATTCAGTTCGCAAACAGCCTTTTGCATTCATTAATTCTTCAAATTCCTCTTACAATACCCATCCCATCCTGTGCACACGGCAGCAGGGTCTGCACATAGCAGGACTTTGGATCTTCGTGCACATAGCCAGTAGGAGTCCTTCCCAAAAAACCCAAACAGACTTCCTAAACCACAATTAGCATCAATAGCTCTTCATTGCCTACTTACAATTCAAAATTTTCCTCTATTTATAACAATCTAGCCTAATATTTCCTACAATCCACAAACCGTGGTTTTCAAACCCCAGGTTTACCCTTTGACCCATTACAACGCTTTCGGGGCTTTGACCCACCCCAAAACCCCTATGCTAAACTAAATATAATAAAAAAAATACAAAATCGGACCAGTTTCGTAGCTCATAGGAGACCCTGTTCCAACAGTCCCCCAACACAATATTGTGACTCGTCCTAAGTCACTATTGTGGTGCGGTCTCTATCTGCACACACAAGGTATTTAAGGTGACGATGAGTGGAGTTAACACTTCCTGACTTTGGGTAGCAGTGCTCTGTACCGGGTATACTAGCCTGGGAGGTCAGTCCTTCAGTTACCGTGGTGACACTCTCAAGGGTATGAGTAAGCCGCTTGGTCGCGCCATCAATATCCTGTGAAAGTTGGAGGGCGGTGGCAGCCCAAGGCTTCAGACGTTCCACCATGACGTGATGTTTACATCGGAGTTTCTCAATTTCATCCTGGAGATCATTGCTGGTCTTTAACCATGCCAAGCGTTGTGCTGGTACCAAAGTGGGAAGTGTGGCATTCACCTACTCGAAAGCTTCTTCCTTCTGTCGTAAGTCCTGACTGATTGCATGAAGGACCGGATTGCACTGGACCTTAGTCCAGAGTTGCATGGCTGACTCCATCATCTGTGCACCTTGGGTAATCTGCCTCGAAATAATAGTTTTCGCATCGGTGACTAGGGTGGTGCACTGGGCATGGACTTCCGAAGGCGTTTTGGACTGCAGTTTGGCCTGTAAGTCATTGATTTTTTGTTCTAGTTGTGTCTTGACGATATGTATTTCCATTCAAGATTCTTTGAGTGCCGCAACCTATTTTTCCACTTTAGCCCGAGGCATGTCTATGGCGGGTATTTCGTTTGTAACCTCTGTAAAAAGCTGGTGGATCACTTTTTCGAGCTCCACCTACTGTGACACGGCAAGGAGCAAATCAGCCGCCTACTGCGTGATGGTGTGCTCGACCATACCAAGATATTGGTGTATGCACTGGTCATGATGGAAAATCTCCTGGAAGACAGCATTATGGAGGCCCTGTAAGGCTTCATGGAGCAGCTTGGCTGATCCTGCTGGGTTTCTGTGTCTGTTGGGAGCTGATTTCCTACCAGGGCAACACTAGGGATAGTCCAGAGATGACTGTCCTCCGTGAATGGTGCCGAACTATTATCGACCGAAGGGGTCCGTACCTGGAATATGCTGGTTGGCAGTGTATCTATTTTTATCTGGAGATTGTAGAGTTCGTCCTAGAGAGTGTCAACCACAGCCTTCTATTGTGCCCCAACGGATGCCCACTTTTCATTGATAGCCATGTTGACTGCATCCGCAATCTGCTCAAGGTCACCATCAGTCAGTGTGACCGTTGCATCATATTGTGTACGGTGGGCACACTATTTCTTTCGGGATCCTGGTGCCGGCTCCCCTGACCGCTTCATACCGGGGGGAGGGGTGGTATCTCTGTTAGAACCTACCTGGGCTTTAGCCGCAGATGTCTATGGCAACTATGTATCCCTATTCTTGGATCTGTTTGGGGCCATCTGGTGAGGTTCTGCAGTATCCCCCCGGGTATTTGTCAGGCCTTTCTTCTAGGAAAGGGTCCATAGCGTGATCATTAGGTCAATCTCTTTATCAGCTACCATATAAGGGAGTGTCGTCCAGGTCTTCTTGTTGAGGCCGCGGATCTGAATATGGTGCAAGGTAACTTGGAATGCGGCAACATTCTTGTATTTTTCATATATTTTCGGGGACAGCCACAGTCAAGAGTTTATGGCGGCTGCCACACTTCTTTGGAAGAGGATCCAAAAAAATTTGTTATCCTCGATGCGTTGCGCATCCTTGGAGTCCCATAACTGAGCATACCGAGTTGCTTCACACATTCCAGGAGGAAGTTGAGGGAGGAACGACTCGTTGGGGGTGTCCCAGATGACCAGCGCTATTAGGAATAATAACCATGAATAAAAGAAAGACGTCCCTTGCTCTTGGGATTCACAGACATTGGCTAGAAATTCATCGCACAAGTATTGAGCCCAATTGAAATAAACACCCTTCCCACACCGGTCAGACAACTAGATCACATAGGCGGGGACAGTCGCAACCTGGCACTTCCTCATTAGCTTGCAAGCTAAGACCCTAGTACCCATCTGTGTAGCCGGGTCATTCATAGTCTAGATCACAAACCCTCGCTGATTTTGGCACACCACGTAGGTTGTCCATACATACGTAGCGATAACTGATTCATACTTTTTTCCTACCCGTTCTAATGGGTGTGGCCCTTACATAGGAAGGCCTGTAATATTGTGGAACAACGCAGCATCAATAGGGACATTGTCTCGAATCCATAAGCAACCATCATGAATGAGGGTGAGCAACTGGTGATCCAATCGATCTGTGATATTGTAATGGCCGAAGTGAGGCATTCGAAGCAAATTCAAAATTCTCGATCCGGCCAAGCCGCAGACCTAGCGCTGGGGCACCATCATGACTCCATTATTGCCCTGGATTGTATCAAAGTATAATGTGGGGGCTAATTTAGGGAGGGTTTCAATGTTCACCAAGTCGAGATCATAAAAATTCACCTCATGGAGTCGTCCGCAAGGATCATTGACGACAGGGACTTCTCTGGGGGTTAGGGGGGTTTGTAGATAGGTGACTAAGCCATCCAAATTTTTGGCCATTCGGGTAGAAGGCCTACGTGGGTGAACAAAGGGAGGTAACCAATCGATCAGGTTAGCAGGCAAAGCACCCTCCTGTGTGTCTTGATCTAGAGGTGATGCTGGAAGAGACCTGGCGTGTCTTGGGGAAGTCCGAGGCTTTCTGGTAACCCACCTCACTGCTTTTGAAGCTTTTCCCGAACCTTGTCCATTTTCCTTGCCCTTCCTTATGACCGACATATGGGGAACTTTCTCCAGCTCAGACTCAACCTCCATGATTTATTCGACATCAAGCCCCATCGAGGCCGAGGATTCGGCAGGGTTAATGGCCTACATCCGTGCATGAAAAATGAAGCCCAGCCCAAGGTCACTACTATCAGACGGAGTGGGTCATCCCAACATGAGAGGGACAATGTGGACATGAAAATTTCAATTGCTCAAGTGTTTCCAAGGAACAAATGAGGAGAGCAGGTTGTGTAAGTGAAACGGTGCCTCTGACTGAACTACCCTGCCCTCTTTATAGTACCCCCAACTGTGGAATGGTGAGGTAAAATTTCTCTGAGATGGGTCCCCTAGGAAATGGTAAAAAATATTCATAATTCATTCCATTAAATTCTCAGGGGTCGCTCCTTCCAACGGTAAATTTTTCTTCTTACCAATGGGTACTGTTCCAATGGCTAGTTTTCGTATCACCAATAGGCTTGACCCATCTGTCACGCTAGGGTCACCCACTTGCATCGGCTGCATGTCTTCCCCCAAAATCGGCTTGCTTCCTACGCAAGTTATGACCCATGCCAATGAGGACATTATCGCCTGTGTAAGTGAGTGTGTAAGGGGGGCTGTTGCCAGAGTGTGTTGGCTTAACCGTAGTTTTTTTATTGTTTCAGAGGTGGCTGGATGTATGAGATCTCTACTTCCTGATCCTATAGCTGGTGTCAAATGTAGTCTAATGCTACTTGTTCGTGGGTTAGCCTGACCCTTTCCTCGAGTTGGCCTGCAGTAACCACCACTTCCTGGTCCCATCAGGGTCCTTACCTCTGAGGAAACGTAGCAGAAATTTTTTGTGATTCAAAGACAACGCAGTGTAGAGACGTCACCTAACCGGTTCTGCCAAGTCTCTATTTCTTCATCAGGATCAGATAAGCCTTTAGTATCCCCTCCCCCACATAGCATTTCATCCCTTGTTAGGTGGTCTACGTCTTGCGCAATTAGCTTATAGATATAGTCCACACCCTCCTCCGTGGTTACTAGCTCCATGTAACATTTACCTTCCATAGGGTCTAATGGTACGATTACCCTGGTGCCATTATGTTCAAACACCATGCTTCTTTTTTCAAGTTAATGATACCACCCATGTTGATGGACCAATCCATTCCAAGTAGCGTAGGGTAAGGGTCTGTATCCTCAATGATTTGAATGACTTCAAAGTCAGCCTGAACCTTTACTCCTACGATATCTACCATGATCCCTGATAGCCTTCCCAACGGTACAATATTTTGATGATTAGCCATGCGTAGCTGGATAGAGGACCATTCCAACTTAGGTTCACCCATCCGTTGCCAGGTCTGTTTAGGTAATACATTGGCATCCGATCTGAGGTCTAAGATAACTCGATCCATCTCGTAGGTGTTGATCTAGGCTATTAACTGCATCTCCATCCCAATGCGTTTCTGATACCTGTACAATTTGTGTATGTACTTAATATCGAGGGCCATGGTGGAGCGCGTTGCACAGCTATCTATTAAAGCCTGCAGACTTTGCACTGTCCTTGGGTTTCGTAGTAATTTCAAACATGCCTGTAGGAAAGGATTGACCTCCTCAACTGCCTTAATACCTTCAGGGAGTAGGGATGTAGGCGCCTTGGTCTCGAAGAAGTCCCTTCGAGCTTCCATAAACGTTTCCTTTTCTTTGTCTAAGTCCAAGCCTTCTTGTTTACTAACTTCCTTGCGGATCAGCATTCCAATTTCGACCTTCTCCTCAATCCCTCTAGTAGCCACTACGTTGTGTGTGACAACATTTATTCCTAGGTTATGCTCAGCCATAACCCTCTGCACTATCTATGTAGGTGGGAATTGCTTCTCCTGTATTTTCGCTATCAAGACTAGAAAATCTTCAAGCATATGGTCCAACTGCTTTCAATACCTACAAGACTGTCTTGTAGGGTTCGGGAAATCCTTCGCAAAATTTATTGTGTCTCCATAGTTATAGCATATAAATTGGCCCTGGCTTCGACCTGCGCTCCCACTTCGGCCTCCCTCCCTGCTTCCGGACGGGGAGCCATGCCTATCTGTAGGGGATTTTGGCGAGGCAGGGTCTGACTGTACCTTATACACATTTCCCTGATCCATTACTAGACCATAGGTTCGAAAATTCTGCTCATCATGTCCTACTGACCGACAGAACCGGCACTAGTGCTGCTTTTGTGCACTTGGGCCCCATCTTCTTAGGCTGGGTCCCTCGCTTGACCCTGGGTGCCTTGGACACATGTATTTTGTATGCCCTGATACTTGAAATTGTAGGCACCATAGTTCTGTGCCGACTTCCCTTCTGTGTTCCTGTCGTAGGTCCTGAATCTCCATGTGCATTGCCTCGATCTGCGCCTTGATCTTTTGTACTCCGAACAAAGCATCAATCCTGGGCGTAGCCTCTAGTTTCATAGCGATTTCCAAAGATTTGTCTTGAGAGTCGAAATTCTGGTGGCTCATAGGTACACGTAGGTGAGGTAGTAGCATAGCGATGAACCATTCGGTATGCTGCCTATCATCATACTTAAATTATACCTCTTTGATTTCTTTCTTCAGTCGTTGATCAGCCTCCCATACCGACTTAGACGCACCTTGCTTGAAGTTCCTTACTTCCGCTACCACATGAGAGTAAGATTTTGGCTTTCAGAATTGTTGCTTCAAAGCGTCCTTAATATCTTGAATAGATGTACTCCCGTTCTAAGAGACGTATCGCATGTACTAGTCCAACGCTCTTTCTTCAAACACTAAGGACAGCTGCGCCCTTTTCACAGTATGCTCACAACCCCTTGCACAGTCCATACCAAATCTACAATGAACCAAAATCGGTCCATGTCCTCATCGGTTTCACCTTTAAAGGTAGGTAATTTCACGTGCATTTCCATGTCCTCTTCTAGATTGGTTTGATAGTACCTACCGTTTCGTG
Organism: Pinus albicaulis; assembly: GCA_034641835.2. Lineage (NCBI taxonomy): Eukaryota > Viridiplantae > Streptophyta > Pinopsida > Pinales > Pinaceae > Pinus > Pinus albicaulis. The sequence goes on from CM076570.1 coordinate 593,400,863, forward strand.
TTTTATTTTCACCCAGAATGGAGCCCATTCATTCACACCTACTCTTCTTCTTTTTTAGTAATCCCTTGTCATTACCCGATCCCTTTCTCATAATGCTTTAGGTCCCGGCAACGAAACCATTTGTTGGCTCGAGGGGTCCTGACCCAGGTTCGGAGTTCAAGGTTTGCCAACAAACCCCTATACTACTGGCCCTTTCGGCAGTGACCCACTTATGCAGGTCAAAGTCTCACCTGAAGTAGTATGGGTGGGTGCTGGAACCAGGTTTCCACACCCTGAGAAAGAATAGGTAAGGCAAGCAAAGTTGCGTTCTACTTTGAGATGTCCAGATTTCCCTGAGAAGGACTTATAGGCCTCTTTTCGCATCCACGTGTGCAAGGTTAACTGTACTATGGAGCTCAATAATCATATACTTCAAGATAGTAGCTCAAAAATACATAAACAGAATAGAGCAGATCTAGATGCAGTAAAATACTTACACAAAACTTTCGCAGCGGAATACAGAATACGCATAAGACAGTAATTACCAATGATTCGCATAAACAGTACACATAGATTCAGTTCCCAAACAACCTTTCGCATTCATTAATTCATCAACTTCCTCTTACAATACCCATCCCATCCTGTGCACACAGTAGCAGGGTCCACACACAGCAGGACTCCGGATCTCCACACACACAGCCAGCAGGAGTCCTTCCCCAAAAACCCAAACAGACTTCCTAAACCACAATTCGCATCAATAGCTCTTCATTGCCTACTTAAAATTCAAAATGTTCGTCTATTTATAAAAATCTAGCCTAATCTTTCCTACGATCTTCGAACCATGGTTTTCGAACCCTAGGTTTACTCTTTGACCCATTACAATGCTTTCAAGGCTTTGAACCACCCCAAAACCCCTGCGCTAAACTAAATATAATAAAAAATATACAAAATTGCACAAGTTTTGCAGCTTGTAGGAGACCCTGTTCCAACAACTATGACATGAGTGGTTGGAGCCTAAGTGTTGAGCCTCAAGATTGTGCTTTCTTTCATCTTACTTTACCTCATTTTCCTTTGTCCATTGTTATCCTAGACCCAATTTTTCAATGAATTTAGTTAAAATTACTTTTAGAATGATTAACATGACTGAATTGCTAAGTTTTGTGATTTTTGTCATTGTAATGAATTTTGACCGGAACTAGCTGCAGAATGCAGACATTCCGTAGCTAACCGAAAATTCTACAGCTGTCTTCACATTTGGGTATGTTCCAGGTGGCCTCTCAAGAAAAACCACATATGGGTATATTCCACGTCATGTCTACATTGTTCGTTGCTCACCATGAAGGAAAAACCGAATTCTGGATATGGTTTTGGTACGTGGGAACACATTTAAGAAGTCAGACTTCTAATAGGACTGTCTTAGTCTAGATGTCCTTTTCCTTTTTACGCAGCCACTTCAAGAGTCCTAATGTGATTTCGATAAGGAAAGACAATGAGCCTGGAATTGTTGCAAGTCTTGTTATGTAAATTTGTTATAAAAACACTTGGGAAACCGAGAGCTAGGCTAGATTTTGTTCCAGATTTTGCTTAGATTCTGTGCTACATTTCTGAATACACAGATTGCTCTGTTCAATTTATTTCTCCTTTAATTAAGAAGACAATATTGTTTTGAAAGCGTTGATTTGATTTGGAGTTAGATTCCGTCTGGTGGTAGAGGGCCCCTGCCTCCTGCACGGTTTTACTTGCGTAATTTAGATAAGTATCTTAGTTGCCTTTACGTTTTTGAAGTTTGAATTCATAGTTGTTTTCATTAGCCACTATAGTTATACTTGTTCTAAAAACTCTTCCAAAAGAAGAAGCTCTTCCAAAAGATCATGATAATGAATGGGAAATGGCTATAGTGTTGTAGGATTTAATTGTAATCTATTTTGTTCACCATCACAGTTATACTTATGCTAAGCACTCTTCCAAAAGAAGAAACTCTTCCAAAAAATCCTTATGATGTCTTAAGCATGACTGTGATCCTGAACGTTTCAGTTGTGTGTTTACACTAAGTACCATAGCTGTTCTTGCTCTTAAAACGCTCTTCCAAAATATCATAATGATGGGTAGGAGATAGCTATGATATCTTAGTTTTTAATTGCTTTCAATATTTATGTTTGCATTTGCACCGAATTGTACAATTATAATTGTTCGAAGAAACTCTTCCAAAATACCAATCATCATGGACAAAACAAACTGTATAATTCCATAGAATAATGCATGATAGCTTAGTTAGGATACTCCGGAGTCTAATTGCATTCAACTCATGCTCTGTTATTTTGTTTTGAGTTTGATAATGACTTGTTAGTTCAGCACTGTTTTAGACTAGTGACATTTTAAGTTCAGTTTTAGCTTAACCCATTTCATTTGCACTCCACATTTAGTTGTCATCCACTGCATATTAGATTATTTCAGTTGTTAGACTTAACAAAACAGCCTTCATTATTTACAAACTTCTTCTTGTTCCAAATTTATAATTGATTCATAAACATAAGAACAGAAGACAGTATCATTTCAAGGCCTAAGGTACTTTTGCAACTTCTTTACTACTTCATAAACAGAGCCTTTCCTGAAAAGACTACTTTAAAAAGAAATCTATAACTCTTGGGCGAGGTTTAGTGATAATTAACTAAGTTGCAGAATAGAGTTAGGAACTAGTTTTAGAGTAGAGATCTTATGATGGTATCAATGTTTTCCTCCAAATATGCTTCAACAAATCTCTAATCATGGATAAAATGTTGCATCATTATAAGCTAGTTGTTTAATTGTTTAGTTAGGAGAATTTGCATACTTAGCTGACCATTTCTCAAAATCTCTTTCAAAATACCTTTGATGAAAGAATTGGACAGGTTGAGTTTATGTTTTGAGTCATTTGCTTAAAAGTCATTATCAAGCTTTGTTTATGTTTAGTCATAATTTAGATTTGATTTTTTTTCAGTAGTTGCCTTTGCATTTGCCACTTGTCATCAACCAATTAGGCTTCACTCTGTTTTAATCATTAGCCTCTTTTCACTAGCTTTCTAGTCATTTACCTTGTGAACATAAATCATCACAAAAGACCAAAAACATCATAAAACACTAAACACAACGCATTAAGAGACAAAATACCTAGGCACATATGGTGCACTTCACTTCAGCAGCTTACCAATCCTGGTTGACAATTAAATGAACTCAATTTAGGAGACTAGATTGAGACCAAACATTTTGGCGCCATTGCCCGGGAAGTGAAAACTAGGTAACCTTTGTTTCTTAGCATAAAAAAAAAATTATATGCGTAGGGAGAGAGATTCAAGGGGAAGATTTATAAGCAGCAGAAGCAGAAGTTCGATTTCTAGAACACCACTTGTTTCATCTAGATCCAGAGCTAGTACACCTTCAACTCAGACCCACATTCCATCCTTTATTGATCCTGGACTTCTAGAAGATCTAAGGTCAACTATTCCATTAGAGAAAACTTCCACTTCATCCACTGAACCTGCCATAGAAGAAGATCTAAAAACTCCTGTTAGGGACACAAACCTTTCCACTTCCACAGGAGAGTCAACCATGGCAGAAGGAGGAGGAGGAGGAGTTTTTAATGGGGAACACACACTATTTGGAGGAAGAGGTAGAGGTAGAGGAGAAGGAGGTAGAGGTGCAGATGGAGGAAGAGGTAGAATAGGAAGCTCTTTTGGGTTCCCTATAATTGAGGAAGAAACCAATACAACCATGAAAAACATTTCACCCTCTGTCCTTCCAAACTTCTATGGACTTAAAACTGAAGATCCTAAGACCTTATTATTTGAATTTGAAGTTCTATGTAGAACTTATGACTACTTACAAGATTCTCAAAAACTGAAATTATTCCCTTCAACCTTGAAAGGAGCAGCATTGAAGTGGTTTATGAGTCTGATCAGCAGTTCTATTAGGACATGGGAAGACATGAAACAAGCATTTCTAGAGAGATATCTGGATTATTGTATGCCGGTCAATCATAAGGAAGAAGTGTTTAAAATGTTACAAAAAGAAGATGAAAACTTGGAAGATTTGTTGGAGAGATTTAATTACAACATCAAAAGACCAAAAATGGAAAACCTAGATCAAGACACCTTAAAAGCTCTTTTGTTGAAAACAATTAGGGATGAATGGTTGGATATCCTTAACATGATGGGAAAAGGGGATATATCACAGCTCACATTACCTGAAATATCTGAGTTATGTATCAACCTTTCAAGAGGGAAATCTAAAACTGGCAAAGGTCCAAGATATCCTGCTCTTGCAAGGGCAAGTAAGTCTGCTTCTGGGACAGTAAGTAGATCCGAAATAGGACACATGCTTGATGATTTTAAATCTGACATCTTAGGGAGTCTTAGTGAAAAAATAGACACCCTTAAGATACAAAACAAGCAAAAAGCTGAATATGATGCCTTGGCAATCTTTTGTCCTAAATGTAGAAAGAAACATGCCTTGAGAGAGTGTCCTTTGGATGTAAAAGTTGTAGAAAACTATGTCATTTGTTCTGAAAAACATGAGACCAAGAATTTTCCTTCTCTTCCTGGTCTCAAAGCTGTCTTTCAGGAGGAAACTCCTACAGATTCCACAGAGTCTCTCAATTTTGTATCTAGAAGACCTTGGTAGGGACCTCAGACACAAGGATTCCATGATCAAATGTATAATCAACCTCCACCTTGGAATTCTTGGCAGCAACCTTGGCCCCAATTTCAAAATCAATCTCTAGTTTGGGCACAAGGATCACAAAGTCCCTATGGAAGATACTCCCCATACTATCAGTATCCACCATCCTATCCACCATACCCACATTTTTATCCTCAAAATCCTCAACAAAATTTTCCTCAAAATCTTCAACAAAATCCTCAACATCATCAGAACCTACCACATCAAAATCAACCACTTTCATTACCATTCCCTCACTCAAAAATCAAATCAATTGCCTGCTCAAACCATACCAAACCCCAATAATAAAAATCCTCAGAACACATACATGATAGAAGGCCAACAATTTCCAACTTATTTAATTACTCCTCTAGACCTTAGTGATGTTCAACTTAGGTCTGGAAGGATACTTGAAAAGAGGAAGCCTTCTGTGATCATACAAGAACAAGATAACTCTGAGGAAGACTCTCTACGGGTGAATAAAAGTCTTGAGGAAGACACATCCTTTCAAGACCCAAACACTGAAAAATCAAAGCAAAAAGATCCAATAATTTCAACTCCTGTATTAGAGCAACCATCCACATCTACTTATATACCTCCCTTTCCAGAAAGATTACAAATTGATAGAGGTGTAGAAAAAAAAATCATGGTGCCTAATTATGATTTCCTAGATGAGCTAAGAAATGTTTGCATTAAAATTCCATTATTACAATCCGTCAAGGAAATTCCAATTTTAGCCAAAACAATAAAGGAGTTGAGCATGAAGAAAACAAGAAAAAGAATAAGAGAAACAAAGAAAATTCAACTGGCAGGACAAATAGCAGACATTATGATGGGAAAGATTTCTATTCCAAAGTATCTTGACCCAGGAAATCCAGTTGTCAAAATTCACATCAATGGAATTGAAATCCAAAACACACTCATTGATTTAGGAGCAGCAATCAATATCATGAGTAGACAAATCATGGATAAACTGAAACTTCCTAATCTTCTCTTTACACACACACTATTACAATTAGCAGACAGATCTGTGATCAAACCAGATGGGGTAATAGAGGACATTCCAGTGTCCCTAGATTCTTGGGAGTACCCTGTGGATTTTATGATCCTAACTCCTAAGAATAATCTAGGAGGCCATCCTGTTATATTAGGAAGACCTTGGTTGGCTATAGCTGATGCTTTTATTAGTTGTAGATCCGGTGATATGTATATCTCTGATGGTAGTTCAACTAAGAAATTTACTTTATATCCTCCAGCTAGGAAAATTACAGATCTAGATGACACTCAATGGATAGACGATGAAGAAGATTTACAACCTCTCTTCACAATTTCAGAAATTAGTGAAGATAATCAAATTCTGAATACTCTAGAAAATTTTGAATCCTCTCCAGAACACAAACATGAATCATTTCAAGAGGGGTCCAATATTGATTTTTTGTCATCAAGACAGATGTCTCTTCATTCTATGGATAAATTTGGCAGCTCTACAAGTGAGATTTTTCCAGGCAAAACTTTGAACATAAACAAGAACCTAGAAAAATCTCAACAAGAAGAGTTAGTCAAAGTATTACAGAGACATTCTTCTGCATATGCATGGGAATACACTAACATGAAAGGGATAAGCCCCAAGACTTGCACTCATCACATCTATATAGAGGAAAATTGCAAACCAATCAGACAACCTCAAAGACGGATGAATCCAAATCTTAGGGAAATTTTTAAAGAAGAATTGCAAAAATTGTTAAATGTCAATTTCATCTATCCTATTTCAGATAGTCAGTGGGTTTCTCCTTTGGTAATTGTGCCAAAGAAAAATGGAAAATGGAGGGTATGTGTTGACTACCGAGAACTAAACAAAGCTACTCTTAAAGACCATTTCCCCTTACCTTTCATAGATCAATTGTTAGATACATTAGCTGGCAAAAAGTACTTCTCATTCTTAGATGGGTTTAGTGGTTACAATCAAATCCAAGTAGCACTTTAAGATCAAGATAAAACCACATTTACTTGTCCTTGGGGTACCTATGCTTACCGAGTATTGCCATTTGGATTATGCAATGCACCTGCAACATTCCAAAGGGTAGTATTAGGAATTTTTTCAGATCTAATACATGATTGTGTAGAGGTGTACATGGATGATTTCACAGTTTATGGAAACTCATTTGAAGAAGCTTTAGAAAACTTGGAAAAAGTTTTAAAGAGATGTCAGGAAGCAAATCTTTCACTTAGTCATGAAAAATGTTTTATGATGTTTACTGAAGGTATTGTTTTAGGGAATCACATTTCAGGAGATGGGATTAGAGTTGACGAGTCAAAAGTTGAAGTCATCTCTAACTTATCTATTCCAAGTTGTCAAAGAGATGTTAGAAGTTTTCTAGGATTTACAGGATATTATCGGAGATTTATAGAAAACTTCACTAAGATAGCATCTCCACTCTTCAAATTACTTACCAAAGATTGTGAATTCAAATGGATTTCTGATTGCCAGTTAGCTTTTGAAACCCTGAAAACCAAAATTTCTGAAGCACCTATATTAAGGGGACCTAACTGGAAGTTTCCTTTTCATATCTCCACAGATGCCTCCGATATAGCTCTAGGAGCAGTATTGGGGCATAAAGACTTGATTCCTTATGCCATCTATTATACCAGTAAAAATTTGACTCCTGCAGAGTTAAACTATATTGTAACTGAAAAAGAGTTTTTAGCTGTTGTTCATGCCATAAACAAATTTAGACACTATATAACAGGCTATGAAACTTTTGTTCACACTGATCATTCTGCAATTAGATACTTAATGAAAAAATCAATTACTAATGGCAGAGTCATAAGATGGTTATTGCTCTTACAAGAATTTAACATTACCATTCTAGATAGGCCTGGAAAACAAAACACAGTAGCTGATTTCCTATCTAGACTCCAAAATATCAAAGATGACACTCCAGTTGAAGATCAATTTCCTGATGAATATCTTTTTGCAATTTCTACTCAAACTCCATGGTTTGCTGATATTGCTAATTATTTAGTTTCAAGAAAATTTCCTTCAATAATGAATGCAAGGGATAAAAGAAAAATCATTTATGACAGTGCAAAATATTCATGGGTTGCTAATGAGTTGTACAAGACAGGTCCAGATTTGATCATTAGGAGATGTGTTCGGGAAGATGAGATGCCCGAGATTCTCAAAGCATGTCATGATGAACCTTGTGGCGGACACTTTGCTGATAAGAGGACAGCCTATAAGATCCTTAATTTAGGATATTATTGGCCATCCTTGTTTAAAGATGCTAAAGAGTATGTAAAAAGGTGTGACAGTTGCCAAAGGGTAGGGAAACCTTCTCCTTCAGGTGAGATTCCATTACAACCTCAGGTACATATTGAACCTTTTGAAAAATGGGCTTTGGATTTTGTAGGACCTATTAGTCCTCCATCAAGACAGAAGAGGTATATATTAGTTTGCACCGATTATGTTACTAAATGGGTAGAATCCAAGCCATTACTTGTTGCTAATGAATCATCTGTAGTTACTTTTCTTTTTGAGGATATTTTTACTCGTTTTGGTGTCCCAAGGGAAATTGTTACAGATCAAGGAGCTCAATTTACATCAAGGCTAGTGGAGAAAATGATGGAGAGGTACAAAATTAGGCATAGAAAATCTACTCCTTATCATCCACAAGCAAATGGTCAAGTGGAATCTACTAATAAGGTCATTGAAGGAATCCTAACAAAGACTGTTCATTTACATAGAAGAGATTGGGTAGATAGGCTTCCCGAAGCCTTGTGGGCCTATAGAACTACATGGAGAAACACAACAGGCCATACTCCTTATGAACTTGTTTATGGAAAGCAAGTTTTGTTTCCCATAGAGTTCCAGATTCAAACTTTCAAAATGGCAGTTCAGCTAGGACTTGATTTAATGGAGGCACAAAAGCATAGATTGGAGTAGATTAATGAATTGGATGAGATCAGACAAGATGCAGTTCAGAAAACAAGTCTAGTCCAACAACAAAGGACTAGATGGCATGACAAGTACATCAAAGAGAAGAAGTTCAAAGAAGGTGACTGGGCTCTCTTGTTTGATTCAAAGTTCAAGGATTTTCAAGGTAAATTTCAAACACATTGGCTTGGGCCATATGAAATTGTTAAAATTTTTGACAATGGAGTAGTAAAAATCAGGACAATAGATGAAGAAGAGGTCACTTTTCTTGTGAATGGTCATAGATTGAAGCTGTATCACAAACCACTCTCAAGAGAAGAATTTGTCAAGAAGTTCCAAGAATGCAGTGATGTGAAGTTAATGAAGAAGAATTCTTCTTCTTCATCAACTTGATTAAATTTTCTGAAGTATTTCTTTGAAAAATTAAAAAAAATAAAAAATAAAAAAAATAAAGGTATAAACATGAAAACCAATCATTGATTGGCATGTTTATACAGAAAAGATAGGGTGAAAATCAGAGTCTCTCTGACACTCTAACTTTTCCCATTTTGTTTTTGCAAGCAGCTGTTACAAAATCATAAGTTCAGATCCATTGTACTTATGATCCATTTCATTTCATATTCATTTCATTCACTTATCCATCCATACTCCATTTCATTCATTCATACTTCACTTCATTCCATATATCATTCATCTCATTCCATACTTCATCCACCTCATTTCCATGTCAAAATTCAAAGTTTGAAGTCTTGTTGTAAATGAAGAACACATGTCATGGATTGCAAGGCATTTCTTTTGATTCTTCCACTCCATTTTATAAACTGAGTCCATTCCATTCCATCATCCACTTCATACATATCATGACTCATCATCCATTTTCATTCATATAACATCTCACTTATATCCCAAACCACTCCATTCCATGATCAAAATACTCTACAGGTACATTCTGCAGCTTAACAGACATTCTGCAGCTGACCAGACTTTCCGCAGCCAGACAGTCATTCCGCAGCTACAAATCCTGAAGGCACTAATCAACAGACATTTGAATTGCAACAAAATGATCCAGTGTATCCATGAATAAGAAGAATCAAGAAGGATTATGAAGACTCTTCCAAAGGAGAACAAAGAAGACAAAGACCACAAAAAGAAAATGAAAAGCAGAGGTAACAAGTTTTGATTATAATGGCATTTCATAAGTTTTAGCATAGTTTTAGTTATGAATCATTCGAAAAAGTTGTTTTAATTATTTTTATTGATCATGACCAAAATACCCTCCACAAACTTTGGATTAAAATCTCTCATTTCAAATTCCATACCCGACATCATTTAAGCGGTTAAAAAGGCTGAAGTGTTTGATTTCCTCACATCACCCAACCAAATCATTCAATGATGATTTTATTTTCCGTTGTAAAAATCTCCGTAGTCTTTTCAATCATTAATTCGTTTTCTCCACCTCACTTCATTTACTCATTCCGTAACTACCTCCATCACTCCATTCCGTAGCCAGCCCTTCATTCCGAGATATCCCTATCACCGTGAGCAGAGCACAGGGTATATCAGTTTGAATATTAAAGCATTATCACCGTAAGCAGAGATTGAGCATTATCACTGTAAACGCAAAGGTATAGCAGTGTGGAATTTGAAGTCATTTTTCACCGAGAGACAGAGGTATAGCAGTATGGGATTTGAAGCCAGTATCACCGAGAGACAGAGATATAGTAGTGTGGGATTTGAAGCCAATATCACCGAGAGACAAAGATATATCAGTGAGGAATTTGAAGCCATTGTCACTGTCAACCAGAGGCATATCAGTTCGAAGTTTGAAGCCATTGTCATTATTAACCAAAGGCATATCAGTCTGAAGTTTGAAGCATTGTCACCGAGAACCAGAGATATATCAATTCGAAGGTGAAAGTTACTGTTTTCGTGGGCAGAAAGAGTATTAATCTGAACATTGAAGAGGCAAATATGGGCCTTATTGTAAGAACCGAACCAATAGGTACAAAATACCTAGAAGGCTACCCTCAATGTAAAGAAATGTTGCAACAGGTAGGATGGCTACAATTTCTTGAGAAATGTAATGGCTTCCACAAAGAAGTCACTAAAACATTTGCAAGGTCATTTCAAGGAGCTGAGGTTGAAGTGGGGGATGTTAAATTCACTATCACTGAAGTTTTCATTGCAGAAGCTACGGGATTGCTTAGAAATGGAGAGAGATGGTTCAAAAACAGATAATTCCATAATGAATCCTGGAAGCAAATTCTAAAATCACCAGGTATGGATATCACTGTGTTTAAGAAGGGAATTCCAAGTTCTGCATTGAAAAATAAATGGAGAAACATACTGCTTATTCTGCAAAAATTTATTACATGTGAAGGTAGATATGGCACATTTTATGTTTACCATATTAGACTGATAATGCATTTTCTAGAGGAAGAGTTAAATTTTCCCTATTTCTTGCTTCAAAGTTTGAAAAAGATGGCTTCTTGTGTTCAAAGAAGGGTTCAATTCTTAGAGACAACTCTATACCATCATGGCTTGGTTAAGATTTTAATTGAACACCATTTAGCCAAAAAAAATGATACTTGGGATAATTTCTTGATAAGAAATCATTTTGAAGAGCCAAAAGAACCCTCACCTGAACAACAGCCTACAAGGAGAAGCAGAAAATGGAGAGCTTCAAAAATTGAAATTGACAAAACAGTCCAGGAAAGTAGTGAGGAAATCATCTTAGAGAAGTTGACTCAAATCAAGAGACAACTTAAGAAAGAGAAGGTAATCAAGAAATCTGCCACAGAGAAAGGAGAGGGATCTTCCCAGCCAAGAAGAAGCCATAGACTAAAGGGGAAACTAAGGAAAACTCAGATCAAACAAACAGGGGTGATAAATATAGAATATGAGGAAACATCTATTGAAGAAGATGTTGAAGAGGATTTTAATGAAGGAACCCCTGAAATTGACCCTGCTCAACAAGAAGTTTATGATTATGTTGAAACTTTGGAAAGGAAAGCTTCAGAGAGCAGAGAGAGAACCCCTAGTCCTCCACTGTCCGAAATAGATGTGTTAAGAAGGGATAGGTATGAGCTGGAAATACTTAATAGACACATCAAAAATGAGAATGACATTCTGAAGGAACAAGTCAAACTCAAAACCGATATGAACTCAACCTTATCTCTACATATGGACAAAGTGGAAAAGGCTAATGAAAAGTTGAAAAAGAGGAACAAGAAGCTAATCAGGGCACTTATCAACTTAAGGTTCAAACTTGTCATCAGAAAACCCAGAAGATCTTTAGCTTCCAGGCAAAGAAGAAGGAGAGGATTAGATGTTCTTGCAGAAGCCTCTGAGTTTATAGGATAAGTTGCATGAGGACATGCAAGAAGTCAGCAGTGGGGGTATGTTGAGCCTCAAGATTGTGCTTTCTTTCATCTTACTTTACCTCATTTTCATTTGTCCATTTTTATCCTAGACCCAATTGATCAATGAATTTAGTTAAAATTACTTTTAGAATGATTAACATGACTGACTTGCTAAGTTTTGTGATTTTTGTCATTGTAATGCATTTTGACCGGAACTAGCTGCAGAATGCAGACATTCCGTAGCTAACCGGCAATTCTGCAACTGTCTTCACGTTTGGGTATGTTCCAGGTGTCCTCTCAAGAAAAACCACATATGGGTATATTCCACGTCATGTCTACATTGTTCCTTGCTCACCATGAAGGAAAAACTGAATTCTGTATATGGTTTTGGTACGTGGGAACACATTTAAGAAGGCAGACTTCTAATAGGACTGTCTTAGTCCAGATGTCCTTTTCCTTTTTACGCAACCACTTCAAGAGTCCTAATGTAATTTCGATAAGGAAAGACAATGATCCTGGAATTGTTGCAAGTCTTGTTATGTAAATTTGTTATAAAAACACTTGGGAAACCGAGAGCTAGGCTAGATTTTGTTCCAGATTTTGCTTAGATTCTGTGCTACATTTCTGAATACACATATTGCTCTGTTCAAGTTATTTCTCCTTTAATGAAGAAGACAGTATTGTTTTGAAAGCGTTGATTTGATTTGGAGTTAGATTCCATCTTGTGGTAGAGGTCCCCTACCTCCTGCACGGTTTTACTTGCGTAATTTAGATAAGTATCTTAGTTGCCTTTATGTTTTTGAAGTTTGAATTCGTAGTTGTTTTCATTAGCCACTATAGTTATACTTGTTCTAAAAACTCTTCCAAAAGAAGAAGCTCTTCCAAAGATCATGATAATGAATGGGAAATGGCTATAGTGTTGTAGGATTTAATTGTAATCTCTTTTGTTCACCATCATAGTTATACTTATGCTAAGCACTCTTCCAAAAGAAGAAACTCTTCCAAAAAATCCTTATGATGTCTTAAGCATGACTGTGATCTTGAACGTTTCAGTTGTGTGTTTACACTAAGTACCATAGCTGTTCTTTCTCTTAAAACGCTCTTCCAAAATATCATAATGATGGGTAGGAGATAACTATGATATCTTAGTTTTTAATTGCTTTCAGTCTTTATGTTTGCATTTGCACTAAATTGTACAGTTAGAATTGTTCTAAGAAACTCTTCCAAAATACCAATCATGATGGACAAAACAAACTGTATAATTCCATAGAATAATGCATGATAGCTTAGTTAGGATACTCCGGAGTCTAATTGCATTCAACTCATGCTCCGTTATTTTGTTTTGAGTTTGATAATGACTTGTTAGTTCAACACTGTTTTAGACTAGTGACATTTTAAGTTCAGTTTTAGCTTAACCCATTTCATTTGCACTCCACATTTAGTTGTCATCCACTGCATATTAGATTATTTCAGTTGTTAGACTTAACAAAACAGCCTTCATTATTTACAAAATTCTTCTTTTTCCAAATTTATAATTGATTCATAAACATAAGAACAGAAGACAGTATCATTTCAAGGCCTAAGGTACTTTTGCAACTTCTTTACTACTTCATAAACAGAGCCTTTCCTCAAAAGACTACTTTAAAAAGAAATCTATAACTCTTGGGCGAGGTTTAGTGATAATTAACTAAGTTGCAGAATAGAGTTAGGAACTAGTTTTAGAGTAGAGATCTTATGATGGTATCAATGTTTTCCTCCAAATATGCTTCAACAAATCTCTAATCATGGATAAAATGTTGCATCATTATAAGCTAGTTGTTTAATTGTTTAGTTAGGAGAATTTGCATACTTAGCTGACCATTTCTTAAAATCTCTTTCAAAATACCTTTGATGAAAGAATTGGACAGGTTGAGTTTATGTTTTGAGTCATTTGCTTAAAAGTCATTATCAAGCTTTGTTTCTGTTTAGTCATAATTTAGATTTGATTTTGTTTCAGTAGTTGCCTTTGCATTTGCCACTTGTCATCAACCAATTAGGCTTCACTCTGTTTTAATCATTAGCCTCTTTTCACTAGCTTTCTAGTCATTTACCTTGTGAACATAAATCATCACAAAAGACCAAAAACATCATAAAACACTAAACACAATGCATTAAGAGACAAAACATCTAGGCACATACGATGCACTTCACTTCAGCAGTTTACCAATCCTGGTTGAAAATTAAATGAACTCAATTTAGGAGACTAGATTGAGACCAAACACTAAGCACCCCAGGTAGTGATGATACAACATCTAGAGTTGTGTATTAGATTTTTAGATACCACACTTTTCAACTAGCATGAAGGAATGTTGGCGAATGTAAAGGATTAACTAACAAAGATGAAGAGGGGGAGGACCCATATATGTGGCTATGGGATTTTTCTTGTGAGCTTCTTCTTTTAGAATATATTTATCATGATACTGATGACACTGGACTATGTGGTCTATCCACCAGCAGCAAAACCCCGGATGATGAGATGGTGCTCTATCATTCCTAGAAAGGTTGGAGTTCATACGAGCATGTGGTTCCTAGAAACATAATGGAAGTGGCTGAGAGAATCTATGTAGCTAGTGGATGATTATTCATAGGATGGGGTAAATTTCCAAGGAGATCCAGACATAGTCCTCCCCTTGGTGAAGACTTAGATGAAAAAGGTAAAAAAAATAATTTTTTGTATATTTTTTGTGGATTTTTTGGAATATTTAATTTTTTTGGAATGGATACAAAGTTATTAAGAGATGATGGTTGTGATATGCAGATATGGGGGTATTCTCCTTTGAGGAGACATGTACCACTTGCCTTGAACCTAGCACCACTAGTGGCATAGGTGGATAATGAGGATGAGGAGCTACGGAAATTCACATAGAATGCGAATGGTTTGACATTGCGATTTCCTCCAAGGAGTATTGCAGATACCCCTCAACACATGCAGAGGCACACTATAGGGTTCACTTCATCACGTCATCAAGGCCTTCTCCACTATATTTTGACTATAATATTATGTTACCACGAGCACCACTGTGTGGGGAAAGTAGCATAGAGGTGCGTTTTTCTTATGGATCTTCATATGTGTGGCATGGTAGCCATGGCCTTAGTTTCCTAGTTGTTGAACTATGTACCCAAAATTTTTGATATAATAAAATAATGACTTCTATGTGTTTAGGCTTACTATGTATGTACAATGCATGTTTAATGGTTCATGTGGATGGTTTAGAATTTATGAGTGTGACAATTTCCAATCTAACACATTGTTATCTAATGAATCAACCAAATAGTTTTGGCCTCTAGGAAAATAAACATAATTAATATAATAAAATAAACACTCTAAGAGGCGTACCCTCAAAAATTTGTTTAAGAGAATAAGGTTCCTAACAGAATAGAGACGACTGAGCTGAGACACTATGAGCTGAGAGTCAAGCTGAACAACCAAGTGGCATATGGCAAGATGACTAGCCTCATTCAAGAGCTCAATAATGAAATTATATTTGGCCACATTTTCTGTGAGAGGGTGAAGAAAAATAACCCCATAACCCACAAGCTCATCAGTGAGTGAAAAAATAACCCAAGCAGTGTAAGCAACATTCCAAATGTGACAGCTTGCACCATATGCAAAGCCTCTATAAGGAAGTGACGATGTTCGCATCTATGTGTGAAAGAACAGAGACACGAATTACACATAGAAATCAGGAAAAATTCTAATGATAAGTAAAATTAAACATATCACACACACACTTGTATACAGTATATACAAGAAACCATGCAAAGAGACATCATAGTATCATTTCAGATAAATCCCATTTCGTGGCTCCAACAAAGGATTCCCTTCATAATAAACTAACTCATATGCCCCTTTCTTGATAACATGCTTAACAATGTAGGGACCATGGCACATAGGTTCAATTTTTCCAGCCCCCAAGTTATCATGGTCTTGGTCGTAGACCAAAAAAACATCACCTTGGTAAAAGACACGAGGTCAAAGATATTTATCATATTGGGCCTTGACACGTTTTTTATGAGTTTCATTATTGACCAAAGCAAGTAGGCATTGCTCATCAAGATGGTTAAGTTGTAGCAGACGTTCTTCCTTGGTCGAAGTGTCAGGGAGTAAATTGACATCTAGTTCAAGAGAAGATATTTCAAACTAGATAAGGAGAATTTATTATACCCCATACACCAATTGGAAAGGATTAAAGACAATGTCATGTTTAACAAAGGTTCGATATACCCATAAGGAAGAAAATAGCATAAGGTTCTAGTGAGATTTATGTGTTCCTACTATCCATTTCAACATGGTTTTCAAAGTTTGATTGACAACTTCTACTTTACCATTGGCTCTTCTACTTGACCATTGGCTTGAGGATAATAGGGTGAGAAATTCTCATGGAGAAAACCAAACATAGTGGCTAATTCCGGCATCATATGATTCTGAAAATGTTTACCATGATTGGTCACGATGCATTTAGGAACACCAAACTTGGCGATGAAATGGTTAGAGAAAAACAAGACAATAGTATTACCATGATTTCATATGTGAAAGAATGGCCTCGACCCATCTCGTCAAATAGTCAACAACTACAATGATATAATGATGACCTTAGGTAGAGAGTGGGTTACATTGCATAAATTCAATTCCCCACCGAGTAAATTTTTTTACGAAAATTACTGGATGTAATGGGGTAGGATGAGTGCACATTTTATGAGAAAATATTTGGCATGTATGGAAATTTTATACCACCGTAATCAAATCTGTAAAAAGTGAATGCCAAAATTAACTTGTAAGCAATATTTTCTGAGTGGTGGCAACCCGAGATAAATGACCACCACATGCCCCTGCATGGCAATCATTCAAGACATTTTTAGCTTCGGTATGAGTAAGAGCTCATCATAATATAGTGTCAACACCACAACGGTAAAGAGTATCATCGATAATGAGATAATGTAGAGACTAATGGAATATACGCCGATGATAATCATGAGATAGTTCGGGAAAAAAATGTTGTGTTTGGAGATAGAGAATAATGTATCCATACCAATGATTGGAAGTACTAATGAGGAATAAGGATTCATCAGGAAAGGGATCCAGGACCACAACTTTCACATCAATTTGAGGAAACTCAGCAAGAATATCAGTAAAAGCTAAGGATGTTTTAGATCTAGCAATAGAAAAATCAAAATCAAACCTAAAGTATGACAATCCACTTGGAGTAATTTCCCCCAATGATTTGATGGCTAAGGATGTGTTTCATGGGGTTGGAGTAAAAAATGACAGTAGTCTTTCACGATAAAATGTAATGCCTCAATCGTTGCACAACAATAACTATTGCGAAGGAAAAATTCTAAACATGGGAATAATGAAGCTCAGGACCAATTATACATTTTCTAAGATAGTAAATTGGATGTTCATTGTGCATTCCATCCTCTTGGATGAGAACCATTCCTAAGGGAGACTATGAGGAGGCAAGATATAATAGAAAATCTCGGTTGAAGTTAGGAGGTCTCAGTAAAGGTGCAGTCACCAAAAAATGTTTGAGATCGTCGAATGAATGTCAGGCTTATTCATCACAAATGAATGGTACTCCTTTCTTAAAAAAACACCTGAAGCCTTGGGTAATGTGAGAATAATTGGTAATGACACACCATAAAAAATTGGGTTTACCCTGAAATTTTTGAAGCTGGAAAAAAATGTGATGAGGAGGAAGATTCATAATCACCTTGACCTTTGAGGGATCAAGCATATCCCTTCTTGGGAAATGATGAAGCTTAATAACCATCTAGATCGTACACAAAAAAAAAATTTGTGTGGATTAAGCTAGATTTTGTAATAACGACATCAGAGAAAAACTTCTCGAAGGTGTGCAATATTGTGATCCTCACGAAAGAAAGAACAAGTGGTAAGGTCATCAAGATAAGCTTTTTTTAGCACTCTGTAATTTTCCTAGGTCGAGGAAGAAAAATACAAAGGTAACCATAAGCCAATTTTAAAGTTGGGATCTATCCCTTCCACCTTTAGAGAGGGATCTCTCTGTATGATTTAATTTTCACTTTCAATATTTTAGGCTATATATAAGAGTTCCAAATGGGTTTTTCAAAATTATGGTTGAATAATGTAGGAAAATTCCATTGTGTGTGGAGTCATTAGACTTCTCAGTAATAAATCACAAATAAACAAAACAGTTGTAACAAGGTAGGGTAGGAATAATCATGGATCTTAAAATATTTATGTTGTGGGTTAGATGGAATGGTAGATGATCAATTAAATATAAATAATATTGAAAGGAATTTTATATTTAATCTAAGAAGAAAACATTTATATTGTTTTAAAAAATCTAGAGCAAAGTACACTTAAGTAAATTCAACTATTAATATTCTTGCAACAATCAGGAAGGGAATCCATATGAAAACTCAGAAAGAAGAACAATTCAATAGGAGGAAAAACATCGCCATTTGTTTTACACAAGAATCTTGGAACAAAAATGTCTCTGTATTTCTAAAATTGTTTACTTTGAGTAAAAATTCACAACTTACATCAAGGTAGAGATTTTTTATTCATACATAATCCAACCCTTTATACATTTTATTAAAAAATATTCATATAATTCCTACAAAACTAACTTCAGATTCCAAAAGGAATTGATTACAAAATAATATCTAACAAAGATATAGATCATGAATTCTGGAAAAATTAGGTTGTTTTGTTGAGTCTTTAGAGGGAGGTGGTTGTTGTCTGTAGCTACTTTTCGGCCTCTTATTTTTTCTGTTCCCAAAACTTTAGGGTTTTTTTGTTTTCCTTTAATTGGTCAACTCCAGTAACTTATCCCAGCGTTCTTCTCTTGGAATGGAAAAATTTACCATGCTTCTAAATTTTTCATCTACTTCCATGTAAGATTGGAAATTTGTCTTTTTGAGAAATAAATGATGAGTTTTGTGTTGAATATGGAGATCATACTATAGACCCTCCATGAAATCTTCTCCAGTTATTGTCCCTCTCACTTTAGCAAATTTGGATGGATATGCAGCTATATTCCACAAGTTTTCTAGATAATTTTATAATGGAATCAATTTTCCATTAGAAACTCTTAAGGTTGGAAGACCATTTTCCTACAATAAATAAAACTTTATGTTAAATATTCCAACTTGCAGCTCTAATTATTTGTACATGTTCTCCAATTGCAACATCACATTTTTCTTTATCAACGCTCTTTTGACTTCCATCGTTGTCTCTGTTCTATCTCGAATATTGAGCTCTTCATTCTCATCTTTAGTTTTGGAGTTAAAAACTTTTATTATCATATGTGCTTATGTTGAACTCTATTTAATATCCACTTTAGTCATCTCAATTTCTACTTTGTCAATCTGCACTAATTCCTCCTCAATTATGATCTAGATTAATGACCATAAATCTATGATATTTTTTCTTATACTATTCCATATACTATTTTTAGATTTTAACAACATTTGAGTTGTTAGAGACTGATCCTCATACTTTTGAATTTGTTGTATCATTTTGAAATTCGTTTTCACCTCTTCTAGGTATGCATTATCTGATTTGATCTTGCTTTCCTGCAACTTTGATAGTGCTGATATTAACTTTTTGTTTTATTTTTTTGTTAATGACAATTCTCCCAAAGCTTTGAATTGATTTTCAGAAGAATCAGAAGTGGATGCTTGTGTTGATGTACCTGATACTGAGGATGTACCTAATGCTGAGGATTTAACCATTTCATCCAAATTTTCATTTTCCTTCAACAGTGATTCCATGTCTATCTCCTTCGTTTGAATCTAAAAAATATGTTCAACAATTATCTTGAAAAAATTATCTTTCTCAACCTATAAATTTTTTATTTCCTTGGACTCACAGTGTTTTATGGTTCAAATTTTAAGATGTTTTCTAAGGCTTGGATATCTTCATTCGTGATTTTAATCAACTCCTTTGTTGACTTAACATTGATATGATCATACCCTAGTTTAATAATCAAATCTTCCGAAGCTTTTGTTCTGGTGTCTTTGGCCAAAGAGAAAATTCTCTCTATATTCAATTGTGAATGCATATTGTTAAGCGATATTTGTAATTTGGAGGTAGCCATGGTTGAACTAGTAAATGTTGAGTAAATCATCTCTCCTGATTGTTTATGCAAATGGATTTGATCTATTGCATGAGATTTATTTGTATCAATAGAAAATATAGAAGATTTATAATCTTTAGCACTCCTTGGCACTGGCACTATAGGTTCTAAGAAGGCCAGCTAAAAACACCTTTTCTGTATGTGAAATGCAGATGGGAGTCTATGTTGTGTAGTAGTAGTCTTCTTCCAAATCTATGAATAAGTTGTAGCTTTAAGAGCTTCATTCTTCCTTTTTATCTCCTTGTACCTCACAAAGATACTTTGTTTCTTTGTGGGAATCTGAGATGAATAGGACACAAGTGATTTTGTTATGTCTTCAACATTAGTGAAAGGAATTACTGACAAACCTGTTAAGACCATTGTGTCATGATCTCGTGTTTCTTTCTCTTATGAATATTCTCTTTGATTGGTGGTTTGTGTATCATCTTAAATGTCGATGATTATTTTATCCTTAGGGTATCTCTTCTTTCTTATTTTGAACACTCAAAAATATCGTGACTCTGAATTAGTGGGGAGCATGATTTCCCGTATTCTCTTAGTGTTCTTTTCCTTTGGAATTGGAGTCTATAGAGAATTTTGGCTTAAATTTTTTTCTTTATCCTCCTGTAGAGTGTTCTCAGCCCACTTCTCATAATTATCATATTAGTATATCTTCAGTATGGGTGTGTGTGCATATGGAGTAGTTTTCTATTCGACCCTTAGCTTAGAAATGATTCCCAATGGGTCATAAGACCATTTGAAGCTTGGTTTAAAATTAATTTGTTTCAAAAATTAATCTACTTCCTTTTTTGATGCTTTAGTGTTGACAATGTATGGCCTAACATCTGCTTTTAACTTGAGCTGCTCTTTCTTTTTGCTTGACACTAAATGCATATCATCCATGCAAGTTTCTGTCTAATATATTCAATGGAACAAAAACCTTAATGGAAAAAAATTTGGCAATCTATAGCGAGGAATATCACATCCATATATTCTAATATATGTATAATTCTGATATAAATACCAACCTCCAACTTTAGCAGGCTCTATGAGATGAAAAAAATTCTTGACTTTTGGTGAAATTATCGGTATAAAATCACTGCTAAGAAGAGACACACGTGTATAAAATGATCCACAAAATCGTTGAATGAAAACTCTTTTGACTTATTTCTGGGTTATTAAGTCCAATGGACAACTGGTAATTGCCTTTATTTCTCATCCAATTTTTGTAGCGGAAACTAAAATGTGTCTTCTTAATAATACAATATTAAATAAACCAAAACTAATTCGTGCTTAAAAGCACCTTCAACTTTCAATTTCATAAACTTATCATGAAGCATATCTGACAAATATTGACTATAATTAAAAAGTATTGAAGGCTTTTCTATAGCGAAAAACACTTACAAGAATCCTAATACTACCTCATCCACCCACTCGTTTGAATGATAATGCAATAGGCAGGTAACCATAAATATTACCTACCTTGACATCTTAGGAAAAATGGAGGCAGAGTAAGGAGGGTTTCTTCTGGGTAATTCATAGTTTTCAAGTAAGAAAAACTCAAATATATGGGCTCTTTGGGAAAAGTTAAGTTTTTGATATATTTACATCAAGGTATGAGTTGAAAAAGGATGTAGACAAGCTTGAGGATTTACCTGCAGGGCCTGGCAGATACTATTTAGGGTTATTGAAAATAAAACTTGGTCATTTTGGGAAAATATTGATTTATGGATAGGGAGGTGTCTCAAATGACACCAGGTAACAAACACAAGGAAAAACTAGGTTTGGGGAAAAACAAACTGTGGCAAGAGGGATTCCTAGATGCGCAAATCGTCACGGATATCTAAAAAATTTTGGTTTTCCCAATTCCTAAGTTCGTATAAGTTAAATTCACGCTGAGTCTCAACTATTTTGTACTATGTATCTAATAAGGATAGCTTATCCATATTAGGTATGGGAGGGATCATCGTATTTTCCTCATATTTCTTTCCCTTTCCCTTTCCCTTATGTGAATACATTTTCAATTTGAAATGAATAATGAAGGAACGATGTTACCCAATTATTTTATGGCTGAAATTGCAGACGGAGATGACTTGCAGATGGCGCTAGTAAATTCAAAACACTTCAAGCTAGACCTGGAAAATTCATGTAACTATCAAAAGGGAAAATTTGTAGGTTATTGAGATATTCTTATAATGGGATTCACAAGGATGGCAACAAAATCATTATCATTTTTTGGAGTTAAATATTAATTAGGAATGCATTTAGTGGCAAGAGAGATTAAATTTCCAACGTTTATTTGTTGTTTCCATGTTTGTTGAATGGTAACGGTCAAATGACTTGGAGGGAAGGTGACGTGGATGGAGGGATGAATGAAAAGTGGTGTGGGAAGATGGTGCGGGGGAAAATGCATGGAAATAAGTGTGGGATGGTGATTTTCGGGGTGGGGGTAGAAGTGGTAAGGTGTATTGTGAAGGGACCCCTGAAGATGCTATGGGATAGACATGTAGCCAAGGCGGTAGATTCAAAAACACTTTTTCAGGCCCCCCATTGTCGTTAAGTCCCGAAGGGTCAAGGGGGGGGGGTCTGAAAGTTATACCCCGCCATTGATTTAGGCATGGAAAATATTCGTCATTGATACATGCAAAGGCATTATGGTAAAATAGGAAAGACCATTTCACATTACATCCAGATTATTTTAAATCAAAATTTTAATAAAACATGATTTGGCGGCATTTAGACTACTGCGCCCTACTGAGTTTATATATATATATATATATATATATATATATATATATATATATATATATATATATATTATTTTCTTACTTTCTCATATATATTATTTTTACCCCCCTATTTTATTTTTATTTTCTTTTCCATTTTCTTCTTTATCTATTTTTTTCTTTTTCTATTTTTCAAATGCTGAAAATAAATTTTAAATAAAGAAAATTATTTAGAATATCCCATGGGATTAAAATCTAAATAATCAACAATCATTCACCATAATTTATGGTACTCTAACTGTGGCTCTAATGTGGGTGGAATCCTCCCTATGTGGTGCTAAGAACACCGTATATCAGTATCCTTATTAACTGAAAATTTAATTACATATGGTAGCAAGTCATTTGAAACTTATGGCCTTCACTCAGGTCTTCAATTTCGAATGGAATATTCCCACACCTGTAGTATCTACAAGTAAAATGGTAGATAAAATGATGTAATGAGAGACTAGATAAACTTTAAGAAAAATAATGTTTGAGCAAACTGCTAATAATAGGCCGTCCAAAAAGTTCTTCCCATGTTAGATACTTCAGTAAAAATACATTTTTTCCTAGAAATATTCAATCTTAGAAGGTCCTTTCCATAAATTGTCAAACTTTCCATGCTTTCGTTTTTCCTCATTTTTGGCATCCCATTTTAAACAAGATCATTAAGCTATAAATCATTTGTTTTCACTCTCTTGTCATGAATCCTTTTGATTTTATCCTGAATTGTTTGTGTGTTTTTGTAGAATTCTTCTCTAGTTTGTTGTAAATGTGGCATTTGATTTATCCTTCTCTCGACATCAGTTGATTCAACATCTAATTCCTCCAATAATTTCAATACTAGAATTCCTAGGGAGGTAGGGAAAATTACATCAACTCCATATACCAGTTGGAAAGGTGAAATTCCATTTGCTTTTTTTGTGCTTACCTTATCATCCCATAGAGCATTTATCAAATATTTGTACCAAGACTTATTATTTTCGTGTAATAATTTCTTTATTATATTGACCAACCTTTTGTTAGAAGACTCTTCAAGTCCATTTCCTTGGGGATAATAAGCAGTAGAGTATCCTAATGCTATATGATACTTATTTCATAAATCTACCATCTTTTTGGATTTAAAGGAAACAACATTATCTCTGATGATTTTGTGAGGACAACCAACTCTGGACAAAATATTACCTTTCATGATTTGAATAATCACTGAGTTTATAGCTTGCCTAGTCGGAACTGCTTTTGTCCATTTGGTGAAGGAATTTGTGGGTGTCAGAATCCACTTGTGTTATGCTGAAGAACTAGCATGAATCTATCCAATAAAATCCAAACCCCACCGCTAAAAAGGTACTTCAACTGAAATAGGATTTAAAGGAAATGGTAATATTTTATTCTTTCCCTCAAAAATCTGAAATTGATGACAAGTGGAAACCATTTTGTGTACATCAACAAACGTAGTAGGCTAGTAAAAACCAGCTCTCAAGATTTTATTTGTTGTATTCTTCCTTAACATATTCCCTCCATAGTCATCTTTATGAAATTCCTCCATGATCTTACCAGCCTCATATTCTAACAATTTTTTTTATAAAATTCCTCCAACATCTTTCCAAAATAAAGCTCAATCCAAAATGCAGAATTTGACAGCTTTGAGTTTAATAAATTTTTCTTTAGTTTTGGTCATACCTGGTGGAGCTTGTAAATTCTATAGAATATAAAAAATGTCTGTATACCAAGGGGAAGTGACAAAAATCTCGGATACCTATTGGATATGTTCTTATTCACAATATAGAGCAACAAAAAATTATGTGTAATACGTGTAAATTTGATTATGCCATCAACTTGGCCAATCCCTGACCCTTAATAAGATTTTTAGGTTTAATCTCAATACCATATTCTACAATTACATTTATCCATTTTCCTCTCTTTCCTTCTGGATCATTTTGAGGAAGGATATCTTTCACTACTACGTTCGGGACAAAATCAATTATATGAGAATGTAGTATGTATACTCTAAAATACTTCAAGGCCTTTACCATAGAAATTTTTTTTTTTCCATAATATTATATTTCAAAGCAACATCTCTTAATCCTCTACTAAAAAAGTGATGCAGGCAGGGCCTGCAATACCCAGAAATCTTTAATCTCTGTCTATGCATATAAGAATGCATTGTAATCACTGCCAAATTAACACTCCAATTTAAGCAAATTCATGAAATTTTCATCTTGTGGAAGCTTCTATTCAATAAACCCAACACTCTACTCTTCACAAGATTGGACTCAACTGTAAATAGCTTTAGAATTCTTAAAAAAGTCTTATAAAAGATTTTTAACAAATCATCACTAGATTTAAACTCCAAGCTTAAAAAATCCCAACACTTCTCATGACATGAGAAGTTCCAATAATGTGATCTTATGGTTATGAAGCCAATACCATTCAAAACACTTTATATCGAAGTTTCCAATCCAATGAATTTTCGAATGCTTCAATAACTAAGAACTTGGACCTCGTCCTCCCTTAAAGCGCTCAGTCCAACAATTGGAGAAATTTACCTCAAAATTTAGTTATCACGTTCTCCCACATCGACATTAATATCTGTCATGAAACAATTCCATGGTTCAACGCATCAATTCTTACCATTCGTACCCAGGCTTCCTCTGTCTCCTGAGATGCGTTATCCAAAGCTTTATCTGCAATTCTCAACAAACAAATGACCTTATCGAATTCTCATTGCATTTACTGGCTAGCACGCATATCCAATCATAAAACCAATACAGCAAACCCCATGCGCTTACATTCATTTCTCGAACCCATGGTTACAATATACATATGCGCATTTTCACTATTCAGTGTGCTAAACTGTCTCACTCATAAATGCAAACATTTCAACTACAAACAGGTCGATTTCATAAAAGCAATTCAACCACTAATCGATCCACTTTTTTGTTCAAATTAGACAGAGCATAACATGAATTCAAATAAACAGTGTATAAAATGAATTATGCGCCTCTATGTAAGAGACCTCATCACCGCTTTGTTCAGAACCCCACAGCAATTTAAAATTGCATTTAATTGAATTCCCAAACAGAGATTTGAAACACCATCCTGCGCCCTCTTGCCAGATCTTCTGCACCTGAGATTTATCATAAAACTATTCAGATTAAAATAAGAATTCAACCTGGATTTTGTTTCTGCTGAATTGAATTCAAACGTGCGCTATCAATATATGTTAAATCACCACCTCTTTTAAATGCTATCAATGGAACAGTAATTTTACTTGCGCTGTGTGAAATAGATGATCGATTCACCGAATTTTATAAACTCGACTTCAGTTGACTATAATGCCACATAGTCTGCAAGTAATCGACCCCAAACAGAAACTTCAAGGCCCAGATTCGATTTCAACGCATTAAACAAATAGCAATTTCTGCTATCGAACGCACTTAGAATTACACAAGTCTGACAGAATTTTACCATAGAGTTTCACACAATCTGCAGATTCAAAATACTCCTTTTATGCAGAGTGTTAATGCCTTTCATTCATAACAATTTTCCAAATTACTGGCGCTCTTCTCTTTACAATTCAATCAAACTACAGGTCGATATTCATAGATATGGATTTAAAATTGCCATATTAAATTTAACTCTTCCAACTTACACTTACAAATTCTTTCATGTTGGCATTATATTCAATCAACCGATACATCCATCCATACATATACTTTCAATCCATCAATGATTTATATATAAATCTGAAACATTTTTTTCACATAAACAAAAGGAGACTACTTACAAACTTATCTTTGGCCTGATATTCGACACTAATGGCCCTTACAAACTGCCCGAAGGCATCCAAGCAGAAAACTCTCTTACTCTCTACTCACACTAACTCACAAGCTCCTCATGCCTTTGAGGCTTTGCTGAATTTATACAATTTTTAACATGATCTAATTAAATGCTCAATCCCCTTAATATCTCAACAAATCCTATTATATCTCAACATCCCTAAAAGATAGATTCTTATCCCTAAGACTTAGAAACTAATTCCAACTTAGGCTCCATCATTAATTCTAAATAATCTAGAAACTAATTTCTCTCACATTTACAAATTCTCACAAATGATTAATTAAAATATAATTAATCACTCAAAATAATATTAATATTTACATTTCTTCAAAACATGAAACCCCCTAGCTTAGATAAAATATAAGGCGTTTTTCGAAGCTAATGCTCCTGCATCAAAAAGGCTATGGGCTTCTCATATCCCTCCTTATTTTTCTGCATTAGCATTGTTGCAATAGTGTGTTCTAAAGAAAAATAAAAAATAATGAAGTCTTTAGTGTAATAAGGACTAGACAAAATAGGAGCATGTGTTAAAATTGAATTTACCTCACTGAATGATTTTTTGGCTTCAACACTTCATTTTATTTTATTATCCTTTCTCAACATATTAGCAATAACTCTCAAAGTCTCAGCCAAGTTTGGAATAAAACTTCTTAGAAAATTAATCCTACCAAGGAAGGATTGCACTTCTTTTTTGTTTCTTGGGATGTCAACTTTTTGTATAGCTTCAATTCTACTTGGGTCAATTCAGATGTCATCTTTGGAAATAATATGACCTAGCAATTTACCTTATTAAAGCCCAAATAGAGACATTTTGGGATTCAAGGAAATACCATATTTTCTACATATTTCAAAAACTATTTTCAAGTGTTGCAGACGCTATTCAATAAACTTGGAAAATATTTTTATATCATTAAGGTAAATTACACTAAATGTATCTTTCTCATTTGAAAAAGCAATGTCCATTACTCTCTGAAAATTTTCCCCTGCATTCAAAATTCCAAAAGGCATATTTACATATATAAATGCTCCCCAAGTTGTTGTGAAAGTTGTTTTTTCTTGCTCGTCTGGATGCACTAAAACCTAGTTGTACCTTGAGAAACCATCAAGAAATTAAATTTTGTTAGAACCAACTACTTATGTAAAATATGGTCCATCTTTGGCAAGGGATATTTTTATTTAGGGGAATTTTTTTTAAGGTTTTGAAAGTATACACATAACCTTATTTCTCATGTTTTATTCCTTACTGGAACTAGATTGGATAACCATTTAGAAAATCTTTGAGGCACAATAATTTTAGCATCAATTTTTTTTTTAACCTATTTTTCAATTAAGGGAAATAAAAAAGGATTTAATCTTCTCAGTTTTTTATTGAAAGGCTTCTATTCTTCTCTGCTAGGAATAGTACGCTAAATAATTCCTTTATCATATACCTTTAGATCTTATATCCCCATGCAAAAGCATCAAAATATTATTTCAACAAATTTATGTACTTCTACTTTTCTTCTAGAGGTAATGACTTAGAAAGATTTACAATATTTGGAACATCCTCAGTTCCAATATTACAGTCCTCAACTTCAGATCCACTTGGCACTATTTTGGGCTTATGAACCACATCATTAAAATCAAACAAATACTTTAATGGAACCAAACCTATGGGTATAACATTATCTTTTAACTGGTGAATTTCAAGATATGTTTCATTTCTATTAGAGTGTTCATTGATATGATTTAGTTGAGTTTATTCTCCATCATCATCAGGACTACTCTCCCCATCAGTATGGAGATTTTCAAACTCTTCCTTTTCTTGCAAAAAATTATCTATTTTTTTGTCATTGTCAAACATTTGCCAATATCTAATATTATCTGGGATAGCAGGGCTATATTTTACCTCAATTTCATTTTTTTGTTGAACCAGAAATGCATCTTATATATACTTGCAGAAGTTGCCAATGCATGAAAAAACACATTCTGATATCTGGGAATCAAAGACAACTGACAATCTGGAAAACAATGTAAAAAATATAGAAGAACATTCTTCTATGCACTCATCCTGTGATGTTTAGCTGAATATTCACCTTTGATTTGTTTAATAATTATTTATGAATCTCCATGAACCAATTTTTTTTAGCTCTTGTTCTCTTCAACAACTTTAACCCCAATATTAAAGCCTCATGCATAGAAAAAAATATTTCTTCATTGAAAAGAAATCTTATAGGAATTCTTTTATGATTTACCTGTATTTGTGTTTTAAATCTATATACCAGCTCCTAATCTTTCTTTACTTACTTCCCCATCAAAATTCATATTCCATAGACCATCTTCATCATCTTCCATTTCTATCGTAGCCTTTAATTTTTCATCCCTTTCTTTGTCTGATTTATTATCCATATCTTCAATTTCTTCTTCCAAACATATATCATGATGCAAAATGAATGAATCCATATATGAGTGTGTATAATATATTGGATAATTATTAGGCTTATCATAGCTTCTTAAAATGTATTTCATAAGGGTCTCCCTTTACAATCTTCTTTGTTGTCCAAAAACAAGAGTGGTTTCATATGCCATGTCCATTTACAATGTGCCTTGCACCTTTGCTCCCCAGGACCTCGATAAGAGAATTCCATATTTTGGAGGTATATCAGCCACAAAAACATCCATTACTATACTTTTTTTTGGGATTTGAGCAAGTGTTACACATAAATCTTTAATCAATCCTAAACATCTTACCCTGCTTGAATGAAAAGAGAAAAAAAAATTATATGGTATGGTTATATCCTATCCAATTTTTTCCATAATCACCTTTTGTATGAAATTCATTTTTTAACTTCTGGTCCAAACAACAATCTAGGTTGGTCATCACTTATATTTGCAGTATGTGTTCCTTATTCTAACTTTAGTTCCTTTATGATTTGATTTCTATATACATCCTTTTTCATTAATTCTATTAATGGAACATAAATTTTTACCTTAGATGATTCATTTCAAGATTAAAAGAAGTTTGAGGTTTCTCTAACTCTTTCAATTTGTATCTTTCCTTTGAGGGACCTTATTTGGAGGATCAACCTTTGCTTGACTTATAGAAGGAGTATTTTTTTGGATCATTTTAGGAGGATTTTATACATTTTTGTATTTTTAGATTATATTGTTAATTCACTTCCATAATGGCATTTTCATAAACCTTTTTATAATCTTCGGATTCTGTAGGATTGGATTTTGGCTGTGACAACAACAAAAAATTCTTGCTCCTCTTTTATTAATAAAATATCATCTATTTTCCCATCACCAATAATATTCATCTTATTTTCTTCTTGTTCTTTCACTATCTCATGTTCTTCTTCAGCATAAGTTTCCTCAAAAGGTGGCTAATTTTTTTTTTATCTGTTGGGTTTTTGGTGTCTCTTTGCTTGATTTGGGGTTGTTTCCTTCTGAAATTTGGATTTCTAACATGTGTACCTCCCTGTGGTTCTTTTGGTGTAGTCCTATATGTCAAGGTCATCCTCTCCATAGTTTTAACTAGAGTGTCCAATTTTACATCTAATGACGAAGAAGGCTCTTCTTTAATAGTCACTCGCTTCTCAGTTCTTAACTTAGCTCTCTTGGCCAACAAATTGGCCTCCACACTAACACCTTTTATGTAAATATCTTCTAAGGTAGCTAGATTTCTTTATCTTAACTGATAATCCATATATGCATCAACCATATGGATATTGAAGTAAGGCTAACCATGGAGGAGGTTTTATCTCTACTGTAATTGCATTATAAAGGTTATTGAATTTATCTTAATAATCTTGAATAGATTCCCATGGGCTCTTTTTAAACCTTCATACTCTACAATAATTTTAATTGGATTATTTTTAACATCCCAAATAGAAATGAAAAATTCATGAAATTGTTGTAAATTAGAAATACTGCCTACTGCCAATCCCCTATACCATTTTCTCACCTCTCCTACCAAACTTTGAGCAAACAATCTTACTTGAACATCGTCATCATCAACCTCTTCTAAGTATGAAAAATCACTCTTGTTATTAATGTGTTGTTGGGAGGTTATGGGTCTAGTGCCATCGAATTGGGGTATAATTTGTGCATAGTTCAATGGCATAACATTGAATGGTTGTTGCAAAACCAAAGGAGAATATTGGGCTACCATAATTGGAATATGAGGGTTATATGAAATTAAAATAGTCTAATGTTGGGGGTAGTAAAGGTGGTGGATTTTTTTATCTATTGAACTAGTGTAGGAGTATGAACTTCCAATGAAATAGAAACAAAAGAAAAAATTGAAATAAAAGGAGAGGTGAATTATGGAGCTGGATAAGTAACAATAGAGGATTGGTTTATGAATGATTCTTTAGAAGTTTTATTTAGTTTATCTACCAGATCTTCAATATTCTCAAACTGATGTAAGGTGTCTCTATCAAATTGTGAAATCACAATATTTTTTACAGAGATATATGGTCTCAATTTGGTTTCACCCACAACTATTTTAGGGACAAAGCTTTCTAATTTAGTTCTAAAAATACTCTTCTCAAAAGTTAAATCAAACTAAATATCCTCAACTATTATAAGGATTTCTAGAAGTGAATTAATTCTTGGAAATGGATTATTACATGCTTTACTTTATTTAGATCGTTTTTTTCTAATCAACCTCTTAGGATTGCTTACAACTTTTGGAGGATTAGGATCTGGGTGGGATTTGGTGTAAACCTTTTTGGAAGTCATACCTTCAAATAAAATATTTACAGTTGGGTATATGTACAAATTTTGGGTGGAAAATTCATCCTTAGTAGCTTCTAATTCACTTTCACCCACAAGAAATAGTTTTAAGACTCTGAGATCAATATTTAATAGGGATTTTTTTTTTCTGTTCCCAGTGGAGTCGCCAAAATGTTAGCACTCTATAATTTTCCTAGGCTGAGAAAGAAAACTACAAAGGTAAACACAAACCACTTTTAAGGCTAGAATCTATCCCTTCCAGCTTCAGAGAGGACTCTCTCTTTATGATTTAATTTCTGTTTTCAGGATTTTAGGCTAGATATATGAGTTCCAGTTGGGTTTTCCAAAATTTTGGTTGAAGAATGCAATAAAATTCCATTGGGCATGGATTCATTATACTTCTTAGTAATAAATCACAAATAAATAGATTAGCTATAACAGGGAAAGTTAGGCAAACTCCTAGATCAAAAAATACTTATGGTGTGGGTGAGCTAGAAAGGTACATGATCAATTAAATATAAATCATATTGAAATGAATTTTATATCTAATCATAGAAGAAAACATTTAGATTGTTTTAAAGAATCCATAGCAGAGTACACTTAAGTAAATTCAACTCGTAATCATCTTGCAATAATGAGGAAGGGAAATCCATATGAAAACTCAAAAAGAATAAAAATTCCACATGAGGAAAAACATCACCATTTATTTGGCACAAAAATCCTGGAACAAAATAGCCTTTGTATTTCTGAAATTGATTACTTTGAGTAAACATTCACAGCTTACATCAAGGTAGAGCTCTTTACTTTATACATAATCCAACCCTTTTTAAGTCTTATTACAAAATATTTATATAATTACTATTGAACTAACTTTAGATTCCAATAGGAATTGATTACAAAATAATATCTAACAAAGATATAGATATTTCTGAAATAGAACTAAAAAACATGAATTTTGGACAAATTCGGTTGTTCTGTTGAATATTTAGAGGGAGGTGGTTGTTGATAGTAGCTAATTTTCAACCTCTTATATTTGTATGTTCCCAAATGTAGGATTTTTTTGTTTTCCTTTAATCTGTCAACTCCATAACTTATCCCATTGTTCTTTACTTAGAATGGAAAAATTTACCATGCTTCTAAATTTTTCGTCTACTTCTGTGTAAGCTTGGAAAGTTGGCTTATTGAGGAATAAATGATGAATTTCGTGTTGAATATGGAGATCATATGGCAGTCCCTCCACGAAATATTCTCCAATTATTGTCGCTCTCACCTTAGAAAATTCGGATGTATTTGCACCTATATTCCACATTTTTTGTTGATAATTTTCTAATGGAATGAATTTTCCATTATAAGCTCGTAAGGTTGGAAGATACTTTTCCTACTACAAATAAGACTTTAAGTTAAACATTCTAACCTACAGCTCTAATTGTTTACATGTGTTATCTAGTTTCACCATAATATTTTTCTTTTCTAACACTCTTTTGACTTCCATCATTGTCTCTTTTCTATCGTGAATATTGAGCTCTTCAAGCTCATATTTAGTTTTGGAGTTCAAAACTTTTATTATCCTATGTTCTTCTGCTGGCTTCTGTTCAATATCCACTTTAGTTTGCTCAATTGTTGCTTTGACATTTTTCACTAGTTCCTCCTCAAATATGATCTGGACTGATGACCATAAATCTATGATATTTGTACTTATACTATTCCATATTCTCTTTTCGGATTCTACCAAAATTTGAGCTATTAGAGACTGATCCTCATACTTTTGAATTTTCTGCATCAATTTGAAATTATTTTGCACCTCTTCTAGATATGTAGTATTTGATTTGATCTTGTTTTACTCCAACTTTTACAGTGTTTATATTAAATTTTCATTTAATTTTTTTGTTAATGACAATTCTCCCAAAGCTTTTACTAGCTTTTCAGAAGAATCATAAATGGATTCTTGTGTTGATGTACCTGTTGTTGAGGATGTACGCACTGCTTCCAATTATTGTTTTTCTTTCAATAGTGCTTCCCTATTTGTCTCCATATTTTGAATCTGAACATTTTGTTCAACAATTACCTTGAACCCATTCTCTTTCTCAAACTTTAAATTTGTGATTTCGTTGGTCTGAGGGTGTTATATGGTTGGAATTTTAAGTTGTTTTCTGAGGGCCTTGATATATGCATTCTTACTTTTAATCATCTCCTCTACTGCCTTAACATTGATAGGATCATACCCGAGTTTAATAATCAAATATTCCAAAGATTTTTTTTCGGTGTCTTTGGCGAGAGAGTACATTCTCTCTATATTCAATTGTGAATGTGTATTGTCCAACGATATTTGTAATTTGGATGCAACCACGATTGAACTAGTCAATGTTGAGTAAATATTCTATCTTGTTTGTTTATCATGCAAATTGATTTGACCAATTGCATGAAATTTCTTTGTATCAATAGAAAATATATAATATTTATAATCTTGAGCACTCCTTGGCACTGTCACTATAGGTTCTAAGAAGGATAACTGAAACTACCCTTTCTCTCTGTCAAATGTAGATAAGAATCTATGTTTCATAGTGGTAGTCTACTTTGAGAACTCTAAATCATTTGTAGCTTTAAGAGATTCATTCTTCCTTTTGATATCCTTGTACCTCAAAATGATACTTTGTTGTGGTGTGGGAATCTAAGATGAAGAGGACATAGGTGATTGTGTTATGTCTTAAACATTAGTTAAAGGAGTTACTGGAAAACTTGTTAAGATCATTGTGTCATGGTCTTGTGTTTCTTTCTCTTTTGATGATTCTGCTTGAGTGGTGGCATGTGTATCATCTTTGATGTTTATGATGATTTTATCCTTAAGGTTTGTATTATTTCTTATTTTGAACATTCAAATATATTGTGACTTTGAATCAGTGGGGGACATACTTTCCATTATTATCTTACTGTCTTTGTCCTTTGGAATTGGAGTATATAGAAAAGTTTGGCTGAAAAGTTGGTCTTCAGCCTCCTGTAGATTTTTCTCAGTAACTGCTCCTTATTAGAATATTTCTCTATCTCTGGTCTGCGTGTGTGTGCATATGGAGTAGTTTTATGTTAAACCCTTAACTTAGAAATGATTCCCAATTGGTCATAAGACCATGTGAATCTTGGTTTAAAATTCATTTGTTTTAGCAATTCATCGACTTCCTTGTTTGTTGCTCTAGTGTTGACAATGTATGGCCCAACCTATGCTTTTAACTTGAACTATGATTTCTTTTTCGTTGACACAAAATGCATATCATCCATGTTAAGCATATGTTTGATATATTCAAGGGAAAAAACTCTCAATGGTACAAAATTTGGAAATCTATAGGGAGGAAGCTCACACCCATAGATTCTAATCTTTGTATAATTCTAGTATAAATACGGTCTCAAAATTTAGCTGGCTCTATGAGATGAAAAAAATTCATAATTTCTGGTGAAATTATCGGTATAACATAATTTCTAAGAAGAGACAGAGATGTGTTTAGAAAATGATCCAAGAAAATAGTTGAATGAAAATTCTTCTGAGTTCTTTCTAGCTAAAGAAGTCCAGTGGACAACTGGTCATTTCCTTGGTCATCCCATTTTTGTAGCTAAAACTGAAATTTGTCTTCTTGATAATAAAACATTAAATAAACCAAAACTGATTGGTGTTCAAAATCACCATTAGATTTGAATTTTATAAACTTCTCATGAAAGATATCTGACAAATATTGATTGTAATTAAAAAGTATTGAATGCTTTTCTCCAGCTGAAAACACTGACAAGAAACCTAATACTATTTCATCCACCCACTAGACTAAATGATGACCCAATAAATAGGTAACCATAGAGATTAATTTCTTTGACATCTCAGGAAAAATGGAGGAAGAGAAGGAGGGTTGCTTCTGGGTAATTCAGATTTTTCAAATATATGGGATCTTTAGGAAAAGGTAAGCCTATGATATATTTCCATCAAGGCATCAGATGAAAAAGGATGTAGAGAGGCTTGGGGATTTATCTTAAGGTCCTGGAAGATACTGTATGGGGTTATTAAAAATAAAACTTGGTCATTTTGGGCAACAATTGCTTTATGGCTGGGGAGGTATCTCAGATGACACCAGGTGACAAGATCGAGGAAAAAATGTTTTTGGGGAAAAAAAATTGTGGCAAGAGGGATCTGTGTATGCCTAGATTGTCATTGTTATCTAAAAAATTTTTGTTTTCCCAATTCCTAAGCTCGTATAAGTCAAATTCACACTGATTATTTACTATTTTGTACTGTGTATCCACTAAGGGTAGCTTATATAGATCAAGCATAGGAGGGATCATCTAATTTTCCTAATATTTATTTCCCTTTCCCTTTCCCTTATGCGAAGAAGTTTTCAATTTAAAAGGAATACTGAAGGAATGATGTTACCCGATTATTTTATGGCTGAAATTGCAGAGGGATAAAAACTGCAGATGGCACTGGTAACTTCAAAACACTTCATGCTAGACCTGCACAATTCAGAAAGTTATCAAAAGGGAAAATTTGTAGGTTATTGAGATATTATTAGAACTATATTCCCGGGGTGGAAACAAAATCATTACTATTTTTTGGAGTGGAGTATTAATTAGGAATGCATCCATTGACGAGAGAGATTAAATTTCCAATGTTTATTTCTTGTTGGATGGTGTTTTGAATGGTAACTGTCAAATGATGGTTTTAATAAAGAAGTGTGGGATGAGTATTTTCGGGGGGGTAGAAGTGGTAAGTTGTATCGGCAAGGGACCCCTTGAAGACACAATGGGATAGACAAGTAGCCAAGGAGGTATATTAAAAAACCGTTTTTCAAGCCCCCCCCCTGGACACTAAGTCTCGAAGGGGTCTGAAAGGTTGATCTGGCTGGGGACAATCGTCATCGTTGATACATGCAAAAGTGTTATGGTAAACGAAAAAAGGTCATTTCACATCAGATCGAAATGATTTTAAATCAAAATTTTAATACAAAAATTATTTAGTGACATTTAGACTAGCGTGCCCTACGGGGTTTTATATATATATATATATATAGAGAGAGAGAGAGAGAGAGAGAGAGAGAGAGAGAGAGAGAGAGAGAGAGAGAGAGAGAGAGAGAGAGAGAGAGAGAGAGAGAGAGAGAGAGAGAGAGAGAGAGAGAGAGAGAGAGAGAGAGAGAGAGAGAGAGAGAGAGAGAGAGAGAGAGAGAGAGAGAGAGAGAGAGAGAGAGAGAGAGAGAGAGAGAGAGAGAGAGAGAGAGAGAGAGAGAGAGAGAGAGAGAGAGAGAGAGAGAGAGAGAGAGAGAGAGAGAGAGAGAGAGAGAGAGAGAGAGAGAGAGAGAGAGAGAGAGAGAGAGAGAGAGAGAGAGAGAGAGAGAGAGAGAGAGAGAGATTTCATTTATTTCTTTCTCATATGTATTAATTTTATTCCCCTATTTTATTTTTCTTTTATTTTTCTATTTTTTTCTTTCTCTATTTTTTCAAATGTTAAAAATAAATTCGAAATAAAGAAAATTATTTAAAATATCCAATGGGATAAAAATATAAATAATCAACAAATGTTTACTATAATTTATAGGACTCTAATAACTTCAATGATGATTTTGATATCATGAAATGCATAAGACATGGCCCGCTCAAAAGTGGAACCAGTATTTTTGAGACCAAAGCGAAGCTTAAAATAGAAAAATGTACCACACGGATAGATAAAAGAAATATTTCACTTCTCTTTAGGTTTAATTTTAATCTGGTTATAGCCGGAAAAACCATCCATAAAGGAAAATATAGCATTTCCAGCACACACATTGAGAATCTGGTCAATGAAAGGTGTAGGATAATGATCTTTGGGACAAGCCAGGTTCAAGTCACGGTAATCAACACAGACTCGAATAGTTCCTTTTTTATCATCAATAACAATAGGATTAGAGACCCATTCATTCAAATGTACATGATAGATAATACCAACATTAATAATATTTTTAACTTCATCTTTAATGGCAGCTTCCTTATGTGGGTTAACCGGCCAGGTTTTTCACTAAATAGGCTTATCTCTAGGATAAGTCTTAATCTCACGTTAGACAATTTGTGGATCAATGCCAGGCATTTCATCATAAGACCAGGTGAAAATATTGCGAAATTATTTGAAAAGGGTGGTGTAGTTCAATATCTGAAGGAGTGCAATCAACCCCAATCAAGATATTTTCCATGACACTTGGTTTTGTGGAATTATTAATAGAAATGGTAGAAAACATATTGGCCAAGTTCCCTTTTGAAGAAATGGAAAAAAACCATTGAAAATGTGGGGAAATATTGGCATTTCCAAAGGAAGCCAAGGTTTTATGAGACACATCCAAATCCTCTACCTGGGGGAATAAAGAAGAATGATGATGAAGAGCTCCCAAAGGACGGTCGTAAATAAACATGAATTCTTGAATAGCTTCATCGAATGGTAACAGGAAGCCTTTAAAGTCACAATACGGGGGGAACTCAATAGCTCAAGAAGGAAAAAATAAATTGTTAGGTGGTACTGAAAGGTAATCACGAGACTCATCAGATGAGGAATCCAACTGGAGAGCATGATAAGTAAGATTTTGCTGGTCTTAAAGTCATATAATCACCATATTGATCAATATCAAACTAAGAGGGAACCACCCAGGGATCATCAAGAATTTGGGGTCCACCAGTGTGTAAATAGATCATATGGTAGTGAGCAGTGGTAGAGGTATAAGGATTGTTAGGTGAAAGGAGTTGAGGGAAAATTCCCATAAGAGATGAAATTTTGAAGAGT
Source organism: Pinus albicaulis (assembly GCA_034641835.2). Taxonomy (NCBI): domain Eukaryota; kingdom Viridiplantae; phylum Streptophyta; class Pinopsida; order Pinales; family Pinaceae; genus Pinus; species Pinus albicaulis. The sequence goes on from CM076570.1 coordinate 593,439,067, forward strand.
CCTACTCCAACTCTCTGAAATTGACCAAGGTGATCTCCCATGAGTGGTACCAAATTCATTGTGGTGGAAATCTAGGTTGATGGCACAAAATATTCAAGTTGATCAATAATGAAAAATTTTCCTTCATGAGGAAAGCAATGTAAACATAAGACATATGAGACAATTGCGGTCATGGCATAAAACCAACTATTTACAAGTAGGTCGTAATCCAATGAGACATTGACAAATTTGACATCGACCTAGATAGATTTCCCCCCTAACTCAATGGAAAACTTGGGAAGAACCCCCTTAGGTACAGTGTTATGTACGTAAAAGGCTTGAAGAGTGGTGTTGGATGTAGTGAACACTAGAGAGCCAAGAACCTTCCAGCATGATGTCGATATGACACAAGTATAAGAGCCTTCATCCACCAAAGTGAAATGAATATTCTTATGAAAGACACACACGATAATATGAAAATCAATCTGGTGGGAAAGTCAAGGTGTAGCCATGATATCATTAAACACGATGAGACTTGAGTAAGAAATATTGACTCCACCAATAGAAGACAACAAGGCCTTGCGCTACTGCGGAAAACTTTGCAAAACCTCCAAGACAAGCATGGCACAAGGAGCCCGGGAAATATCTTCAACAATAATGTAATGTTGAGTGGCCCAGGCAAAGGGATTATTTTTTTTCTTGTGGACGACATCCTTGGAGGGCCGATAAAATGGTTCCAAAGGCTTATCTAATGTGAGAGGTTCGTTGGAAGGAGGTGGAGCGGATGAATCCTCAGGAGAAGAATTCAACCCAAGAACATCATAAGACTTGGAATGCATAGTCACATTCATGTATTATTTGCACATAAAGACGAGTGAACTGTCAGTGGAATAAGAAAACAACCCCTCATTTCCCCCTTGCGGAGGTGGAGGAGGTTGGGTAACCATTTTTTGCTAAGGTTGCACGAGGAATGGATGAGTCAACACAATAGGCTTTTGAGTAGATGGTGGTGAAAGGAGCCTATAGATTTCATCCTTCTCAGGACATTCGTGAGTAAGGTGGTCACCTTGACAAAATTTACAAGGGAATTTGACTCTATGAAGACATTCACTGGTGCCTCCTCCCTGATTCTGAGGGTTTGGTTGAGTATCCTGAGTAGTTTTATTCTTTTTTTAATTCTTCTTATTATTCTTTTTACAATGAGATGGTTGGTTGTTCTTCAGTTCAGTGCAATTCAAGAGAGGGTTCTTTAGCAGAGGGTTATTTACCCAATCACGCCATCAACATGTGGGCTAGGATCAAGTTTACGAGGGTCGATGGATGACCTAGGGTAATTAGGCAACACTTCATGTATCATACCTGACTGTGAGTAAATAAAATATAGTTGTTGGGAAGCTAAGATGGCCTGCTTCTTAGTGACCACTCTAAACATAAACACAACTTTGGTTATCTAAGGTCTTAAATGTCAAGTGAACCATTTAAGCAAGATCTCATTCGAAACCTTAGTTCTAACCAACCTCTTGTGACAATGCCATTCGTGAATATGGTCAGAAATATAAGTGGAATCATATTATTTTAAATTGGATAAGAGTTCAGAAAAAATATCATATCGTGTCGACAATTGAAAGTGTGTCAAAACATTTTGAGCTAAAGAGGAAAAATCACTATAGGATATCATGTCCAATTCAATATACCATTTGGAAGCATCCCCAATAAATGTATGTTGGAACAATAAAATTTTAACAAAATCATCCACCAAAGAATTATAATAACACCATAAATGATAGGTGGTAATGTGGGTGTATGTATTCTCCCAAGGCTTCCCTTCAAACTTGGGAATATCGAACGGAAATTTAGCAGGCATGGGTGGCCACCAGGGATCATGACAGATGCGGTCATTAGTAAACTTCTCAAAATCCAGTAAATCAAGAGAATATAAGAATGGATTGTGGAGTTTTCTAAATGGATCATGGGCAAGAGAAGCCCCTGACCAACCTTGAGTATAATGATGCACTTATTGCCAAAAGAAAGGGTTCGTCCTGACATAATATTGTTTTCGTCCAGAATGATTGATGAATGGATTCCACCCCCTAAAGTACATGCCCCCTGTTATCACTAAGTTGGTACAGACGGGCTGCTCCACCAGACAACCTAGAGTAACTCTTTCAAACAAACTTCTGACTATAAATTATCCTTTTCAACTTGAGAGGGCTCTCTCAAAAATTAAATATGATTTGTTCAAATATGATTCAATCAGATGGCTAACTTTGTAATATTTCCTTGATGTTTGTATACAGGTGAAAAATGTATAGGGCTTACTACCATTGGGCTTATGGAGTCAGAGTTACGAAATTCAGTGACATGGTTCTCCTTGTGGAAGCTGAGGCATGTGGATGTTTTAATGATAGGACAACACACACAAATATATAATAGCTTAATTCTTAAAGGAAGTTATAGGATGAGATGCATGAATTTCGAGTAATCAAGCATTAAGATACTGAAATAAAAATAGAAAGATAAATAGCACATAAGCTCATAAAAACATCAGATGAATATCACTAGTGAAGAAGAAAGTTCAAAGCCACTGTATATTAATGATCAGAAAAGTTTACAATAGTAGTAGTCTAGAATAATATCTTCCAACCCCATATTCTTCGAAAACCTACCTATTAATAGGCCATATTCCTTTACATTGGATCTACCTACATGGCTAGATCATCGAACTACTTTTCATGACACCTATCTTAACAAGAACCAAAATATATGGGAATAAAAATGACACCTATTGACTTTATGACTTAGAGATCTATTAGGAATATTTCACTTATTTATTACATCTACTAACTGAAGAGACTACATATTTATATCTAAGAGAGTTATGTGCTTAAGTGGCACATTATCAAGACATTAATTCCCCCACTATATTACGAAAAAATTCATCCTATTTTTAAGGAAGTGGTGTAATGATAATTGTTAATTGTCTTTATGCTGAGTTGGTGAACTAGACAACCTTGTCGAAGAAAAAACCTCTTCTATAATATTCCTTTGATACTTGTTAAACTCTCCATGTAGTTGGCTGACCTCCAATGAACCTTTAGAAAACAAAATTTCTATGAAAAGTTGCTCGCTTCAGAAACAGCAGAAATAAGGCAATTTCGTAGCGAATTTTAGTAGAAAATTAAATTCACCCATCTATGTCACTTTTTAGCACTCTTTGATGATTTTGAGATGATTTTTGAATCAAATGAGCTAAATACAATTTTTTCCCACCTTTATTTTGACCATATTTTTTATTTTAAGCAAAAAGACACCTACAGTGATTTCGTAACGAAATCTGGGCCTCAAGCCTGGGATTCGCTACGAAATTGCCTAATTGGCAGAAAACTCAAAAATTGTGCTTATTTCTTCAAAATTTTGCCCATGGGTCAGCAAGAATATATGATGAAGCATGATGAGGAAAACTTGGTTCAAAATACCTCTTACCCTCCTCAAGATGCAACATTTTCACATTCAAAAAGTTCATTTATTAATAATAATGGAGTTGTTTTTCTGAAACTTAGGGCTTAGAAATGAGCTCCTATCTCTAAATCCTTGATATCTATGGAAAAATGAGAGGCGGTTTTTTTTAAATCAGTTCGTTCTGAAGAAAAACCTCTCTTTTTTTGAAAAACATCTCCAGGTGTCTGGAATCTGCATTTCAAAACATGTCTAAAACATGAAAAAACACATTCTGAAAATAGATCCCAAAGAGATCTTTGAATCTCCCAATTTGTAGCACCTGTGAGATAAGTGAAAGAGGTTAATATTATTTGATATTTTATTGAAAATAGCATCTCTAATTTTTTTTGAATTTTCCTCTGTTTGCCGAGAAACTACTCTTGAAGTTGATTGCTCAAACAATTAAAAAAAAAGAGAAATCACTTTGTATATTCTTGCAAAATGTCATGAAACCGGCTTTGATGAAGCCCTCTGTAACAATAAGGTCTTCCATGAACAATTTTAGGTCCATAATTTCATATCCTACACATGAGCCTCCTTTTTTTGTTTTCTTTTTCATGGACATCTTCCTTTATACTATGCCACCTTCTTGAACTATGAGACCTGCAAGAAAAAAAATTGAACAAGCTATTTTTTGTAAGACTAAACTCTTCAAAAGATGATAATCAGTGACTACATGCAAATTTCAAAGGGAATATGATATATATGTGCTTTGGAGATGAATTTTAAGAATTAAATTCGAATGTGGAAGGAATGATGACAAATGGGAGGGGTGAAAAGGTAATGATGGATGGTACTTATGATTCTGCATGCTTCAATGATTACGATAATTGATTGCATGACCTCACCTTTACCCTAAACCATTAGAAAACTAACAACTCATGATCCTCTATTTTGGTGCATAAAAAAATGATTTCACAGAGTATTCAGTTATAAACTGGCAGATTCGCTATGGACTGGTCAGGTGATTCTATAGTGAAATCTGCTTGTTTGTAGTTATATTTGCTGCATAACCATGAAAAATAATATAGTTGGTTGCTACCTCAATTTGAAACAATGCATGTGAGAATAAGGTGGAACTTGGTAGATATTACTGATATGACATGACTAGTGGAGTTTTTTAGACTTAGGATAAAGTCCATTTCATGAATTTCTCATCAATTTCATGAACCAACCTTATAAGACAAAATGAAACCTAGGCTAATGACCCTATAAAAAAAATTTAAAATTTATGTGTGATAACAGTGGCTCCACTGGGGATGGTGTGCCCCTGTGGTATAGTAAGGAACTTGTAGTTCCAGTGCCTTTTGTCAAAAAATAATTTTTTTTTGAAATTGATGAAGACTTTTCCAAACCCTTATGGCCTTCTCCTCGAGCTCAAGCTTGATGAAGAACTCATATTTATTAGCAAAAAATTATAAAAAAAAATGAAATATGTATAGTGGAGTGAAATTCATTAAAAGAAATTAGGAGGATGGTACTTTAGAAGTTTGCCATTGAGAGGTCCTCTTCCATAGAGCTATCCATCCATCTCCTGAAGCAAGAAAGTGTTGTTTCCATGGAATGCAGCTATCACAAATGGCCCCTTCCAGATTTTCTCAAAATTTCCATGCTTCCCCTTTTCCTCAATCTTGGCTTCCCATTTCAGAACTACATCTTGGATTTGGAAATTTTCTTCTTTAGTTTTTCTGTCAAAATTTTTCTTCACTTTGTTTTGTGATTGCTGATGTTTTCCATACACCTCTTCCCTCTTCTCCTGTAAATATATGAGCTATTTTATCCTCCTTTGAATGGAATTAGGCTCCTCTTCAAGTCCTTACAGCAGTTTCATTACCAGAACCCCTAAAGAAGTGGGAAATATAGCTTCAGCTCCATATACCAATTCATAAGGAGATGTACCAATGGATCGCTTTTTGTAGACTCTATCAGCCCACAGAGAAAACTTCAGCTTTAGATGTCATGCTCTCTTGTTTTCTTGTAGTACCTTTTTTATGATCCTCGCTATGCTTTTATTGGATGATTCTGCTAGGCAATTACGTTAAGGTTAATAAGTAGTGGAATGACCAAGAGTGATATGATATTGATGACAAATGCTAATTAATCTTTTGGATTTCAAAGCTTGTGCATTATGAGTAATAATCTTCATAGGACTGCCAAACATGGACAAAATATTGTTCTCTAGAAATTGAATGATGACTGAGTCAGTATCCTGCTTGGTTGGGACTGCATCGATCCACTCAGTGAAATAACTTGTGGCTGTCAAAATCTAGCAATGCTAAACTTGGCAGATTCACTACAAACTGGTCAAGTGATTCTACAGCGAAATCTGCCTATTTTCAGTTATATTCGCTGCAGAACTGTGAAAAATAATACAGGTGGCCACTACCTCAATTTAAAACAATTCATGTGAGCCTAAGGTGGAACTTGATAGATATGACTGATATGACATCAATAATGGAATTTTTTAGACTTAGAATAAAGACCATTTCATGAATTTTCATCAATTTCATGAACCAATTTGTATGAGACAAAATGAGACCTAGTCTAATAACCCTATCAATCAAAATTGAAATTTAATTTTTGATAACAGTGGCTCTACTAGGGATGGTGTGCCCCTGTGGTACAACAAAGAACTTGTAGTTCCAATGCCTTCCTTCAAAAACTAAAATTTTCTAAAATTGAAGAAGACTTCGCCAAACTCTTATGGCCTTCTCCTCGGGCTCAAGCTTGTTGAAAACTACAATCCAAGATGAAGACTAAATCTGTACATGCTAAAAATATGCTCATAATACTTGAGCTTATTCACACACACTCCTACCTACCCTAACAATTACAATCTTCATGTTTGATTCAAGCGACATGAAACCTCAAATAAAGCCATTCAATGAGCTGATATGATACCTGAACTCCTTGATTGTGCTTAAACCAAAAGAAACCTATATACTGTAATGACAACGGTAATAGAAAATGGGTCTGATTTTCACAGTGAATACATAATTGAGAATTTGGATGATAGAACTCTAGTTAGCTATGGGATCATAGAAGACATAGTTTGTTTGATAATTCTAAAGACATTCTGCAGTTTTATACAGCTCATATATGCTTTCTTTAGCAACAAAAGACTTCAGTTGTGTGCTATCAAACTCATTTAAAAGAAAAATACATTCCTCCTCAATCTCAAAAGAGAAAACTAGCACCACCTTCTCTTTGTATTTGGCATGAAAATTTGTTCAAAAGACTAATCTTGATAATGAAGACTATAGCACTGAATTTGATCTTCTAAAACTTCAATGTCTTTGTCAATGTTCTTAGCAAATTCATCCAAAAATTGAATCATATCTTCTGACTTGCACTCAAATTAATTTATGTAAGAAGAAAAGGCCGAAGAAAAATTTTCATCGACTTGCTCATTAGTGTGATCATCAATCCATTTCTTAAAACCTTGAATGGAAAGAGAATCTGCCACCAACTCTGTATTTTCCATCCATGTTTCCAAAAAGATAAGTCATAAATCTGTAAATGACTTAATAGATCTGAGAGGCAAACATTTAATCCATTGTCTAAATTTCCCTTGAAATAAGTCATAGAATAATATTGATGAAATTATCTTCATGTCTGACTCTTAGAAGCTTAGTAAAGTCATGAAAATTTGATATATGATTCAAAGTCAAACTCAAATCTTCTCCATTAAATTTTGGACCATTGCTTAAAAAAAAATGCATCCTTGGGAAAAGGATTTGGTAAACCATAAATTTATGAAAAATATACACATGCATACCTCGAAACAAGAATGGTAGCATCCCAGTTCTTCATAAGTCCAGTGGAATCACCATGATGCTATGAATTTTTGAATTCTTCAACAGTGGAGTCGAGAAGGTAGAAATGCACCCTCGCAAGCTTCTGAGCTCCTGCCACCTTCAAGAGTTTAGCATCACTGTTTGAGCACAAAATTTGGGAAACATATCTTTGAACTCTCGGTAGACACACCAAAATTTTATCGCTAAGTTGGTACAAATGGGCAGCTCCACCAGACAACCTAGAGTAACTCTTTCAAACCAACGTCTGACTGAAAATTAGCCTTGTCAACATGAGAGGGATCTCTCAAAAAGTAAATATGATTTGTTCAAATATGATTCAATCATATGGATAACTTTGTAATAGTGTCTTGAATTTTTTTGTATATAGGTGAAAAATGTATAGGGTTTACAACCATTAGGCTTATGGAGTTAGAGCTAGGAAATTCAGTAACATGGTTCTCCTTATGGAATTTAAGGCATGTGGATGTTTTAATGATAGGACAACACGGGCATTTATATAATAGATTAATGCTTAAAGGAAGTCAGAGCATGAGTTACATAAATTTTGAGTAATCAAGCATTAATATACTGAAAGAAAAATAGCAAGATACATAGAACATAAGCTCATAAAAACATCAGATGAATCTAAGGTGAAGAAGAAAGTTTAGAGCCACTGTATATTAATGATCAGAAAGTTTACAACAGTAGTAGTCCAGAATAACATCTTCCAATCCCATATTCTTCGAAAACCTGCCTATTGATAGGCCTTAGTCCTTTACATTAGATCTACCTACATGGCTAGATCATCAAACTACTTTTCATGACACCTATCTTAACAAGAACCAAAACATATGGGAATAAAAATGACACCTACTGACTTTATGACTTAGAGAGCTATTAGGACTCTTTCCCTTATTTATTACATCTACTAACTCAAGTGACTGCATATTTACATCGAATATGGTTATGTGCTTAAGTGGCACTAACCATGATCAAGACATTAATGCCCCCACTAGATTAGGAAAACAATCATCCTATTTTTAAGGAAGTGGTGTAATGATAATTGTTGATTGTCTTTATGTTGAGCTAGTGAACTAGATAGCCTTTTCTAATATGAAACCTCTACTAGAATATTCCTATGATACTCTTTAAACTCTCCACGTGGCTATTTGACCTCCAATGAACCATTAAAACACAAAATTTCTACGAAAGGATGCTCGCTGCAAAAACAAGGGAAATAAGGAAATTTTGTAGCGAATTTTAGTAGCAAGTTGACTTCACCCATCTATGTCACTTTGATCCCCATTTGATGATTTGGAGATGATTGTTGAATCAAATGAGCTAAATAAAAAAAATCCCCACCTTTATTTCCACCATAGCTGTGATTTTAAGAAAAAATACAACTACAACAATTTCGTAGCGAAATCTGGGCTTCAAGCCTGGTATTTGCTACGAAATTGCCTAATTGGTAGAAAACTCAAAAATCGTTCTTCATTCTTCAAAAATTTTCATATGGCTCTGCACAATGATATGATGAATCATGATAAGGAAAAATTGGTTCAAAATACCTCTTACCCTCCTCAAGAAGCAACATTTTCACCTTCAGCAAGTTCATCTCTTAATAAAAATGGAGCTGTTTTTTTAGAAAATTAGTGCTCACAAATGAGCTCCTATCTCCAAATCCTTGATAGATGTTGCAAACCGAGAGGAGTTTTTTATAAATCAGTTCATTTTGAATAACTAATTTACAAAATCATCTCCATGTGTCTGGAATCTGCATATGAAAACATGTCTAAAACAGAAAAGTTGCATTCTAAAAGTAGAGCCCAAAGACATCTTTGAATCTCGCAATTTGTATTACCTGTGATAAAAGTGAAAGAGGTTAATGTTCATTGAACTGTTCTTGAGAATAACCTCTCTTATGATTTTATAATTCTCCTTTTTTTTCCCATAAATGGTTGTTGGAGTTGACTGCTCAAAAAGTCAAAAAACATAGAAATCCCTTTGTATCTTCTTGTAAAAACTCATGCAACTAGCTTTGATGAAGTCCTATGCAACACTAGGGTCTTCCATGACCAATTTTGGGTCCATAAGTTCATATCCTTCACAATATTCTCCTTTTTTTGTTTTCTTTTTCATGGCCATATTCCTTTATACTACACTGCATTCTTGAACTATGACACTTGCAAGAAAAAAAAATGAACTGCAAGTTGCTTGCTATAGGACTAGACTCTTCAAAATATGATAATTGGTATCTGGATGCAAAGATCGAAGGGAATATGACAAAGAGGTGCTTTGGAGATGATTTTTAAAAATGAAATTCGAATATGGAGGGAATGATGACAATGGGAGGGGTGAAAATGTAATGATGGATGGTACTTACAATTTTGCATGCTTGGATGATTGTGATAATCGATTACATGACCTCACCTTTATCCTAAACCATTAGAAAACTGACAACTCATCGTCCTCTATTTTGGTGCATAAAAACATGATTATGTGGCATATTCAGTCATAAAACTGGTAGATTTTCTATGGACTAGTCAGGTGATTCCGTAGTGAAATCTGCTAGTTTGCAGTTATATTCGCTGCAGAACTGTGAAAAAGAAGACAGGTGGCCACTACCTCAATTTGAAACAATACATGTGAGCCTAAGGTGGAACTTGATAGATATGACTGATATGACATGACTAATGGAGTGTTTTAGACTTAGGATAAAGACCATTTCATGAATTTCTCATCAATTTCATGAACCAACCTTATGAGACAAAATGAAACCTAGGTTAATGACCATATCAAAAAAAATTAAAATTTATAACACCCTTAGAGAGAAAACGACCCCAAAGATCATGACTACTCACAGGGTTGTAACCAGGAGGATAATACAGACCGGCCTATGTGGTCAGATTGACATAAGGAGAATAACATGTATGAATGAGGACACTAGCAACAGGGTTGCCTCGTGGTAAACTAGCCCCTCCATTAGGGGAATTTTGAGGTCTAAAATGGGCCTCCTAAGAAAAATGTACAACCAAAATAAATTTTATAAGAACAAATAGGATTCAAGATAATTATGTCAACCATGAAAAAATGACTCACCATTTTTTAATTAAAAGGGTAAAAATAATAAAAAATAATAAAATAATAAAACTACTTTTTCAACTTATCTCCAAAATTTTTACTCAAATTTTGAGTGGGAGTACTCAGTGGATGAAAAATTTAATTCCTTATCCAAGGAGTACCCATTTTGGATACTTTTGATGGACCCTACTACATGAAAAATGAGAAATACATGAAAAAACGTAATTGCAATTACGCTTTTCATGCATTTCTCATTTTTTGTGTAGCGAGGTCCATCGAAAGTATGCAACATGGGTAATCCTTGGACGAATAATTAAATTTTTCATCCAACGAGTACTCCCGCTCAAAATTTGAGTAAAAGCTTTGAGAGATAAGTTGAAAAAGTAGTTTCTTTTCTTTTTTCCCTCTAAAATTTTATGATCTAATCAAATCTTATTTTATTATTTCCACTATTATTTTATAATTTCCTTAGGAGGCCCAATTTAGACCTCAAAATTCCCCTAATTCCAGGACAATTACTGGTAGGTGGCACCCCTCTAAAAAACAACCGATACTAGGACTACGTCATGCTAGACGAAATGTTTCCCCTGGTCTAACTAGGAGCAAATGATGATCCTCTCCACATATTTCTAGAAGTAACCATGCCTGACTGAGGAACAGGAATCGTTGGTTGACAGACATTGGGTGAAAGGACTCTTGATTCTATTGGCTAACTAGGATGAGGCACCATGGTTGAAATAGAAGATGGTGTTGGCATGGAAAATTTTGAGAAATTTGCAGGAGATATAAACGAGACTAGAGGAATGCCCCAAGAAGAAGTGAGAGGTGTAGACAGAGGAGTAAGTATGGCCCCACTGAGGGGTGCCAATGATGAAATGGCAGCAGACACTAGCGATGCAGAATGTAACGACGTATCAGACTCCACCATAGGGTAGAAAACTGACAAAGGTACAAAATTATAAGAGGGTGTGGAACCATCCATGTTCAGGCACAACAACGTAGGTCTTATTGGATTAATCAAGGGAGGATTTGCAGGAGTAGTAGAATCATCTGCAAAAATATCAATAAAGGTCATATCACTACCAAAAGGACCACATACAAACTCTAGGACTATGTATTGGTATAAGTCTTGCATGCCGATAGGAACTCTTCGTACAGGAGTGATAAGTCCACCACGTTCAGGAGGTAAATCATGAAGACGACGTGACTACTGGCGGATATATTTAGCTAGGGTGAAAAATTATAAATTAATATAATTATGTTAGTGAAAACACCTAGGGCCAAAAGTACTAACTTGGAAAAAACATCACACACTAGAAAATTCCTAAAATATAGCGCACACAAACCAAAGTATGAAGAATATGGCGGTGGAATAGTTATACTAGTGACCTGCTTCACAACCCTTTTAGTTATGAACTCGATCCAAGTTCCCTCATTAACCATGGAACACCCCCCAAGAGGACTGAGAGAGTATGAATAATATTTTTCCTTGTTAAAGAGAAGACGACTCAGACCCTGCACTTGTGTAGGAGCCCTAAGAGTGTTTCGGGGAATATCACCCTAGAGGTTCATTGGGTTACAACCTCCACAGAGCAGGGGCATGCTACTTAAGAAGGACTCACACAACCATGCACGTTCAGAAAAACTAAATAGAGTAGAATGAGAAAGTTACCCGTAGGTCCTACGGTTGAAGCAGATCCCGCGGGGTCCAAACCCCCAGCAACCGTCCTTCCTTCTTAACTTGAAAGACAAGAAGAAACAAGCACGAAGAACTGGTTGTACAACATATATCTACTCTAAATGTTAGTGAAATCAACATGAAACATTAAATAAATCATAATGAATGCTTAAATAACAATATTCTCATACATATAAGCATACACTAACACGTTTATTTCGGGAACAGCATGGTACTTCTGTATTATAAATAGCATGTACAAAAGTAATGAGTGGAGAGATCACCTGATCCTTCCACGGCCTTCGCAGACCGTCGTCCGGATCCGTCCAGCCCTTGCCTCGCTAAGACTCCTTCCAAACGGGTGCATACGAGATGACATATAGGGAGATGAGCATCTCAAGGAAACAAGGGTTTCCTATAATGAACTGGGAAAGTGCAGGAGGCACGGGGAATTAGACTTGGATAGGGAATACCAACAGAGTATAATATCAATAAATTCTCTCTCTCCCTTAGGCCATACACATGAGGGGTTTTTATACTCCCTCCAAGTAGTTTCAACAGTTGGAAATAGTTGGCCACGTGCTGGGGTGGTTGAACTACCTGAGTAACCATCAACCCAGCCCGAAAATAGGGAATAATTATATATTTTTTAATCATTTTTAATGGCATACGCGTAAAAGTGCAGTTGGACTCGCGTATACACGCGGAAAAGTACGGGCATAGTCGCGTATGGGGATTTTTACACTATTTTTAAGTGAATTTGTCCAAGTCTGTAGGAATGGGTGCCCAAAACCATCAAAGCAATCATGAATCATGTGAAGGTGAGAAATGATGCTATAACAAAGAGATAGGACACTATGGTTACCACTATGAAGAACATGACTTGGGGGGACAGTTGTAGGAAAATCCTACATGGAAGGGCATGAAACTTAACTCAAAGGTCTAAGACCGAAACCCCCTTGATATTTCCCTCCAAAGTGGTCCCCAATTGTACAAAAAATGTTTATAATAGCGTTTGTATGTGTAAAAATTCCGCTATATCACGCCACTCGAAACTAAGTGAAATGGGTCATGTCACATCGCTTATCCCAATTGTGACCTCATGTTTAACCCTCTTCTTAGAAGGGTTTCCCAGGCTACACTAATGCAAATGGATTTATCTCCCTACCGCAACCTGCTAATTTTTTTTGTAGTATTGGAGAAATTAACTCACTCTTGTCTCTCAAAGACCCTAGCCTATTCTAGTGTTGGCATGCTACTAGTAAAAGGAAAAGACGAGTCAAGTTTTATTAACACATTGATTTTAAGTGGTTAGTATTTACATAGTTGGGATGTAATATTCCTAATTAGATTTTAACTAGTTAGAATATTAAATTTTGTTTTTGTAAATAAGATAGATGAATAAGAGGGTAGAGGGACCCATAAATCTCTTTAGTAGGAATAAAACCACTTCTAATGTCAATGTGGATCAGTGCATTTAGATAGGATCAAGATGAATAAACCAATCCTTGGTGTGAATGTGGGTCAATGCATGTGGATGGGGTCAATTTAACCAAATCAAAAACGTCATCATGGAGCTGGTGGAGACAATGGATGAAAACGCAGTAATAATGGAAGGGAGTGTTGGGCTAGAATTAACATATGTTTTCACCCTATAAGTACTTTTAATTATGGAAAAATCTTAGGAATTCTTCCTCATTTTGACAATAAAGAAAGAAAAGATTTATGAAAATCAAATCAATTGAGCTAACGACAAAAAGGAACGTTTCTATAACAGAAATTTGACTTATTGTATCTCCGTATGCAGGAAGGCAGAGCAGCTGAACCAATAGCAAAAGGAATACACCCGACAGACACGAATGTATGAGTCAGCAGAAGGAAAAGAGATGGATTCAAGCTCGAAGACTCAAACCACAACCACGTGCAATGGTTTTCTTTTGGAGAACACTATCTCATTACATGGAAATTCCTTTAAAAGGGCCAGGGATGAACTAGATAGGGAGTCGAATAGAAATTTTACCTCTATAATTAGTGCATCAAGACAGAGCTGTCATATTGTATTCCTGTATTATCTTTTGAGTTTCGATGTTTTGAACAATTACCTTTTGAGGTTTTCACCGTGTTAAAACTTCTAGTGGTCTGGGCCCAACCCCTAGGAGTTTCCTCACCAAATTCTATGTTGTGCGTTAGTTACAGAATCCATGTTTATTTATCTAATGTGGTTGTAAAATAATTTTCTACTCAATAAAGTTACAGCTTTTCTTCCTTTAGAATAGTTTAGCATTTGTATTTCTTGATTCAGAATAATCGCAATTCGTATCTCCTAGTTTGTATAATAATGCCTCATAGCTGTTAGACATTTCCATTTTCTTCCAAAACCTTTGCAATCGATTTACAAATCGTAGGATAGTTACCGATCAATGATTACTTTTCTTTATGGATTAAATCATCCCTTCAACACAGTGAGGCATCCAATTGTTGATTAATGCTAGTTAGTCAGTTTACAAAGAGAATTTCATTGCGAAATTATATAAGTAATTTTTGTTGCTTTCATTTAGATTCCTTTCACTAATATTGCTTTCATTAAGATTGTTTTCATTTAGATTCCTTTCACTAAGATTGCTTTTAGTTACATTGCTTTCATTTCGATTGTTGTTCAATACATTAAGAATTTTGTTTAGTTCCTCAATATTGTTGTTCCAACCTGTTATCACTCAGGTTTTCCTTGAAGTTGTGGAAAATGAAAGTATACCCGAGGTAACCACAAACCAACCTTCACATGCAGAATCTAGCCAATCTACATCCAGAGAGGGATCTCTATTTATAATTTATCTTTGTTCTTAGAAGTTTTTAGGCTAGTTATAGATCCAAGAGTTTGTTTGAAAATGGTGGAATTCGCAAACTAGGGGCAAGGTTGAAGATTTTCAGTCCATTGGGCTATGGAGTCAAAGGATGGCTTTACTGGATTTCTATTCTACACACAAGATGGCTTTGCAGGGAAAGATCGCCAGACAGAGAACAATCCTTAAAATTTAAAGTGGATGGGATGATTTTGAAGGGATGAAAGGCAGCTAAGAATCTTTCACATGTTCAAAAGAAAGAAATGAAATGATTACAAACAAAGAGCAGTGAAGAGTTCTTTATTATAGTAATCAAGAATGTTTAAATTAGCAAAGCAAGAGAATTTAATAATTCGTGCTTATAACCAATCTAGAGGAAAACATTAAGAATAATTACATCTGAAATCAGAGTACAATTAAGTAAATTTTGATTCAATCCTTTATGTAAATTATTCAGAAATGGACACAAATGATATTATAAACTGATATAAAACTTAAGACATAGGATAGAAAGACTTATTGAACTGCAGTCCGACACATGAATCCTGCAAAAAGTCCTGAGCTTCAAATTGTCATCCAGTAAGCCACAAATAAATTTCTCCAAAACGCTTTTATTCCAAAAACATCAATGTCACAGCAAAGTAATAGAATCCACCCTCAATACTCTCTTTGAGGGTTTATTTATACAAAAAATAATTGAAAAAATCTCACACTAACCTAGCCAATAATCGTGGGTGACTAATGAGTAAGTTACAATAAAAAGGAGACAAATGGTCTCATAAATAGGACAAAAAGTCATTGCTGGTGTGCTGTTTCCCGCTTTTGAGGACGTGCTGGAGGCAGGTGCTATAATAGGGCTCAATGCTGTCCCTTTGAGTGATTCTTTAGCTTGTTTGACACTCTTTGTTTCTACGGATACTCTTTAACCTGTGTAACTGATACTCTTTCATCTGTGCTCATTTTTATCCTTTACATAATAGTAAAAAGATAAAATTCTCATCCTGAAGATAATTTTCATAGAATTTCCAATAAGTCGTTCCACCATTGATATTTTGCTATTATGGTTCTTTTAAGTTTTCTCAACGTTTCATCAGCCTCTGTGAGTTTGTAAAAAGTGGGCTGATCAGGGAACAAATACTTTATTTCATGTTCAAGATGAAATAAATTCTTCAACCTGTCATGGAGATTTCTCCCTGTTGGCAACGTCGCTTCTGGAAAACTGATAGAACAAGCAGTTGTATTTTGAGCATGGTTATCTATTTTCTTAACATAGGTTTCCAAGTCCATTATCTGGTCCTCTGAGAGCATAGGACTAGGTAACCCACTGTCTAACAAAACCTGAAATTTTCCTCTGAAAGTATTAATATCAGCCAAAATATCTGAGCACTTCCTTTCCAAATTCTGCATAAAAGTTCTTTTGATGAAAACTCTTTTTATCTCCAAAATGGTGCCGGTCCTGTCCTCAATTCCTAATACTGCAAGCTGTTGCTTAGTTCGGGTGTTCAAAAATTGAATAAGTTGATTGGCCTGCTCAGGTCTGCCTCTTAATTCATGTCTTGTTCTGTTTATTTCTTCCTGAGCTACTTTAATCAAGTCATTTTGTTCAAAAATTGCTTGAACAAAGGCCAAATACTTTTTATTAACTCAATTATATTACCCCAACGAATTTCATTTATTTCCCTCAAAGACTTTTCTAATGAAAGATCTTTTTCTAAAGCCTTAACTAATCTTTCCAACCTTTTAATTTCCCTGGCATTATCAGCAACTGTCTTCTTAGATGTATCATATTTCTGCTCCAAATTTTCTAACTGCAATTTCGTGGTTTGAAGTTCTGTGACTCTTAGTTGTAAACTTTCCATTTGTTTTGTCAATTCATCAGAACTTAAACCATAAGTGTTTACCTGTGCTGGCACTGTTTGTTGATTTGCTGTTGTGGTACCTGTAGTTGTAGTAGCTTATGTGGTGGATGCCTGCATGATAGCTTCCTTTTCCTGTAAATCTTGTTCCAATTCTTTCTCTGTTTCAGTCAGTTGCTCAGTCATCTTTAAGAGAAACTCCATTATCTCTTCCTGTGAATTTCCCTTTAAAACTTCTTGGGTCTGGGGATGCCTTGAGGCTGGCAATTTCAGCTGCTTTCTCAATGCAGCTATGTCATCATCTTTCTTCTTAAATAGTGCCTCAATACTTTTAATATCTTTGGGGTTGTGACCCAAGCTGATGATTATGTCTTCCAGAGACTTTATTCTGTTATCTTTGGCCTGAGAAGAGGCCTTCTCAATTTGCAATTGGGTGCTTGTGTTATTTAAAGAATCTTGCAGTCTTAGGGCTACCATGGCCTTATCAGTAAGAGTGGAATAGACCATTTCCCCAGTTTGTTTATGCAGCTCTATTTGGTCCAAAGGATGAATATCCTTTCCCAGGACCTCAAAATTTGTTCTAATATAATCAGCTGTTGTCATGGGTTTTGGTACCTTGGACTTGAAGTGGCTCATCATCATTTTTCCTTGTGAAATGTCAAATGATGACATTAACCTTTCTTGATTATGTGGAGCCATTTTCAGATATTGATCATATACCTTCATTCTCAATGGATCATTCTTTGCCTTTATATTAATGAAAGTTCTTTTTATATCCCCTGTATCTGTTTTTGGTGGCCTAAAAGAGGATACTTCAGTACTCAACTGCTTTTGCAAAGCTTTTCCTTTCTGATCTGTGTGTGTCACACTAACAGAACCAGTTAGTTGAATATCTTCTCTTCCGTCATCAAACATGTCATCTATGATTTCCACATCTGGAAGTGGATCTAGTTTCTGTTTTTTGGCTTGATGTATCTCTGAGGACTCTTTGGGAGGAGTAGTATCTGGAACCTGCCTTTTCTTTCCTATTTCCATGTTGGATGGAGTTTGTAATTCTGAAACTTCAGGATGTTTTACCTGAGTGGGAGAAACTTGTGTTTGATCAGGTGCTCTGGAGGTTTGAGGTTTCTCTGCCATGATTAAAGTTTCAATGACCTGTATTTCAGGTTCCTTTCCTTTACCTTTTGACTCTGCTGCAATTGATGAACTGCCTTCCTGTAATCTCTGCTGTAGATTTGCTGTTGAAGAAGTGCCAATGTGAGGTACCTGCACTTGACCATAAGATTCTAGGTCATACTTCTTCTCAAGATCTTTCATAATTTTATTCATTTTGTCTTCTTCACTTTCTTCCTCAACTAGTGTTCCTTCAACCCATTCATCTTGGTTAGCATATTGTTCTATATCAGGAATCCTGTGGTGTATGTAAGGGGATGATTTTTTCTTTATTCTCTTTTCACAGATAAAACCAAATGGATCATAAGGAACCCAACGGAAACTTCTTTGGAACTTGCAATGGTTTTGTAGTATAACTTCTGCTTCTCGCTCAACATCCCTAGAGTTGCATATGTAGGGACCTAATTGACTTTTAATCCTGAGTTGGGCTTTCTTTTTCACACTACAAAAATGAATCACATCTGAATTATTCATTTGCCTGAAATATTCCAAGGAAAAAAGTCTCATGGGCACATATCTTGGCAACTTGAATGGATGCAATTCACATCCATAGATTCTGATGACTGAATGGTTTTGATATAAATACCAATCTCCAACTTTATATGTCCTTGAAAGCTGCAAGGTCTTCTTGATTTCATTACTGAGCCTTGGAGGAGGAATTCCTGTCAACAAGGTAGTTGCAGGATATACAAAAAGATCGATGAACTCAGCATAGGAATAAGGAGAATTGTAGGAAGAGCGAATTATGGGAGACCAAAATATAACTGACCTAGGGTTTCCCTTAGCATCAAGCTTTTTAACAGGGAAAGGGAACTTTTCTGACTGATAATAGATAATGAGATGATAAATAACTGAGGAATATTTAAACACTTTCTCATCATCTAGCCTCATGAACTGGTTGTGGATTTTATTGGCTATGAAAGATGCAAAGTCATATTTTACTGCAGGAGGTTGCCCAGGAGTAAAAATGGATAGCAAAACCAAGGTTATTTCATCAACATATTCACTTGTATTGAAACCCAAGACAAAAGATATCATATTTAGTATGAGCCTTCCCAACTTAGTGAAATAATAAAAACCATAGGGAGGAGGGCCCCTAGGTTGATGTTTAGGCAACATAAAATTCTGGCAAATGGACTCCAATTTTTCTGGGGTCAATTGATTAGACTTTTCAATCAGTTCTTCCATAGACAAAGGTGCTAGTTCTTGATCTGGTTCAAAATGTAGCATTGCATTGATAGCTTGGGGAGTAATGGGGAAAAGAACACTCTGGTCAGGGGATATTATAGCTCTTTGAGTGGGATCATAGTTAGAATGGAAATAGTGGATAATTTCTGGGAAAGTAATGACTGAGGGGATGAGATATCTCGGGAGATTGGATTCCCACAACCCAATGACATCTTGCCCCTTCGAATAATCGTCTCTGCAGCGACAATAAATTCGAATAGGACTTTCATCGAAATGCAAGTCTTTAATTTGGAAGTCTTTATCCACTAAGGGCAAATATTCTAATTCTCTATGGGGGGCATTCAGTGGAGTCACATTCAGGGCTGTCAGAGCTTCCATTTTGGTTCTTGTGTATTCAAAATGGAAGTTTCTGAGTTTTATTTACAAGCCGGGGCGCGATTTCAGTTTAAATGAAGGAAATTAGCACAATTTCAGTTTCAGGGGAACAATTCACAGTTTTAAACCTCAGGGAATGATCTTAGCGATAAGATTTAATCACTAATCCAGTGGAAAACAAGGAAAACAAAGTTTCTTTTGAAGTTTGGAGCGCTATAGAATAAATACCTGTTCTTGGAGGCAAACTGGGTTTTAACAGGTATCAGGCGGTGGCAAGAGGATGCTTGAACACTGGTCCGGCGGAATTCTGGAAATCGGATAGAACAGTAGATTTCAGTGAAAATTTTAATTTCATAGAAGAAGGCGCAGTCGTTTTCAAATAATGAAAATGACATAAAAAACACGAAAATTTGTTTTATTTCCAAAGTTCAAAAGGGGTTTTTATTTTTTCGAGGAATGACGTCATATCAGTACGGGCTGACGTGTGGCAAGGACCGGGGCGGTAAGCAGTAATCCCCGCACCGCTTATGAGCAATGGCGGTTTTAAATGTGAGGGCAGCGATTCCACTAATCAATGGACACGTGGCCGGAGGACTAGTCCAATACCACCATGCCCCCGCGCGTTAAAGATCTGACAAGTGACAACTAGCGGAATTGTTGTGGAGCGTTGATCTTTGGAGGAGCGATCCAACGGTTGGAGGGACGGGGAGATGGTAGAGCGTTATCGTGCGGGCCCGACGGGGTTTTAAATGCGATTAACTTTATTAAATATCCCGGGGGGTGTCTAATAGGCGGAAAAGTTTGGTTATCAATCAATTCTGATAATTAATTAATCCCAATGGTTATAAAGGTGGTTGTGGCGGGGTTCAGTTTCTAACTTGAGTTAAGGTTGGAGAATGGGATATATAACGGGATTTCTAACTCGAGTTAGGGCGTTGGGTGTGGGATTATTTCCAAAGTTTTGGTTTAAAATAAAACTTCGGGTTTATTATTTTTTGTATTAAACATATATATCATATGTTTAAAGCTTTTCTCATATATGTTTTTTTTTATTATATGATAAATTAACCAATGTAATTAACTTATCATAAGGGCGGGAATATTACATAATGATATATTTAAACAAAGGGTACATAATGTGGGTTTTTAGTGATTAATTGGGAAATAAATACTTTGGTTAAACTTTATAATAAGATGGGTTTTTTGGATATTTCTATAAAAGGAGTTATATACTTAGGATAAGGCATTTTCACTAGGGATTTAGTAAATAGAGTTAAATGTAAATATGACAAAGGGACAAGGACAACTCAAAATAATTTGCACATCTAAGAAAGTGAAGATTTCTGAAGTAAACCACATTATATCAACTTCAACACTTAGACTTAGAATAACAAGTAATCTTGAGGGTTTATTGTGAAATATAGGATGATTTTCCTAAGTAAAATTGGATTTTACTTAGGAAAAGGCTAAAGGTGAATGATTATAATGATGAATGATCTCAAGTACTTAGGTCTTTTTGATCATTAGGCCGAGGGTCCGGTCCCTCCAAAAGTCAAGGAAATGCCTTGAGCCCTTTGATCTCCAAATACCTTAGCACTTTGGGGAAATTAGTAAAAACTTAGGGAGAAAGTGATGTGGGAAGTTAATGATTTTGACTTTGCTTTCTGTGAATTCTTCAGTGTATTTTCTGCTTTAGTACTTGTGATGAAGGTAAAAGATTAAACATATTTAGCACCATCATTCATCATATGAAACTTTGCAACACCATCTACCTACCCTATCTACTTGACACTACCATTTTCTTTTCTTTATTAGGGTGCATTTGGACTTGCAAACCCTTATCAATCTTCTTTTCTTTTACAAGGAAAATATATCTAATTCTACACTTATTGCATCCAAGGGCTCAGATTAAACTGTTGAGCACCTTTTATTAACTCTACCTATCTACTTATATACCAAGATTAAACTGTTTGGTCAGATATTTATTCTCTATTCTATAACATGAAATTGAAATATGAATAAGTCAAGTTTAAACAGTTTGACTCTTCATAAATTGTGGCAAAAGTTTGACAAGCTGCACACAATCACTTATTTACAAAAAATGAAATAGTAGTGGCATTTGGATTTGCACACTTTCTTTGGTATATTTTTTGCTTGGGGTTCATTTCTTTCACTTTTTTGACCACTTTATTTTTCTTACCCTTTGATCTTTCTTTTAGGGTATACCCTCTTTACATTTTTTAAATTTTTTTATTTTTTTGGTTTTTTCAAGAATATGGAACACCTTTGCACAAGAAAAAGGTTTGAACATATTCCATAGTTCAATCAAGACAATCATGAAATATGACACCTATTGGTATAGGATTCTAACACAACCATCGTTATGCTGCTCAACCATAGGTTTCTTTCTTCTAAGCTACACAGAATAATTAGTCATAATATCTCAAACCATTGCCCTTTAAGTTGATCTCACTTGCATAAATTGTGTTGACACTCTTGAAATAAGAAGACTTACCTCGGGTTGACAATAAAATGAGAAGCACTAAGGTTGCCTATAATAAGCCACCTCTGTGAAACCAACATTTTTGGTGTCGTTTTCGAGGAGAGTGTTAGAGTGATATTCTTTATTCACCTTTCTCCATTGTTGTGAATAATTGGCTATTAAAAACAAGAGGTAAGAACTTGCGTGCTGGAAAGCAAAATGCTTGCTCTCTAGCCCGCTTCTCAGCAAAAATTTTCGAAGACTAGTAGAATAGGTGCTCTTGTTTTATGACTAGGAATAAAAAGATAGAAACAATTCGAAATAACTCTCAAAAATCCTCACAATCCCAAGGACCGGTGATCCTTGGTAGGACAACATATATAGATGAAATCATTAAGAAATTTGAATCTCAGGCATCCATAGGACCTAGAAATATTTCCATTCAAAGTCCTATCACGCTCCCTCAAGCCATAGCCTCACCATCTATAGCCCATGCCGAGATTCACAGTGAAACGAAAGGAGTTGAGCGAAGCCTTCAAAATTTCGATCATATAGGCACTGACCCTTCGAGAGAGGGAGGTTCTTGAAATTTACAAGAAGGGGAAGGAGAAACTAGCGGCATAATTCAAATAGAAGCTCTAGAACCTAAATCACCTAAAAGAGTGGTCAAGACAGAGGTACTCAGGATCCCAAATCAAGGAAGCGTTGTAAAGCCTCCACCGCATTTGCCTCCTAAAACACCCTGGATTACTCTTCCAAAACAAGAAATCCCTGAATATTTCTGGCACCTCTTCGATCAAATGGAAAATAATCAAAATCAGAATCAGAGGCAGACATCAACATTGGAATACCCCATTTTTTATCATGCTGCAAACGCCCCTATGCAAGCCATTCCCTTGCACAATATTCTCACCTTCCATGGTTTGAATACGGAAGATCTTGATGCATTCCTATTTTAATTTGATGTATTATGTAGGGGGTATAACTACACCACTGATCCTCAGAAACTGAAACTATTTCCCTCTACCTTAAAAGGAAAATCACTACGCTGGTTCATGGGACTAGGTGGGGGAAACATCAATAACTGGGATGAAATGAAGAACATTTTCCTCAACAAATATCAAGACTATTGCCAAACCTGAGACCTAAAATATGAAATCTTCAATATGTTTGCAAAAGACAATGAAACATTAGAATAGTACGTAGAAAGATTTCAATACAATTTACAAAGGTCCCCATATACCACCCTATCCAAGGACGTTTTAAAAGCCACGATGATTAAAGGAATGAAGGAATAATGGGTTGAAATGCTTAACATAATGGGGAAATGGGATAGTTACCAAGAAGAATATGACGAGATTATTTCCTCGTGTATTATATGCTCTTGGGGTAGTGCGCGCAATAGGCCAATTGGGCGTGATTTTATAAAAAAATATTTGAAGAAGTCCAATGGCGACGTAACCAGAGAAAAATTTGGAAATCTGTTAGAAAATTTCAAAACTGACATCTTGGGTACCTTGACAACATAGCTTGATGTTTTACAAGCCAAGCATAAACAAGCTATAGCAGAAAAAAACCTGGCCATATTTTTCCCATGATGTCGGAAGAAGCACAGCCAAAGGGAATGCCCTTTAGACATGGTTTAGACTTGTGCTATCTACACTAAGGATCATACCACGGAACAATGTCCTTCACTTCTTGGGCTGAAAGTAGTTTACAAGGAAGCAGAAAAAGAAACAAAACCAGTATACCTAATTAATCAGCATCAAAAATGGTAGGCATCCCCAGGTATGCCACAAGACCGACCTCAGTTCTTCTCGTCTCCGTAGTTTAACTAGAACAACCCTACTGCAGCTTGGCAGAATCAAAACCCTTTTTCTACTCGGCCAAACCAGTCATTTCCTATACTACCATGGCCTACACAACCAACATTAGGGAACAGTTGGCCAAGCTTTCCTTGTTCTCCCCCTTATTGGAAAAATGTTCCATATCAAGCCTAGTGGCCAAACCCTCCTCCTCAAAACACTAATTGGAATTGGCAGTGACCCCTGGGAATGACCAACCTACCAATGGGGGTGGGAAATCAAAATCAACCTACCCTAATAGCTCCATACCTAGTTTAGCATAGCTCGCAGCCTGTCATACGCCCCAAATTACCAGCCCAACCTAATCCTAATCCCAACAATAGACCAGTTCAATTAACATAGATCATAGAAAATCCAAATTTCGGCATTGAACATAAACAGTTCAACAAACTAAGGCTGAGATCAAGACATACTATTTTACCTATAGAAGCCACGACTCCACCTCAGTCCCAAATTGAGACTTCAACTGAACCTAGCCAAGAAAATATAGCAGAGAAAGAGGTAGGCAAAGATAAAGAAACGATTGACCAACAGGGACCTGAAGAACTTAGGATGTCTCCGCCCCCATTCCCTAAAAGGCTAACTCTACCCAGACCGATAATCTCTCCAGACTTTGACATCTTGGGGGAATTGAGAAACCTCTATATCAAAATTCCTCTCCTCCAGGCCATCCAAGACATTCCCATCTATGCAAAGACAATTAAAGAACTATGTGGAAAAAAGAAAGTAAACAAAACAAAGGCTGCACCCGTTGTTCATGTGGTAGGGGCGTTGTCTTATTTATTACTAGGTAAGGAACCATCCATGAAATATGAAGACCCAGGAAATACCATTGTGACTATGCAAATCTAGAGTCACTCATTTCCAAACACATTGGTCGATTTAGGGGCAACGATTAACATCCTAACTATGGGGGCCTGTGAAATACTAGGCATATCAGCTTTAAAACCTATGGCTACACTGCTAGAACTGGTTGACAGTTCTGTTATCAGACCGGAAGGAATAGTGTAGGAAATCCTGGTCTATGTGGACTCATGGGAATATACAACTGATTTTTGAGTTATTAATCCAAAGAATAGGATGGACGGGCATCCATCGATTCCTGGGAAACCTTGGTTGGCCACAACCAATGCTTACATAGGCTGCCGAATGGGTAGCATGAATGTCACTAGAGGGGATTCTATCAAAAATATCATTATTTATCTGCCTTCCAAACCAAGCTTACCCATGGTAAAAATTCACAAGCACCCATGTACATACTGGGAGCAAAACATTTGTTCACCCTTGACACTAGTAGAAGCTCTTGAATTTAAGGATCAAAATGAATACAACATAATCAATCATTTTATGAGTCAGCCACCCACATCTAGAAATTTAAAATGTCAAATGCTAAAAACAGTCCTTGAAGATGAAGCTCAAAAGGATCCCGTAACAGACCTTGAGGATCAACATATTCCCACAACCACTGTACATAACAACATACCTATTGAAATTGAGCCCGGGAAGATTCTGAATATTAATGGAAACTTGGATGATGACCAAAAAAAAAAGCTCATAAAAGTCCTTCGGAAGTATCAAGGGGCATTTTCTTGGGATTACCCAGACATGAAGGTTTTAGACCCTCAGCTATGCACCCATCACATTTATGTCGATAAGAAAATCTGCCCCATTAGGAAACCCCAGTGACAGCTAAACGCGCAATTAAAAGAGATTGTAAAAGAGGAACTGCAAAAGATATGAGATGTGAATTTCATTTACCCTATTTCAGATAGCAAATGGGTCTCCCCTCTGGTATTCTTCCCTAAAAAGAATGGGAAATGGAGAATCTACGTAGATTACAGAGAATTGAATAAAGCAACGCAGAAAGACCACTTCCCCCTCCCCTTCATTGACCAGGTCCTGGATACATTGGCAGGGAAACAGTTATTTTCCTTCCTTGACGGGTTCAGTGGTTACAATCAAATCCAAATATCCCTTGACGATCAGGATAAGACAACCTTGACCTACCCATGGGGTACTTTTTCTTACAAAGTTTTACCATTTGTGTTATGCAATGCCCCAACCATATTTCAGAGGGCCATAATCAACATTTTCTCTAACTTAATAAATGAGGGGCCGGAAATTTATATGGATGACTTCACACCATATGGAGAGGACTTTGATCAAGCTCTTGAAATGCTAGAAAAGGTGTTAGAACGATGTATTTCTACTAGATTATTTCTAAGCAATGAAAAATGTCACATGATGATGACTAAGGGGGTGATCCTAGGTCACTACATTTCTGCAGCTGGAATATAGGTAGATCCAGCTAAGATAGAGGTAATCCTTCTATTAGACACACCTTGTACACAGACAGAGGTACGCAGTTTTATGGGATATGCAGGATATTATCGCAGATTTATAAATAATTTCTCACAAATAGCCGCACCTTTGTATGCATTAACTGGAAATGTTGAATTCCATTGTGTTGAGGAGGTAAATCCCCTCTGCGGACAGAGGCGATCCCTACTAGCCCAGCAGGGGTCTAGCAACAAACAAACAATGCTATGACGCAAGCTCCTAGTTACGAATGAAAGACTTGGGATAAGAGCCTACCTGGATTCCAACGCTAGATCTGAAGAAGAAGATGTCCCCGTCCTTCAGCCCTGGCAAATCACAATCCTTCCACGATCTCCGTAGATGAACACCTGCACGCAGAAGAAACGAACAGATACATGCATAGGAACCAGCATACGTAACTAAACATCGGTCAGAAAAGATATTACTCGCATTAACATGATAGAAAAAGGAGTGGAGCCATAATCATAGTCATCTATTAAAGTGATAAACGAATAGAAGTTACAACCAAGTTCTGACGTCGCGGCTTCCTTCGAACGGGTCTCCGGTTGTCCACGTCTCGCAAAGCTCGCCAAGGAAAGGGAAACCTCTCCAGAGTCTCGTAACAATGGTCTCCTCGCTTTAATGGGCCTTAAGGGAAAGAAGGGATTCTTTACGGCACAAAGGCACTTGGGAATAGGGAGATGCAAAGCTTTAGCACTTCAAGACTAGCTTGCCATGGATCTGAGCAAGCTTTTATAGATGGGGAAGGAGGGAGTTGGGATCCCTATTATTATGGGATTGGCCCTATCAACAAGGAAGGTTCCATAGAAGGTGGCAAAACTACTTCCCTTCCATAGAACTCCCACAGCCAAACCTCCCAACTCAAGATAGGCAGTGGTTGTGAGTTTGTTTGAACTCAACTTCCGCCATCCATATTTAAAAAACAGTCCCTAAAATGGGTGGCGCGATTGTTGCTCTATGACAGAGCGCCAAGTGGCGCGACCTTTTCTGATTTCACGATTGTGTAAACAGGCCATCTGCAGCGCCAATGCAAAAAGAAGGCATTTTTCATGGATTTTGCAAGGAGATGTCTCCAAAAGGAAATGAAGTTCATACTTAAGAGGATGCATTGATGATGTTTTCAAGGCATGACGGTGTTCAATGAGGTCACATAATGGGTCCTCCATTGTGCGGGATGGGGAATGGTAGGGACGGTGACAAATTACGTAAGCAGAGATGCCCCTAAAGCATGAGGCCGAGAGAGAGAGGGGTGAAATGCTTTACGAGAACATGTCCAACTGAAGGCCCGCCGTCGGAAAACCTGCACAGACAGATACAACTGATATCTCAAGTACATGATGTATATATATGGTATGGACGCAGCCATCCGAACAGAGTATGCTATAATTCGGATCTAGGGTATGGGCGCAGCCATCCAACTAAGATCAAACAAATAGACTCAGGTATGGTCACAGCCATCCAATCATAGAGTCTTGTACATAATGACAATAATCCACAATCGCAGCCTGGATTACAACAGACACAATCCAGGGTCTTGCGCTCCATCTCGACCCAAACAAGTACAAGTTCTAGCATGCGAATGTGTGAGCTGATGTCGAACATGCAAGAACATCGTCTGATTAACAGACGCGAGAGAAACCACCAATAATGACGATGGTCCTCAAGGTACTACAGGTACAATCTACAGCGTGTGAATAAATGAGCTGACGTCGAACACCCGCAGAATCATCCGATCGGAGGCCAATGATGAAAACCTCACGTCGAATGCGACGAACCTGCCATTAAGGCATGCAGGCTCCAAGGTACCATCAGGAGTCTCTAGACCAACTTCCTTGATAATGAGTTGAAGTCGACAGGAAGTGACCTTGATCGAAGGTGGGCCATAATGATTCCCACATCATCGACACGAGACATAGGAACATAATGTTTTGTTGTGAATCAGGATCATATGAGAAACAGAGGAAGGTTGATATTCGCAGAGGTCAACTTCTCTTGAACATATGAATGGCACGACAATGGACTTGGCAGTATTTGGCATCAACAGATCAGAGGTCATGGTGACGAGGCAGTGAACAGATGAGAGGTCAAAAGATATTACCCAAACCCATGGAAGCAAAGTGAAGCAACGAGATGAGATGTCCCCAACCCGACACGAATGCAGACAAGTGCCATGTTCAAGAGCGACATACTGCCGACGACAACGACGATGGTTCCATTTTTCCCCCACCATTTCTGGCGAGTACCCCAATTATTTTTGATAACAAGCTTGAAGGGGATAGCATATACTTGTGATATAAGTCCGCCCTTCGGGCGAATCCATCCTAGTGCATTTAACGAGTCCTAGGAAGGAGAAACTCGGAGAACGTCATTTCGACGAAATCCAATGTCATCAGGGTTTAACGAGTCTGACAAAGGAAGAACTCGGCGTCTTTTCATGTTTAGAGAGTTTGAAAAGACAGCGGAAAAGAAAACTCCAGAGGTCCCTTTTCGTAAATAGTTCCCCAGATCCGAAAAGGTAGAAAACAATATCCGGGAAAACCTCCTAGTCGCGATAGGCTAGGGTATTCCTTTTTCGTAATCGATCCAGCCCAGCCCGAAAAAGGGTTAAACTTATACTGGGTGAATGTCGATTCGTTTCCATTTTAACGAGATCGAAACGACAAGGGCCTCGGCGATCTTTTCATATTTAGAGAGTCAGAAAAGAGCTGAAAGATGACTCCAGAGTGACTTTTTCGTGTATTTACCGAGTCCGAAAAAGTATAAAATACAACTCATTTCCACCTTTTAAGTCGCAAAAACCTGTCACTGCACATACTCAACAAGCGTAAAATCCATTTTCGACATAATACATGCAAATATTTGACAAGAAATAACTTTTAAAACTCATTTTAACGTCGAAAAGTTATAAATATGTTCAATGGTAAAAAACGAAATTACTTTTTACTATTTACCTTGTGGAGAGCAACAGTGGTCCATTTGGAGCAGAATCTTTTGACGGCGATTGCGACCAATCCAGGCAACCATTCAGCGTCTCGTCTGTGACAGGTAAGAGGCGCTCCTTTTCTCTTTCTTTCCATGCATTTTTTAATGATTTCCCCTTAGAAATCAGCTCTGTAAGGGCACCTTTGAAATTTTAGGGCCGGGCTAAGTGGCGCGGGTATCGGGCACGGACCCGCGCCACTGAGCTCTTTTTAACAAAGGGCCCGCGCCACATGGCGCGGCTGTCAGCAAAACAGTCGCGCCAGCGGCGGAACCCGAATTTCCGCCTAAAATCCCACTACTTATGCCAAATTTCTTGAATTTTGAGGCTCACAGAAGATCTAATCAGGGGCTTTTGACCATGTGAATGCAGATAAACACTCAAAATGGCAATTGAATGGAAGGAACGAGAGCACGGAGATGAGGATGAAGAGGCCATGCAAAGCCAGGCTTGCATGAACGCTCTGAGAGACTACGGATTGAAAAAGTTCTTCCTCACGCCATGCTTACGAGCTCAGCCTGAGCTCCTCCAATATCTGATCAACCTCTGGGATGAAAATGACCAAGTATTCAGAATACGTGACCAGGTGTTGGAATTGGAGGTCGCTGACATTTATTTCGTTACTGGATTATCCCGCAGGGGTCCAATCCCTGTACTGACTGGGAGCAGACCATCAGGGGAGAAGATGGAAGAAGTAATGGCGCGGGTGTGCCGTGGGGCACAAACAGGAACAAGGAGTAAGAAGGTATACATCTCAACCATCCCTGACCTAGCACTGAGAGTTGTACTCCACACCATTACGCGGGCTGCTGGATCGCAGGCACCGCACGAGGCTACAAAGACTCAACTCTTACTGGCCTCAGAGTGCATGGGTCCCCGACTGTATGACTGGGCAACAGCTGTCACGATCAACATGAAAAGGCAGCTCACAAAGTGCAAAAAGGGCAAACTGAAGCAGTTTGGGTATGGTTCCATC
Organism: Pinus albicaulis; assembly: GCA_034641835.2. Taxonomy (NCBI): domain Eukaryota; kingdom Viridiplantae; phylum Streptophyta; class Pinopsida; order Pinales; family Pinaceae; genus Pinus; species Pinus albicaulis. The sequence continues at coordinate 593,469,175 of CM076570.1, forward strand.
TTGGTATCGTTCATTCTGGAACGCATACCAACCTTCCAGGGCCAAGAGGCCCATGTGGCAAGTCCGGTACCACGAGAGCCGAGAATGGCTCGCTGGGCAGCACTGATGCCCAGATCTGGAGGCGGGCAACAGATGTCCTGGAAGCCCGAGTTCTTCAGGTGGTTACGGCGCCAACTGATCGTTGTGGAAGATTGGCCCTATGCGGGAACTGACTTTATAGGGGACCCAGATCTCCCGCTACCAGAAGGAGACCACTAGGATGAAGAGCTGGGTAAGACCTCATATTTTTGATTTTATGTTTATATGTTTTTCTTGTTAATACACACTTGTCTTAACACAATTATATATGCATGCAGATGTAGGACCTGAGAGACCAGCCGGGATGTCTCCTATCTTCCGGAGGACACAACTCGCCCCTGAGATCCAGGGGGAAAGTACCGGAGGAGAGGCACTGGTTCAGAACCTCGAGGGGATCGTCCATGGGATCCCAGACTATGCCCGACTGTCAGATGTACCGATGGAGTACCAGCACCATATGGTGGGAGTTCCAAACCGGCTCCACTGAATCCTGAGGCGCCTAGTTCGTGCAGTGACGTGCTATCATGAGCACCATGCAGATTAGTCTCTAGGATTTATGCCACACCTATTTTTTGAGAGACACAGTGTCTCAAGATGTACTAAGACGATTATGTATATTTTTTGAGTTTTGTGATGCACACTGTGCAAACATTTCGACACACACATATATATATACATATGACTATTTGGATGGATCTTTCTTTACATGTGATGATGTTTTCTATATGTCATGCAAATGTCTAATACAGATGTAATCTAATGTATCAGTTACATAACAAACGACCCAATGTGAAATGTATTCACACAATGTATCTACTCACACATTTCATTTTTACGCAAGCTTAAAAGCACACATGAACACACACATATGCAAACTATGCTTGAAAAGAGGAAGACGGGCATGCCCCCCAGCATGATGTCTCAATTCGAGGTGCATGCCCCCCAAGCTTCAGTCCATTGAAAATGGAGTGAAGGTTCAAAACAAAAAGTCGAATTGAACATGCTCGTGTTTCATTATTTAACGAGGTTGACACACTTAAAAGAACTGTCCTCAAACAACTTGTTTCATGTTTTAAGGAGCTTGACACAAATGAAGGAACTATGCTCCGAGATCCTGGTTTCATTTTTTAAAGAGCTTGACCCAGGGAGGAAACCGTGCTCTAACCGACTTACATCAAAATGAACAAGAAGGTGGTGCTTTCAAGAGTTCTACTCCTGATGGAAGGGAAACATCTTGGAAGTCAGGACCCAATGCCCCCAGCACATTATGCACAACGGCATCATCACTGAGCACAGGCACAGGGTAAGTGGCCACATAGTTGACCTGCGGTGGAGAAGATACAACGGGTGGATAGAAACCAGGAGGGGGTGATGGCGGACCAGATGCCATATTAGGACCAAAGAACGAAAGTTGATCAATAGTCACGATCCGTCCTTCATGTGGAAAGCACATCACGCGAAAGAGGGAGGAGACAAGTGCTCCCATGGCATAGGTGTAATCGCGCCCCAGGAGCAGATTAAAATCCAAGGGGCCTGGAACAACCATCACATCCATATGGACAGTTTTACCTCCCAAAGTAATCGGTAACCTGGGAAGGATCCCCAACAGTTGACTCGTCCTTCTATTGAATGTCAACAGATTCTGCATAACGGGCGCAAGCGGCGGCGAACCAAAAGCTTTCCAGGTAGTTGATGACAGAATACTAACAGAGGCACCTTCGTCTATAATGGTGCTGGGTACAACCAGACCAAGAGCCTGTACTGTGATATCGAAAGGCACATAAGACGGGAGACGAAATCCTGCAAATCGATTCCAGTCAAAGGAAGCGACCAAACTACTCGGAGGGGCTACCATCAACAAGCGAAGGTCTTCCCCTGATGTTACGGTAGAAGAAGCATCCTCCATAACCTCCATCTCGAAGGCGGGAGGGATATCCTCCGAAGCCTCAACCATGGGAGGCGGAGGAGGAGCCTCTTGAAGTACAGGGACAGGAGGATCTTTCTCCAAGTCTGAAGAATCTGAAGAGATCAGAAGGACATGGGGGTTGTGAGATCCACTCTCGATAGAAAAGACCTGGTGCACCGCGGACGGGGCCAGTTCGACCGATCCTACGACCAATGGTTGGTCAGGGACGGATTCGTGAATTTGAATTTCTGGGGGAGTGGGATCGACCAAGGATGACTCTTGACCAATCATAAGATCAGCTGGCGGAGGACTCAAAGAAAGCCGATTATAACCAGGTGGAAGGCGTGGTGTAGAACTGGCTGGGTTGTCCAAGACTTGCTTGGCTTCATCCATATAAGGACAAAGGTGAATGGCATGGTGCCCTTCACACAACTTACAGGGATTGGTGATCTTACCCTGCTTCTTAGGAGCCTTACCAGTGCCCCCAACCTGACTCCCGGAAGCCAAAGACAACGGTGGGCGACCGTTGGACCATACTTCAAGTACCTTGGGAATGTCAGGGCAGTCTCGAAGAAGATGGTCTCCCGTGCACAACATGCAGGGGAACTTGACTTTCCGAGGAGGGTTGGAAGGTTTATCAAGAGGAGATATCTCGGAGGCAGTAGCTGTACATTTAGCCTCTCGCTTATCAGACTTCTTCTTCTTTGTCTTCTTCTTCTTCTTCTTAGCCACCTGGTTACTCGAATCCAGACTTTCACCAGGCGAAGAGGAGGAGGAGGACTCAGAAACAGGCGAAGAAGGGGAGAGGTCCACCTTGGAATCAACATGATGTTGCTCAGGTGGAGGAACTGATTGAACAGAAGCCGAGACATTCGGGACCACAGAGGTTGAGAACAACCAAACAGGCAACCCAACAGTTAACCCAGGAAGGGACAACGTTGCCATATAAGGAGCACCAACATTTCCAAAAGGAGGAAAATGACCAGGATTTCCTTCTAAGGGGATTCCTTGGTTGGTAAACTCCGGAAAAGTTGCCATCAAACTCAAAACCACACACAGGCTGAAAACGAGTTAAGACACACGATCAAACGGTCAACAAGCAATGTCTAAATAGGTTTGTAATCGTGGGAGATTGATTTTACCACATTGGAAAATAAACGAATTCTACCGTTTCATGTTTTAAGAGTCGAGAAACGATAAAAATATGACTCTATCTCTTTCAGAGTTGATACAAGCGTGAAAGGACAAGCGCTTGACGGTCTTTTCAAGTTTAGCGAGTCAGAAAAGACCAAATGACTGCTCAGGAAAAAACTAGGCACAAAGGGTGTACCAAATATCCGTGAACTGCAATATACACCTTGGTTTCAATAATGAAACAGAAATCGACCAAGGACTTTCCGTACGTGCGGGTAGTCTCCCCGAATGCTGTGTTCGGTGTATCACGGGTACAGGGCGGCAGACTCGGCTTCCTGTGGATAAAGGATTGAAAACCTATAGGGGTCTCCCTTTATATACGCGACGGTACGGGGAGCGCAAGTCCGTACTAGCGCTGTCTAAAGCCAACGGGCGAACGACAGCTGCTAGGTTTAACGACGCCGGAACACGTCTCTAGCCTAGACCTTCTAAATATGTTTCGTTAAGTTCCAATGTTGCCTTAGGTTAATTGAATAAATTTTATAGTTGATCTTCAATTAAGTTTCAATTTCCAGGCCCTATCGTATGTAGTGTCTCCTAAATGCAAGCTATATGCCACGGTGCAACATTTCGTTCGATGAAAACTAGTTAAATGAGAGTTGAGAGCTTTTATACAAATGAAATGAACGCAATACAAACAAGAATGTCTCTAATGCAACTAATGCAATTGCACACTTTTCATCCAAACACTAATCACTAGTAATATGGAAAAGATCACAATTTGCACTAATTTAACAAAAGCAAAAGAGATTATTTTTTTATTTTCAATGTTTAATGGCTAATGTGTACTGAAAACAAAAGGAACAATTTGAGAAATGATATCTAAGAGAGCGAAGCAAACAACATTCTCTCAACGAAGCAAGCAACCAAATCTCTAAATCGACCCAAAGTCTCTCAAATCGAAGAAAGACTCGAAAACTCCCAATGGACCGTGTAATCTAGGTCCAAAGCCAAGGCAAACGAACTCTGAATGAAGGAATGAACAATCACTCAAAAGACGCAGCAAAACGATCAAAGACTGTTAAGAGAGCGTGGAGAATCAATCAACAAGTTGACAGGACAATCAAGACACCAAAACTCCCAAAGAGGGCTCGATTCACTATGCCACTAGATGCCCTAGGGCTCAAATCGTGAAATCGATAGACAGAGGCAAACAACCAAGGGATAGCGGTGAATTCCAGTCAAACAAGACTCCAACACACTCAGACAATCAGGAAATCAAGAAGAAAAGTACTGGTCAAGCTCAGAAAGCCAAAAAATGAAGAAACTCAAAAAAGTCACAAGGGTGGCGCGACTGTGGCCTTGAAACTAGCGCCAGAGGCCGATTGGCGCGACACAGACAAATGCAACATGTGCCAAGTGGCGCGACTGTCGGGTTAAAACCCGCGCCAGTCGAGTTCTTCAATAAAAATTAAAAAACAAGCTATTCTAAAAGTAGACCAATACAAGCTAAGCAAACCAAGAGGCTAAAATAATGAAAGAATCCAACCCGGAAGGTTCATCAAGCAAGGAGAAACAATCAAAGCGAACCAATCATAAAAGGGACAAGGAAAACCGGACGATCCCCAGCGGAGTCGCCAATTTGTTGAGGAGGTAAATCCCCTCTGCGGACAGAGGCGATCCCTACTAGCCCAGCAGGGGTCTAGCAACAAACAAACATTGCTATGACGCAAGCTCCTAGTTACGAATGAAAGACTTGGGATAAGAGCCTACCTGGATTCCAACGCTAGATCTGAAGAAGAGATGTCCCCGTCCTTCAGCCCTGGCAGATCACAATCCTTCCACGATCTCTGTGGATGAACACCTGCACACAGAAGAAACGAACAGATACATGCATAGGAACCAGCATACGTAACTAAACATCGGTCAGAAAAGATATTACTCGCATTAACATGATGGAAAAAGGAGTGGAACCATAATCATAGTCATCTATTAAAATGATAAACGAATAGAAATTACAACCAAGTTCTGACGTCGCAGCTTCCTTCGAACGGGTCTCCGGTCATCCACGTCTCGCAAAGCTCGCTAAGGAAAGGGAAACCTCTCCAGAGTCTCGTAACAATGGTCTCCTCGCTTGAATGGGCCTTAAGGGAAAGAAGGGATTCTTTACAGCACAAAGGCACTTGGGAATAGGGAGATGCAAAGCTTCAACACTTCAAGACTAGCTTGCCATGGATCTGAGCAAGCTTTTATAGATGGGGAAGGAGGGAGTTGGGATCCCTATTATTATGGGATTGGCCCTATCAACAAGGAAGGTTCTATAGAAGGTGGCAAAACTACTTCCCTTCCATAGAACTCCCACAACCAAACCTCCCAACTCAAGATAGGCAATGGTTGTGAGTTTGTTTGAACTCAACTTCCGCCATCCATATTTAAAAAACAGTCCCTAAAATGGGTGGCGCGATTGATGCTCTATGACAGAGCGCCAAGTGGCGCGACCTCTTTACATGATTTCCCTGATTGGCGCGAGCAGTGAACTGTCTACCCGCGCCAATGCAAAAAGAGCTGTTTTTCATGGATTTTGCAAGGAGATGTCTCAAGGGGAAATGAAGTTCATACTCAGAGGGATGCATTGATGATGTTTTCAAGGCATGACAGTGTTCACAGGTCACATAATGGGTCCTCCATTGTGCGGGATGGGGAATGGTAGGGACGGTGACAAATTACTGTGTAACACATTGGATTGAAAAATGTGACATCGCTTTTGAAAATTTGAAGAAACTGGTCTCGACAGCACTGATTCTGTGAGGACCTAACTAGAAACTGCCTTTTCACATCTCTTCAGATGCATTTGATACAACAATAGGGGCAGTCCTTGGCCAAGAAGAAGATAGAAAACCTTATGCCATTTATTATATCAGCAAAAACCTCACTCCATGGAAAATTTTAGGGGCTTATTCGTAGGTGGGCTAATTTTCCATGATTTTTCCAAAAAATAGATTCGCCAATTTCCATTTTTTATACAAATGATTCGCCCAAATTTTACAATATAAATTTATTTTACCCTAAAAATCTCCAATATTATATAGAGCGTATATATAAAATCATTATAAATTTTAACCATTTTACAAATACATTAATAAACATTTTATCCTTTGCATATTAGGGACTAGTGATATTCGCGAATGTTTTAAACTTCAAAATAATTTTCCATCCTTAAAATTTTCCCTACCTCACTCCTATTGAATTAAATTATACCGTGACCGAAAAGGAGTTCGTAGCTGTCATTTATGCTATTAATAAATTTAGGCACTATAAAACTGGTTATCAAGTATTCCTGTATACTGATCACTCTGCCATTAGATATTTAGATAATAAACCAATCACGAATGGGAGAGTAACTCGTTGGTTGATGTTATTGCAAGAATTTGATATAACAATCAAAGATCGTCCAAGAAAATAAAATGTAGTCACAGACTTCCTATCTAGGATTCCAAAGTCAGATGAAACCCTAGCATTTGATGATCAGTTCCCTGATGAACGTTTGTTTGTTGTAGCAGTAAAAAAACCATGGTATGCAGATGTAGAAAATTACCTAGCAGTAGGGAAGTTTCCCAGACACTTAACATCAAGAGAACAAAAACTAATTGTACAATGCAGCACAAGATTCTCTTGGATTGGTGGATACCTCTTCCATACAGGGGCCGACATGCACATAAGTAGATGCATAAGATAAGATGAAATCTATGACATCTTACGAGATTATCACGATGAACCGTGTGGCAGCCATTTCGCAAAACGCAGAACAAGGCATAAAGTGTTACAATTAGGCTATTATTGGCCTACTATTTTCAAAGACGCAAAAAAATATGTCTAGGCCTGTGATAGCTACCAGAGAATGGGTCGCCCAGGCCAAGCTGATGAAATGCCGCTACAACCACAATTGGTGGTAGAACCATTCGAACGGTGGGTGCTGGACTTCATTGGACCATTCAATCTGCCATCAAACCAAAAATTCTACATGTTTTCTGCCACAGATTATGTAACCAAATGGGTAGAAGAAGTGGCCTTGTCAAGAGCCACGAAATAATAGGTAATTAATTTTCTTTTCGAGATATTCGTGTGATACGGTCTTCCACAAGAAGTGATAACCGATGGAGGGGAAAAATTCATAGGTAATAAAATTACAACCACCCTAAGAAAACACCATATCATCCATAGATTTATGTCTCCTTACCACCTGTAGGCAAATGGGCATGTCGAAAGCACCAACAAAGTCTTGGAGGAAATCCTTACCAAAATGGTAGCAGCACATCGCCGGGACTGGGCCACTAGACTACCATAAGCCTTATGGGCTTATCGTAAAACCTGGTGAAACACCATTGGACATTCACCATATGACCTAGTATTTGGGAGAGAACCTATCTTCCCTATTGAATTCAAAATCAAAACTCTGAGAATAGCCCAGGAAGTAGGGTTGGACTTAACAAAAGCCCAAGCTAGAAGACTCCAACAAAATAAATGAACTAGACAAAATATGACTACTAGCCCTGCAATGCACAACGATCAGCAACAGCGAGCTAAGTGGCATGACAACATTATCAAGAAGAAGGTATTTCAAAAAGGATATTGGGCACTCCTTTATGACTCTAGATTCCAATATTTTCCAGGTAAATTACAAACAAAGTGGCTTGGTCCATACGAGATTTAGGAAATACACAACAATGGCACACTCACCTTGAACACCATAGATGGGTCTAGTTCAACATTTAGAGTCAATAGGCACAGAGTACGTCTCTATCGCAAACCTCTCATGAAAGAATATTTTTTCCAATAGGTACGAAACGATCCCACCATCCAAGTTGTGGCATAAAGGGGTGATAGCCCCACAAACTCAAGTACATGATAATTTTGCTACCATCATTTGTAAATAATGTATATAAGTTCTTTACTTTGTTGTACATTCTTCATACTCGCAATTTTTCTCCTCTCATCTTCTTGAGAGTTGTGTTTTTCTCTCTTGTTGTTCAATCCCTAAATGGTTGTTGTTCAATCTAATTGAATAGCTGCTGCTCAAACGGATTGAACAACCATGTTTTTGCGTTTTTATTGTTCAATTCTCGAACGGCTATTGTTCAATTCTTGAACAGATGTTGTTCAACCGGATTGAACAACCGTATGTTTTCACTTTAATTTTTCTCATTGTTCAATCATTGAATGGTTGTTTTTCAATCTAATTGAACATTTTTTGTTCAATCGGATCAAACAGTCATGAGCTGCGTTTTTTCGTTGTTCAATCATCGAACAGTTGTTGTTCAATATTCGAACGGATGTTGTTCAATTAGATTGAACAACCATGTCTTTGCATTTTTTATTTTTTATTTTTCTCTTTCTCGTTGTTCAATTCTCGAATGCCTTTTGTTCAATTTTCGAACGACTTCTATTCAACAGGATTGAACAACCATGTTTTGGCATTTTTTTTTCTTTTCTTTCGTTGTTCAATCTTCGAATGGCTACTATTCAACTGGATTGAACAACCGTCTTCTTTTGTTTTTATTCTTTCTTTTTGTTCAATTGTCGAATGGCTGGTGTTCAACCAGATTGAATAGCGGTGTTTTTGCGTTTTTATTTTTCCCATTGTTCAATTCTTGAACGACTATTGTTCAATCATTGAATGGATGTTGTTCAATTGGATTGAATAGTTTTTCTTTTGCATTTTTTTTTTTTTTTTCAATTCTGGAACAGCTCCTATTCAATTCTTGAACAACTGTTGTTCTACCAGATTGAACAACCAAGTTTTTCTTTCTTCTCCCTACCGTTCAAACTTTCCAAATAGTCGTTGTTCAATCCAATTGAACATCTGTTGTTAAAATTGAATAAAATTGTTTTTACATCCTATTATTCCCTTTATCTAACACCCCTTCCCTAATCTACAATCGGGCTATAAAGGCATCTCTGAGCAGGGAATGGTCATTGAAGAAAGAGAGGGAAACTATAAAATTACCAATATGATGATTCTTTGACACTATAATCCTTAAATAGGGAGCTAACATTGTACATACACAAAATGAAAGGCTACGTCCTCCCCAATTCAAATATGTTATCATACAATACATGACCTTATGATGGTATATCTTTCTGCACTATTCGAGTAATATTTTTCTCTAATATGAAGAAATGGGAATAAGGGGTATTAATTGTTTTTGAATTCTTTCACTTTTCTCACCATCCCTAAATCTTAAGGAGTTAATGAGCCTCCATCCATGTATAAAGAAGCAACCATATGCATTCATGAAAATTTTAAAAAAAGAGAGGATAGGGGGTCTCATCACGAGCCAGCCTACCATGATCATAAGGATTTAACAAGTGACATTCCCATAATGGCCACCACACCAGGGTAATGACCTTCTCATCTGCTTGAAGGATAGGAGGTCTCATCATGAGCCGACCTCATCACTCTGTTACAATCCTAGTCAATAGCATTGTGACTATATCTCTATCACACCAGCACAGTGACCCCCTTATAAATCAAAATGCTATGATTCAAAAAGAATTATTGTGCTTACATGAAAATTTTTAAGAGAGGATAGGGGGTCTCATCATGAGCCAGGCTACCATGTTCATAAGAGCTTAGAAAGTGACATGCCCACAATGGCCACCACACCAGAGTAATGACCTTCTTATTTGTTTGAAGGATAGGAGGTCTCATCACGAGCCGACCTGATCACCTTGCTACAACTCTAGTGAATAGCACTATGGTTATCTGGCTATCATACCAGCATGGTGATCTCTCCAAAAAATTGGTAGAATAACTATTTTTACATAAGGATTCCGGCTCATTATTTTGGGTTAAAATAGCAACCCTGTCGAGGCTATGAATGCCTGCTGGCAGCAGTGGCTTTGCTTATGGTATAAAAATATGTTTCAACAAATAGAAAATTACTCTTATATATACTTTATCTTCCATCATTCTTCCATAAGCTATTACTCAAATTAGTGATATTTATAATCTACCACGTGAATAACTAACAGAGATATTCTTACATATTTGGACCCCGGGATGACAGCACCAATCATCACCTGTCTCAGTCTTGCTTCCATCATAACTTTTCATTGAAGAAAGAAATCATATCATAATAATAGTTATACTATTCCCTCTCCCTTTCCAGTCACTTCCACATAAGATGCAATTATGGAAAACTTCTAAATCTGACCTTTACACTGCGTATGCTAGTAATTACTCAACCCCCTGAAGCTTGAAAGCCATGACCTTCTCCTTCGCATACAGGTCATTATTACCAAATCCTGACATTCTCCTATTCACATTCATGATTGGCCAAATCCCTTTTGTACTTGAGGATGTGGGCGCCCTTTTCTTCGATGGAGGAGGTGTAATTAGTCTTAAATTAGCAAGCAGGAAAAATTTCCCACAAATCTCGTTAGATACAGTGATAAGACCAAAGGAGACTGCAATTAAGGCATGAAGTTACCTGTGCAGAACTACAATTTCTCTTTCGCCTACATACAACATTCAGTTGAAAAAACAGAGCCGAGAGAGAATAAAAGTAGAAGAAGAGACCCAGGAAAACACACCAGCTATGGGAGGAAATTCCCTTCAGAACGAGCCTGTAAAATTTCCAATTTCAGATACAGCTAGTGCCATCCTCCAGCAAGCTGGCTGGCTGACATATGTACACTGATTACAGGGATTTGATATGGAAATTGCAATTGAGTTTCTGCAAAATCTGCAAGAAGGTCAGACCAGAATCAAGGGTTGAATTATACCAGTCACAGAGGAAATTATTGTTGGAGTCTTCGGAATACCAGCAGAAGGATAAATATGGATAGAGATACATCTCCTCCTACGAGAGGCAGTAGCAGCATATCAGGATCTAGAGGAGCCATTGGAGTGAAAAGGGAAAGGGATTAATCCCACCTCTCTACACCAACCATGGCAGGAACTGACAGCGTTCATTCAAAGGTTCATTACATGTGAAGGATGTCAAGACATGGTAAAACCTCGCCAGCTTAAACTCTTAGCTGTACTTAAGAAAAATATTTCAGTTAATTTAACTGCTTTCTTAAATTCCATATTACATGATATTGTTGTTCGATTAAGAAGAGCCAAAAACCCCCAAGCAGTAGTTCGTCACCACGGGTTAATTAAACTAGTCATCATACATGAGTTGGATAACCAACAGATAGCCTAGGACAATTTTGTTAACCCTGCTGCACAGGAACCTGAAATAAACCTTGGTGAAACCAAAATTGAGCTTCCCAGGGTAAACATACCTAGAATAAAAAGGACCCGAATTGCAACCTCAGAACCAAGCAGGAAAAAATGGTCTAAAACACTGCAAGGAACCTCAGACCTCATATAGGAGGAAGGACCATCCCACCCTCAAAACACACCCTTACAAGACTTCGAGGAAGAAATGGCTCGACTCCTAGAACAATTGAGGATAGACTACGAATCTAGAAACCCATCGGGAGCAGAAGAGCAAGAGGATCCCATAGATAAGTCTGCCACCGCCAGCAATTCTAGTCACAGTGAAGTCCTACCTGACCAAGAGGAACTACAGGATGATGGGGCTCTGACCCCTCTTGGAAATTATGAGGTGAATAGCGAAGGGCAGGCAGAGGAGAGAACGGAATCAGAAAATCAATGAGGTGACACTGTCCCTATGGAGCAAAACATAAGTATAGAAACAATCCCTTTGACACCAGGAGGTAGCACTGCCCCACCTAGTCGAGACCCTCATGAAGAAGTAAAATTTGAAGATCAAATAAGAAGCACCATCACAGGCAACCCTGATGTTGGCAACACCATCCCTGAAAATGGGAATACGGCTCCTCCACCACCTGTTGAAATCAGGTAAGTGAGGAATCAGCCAAAAATAAAATTAAGAAACAGAGCAAGGCATGCAGAAGATTAAAGAAAATGGTGAAATATCTGAGGAAACAACTGAAGGAGGAGAGAAGGGCCCGAAAGACAAAGAAGGAAACAACCATCACAGGAACTCAAACAAAATTATCCGCCAACTTGATAAACACTATTGAAGCAGAGATGCAAACTGACTTGGCTGACATCGTTGAGGCTGAGGTACAAACCGACTTGGTAGCCACTACAGAGGCTGAGGTGCAAACCAATTTAATAAATACAGCTAAAACTGGGATACAGACAAACCAAGCAGGTACTAATGAGGCTGAAATTCAGAGAGAACTAGAAAATACCATTGAAGCTTCTACACAAACTGAGCAGAAAACTACATAAGAGAAGGAGACCCAGACAAAGGAAGCCCCTGCCTATACCCCCCTGGTAGAGAAAAATGTTTATCAGAAATTACCCAATGAACTGGTGCAAACACAACATGAGCTAGAAAAATGTAGGAAGGAGGTGGTGCCAGCACAAGAGTACCAAGCACTACTAAAGAAATTCATAGACCTCTCCTCTACAGAAGACGAAACATTTTCCCAACTTGGAGAAAAACAGGAAAAGCTAAAAAGGGCACAAGAGTAGGTGGAGCAAGCTAAGAAAAAAATCACCACGATTTTTTCTCTGTATAACAATGCACTATCATGCAGGGCACCGACCACCAACTATGCCATGTTCTTAACAGAACAATATTTATTACTGAAATTCAAGGCCATTAAGGCAGGAAATTCTACAACATTTAGGACTATAGAAGAGTTTTTCCATTGTTGTAATGATCAAGATGAACAATTTCAATGCTTTCTATGTGAACTCTACATGCACAATTTCTTTTTAGAAGAGGACACGGACATCAATCCTAGTCCCTTTATAGGAGATGTCCAGCTCCAAGCCTTCCTCTCATTTTCTAAGAACTAGATTAAGTGGGCCAAGGCCTATAACATCTTCCAAAAGAGAGTGCATGGACTAGACTTGTGGGTTAGAGGGGAACCTATAAAACCCCTGCAACTGTTCATCCAACACAATAAATTCATGCGCAGGCAAGGTGTGAGAATTAGGCTGGGGCCCATCTATAAGGACATCATATAAATGGACAAGAATAATTTGAAGACATTCAAGAAGCTGCCTTGGAAGCATCTAAGAAAAGATGGATGGCCTCCACAAACAATTTAAAGAATAGGGAACCATTTGGCTACATGGATTTCAAGGTTGTTGCCTCTAGATTCCTCTCATACAGTAACATGGTCTTTAGCATGGGGCATGCATGGCTAGGATGTAGTTATAGAAGCCCTCTCCTCTGGTATCCTCCTGAGGACTATAATCATAATTATGAGTTATCAGAGAGGGATGCAAGCGATGCCTTCGCAATAATGAGACAAAAATAGGGTTTCAGAGCATACAAGGAAACGGTCTACCTTTCCTACTCTCTAAAACAGTTGCATCTCAATCATTTTTTGCATGAGGACATGTAATTAGGTAAGCAAGGGAGTATATGTTGGGCCAAAATTAAGGTATGTTTTCACCCTATAATTACTTTTAATTATGGCACAATCTTAGGAATTCTTCCTAATTTTGACAATAAAGAAAGAAAAGATTTATTAAATTCAGAGCAATTAAGCTAACAGCAAAAACGAACATTTCTATAACAGAAATTTTACTTATTATATCTCCATATGCACAAAGGTAGAGTAGTTGAACCAACGCCAAAAGGAAGACACCTGATAGACACGAATGTATGAGCCGGCAGAAGGCAAAGAGATGGATTCAAGCTCAAAGACTCAAATAGCATCCACGCGCAGTGGCTTTCATTTGGAGAACACTATCTCATTACATGGAATTCCTTTAAAAGGGGCAGGGACGAACTAGATAATGAGTTGAATAGGAATTTTCCCTCTGTAATCAGCGCATCAAGATAGAGCTGTCATATTGTATTCCTCTATTATCTTTTGAGTTTTGATGTTTTGAACAATTACCTTTTGATTTTTTCATTGCGTTAAAAATTCTAATGGCCTGGGCCAAACCCCTGGGAGTTTCCTTGCCAAATTCTATGTTGTGTGTTAGTTACAGAATCCATGCTCAGTTATCTAATGCAGTTGTAAAATACTTTTCTACTCAATAAAGTTACACATTTTCTTTATTCAGAATAGTTTAGCATTTTTATTTCTTGATTTAGAATAATCGCAATTTGTATCTTCTGGTTTGTATAATAATGTCTCATAGCTGTTAGAAATTTCCATTTTCTTCCATCACCTTTGCAATTGATTTACAAATCATATGATAATTACCGATCAATGATTACTTGTCTTTATGGATTAAATCGTCCCTTCAACACAGTGAGGCATCCAATTGTTGATTAATGATATTTAGTCAGTTTACAAAGAGAATTCCATTGCAAAATTATATAAGTAATTGTTGTCTCTTTCATTTAGATTCCTTTCACTAATAATGCTTTCATTAAGACTACTTTCATTTAGATTGATTTCATTTATATTCCTTTCACTAAGATTGCTTTCATTAAGATTGCTTTCAGTTATATTGCTTTCATTTAGATTGTTTTTTATTACATTAAGAATGGTGTTCAATTCATTGTTGTTCAGTTCCTCAAGATTGTTGTTTAAACCATCGTTATGCTGCTCAACCATAGGTTTCTCTCTTCTAAGATAGACAAAATAATTACTCATAATCTCTCAAACTTTTCCCCTTTAAGTTGATTGAGTTTAGAAGGTTAGACAGTCCTTTCTCATAAACAGCATAGAGTAACTATCAATTGATCTCACTTGCATATTACATAAGAAGACTTACCTCAGGTTGACAATAAAATGAGAGGCATTAAGGTTTCCTATAATAAGCCACCTCTATGAAACCAACAGGGAGTCTCCATGAGAGTAGCATCATTATTGAGTGGGGCCAAGGGGGTGAAGGCTCACAAATCATATAAGGAAGGGGATGTAAGCCATAGAGAGCATTCTGAGTATTGTTTATGTATTGTTTTTATGACTTTCTGCACGCTTCAGCAATTTAGCGAAGTCCGTTGTGTTGTTTAGCACAAAGGTGTTTCCAAGCGGAAATCCCACCCTCATCCTCGGGGGACTTCGAGTGCCCACTCAGGAGAGGTTCTTTGAGCTGCATTTCATCATCCTACATTAGGCCAATATTCAACCCTTATTATCAGCGTAATTTTTTTCAGGAATTATGAAATCCAAGAGGGAAAATTTAGTGGAGGGTTAATAACCCAACTTTTTGAGATTATCATTGAGTGAGGGGAGCAGCCCTTCATCTAGGAATTCAGTGGGGAGGAGTAGTAGCTATTTTCTCATTATATCAGCCACCTCCCAAAATTCTCCCAGTTGCAGTGCGTAATTCAACCCTAGGGCTGCATTTTTCATCATTGTCATTTCCATAAACCCTTTCTGGGTTATCTTGGAATTGTTTTAGAAAGCCCAAATCTCTGATCCTAGCATTTTCTAAGTGCCCAATCAGCATATATACACATTCCTAGTTTCCAGAAGCAGTGCATTCTAGCAGGATTGTGCAGTCATAGCCTCCCAACAGTTGTTGTAGTAGCATCATTTCTTGTCTTGATGTTTAGGGTCATTTCAGGCTTGTTTTTCCTAGCTTGAGTGTCTCTTTATCAAGCTCTTGTACTTCATTTATGATATTTCATATAATAAAATGGCTCAGCTGATATGTTCATATATTTGATGTATTGATGTTTACTACATTTTCTAGTTTTATGTTCTATATTCTTGTTTTTCCTATTTTGGAATATTATAGTGGTATCAGAGCATAATATTGGCTCAGCCTGTGGGGCACTACATCTATGACATCTAAAGAATAAAAACCTCTTACAGACTAGGATAAATGGTATATTAATAGAGGTCAAAATTCTGATTATACAAGCAATGAAGAAGACAAAGGCAAGTCTCCAATATTAGGAGAAATGGGTGAGAAAGATTTTCCAAATATTCTTCTCTAAACTATGTAGGATATTTCCAAAGAAATTAGGGAGATGAGGGTGGAAAGAAAAAAGGAAACCCAAAGAGGGGTAAAACAGGGAGAAATTTCCAGCACTTCGCATCATTGGTGTGAGCAATTGGTAGTGGATCAAGTTTGACAATGCTCCACCATGCCTACATTCCTAGCAGTGGGAAATGGGGCTAGAGGAACCCAGGAGCAGGAGGCTATTGGTGATTACTTTCTAGAATATGAATCTCAATCTCAAAGGTTCAAAGAGAATCTGAACTTCCAAGAGTTATGTTAGATCAAGGATAATAGAAGACCCCGTAATAACAATATAAGTGGAGGGTACATGCAGAATAATGATCTGCATCGTACTATGGGTAGATTCTTTCTACTTGCTTTTTATGGGTCATCCAAGTCCACAGCCAAGGCTTGAGTGGAAAAATTAGACATATATTTCCAGTTGAACCAAGTATTAGAGATTGAAGCTATTAAGATAATAGTGTTGCACCTTGAAGGTGAATCACATGAATGGTGGTTTCATGGTCTATCTACATTGGGGCATGCAGGTGTGACTGCATATACAAAATTCACCTGGAGGTTGGTAGAAATATTTGGCCAAAGAGATCCAGAGGCACACTTTGTTGAGCTAGCTAAGCTCAAGTAGTCAGGAAATCCGGAGACCTATATCTTTGAATTCCTAAAACTTTCTGTCATGGTGCCATATCTTTCTATAGCTAGGAGATTATACATGTTCATTGATGGGATAGCCAAGCCTTTGCATGGGTTGGTGAAGTCCACAAGACCAAATATGCTCCAATATTCCATTGAGAGGGCTAGGGACTTACAAGATGCTTTACTAAGGGCAAGAGCTCCATTCTAGCAAAATCCCACCTTTCAGTCAAAGGGGAAAGATGTGAAGGTTCCTTCCCCAAAGGGGAACCAAGGAAAAGGACCTGTTAGTGATGATGTCCGGATAGATTTGAGAAGGAAGCTTTGCTTCACTATCCAAGAACCATGGGAACCAGGGCATCGATGTGCTGCTAGGAAGGCACATTATATTGAAGTATTCTCTGATAGTGAAGAGGAAGAAGAAGAAGAGTTGGAAGGATATACCAGCGTTGTAGCACCAAGAGAAGATCCACCACCACCAGGAGGTGGGAATGGAGAATTTTCTCCAACTGGAGGAGCCCTTGCATATTTGTGGGGAGTTCCAAAGTATCTAACATTGAGATTCCAAAGCACTATTTCAAGAGCAGTGGGTGTCAGTATTGATAGAAATTGGAGCTACCCACAATTTTATTGATACTCAACTAGTGTAGAGGAGAGACATTCCCACAGATGATTTTGAAGGATTCTTAGTTTTGGTTCCAGGAGCTAGAACCATGTAGTGTGTGAAGTATGTTCTGGAATTTACTGTCACTTTGGGGACTTACACATTGACAGATCACTTTTTTGTGGTCGATATTCCTGACACCAATGTGATATTGGGTATACAATGGTTGATCACACTGGGAAAGGTCATCATGGATCGAGATAGCTTGCAAATGGAATGGACAGAAATAAGTGGTAAGTGCCAAATGATGAGAGGTATGTACACCTATCCACCTTAGGTAGTCTCACCACATAGGATGGAGGCTGATTTATTTAGAGGATACATATAATGGGCAATAGAATTGCATATTTTAGATGCTGGAGGCAATGTTGCACCAGTCCAATCGGATGTGCAATCTATTCTAGACTGCTATTCTACCATATTTTGGGACATACCACCGGGAATGCCACCGGACTAGGTGTTGGGTTGAGAATGAGGTATGTTTTCACCCTACCTTTACCACGAATTTTTATGCACCTATATAAATTTTTCCTCATCTTAACAGTAAAGGAAAGGAAGAATAATGTAAAATCGGGACAAAACAAACTAACGGTTAAAGGGATGCCTTACAATGGGAAATTGACTTGTTATATATTTATTTACAGGGAAACAAGTAGCTGAATCAATGATGACTAGAATATAGTTGAAAGACAGAGACTAACAGAATCATGATGACTCCCATGGACCTGTGGAAGACGGAAAGACACCTCCACGTCTGAAGAACTCAAACGACATCCATAAGCATCATAATCCCATATGAAAAAGATCGTTAACACTATTTTAATCACCTTTAAAAGGCCGAAAACAAACAATATAGGTAGATCAGAATAGAGACTTTCTTTTGTAATATACGTATCGGGACAGAATTGTCCAATTATATCAATGTATTAACTTTCAACTTAATAAAGGTCTTGGCGTTTTTTATAGTTAATCTCTGAGTTTTCCGTAGCATTAGACTTCTAGTGGTTCGGGCCCAACCCTAGAATTTTTTACACTAATCTTTGTGCTATACATTCAATTACATAATTTAAATTTCCATCATCCAATGCATTTCATGAGATATCATTTAATTGGTTGAATTGTGAACATAAGATACTACAATTTTCTCTTCATTACGATAGTTCATTATTCATGCTTCCTTGTTTACAATCAATAATTTCATAGTTGTTAGATGCTTTCATCATTTCCAAAATAGTTTATACTCATTTCATTGATTTTAGCATGACTGATGTTCAATTCTGTATATAGCTAAGAGTTAGATCTTTCCATCATTACTATAAGGCGTCTAGTTTTTAATTGATTCAGAGAGATCCCATCTATTTAATTTGCACAGAGAATTCCATTGCAAAATTAGATAAGAAATTTCTGTTCAATTTATTAAATTTGTTTTTCAATTCAGTAGGTTTTTCGTTTAATTAATCAACATGTTGTTCAATCGTAGGTTGCTCTTTTATGTGCTTACTTAGACAGAATAGTTAGACAGCATTTTACAATTTCATTTCCCTTTGAATTGATTGAATTTCGAGAATTAGATAGCCCTCTTATTGATAATATAGAGTAGTTGATATTTGATATCACTTGCATATACTGTGCTCACACTCTTGAAATAATAAGACTTGCCCTGGGTTGACAATTGAATGAAAAGCATCGAAGTTTCCTGTAATAGTCACCTTTATGACCCAACATTTTTGGCGTCGTTGTCGGGGATAGTGTTTAAGAGTGATGTCCTTTGTTTCTTATTTCTTTTTCTATGAAGAATTGGGTATTGAAAACAAAAGGTAAGAACTTGTGTATCAGCAATAAAAATGCTTGCTCTCTAGCACGGTTCTCAGCAATTGTGCAGAATCCAGTAGAATAGGTGCTCTTGTTTTATGACTATGAAGAAAAAGATATAAACAAATCAAAATCATCCTCTTAAGTCTACGAAACCCAAAGGACCGATGATCCTTTAGAGAACAACATATATAGATGAAATCATTAAGAAGGATGAATCCCAGGCATCCATAGTACCCAGAACCATTCCTATTCAAAATCCTACTACACTACGTCAGGCAAAAACCTCACCATCTGTATCCCATGACAAGATTCACAGTGAAACATAGGGATCTAAACAAAGCCTTCAGACTACTGATCATGTAAATAATGATCCTTCGAGAAAGGGAGGTTCATGTAATTTTTCAGAAGGGGAAGGAGAAAACAACAGTGCAATTCAAGTAAGAACTCCAGAGCCTAGATCCCCTCATCGAGTGGTCGAGACAAAGACACTCGGTATCCTAGATCAGGGAAGTGATGTAAGACTTCCTCGACATTTTCCCCCTAATTCCACTGAGATTATTCATCCAGAACAAGAAATCCCTGAATATTATTAGCATATCTTTGATCAAATGGCAAACAATTAGAACCAGAATCAGAGGCAGACATCAACGTTGGAATATCCCATTGTTGATCATGTTGCAAATGCCCCTATGAAAGTCATTCCCTTACAAAAAATCCCCACCTTCGATGGGTTGACCTCAGAAGATCCTGATGCATTTTTATTTGAATTCGATGTCTTTTGTAGGGGATATGACTACACTACTAACCCTCAGAAACTGAAATTATTTCCCTCTACCTTGAAAGGGATCACGTCACATTGGTTTATGGGGCTTGATGGAGGAACCATCAATAAATAAGACTAAATGAAGAAGAATTTCCTAAATAAATATCAAGATTATTGCTGGACTCGAGAATTAAAATATGAAATCTTCAATATGTCTGCAAACGACAATGAGACAATAGAAGAGTACATCGAAATAATTCAATATAATTTACAAAGGTCTCCATAAACTGCACTATCGAAAGACATCTTAAAAGCAACAATGATTAAGGGAATGAAAGAATAATGGGTTGAAACACTTAATAGAATGGTAAAAGGGGATATCTACCAATAATAATATGATGATATTATTTCACTGTGTATCAGGTGCTCTCAGGGTAGCACGCGAAATAGGCCAATCGGACGAGACTCAACTAAAAGAGATCCTAAGCAGAGTAGTGGCAACGTAACCAGAGAAGAGTTTGGTAATATTTTAGAATATTTCAAAAATGACATATTGGGCACTTTGAAAACACAACTAGATGTCCTACAAGCCAAGCAGAAGCAAGCTATAGCAGAACAAAACTTGGCCATGTTTTTCCCACATTGTCGGAAGAAGCACAGCCAAAGGGAATGCTGACTAGAAATGGTCCAGACATGCGCTATTTGCACCAAGGACCATGCTACAGACCATTTTCCTTCACTTCCAGGGCTGAAGGTGGTTTCTAAAGAAGTAGAAGAAGAGACATAACCAGTCTATCTCATAAACCAGCGTCGCCAGTGGAAAGTAGAACCAGGTATGCCAGAAGACCTGCCTTAGTTATTTTCTTCCCCACCATTTAACCAGTAAAACCCTGCAATAGCTTGGCAGAGTCAACTACCTTTCTCTACTTGGCCATCTCAATCATTTCTTATACCACATTGGCCAACACAATCCTCTTCAGGGAATAATTGGCTATGTTTTCCTTGTTCTCTCCCTTATTGGCAAAACACTCCTTATCAAACCTAGTGGTTAGCCTCCCCTTCACAAACCAAAAATTTGCCTCAGAACTGACAGCGTTGGGTATGAACAACCTACCGATGGGGACAGGAGTTCAAAATCAACCTACATTTCCAGCTCCATAGCCAGTCCAGCAAAACCCTCAACCTATCATACTACCTCTATTGTCATCTCAACCCAATCCTAACCCCAACAACAGGCTGGTTCAACTAGTTTAGATTGTAGAAAATCCAAACCCCGAAACTGAACAGAAGCAATGTAAGGAACTAAGGCTGTCATCAGGAGGTATTATTTCACCAGAAAAAGATATGACCCTACCACAATTTGAATCTGGAACTGAAACAGAGCCTAGACAATCAAACATGACTAAAACAAAAGTAGAGAAGGGAAAGGAAATGGTTAATCAGGGGAAGCCTGAAAATCTTAGGATTTATCCCCCTCCATTCCTTGAAATGCTAACACTGCCTAGACTGATAGTCTCTCCAGATTTCGATTTCCTAGGAGAATTAAGCAACCTCTGCATTAAAATTCCTCTTTTATAGGCCATACAAGACATTCCCATCTATGCCAAGACAATTAAAGAACTATGTGGGAAGAAGTAGGTAAGGAAAGAAAAAATCGCACTCACTGTTCATGTGGTAGGGGCACTATCTGACTTATTGTTGGGAAAGGAAACACTCGTGAAATATGAGGACCCAGGGAACCCCATAGTAACTGTGAAAATCTCTGGCCAGTCCTTCCCAAACACATTGGTTGACTTAGGGGTAGACATTAACATCTTAACTACAAGGACCTGCAAAAAGATAGGCATATTGGCTTTAGAACCCACAGCTACTTTGCTGGAACTTGCTGACAAATTCGTTATTAGACCAAAAGGAATATTACGAGACATCCTAGTTTCTGTGGACTCATGGGAGTATCTAGCTAACTTTTTAGTGATTACCCCAAAGAGTAGGATTGAAGAACACCCTTTGATACTTGGGCGACCTTGGTTGGCAAAAGCTAATGCTTACATAGGCTGTTGAACAGGAAACATGACCATTGCTAGAGGAGATTCCATAAAAAATATTATCATTTACCCGCCTGCCAAACCAAGCCTACCCACGATAAAAATTCATAGACATCCACATACATACTGGGAAAAAAATATCCGTTCACCACTGATTGTAGTTGAAGCTCTTGAATTTAAGGATCAAACTGAAGATGATGTAATCAATAGCTTCATGAATCAACCATCTATGCCTGAAAAATTAAAATGTCAAATGCTAAAAACACTTCTTGAAGATGAACCATAAGAAGACCCCTTGGCATACCTTGATGATCAACATATACCCACAATCGTTGTATGCAACAGCATACCCATTAAAATTGTGCCAAGAAAATTTTTAAATATCAATGGAAATCTGGATAGTAACCAAAAGAAAAGGGTCATAAAGGTTCTACAAAAGTATCAAGGAGAATTTCTTGGGACTACTTAGACATGAAGGGTATAGACCCTCAGCTATGCACTCACCACATCTATACTGACAAGGAGGCTCAGCCTCTTTAGCAGCCTCAATGAAGGCTAAACCCACATCTGAAAGACATTGTAAAAAATGAATTGCAGAAGCTACTGGATGTAAGCTTCATTTATCCTATCTCAGACAGTAAATGGGTCTCTCCCATAGTATTCATTCCTAAGAAAAATGGGAAATGGATAATCTTTGTGGATTATAGAGAACTAAATAAGGAAACGTAGAAGGACCACTTCCCCCTTCCTTTGGACTTCATTGGACCATTAAACCTGCCATCAAACCATAAAATCTACATACTGGTTGCCACAAAGTACGTAACAAAGTGGTAGAAACAATGGCCTTATCAAGGGCCACAGAAGAATCTGTGATTAACTTCCTTTTTGAGCTACTTGTGCGATATGGTTTACCACGGAAAGTGATAATCGATGGAGGGGCATAGTTTGTGGGTAATAAAATTACAGTCACCCTAAAGAAGCACCATATCATCCATAATGTCACGTTTCCTTACCACCTGCAGGAAAACGAGCAGGTCTAAAGTACCAACAAAGTCCTTGAGGAAATTCTTACTAAAACAATATCAGCACATCACCGAGACTGGGCCACTAGACTACCAGAGGCCTTATGGGCTTACTGCATAATGTGGCTAAACACCACTGGATATTCTCCATATCATCTGGTATTTGGAAGAGAGCCTATTTTTCCTATTTAATTCGAGATAAAGACCTTAAGGACTTGACAAAGGCCGAGATTAAAAGACTCCAGCAAATAAATGAACTAGATTAAATACGACTACTGGCTCTGCAATGCACATCAATCATACAACAACAACGAGCTAAGTGGCATGAAAATATCATCAAAAAGAAGAAATTCTAGAAAGGAGATTGGGCACTTCTCTATGACTCCAAATTCTAATATTTTCTGGGGAAGTTGCAAACAAGGTGGCTTGGTCAATATGAAATCAAGAAGTAAACAACAATGGTACCCTCACCTTGAGCACCATAGACGAGTCCAGTTATACATTTTGAGTTAACGAGCAAAGAGTGCACCTCTATCACAAAGCTCTTACAAATGAGTCTTTCTGCCAGTAGGTACGCAACGATCCTAATATCCAAGTTCTAGCAAAAGGGGGTGATAACCCCACAACTTTAAGTACATAAGATATTTCTATTTAATTTTGTAAATAATGTATATAATTTCCCTACGATTTGTTTATTCTGTTATACATTATTCATATTCACAATGGTGTCCTTTTCCTTCATCTCCCCTTGCATTTTTTCTTTTTTGTTCAATCTAATTGAACAACTATGTTTTGCATTTTTACTTTTTTTGTTCAAACCTTGGAATGATTGTTGTTCAATCCAATTGAACAACTGCTGTTCAATCGGATTGAACAACTGTTTCCTTTTCGCGTCTTTTTCTTTGTTGTTAAAATATTTGAACAACTGTTGTTCAATCCAATTGTACAGTTGTTGTTTAATTAGATTGAACAATCGTGTTTTGCATTTTTACTTTTGTTGTTCAAATATTTGAACGACTACTATTCAATCCAATTGAATATCTCATGTTCAATCAGATTGAATAACTGCGTTTTTTTGTGTTTTACTTTTGTTGTTTGAATCTTTGAATGGCTTCTGTTAATCCAATTGAACAGCTCCTATTCAATCGGATTGAACAATAGTTTCCTTGTTGCATTTTTCTTTGTTTTCCAAATCTTTGAATGGCTACTATTCAATCCAATTGAACAACTGTTGTTCAATCTGATTGAGCAGCAGTTTCCGCAGCAGTTTCCTTACGTTTTTACTTTTTATATTCAATTGGAATGAATAGTCGTGTCTATTGACGTGTTTATTTACTGATGTTCAATCGGATTGAACAACTGATTTTTTTTCCCTTCTTTAAGTATGACTCTTCTTTCATTTTTTTATGATCTCTCCTCACAAAAACATCTCCTCGTCCCACACCTCAGCTGTAAAACACATTTATGAGTGGGAATTGGCACCTGAAGAGGAGAAAAGCAGTTGTTAGAAAATTAAATATTACAGAGCAATGCAACACATAAAATATGCGGAAAATATAAGCACACAAAACACATAAAACAAGAGAGACACAGATATATGTGGTTCACCCTGTTTGGGCTATGTCCACCCGGAACATCTAGTCCTTCCTTTCTATTATCCAGCAAAAAATGAAGAGGTACAACCTACAGCAGATCCGTTGTAATATCCTCTGTTCTCTCTCACAGTCTCCCTCTCCGTTTCTCTCTCCGAGAATACACATACATTACACAGCCACAATACAATACCCTCATAAAAGCGAGGGGTTTCCTTCTAGGGCAAAAAAACCTAAACTAAACATAACTTCTACCATCAGATCATTTGCCTAATGAACGGCCCAGATTGACTAGAAATTACTATACTTTTACAAGGCATTTTTACATCTGTTTTTAGCTTCAGGGGCCCTGCCCTCGAAACTCCCCACCAGGGGGGGGCTCCATAAAGTCGCTACCGCCCCCCCTGGACCCCCCATGGCAGCGATTAATTTACAGGTGGCATTTCCACCCCATTTAAGGTACAGGGGTCCAATGCTATGATACAAAGTAAACAAGATAATCAGGCTCCACACCCAACAATCTCCCACTTGGAGACTGATTGTAGCAACTCCACCGTTGCTTCATTTGCTGGACAATGAATCCTCTTTGGACCTGGCTATTTCTCATCTTCATCATCATCTTTGAAGACCAATTGAAACTGAGCACATTCTCAGTTTCTCCCAGGTTACAACTTTTGTTAGCATATCTGCAGGATTTTGGCTAGTGTGTATCTTTTCCAGCTTCAACTCTCCATCTTCCAATACTGACCGTATGAAATGGTACTTGAGATGTATGTGTTTAGTCTTGGAATGAAATGTTGAGTTATTTGCAAGATTAATGGCACTTTGGATATCATTGTATAGCGTGCCCATATCATGCTTCTTACCCAATTCATCCATAAACCTTTGTAACCAAATCATTTCTTTACTAGCGTCTGTAGCAAAAACATACTCTGCTTATGTTCTTGAAAGTGCAACAACACTTTGGATTTTTGAAACCCAACTGATAGATGTTCCTCCTACAGTAAATACATATCCTGTAGTGCTCCTCCTGTTATCTCTGTCACATGCCATATCTGCATCAACATATCCCTGTAGAGAAATATTTGAACCACCAAAGCATAATGCTTGATTTGTGGTACCTCTCAAATATCTGAGAATCCATTTTACTGCCATCCAATGTTCTTTACCTGGATTGTTCATGTACTTGCTTACAACTCCCACTGCATGTGCAATATCAGGCCTTGTGCAGACCATTGCATACATTAAGCTTCCAACTGCTGATGCATATGGAACTTTAAACATATATTCCATTTCTTTGTGGGTCTTGGGGCACATCTCCTTACTAAGTTTGAAATGGCTAGAAAAAGGTGTACTAACTGGTTTTGCATTCTGCATATTTAATTTTTTTCAACACCTTTTCTATGTACTCATTCTGAGACAATGTTAATTTGCGATTTTTCCTGTCTCTAGTTATCCTCATACTAAGGATTTGTTTTTCAGCTCCCACATCGTTCATTGCAAATGAATTTGCCAATTTTCTTTTGAGCACACTTATTTCCTACATGTTAGACCCTGCAACAAGCATGCCATCTACATACAATAACAATATAATATAGTTGCCATCATTTTTCCTTTTCAGATAAACACAATGATCAGAGTGACATCTAGTATAACCTTGTTGAGACATAAACTTGTCAAATTTTAGATACCACTGCCTTGGAGCCTGTTTTAAGCCATACAAGCTCTTCTTTAACCTGCACACCAATTTTTCTTTCGCTTTGACCTCATATCCTTCTGGTTGCTGCATGTATATCTCTTCCTCCAAATCTCCATGGAGAAATGATGTCTTTACATCTAATTGTTCAAGATGTAAATCTTCCGCTGCTACAAGACTTAAGATAGTTCTGATTGAAGTCATCTTAACAACAGGAGAAAATATTTCATCAAAATCAATACCTTTCTTCTATGCAAACCCCTTCACCACAAGTCTAGCTTTGTACCTCTGTTTTCCTCCATCTTCTTCCTTCAGCTTGTAAACCCATTTATTATGCAATGTAGTTTTACCTACAAGCAACCTGACTAAGTCCCAAGTCTGGTTATGCATTAAGGAGTCCATCTCTTCTTCCATAGCTAGCTCCCACTTCTTCCTGCTTTCAACCTGCATTGCTTCTTCATAACATTCGGGTTCACCAGAATCAGTCAACAATAAATAATATAATGAAGGAGAGTATCGTTCAGGGGGTCTACTTATCCTGGTAAATCTTCTAACACCACTTTCAGGTGTTTAAGGTGCTTGTTGCTATTGTGGTGGTTGCTGCTGCTATGGTTGTTGATTATTATTATTTTCAGGCACCTTTACTTTTTCAGTTATCTCATCAAGAATTGTGTATTCCTTGCTTTCTATTTCCTGTTTCTTTTCCTGCAACTGATTCTTATACAAGACCTTTTCATTGAATATTACATCTCTACTCCTAATGATTTTTTTATTTTCATAATCATATAAGTGATAACCAAAATCATTAACACCATATCCAATAAAGGTACATTTCTTTGATTTTTCCTCAAGATTTATTCTATTTTCTTTATTAATATGGAGAAAGGCCTCACAACCAAAAGGCTTTAAAAAAGAGTAGTTTACCTTTTTACCTGTCTATGCTTCCTCTGGAATACCACCATCCAAGGAACTTGAAGGCCCTCTGTTTATTAGATAAACAATAGTATCTACAGCATATGCCCAAAATTGTAAAGGCAATCCCGCATGCAATCTCATGCACCTTGCACGCTCCATGATTGTTCTTTTCATCCTTTATAACACACCATTTTCTTGTGGTGTTCTTGGAACTGTATTCTCTCTATGAATTCCATGCTCTGAACAATACCTATCAAACTCTTTGCTGCAATATTCACCTCCATTGTCTGATCTGAGACACTTCAGCTTCTTTCCTGTCTCAATCTCAACTAAAGCTTTCCATTTCTTGAAAGTATCAAATACATCAGATTTATTCTGAACACAATAACTCCAGGTTTTTCTAGTTTCATCATCAATAAAAGTAACATAATAATGAGAGCCACCGAGAGATGATACCTGAGCAGGTCCTCATACATCTGTATGCACAAGCTCTAATTTTTCGCTCTTCTTTCCTTTCCCAACTCTGAGAAATCTGATTCTCTTCTGTTTTCCATAAATGAAATTCTCACAGAAATCCAAATCAACATTCTTCAAACTTGGCAACAAATTTCTTGAGTGAAGAATCTTCATCCCCTTCTCACTCATGTGTCCAAGCCTATGATGCCATAATTCTGCATCTGCTCCTTTGGAAGTTAAAGTATTAACAGATTTAGAAATACCATTGCATAAATATAATGTACCAACCTTTTCACCTTTTGCTATTACCAGGGCTCCTTTGGTGACCTTCCAAGCTTTATCTGTGAAAGTTGTCACACAACCTTCATTGCCTAACTGCCCTGTTGAAATCATATTTTTCTTCAGATCTAGAACATGCCTTACCTCCTTTAGTAGCCATTGGTTTCCATTCTGTTGTTTTACAAGAAATTTACCCATTCCAACAATTTTACAGGGTTTATCATCACCCAAAAAAACTTGTCCAAAATCTCCTTGAACATAGTCATGAAAATATTTCTTATCAGGTGTGGCATGGAATGAAGCCCCTGAATCTACAACCCAAGAATCAGTAACATTTTCGAAAGAAAGAATAAAAGAATCTTGTAACACATCACCTGTCACATTTTCTTCATGATTTTTTTCTTGCTGTGTGTCTCCTTCTTTTCCCTTTCGAGATCTACAGTCTTTCTTTAGGTGTCCTTTCTTTCTGCATTTCCAGCACACTATCCCCAATTTGGACTTCAATCTGCCTTTCCTTGATTTACTTCGATATCCCA
The DNA here is from genome assembly GCA_034641835.2 of Pinus albicaulis. NCBI lineage: Eukaryota > Viridiplantae > Streptophyta > Pinopsida > Pinales > Pinaceae > Pinus > Pinus albicaulis. The sequence continues at coordinate 593,497,640 of CM076570.1, forward strand.
ATATCCAATAGACTCTACACTCAAAGCATAATCGATGTCTCACCAGAGCTTTTTCGTCGCATTTCCTCGCTAAGGATAGCACCGACAACATCATCAAACTTTAAAGTACTAGATCCAGAGACAGAGTTACTAATGGCCATAACTAAACCATTCTAGCTTTCTGGAAATGAGCATAGAAATAACAGAGCTCTAACTTCATCATCAAAGTTTACCCCTACAAAAATTAACTGACTGGTAACTGTATTAAAATCATTTAAATGGTCTGCAACAGATCCACCTTCTGACATCTTCATATTAAATAGTCGTTTCATAAGAAATACCTTGTTTGAGGCTGAGGGTTTTTCATATAGTTTTTCCAAAGTCTGCATCAAATCCTTTATTGTTGTTTCCTTTGAAATATTGAAGGCGACTGACACCGCAAGGCACAACCGTAATGTTCTGAGTGCCTTTCTATCGAGAATGTTCCATTCCGCGTCTGTCATGGCCATTGACTTCTTTGTTTTTCTGCTCAATGGTAGGTATAGATATTTCTGATACAGATAATGTTCCATCTGCATCTTCCACAGCGGGAAGTTTTTGCCGTTAAATTTCTTGACCCTAAACTTACCATCTTCCACCATTTCTCCTACCTGAACCAAGAACCCTTCTTTGCTGCGAGTTTATCAGCCAAATATACCTTCAGCTCTGATACTAGTTTTTAGAAAATTAAATATTACAGAGCAATGCAACACATAAAATATGCAGAAAATATAAGCACAGAAAACACATAAAACCAGAGAGACACAGATATACGTGGTTCACCCAGTTTGGGCTCTGTCCACCCCGAGTAGCCAGTCCTTCCTTTCTATTATCCAACAAAAATTGAAGAGGCACAACCTACAACAGATCCGCTGTAATATCCTTTGTTCTCTCTCACAGTCTCCCTCTCTGTTTCTCTCTCTGAGAATACACATACATTACACAGCCGCAATACAATACCCTCATAAAAGTGAGGGGTTTCCTTCTAGGGCAAAAAACCCTAAAATAAACATAACTTCTATCGTCAGATCATTTTCCTAATGAACGGCCCAGATTGACTAGAAATTACTATACTTTTACAAGGCAATTTTACATCTGTTTTTAGCTTCGGGGGTGCTGCCCCCGAAACCCCTTGCCAGGGGGGGGGGGGAGGGCTCTGTAAAGTCGTTGCTGCCCCCCTAGACCCCCCATGGCAGCAATTAATTTACGAGCGGCGCTGCCGCCCCATTTAAGGTACAGGGGTCCAATGCTATGATACAAAGTAAACAAGATAACCAGGCTCCACACCCAACAACAGCAACATTACTAACATGATGATCCTTTGAAACTTTAATGTAAATCTCTACCCCGGAAGTTGACATAGTACATCTATGCAATGAATTGCTAAGGCATCTCCTATTCAAACATGTTATCACACAATACATAGTCTTATAATGGTATATCTTTCTACACTCTCGAGTAGTATTTCCCTTTGACATAAAGATTTAGGAATAAGAAGTATTAATTGTAATGGCATTATTTTTTTTACTTCTCACACCATCCCTAACCCTTAAGGATTTAATGAGCCTACTTTCATGTATAAAGAATAAATATTATGCTGGCATAATTTTTTTTAAAAGAGAATAGGGGGTCTCATCACGAGCTAGCCTACCATGATCATAAGGGTTTAGCATGTGACATGCCCATAATGGCCAACACACCAGGGTAATGGCCTTATCAACTAATTGAAGTACAAGAGGTCTCATCACGAGCCGACCTGATCACTCTGTTACAATCCCAGTGAATGGCACTATGACTATCTGGCTACCACACCAGCACAGTGGTCTCTTCATAAAATAAAACAAAATGCCTACTTTTCAAAAAACAAGTACTATGTCTATATGCAAATTTTTAAGAGAGAATAGGGGGTCTCATCACAAGGGAAACTACCATGATCATAAGGGTTTAGCAGGTGACATGCCCATAATGGCCAAAACACCAGGGTAATGACCTTCTCAACTTCTTGAAGGACACGAGATCTCATCACGAGCCGTCCTGATCACTCTGTTACAACTCTAGTGAGTGGCACCTTAACTATTTGGCCACCACACTAGCACGGTGATCTCTCCATAAAATTGGCAAAATAAGTACTTTTACATAAAGGATTATGGCTCATTTTTTGGGTTAAAATGGCAACCCTGTCAAGGCTATGAACGCCTGCTGGCAGCAGTGGATTTTCTTGTGGTATGAGAGTATGTTCTAACGATAGCCAGTTACTCTTACATACACCCTATATCCTATTTCCATCCATTTCCAAGATAAATCAACTACTTGAATTAGTGATAATATTATTTTACCGCATAAGTAACTATAAATGAACTATGCTTTCATGTTTGAATTCTGGGATGATGGCACCAATCATTATCTATCACAGTCATGCTTCCATCACACCATACCATAAAATAAGAACATCCTATCATAATAATTGTTGTATTGATTTCTTCCCTTATTCCATCACTTCCGCATGAGATACACTTATGATAAATTCCAAATCTGACCTTTACACCACATGCATTCATAATTGTTACCACTCCTCTTTCCTTGAGCTCCAAGGCCACGGACACCATTCTCGTGTACAAAATGTGATTACTGATCCCTGACATCTTCCCTCGTATGCATTCATGATTGATAAAATCTCTGTTGTACGTAAGGACGTGGATGCCCTTATTTTGAGAGAGGGGGTGTAAATATTCATAAATATTAAGCATGTGAATTCTCTGCACAAATTCCATTGGATACGCTCATAAGACCAAAAGATCATTGCAATTACGATATGAAGTTACCTACATTTACGACAGAAGGCTGCAATTTATTTTTCTCTTGCATGTAGTGTTTATTATAACCAACAAGGCTGAAAAGAAACACAAACAGAAGGAGAAATTAGCTCAAGAGAAGGCATCATCCATGGGAGGAAACTCTCTCTGGAATGAACCCACAACCTTCCCAATCTTAGATGCATCTCGCACCATTCTCCGGCAAGCTAGTTGGCTGCCATACTTACACAAAATGCAAGGGTTTAACACAGAGATAGAAATTGAAGTCATGAAAAATCTATAGGAGGGACATACTGGACTCGAGGGAAGGATTATACCAGTCATAGAGGATATCATTGCTGAGTCTCCAGAATACCAGCAGTGGGAGAAAGATGGACCAAAAATCACCTTCTTTTATGAGAGGCAGTCGCAGCGTACCAGGATCCAGGAGAACCATTAGAACGGGAAGGAAAGGGTACTAACCCTGCCTCTCTAAAACAACTGTGGTAGGAATTGGAAACATTCATCCAGAGATTCATCACGTGCGATGGACACCAATACGTGGTAAAACCCCATCAACTCAAATTGTTAGTTGTTCTTAAACAAAATATTTCAACTAATCTGCCTTCTTTCTTAAATTATGTATTACACGACACTGCTATTCGAATTAGAAAGGCTAAAAATCCTCAAGAATCTATCTACAACCATGGTTTAATCAAGTTAATTATCATGCATGAGTTAGGCAAACATCAGACATCCTGGGACAACTTTATTAACCCTGCTGTGCATGCACCTGAGGAAAACCCTGTCAAGACTGAAAATGAGTTCCATAGAATGAACATACCTAGAGGAACAAGAAGGAAAAGGACCTATGCTTCGACTTCAGAACCAAGCAAGTGAAGAAGGTCTGAAAGACTGCAATTACAACAAGAAACCTCAGAATTTCCAAAGGAGGCAGGGCTATCCCATTCACCACCTTCAAGCCCTCAAAACATACCCTTACAAGAATATGAGGAAGAGATGACTTTATTCCTGGAGAAAATTAGGGCATCCCGTGAAACTAGAAGCCCATCTGAACAAGTCGAGGAGCAAGAGTGTAATATCCCAAAATAGGGCTTTCCTGCACAAATATAATATATAGAGATATTCCAAAGTTAGCGCTTCAGAAAATCATGGATGTGACAATGTATATCAGTTCATAATATGCACAAGGGACATTTAACCAACAAATTAATGATCATTAGCAGAGATCTGCCTCACTATTCTCTCCTGGAATGAGGAAATGCAGCATTCTGGACCATAAAAACATCATTTTCAGAAAATAGCGCAATAAATATGGGAAATGGGACTTGGATCCCATGTTTTATACATTATACATCTTCCATACCGAATTTTAGCTTAAAAAATCATTCTAGCTAAGTTAAACAGATCTCCCCAATTAGAGATAGCTCAATAACACCCCAATCCCATGACTTTCAACTGCAGAATTTCTGAAGACTATGAGAGGATAATTCTCAAGAGGTTTTCTATATAAAATGATGAAATAAGACTGATCATAGGTTTATATTAATCACTTAGCAAATAAATGGAGGTTTAACCTCTTTTACATAAAAAACAAGACACTTGGCAAGAGCTTCCGCCATTATACATGTATGAAAAGAAGTACTGCAAAAAATAACGCAGTATATTGCAAATATGTATTAAAAATGACTGAATACAACATAAAATATCTGATCAATATAGAAATTGTCCCAATTACCTTTTTATTAGATCTCTCGTAGGGAATTAAACACCTCCTCCTCAAATACTAGCACAAAATAGCAGGGTTTAACCCAGCAACAAATGCCTTTGCAGAAAAGATGCAGTTTCTGAAGGGAACTATGTTGTATATGTATATGGCTGATTGGAACTAAACCAAATTATGAAATTGAAGCTCTGATCTTCCCTTTTATCCCTTAACCAAGCTAACCCAAAGAGAGGATGGAATTCCCGCATGGGAATTATTTGCACTAAGCAGTTCTGCAACCACAGCTAAATAGCTGAAGCATGCAAGTGGATATAAGACCATAGATATATGAATATTGAATGATCTCCTTGATTCTATGCCCTCATTTTTATCTTTGGTGAGCCTCCTCACCCCGGACCCCACACATTGTTGAGGTGACTTCCTAGTGAAGATTCCTCCTTCAAAACTGCGTTGTCCTTGTCGGCTTCCCTCCCTCTTGTAGCAGCGCTGTTGACTTGGTCAACTGGGACTAATCCACGTGAAATGCCTCTTTTCACACCGAGGGGTATTCAATCCAGTTCTCATATGTGTGTCTAGGCTGATCCTTGTTCACATTGAGCTAGTTTACTTGGGTGATCTTTTCCTCCTCAAGAATGCATGTTGACTTAGTCAAACTTGACAATGTCCACATCTATTTTGCCCTTGTTCACACCTAAAAGTGTAAAATATAGCTCCTAAGGTGATCCCCATCCTTATTAAGGTGGAAATTATTCATATTTTTATTTTTCATGGGCCTCCTTACCCATTTATTCCTCTCCTAGGTGAAAGCAACAAAATATAATATTCCAATTTGCTTGTATGCAAATTTTGGAATATTACAGTCCTCCCCTCCCAAATGTTGTTTGTCCTCAAGAAACTGCAAGGATAGGATTGAAGAGCATCCTCTTCTTCCCTATAGCAACCTCATAAGATAAAATCCTCCAAGGATCAAGGTGCTGCATCATCAGTATATCTCCAAGTTTCCCCTCCCAAGTAAACAAGCTATCTTTTGGTGTACACCCTAAATAGCTATCATTATGTGACAGTGAAACATCCATGGAGGAAACAATGGGATGTTTGAAGGTCCTCTTGAGGCATGAGGGCTGATATAGATTATGATTCATCATCCCCATTTTAATCTCCCATCCCCAAGCTATCAACCATACAAAATGAGTTTCCTCCCAACATGGAAACTCCTAGAAATACTCCTCCACCTTGAGCTTTGCAAAGTAGGTGGGCTGAAATTCTGAACATGGTAGACAAAGTGGCCTACCCCATGCTGTCTTCTTCTCCACTTAAGATAAGTGTAGAGAATTTTCTGATCTTGAGCTACAATAATGTTGCCCTCAAATGGCAAGAAGGAAACTATACCTCCAAAGGTCCATTTCCCAGCGTTGTGAATCAAGGTGACCCAAGCCATCTCATACATGATGGGTAAGAAATCACCATCATATGGCACCCCATCCATCTCATGGCCCTCCTCATAGAGACATAATTTTTTTTTTGTAATGGCCATGCCTCTTCCCATTATCCTCTTATAACATGTAATGTAGAAAGTGTGGGGATCCTCCTCCCCAAAGAACACATCCATCCAATGTGTTTCTCCTCCAATCATGCTCCCCATAAAGGAAAGAACAATATCAAAAAATTGGTTCCTGATCAACATCATAATGAAGGGAGTACTGGAGGTTTCAAGTGGTGCTAGAAGGTACCAACAGTTTCCCCAATGATCACAACGCAGTTTTTTCCACTGCATCTTTAGAAGATAGCATTGCAATTTGTTTCTTGATAGAGGGCTTGTTGTATAAGTCATCGCATCTACTAGAAAATAGTAAATGACTGAATTTAACAGCTGAGCATACCAAGAGTAACCAAACACTTGCCCAAGGTCATGTAGTATATGGTTGTCTCCACCATAATAGCTAGCCAAAGCTAGTCCATGGAACCCCAAGAAAAACTTGCCCCTTTGTAGAGCAATGCACTACAAGGAAATGGTAAGAGAATGAAAATATTATGTTGAACATTCAACAAATGAAAAAACATAATTCTTACCATGTAATGAAATCAAGATGGTGACAAGATCCATAGATGAGTCCTCCATAGTGGTATGACATACCCATATGAAGAGGAATGAACAACATGCTGCATGAAAATCCCCCTTCTCATGCCTGGAAATCCAAGTCAAAGAGAACATACCACAATAACAGACGAGTCCATCCACTACTCTACCAATCTCACCTCCTCCATGCCCACCAAGTGCCTCAAATATGAAGTGATCCTGGGAACACTCCATCAACAAATCTCTGCTCCACAGTGACAGTGTTGTTGTCTCATGCAAGTAGGCCCCTGCCAACTCATAAATCCATTCTTTTGCATGTTAAATGTTAGAGACTCCTCCCATAATGTTGCCATCTCCTCCTCCTACAACATAATGCAAAATGGGAGAGAAATTCTGCCCTTGCTCCCTCTCACTCCTCCAAAGCAACAAATGTCTTTGCTGCCTCATCATACCTTCATCATAAAAATCATAAGGTGAAAACACAATGATCACCTCATCATAATGCACCCACACTCCTTGCTGCTCCATGATGCAAGTACCTTGCCAAGTTCCTTCCATCCTCATACCCTTGAAAAAAGGATATGTCTCATGATGGCCAAACTCTCTCAAGAGTAGCCAACACAGTTTTGCCTCATGTTTCCCTGTATCATAAATTTTCAATTGGCTCACCAGCTTCCTTCTCTTCACCCAAATCCACTCAACCCCATGTGGATGCTTCCTATCATTCTTCACCCTGGCATTCTTCCAATGTGGGCTACCATCTTCCACAAACAACTCCTCTTCTTTACATGTCATGAAGTGATGAAATGCATTTTCTTGGAGATCACATAGAGAAGATCTCGTGTCCATAACCATCTTCAATCCATCAAGATCCAAAGGTGATAAAGGCAAAGCCCCCTCACTGCTCTTGTTTGACAGCGCTGATAGCCTCTCCAATGATATAGTTGCTTCCTCATAATCCATCTCAAAGTTCATGACATCCTCCAAAATATCACACTCCAACCTCAAGGTTTGTGTGAAACTCAACAGGGGTCCATGAGAATGATGGTTCATTTTTTCCTTGAGCCATTCAAGCTTGCACAGCGTAGTGCAATCCTACTTCTCTACCTCAGCAATAGTGTTTGATCCTGGGTCATATGAAGACAAATTCCCACAATTTATAGAAAGTTTTGTTGTAGTAATAAAAAGTGGAAATTCTTCCATACCTTGATGAGATGTGGAAGCCTCTTGCAGGGCTGCAAAGGCTCCTTCCTCCAATGTAATGGCTGCCCTGACTGCTGGTGTAGGTGGTTTCCCCTCCATGAGTGTGAAAACGTTAGTACAAGGCTCCTCCGGTGGAGAAGTGGACTCCTCCTCCTTTGATCCCTGATTGTTAAACCTCTTGATTACTCCTTGAGTGAAATATGCAAAAGTAGACACACTTGTATGATTTACATGGTTGAACCACCAAGACCTTGCCTCTCCCTCCAAGTGCAACGCTGAGATCTCCACAGCCTCTTTTTCCACCACTAGATGTAGTAGGAAAAATGCTCTCAACTTCATCACCCAATATTCTGCTGTACATAGGGGTGTTCCATCAAAGGTATACAATAGGAATCTATTGCCCCTTATCATCTTGCTGCTGGATGGCCTTCTCTCCTCTCTCAGTTGGATAAACTGAGGAAGATCTAGAATCTCTTTGAAAATCCTAGGTTGGCACATGTATTCTGCCAAATATCCACTCAGGATCTCATGTACCATGGGGTCTTATTGCTCTCCTCTTTCTCTATGATAACAAGAAGTGCCTGCACCTCTTTCCTCATCTTGAAACCTCCTGGAGGTCTCACTGTAGCTCTCTCCTCCTTGAAACCCTTTTGGAGTTTCAATGCATCTTTATTCTTTCTTCTTTGATCTGAAAAGGGATGAGAGTAACCTCATCCTCTCCATAATTTTGTTCTTGCTCTTTTCTCTATATAACTTTGGCTTGAAGCCCACAGGCTGAGCCAAATATCTTGCTTTGATACCACTATAATATCCCAAAATAGGGCTTTCCAACACAAATAGAATATATAGAGATATTCCAAAGTTAGGGCTTCAGTAAATCATGGAAATAAAAATGTATATCAGTTCATAAGATGCACAAGGGACATTTAACCAGAAAATGAATGATCAGTAGCAGAGATCTGCCTCACTATTCTCTCTTGGAATGAGGAAATGCAGCATTCTGGACCATAAAACATCATTTTCAGAAAAATAGCAGAATAAATATGGGAAATGGGACTTGGATCCCGTGTTTTATACATTATAAATCTTCCATACAAAATTTTAGCTTAAAAAAATCATTCTAGCTAAGTTAAACAGATCTCCCCAACTAGAGATAGCTCAAAAACACCCCAATCCCATGACTTTCAACCGTAGAATTTCTAAATACTATGAGAGCATAATTCCCATGAGGTTTTCTATAGAAAAATATTAAATAATACTGATCATAGGTTTATATCAATAATGTAGCAAAGAAATGGAGGTTTAACCTCTTTTACATCAGAAACAAGACACCCGACAAGAGCTTCCGACATTATACATGTATGAAAAGTAGTACTGTAGAAAACAACATAGTCTACTGCAAATATGTATTAAACATGATTGAATACAACATAAAATATCTTATCAATACAGAAATTGGCCCAATTCCATCCTTATTAGATCTCCCGGAGGGAATTAAACACCTCCTCCTCAAATACTAGCACAAAATAGCAGGGTTTAACCCAACAAAAAATGCCTCTGCAGAAAAGACACAGTTTTTGAAGGAAAATGTGCTACAGATGTATATGGATGATTGGCCCTAATATAAGTGATGAAATTGAAGCTCTGATCTTCCCTTTGATCCCTTAAGCAAGCTGATCCAAAGAGAGGATGGAATTCCCGCACGGGAATTCTCTGCACTAAGCAGTGCTGCAACCATAGATAAACAACTAAAGCATGAAAGTAGTCAAAAGACAGAAGATAGTTGAATAATAAATTATCTCCTTGATGCTATGCACTCCTTTTTATCTTTGGTGAGCCTCCTCACCCCAGACCCCACACATTGTTGAGGTGACTTCCTAGTGAATATTCCTCCTTCAAAACTGCGCTGTCCTTGTTGGCTTCCCTCCCTCTTGTAGCAATGTTGTTTCCTTGGTCAACTGGGACTAATCCACCTACAATGCCTCTTTTCACACCAAGGGGTCTTCAATCCAGTTCTCATATGTGTGTCTAGACTGATCTTTGTTCACATTGAGCTAGTTTACTTGGGTGATCTTTTCCTCCTCAAGAATGCATGTTGACTTAGTCAAAATTGACTATGTCCACATCTATTCTCCATTGTTCACACTTTAAAGTGTAAAATACAGCTCCTAAGGTGATCCCCCTCCTTATTAAGGTGGAAATTATTCATATTTTTATTGTTCATGGGCCTCCTTAGCCATTAATTCCTCTCCTAGGTAAAAGCAACAAAATCTAATATTCCAATTTGCTTGTATGCAAATTTTGGAATATTACAAAGAGGAACCGTTAAACCAATATTCCACTGCCAATATCTCTGGCCACACTGAGATATTACCCCACCAAGAGGAATCACAGTCTTTTAGGGCCTTGTCCCCTCTCGAGAGTGATGGGGTGAATAGGGAAGAGTAGGTAGAAGGGGTAGCTGAATCTGAAAACCAGTAAGGAGACATCATCCTCTTAGAAAAAAATTCAAGCATGGAAATGGTCCCTCTAATGCCTGAAGGGAATAATATCTCACCCAACCAAGACATTAATGTATAAGTAAACTATGGAGTACAGGTAGAAAATATCATCACAGACAATCTTGAAACTGGCACCATCATTCCTAAAAATGAGGTTGTTGCTCCTTCGTCCCCTACCAAAACTAGGCCAGAAGAGAATTTATTTGAAAATAAGTTGAATAAAATGAGCAGAACCTGCAAAAGGTTAAGGAAAATGATAAAACATTTCAGGAAACAATTGAAGGAAGTAAGCAAGGCTCGAAAGCCTAAGAAAGAACTAGTCACCACAGAAACCCAAACAGAGTTTGTCACCAATTTGATAGACACTGTTGAGGTTGAGGCACAGACTGACTTAGAAAACACTGTTGAGATTGAGGTACAAACATACCTAGTGGACACTATTGAAGCCTCTTGCAAACTAGGCTGGAATTTACAGAAAAGAAAAAAAAAAACAAACGAAGGAAGCCAGGGCCTACGCTCCTCTAGTAGAAAAAGCTTCCAATAAAAAATTGCATAATGAATTAATTCAAACACAACATGAGTTAGCACAATGCAGAAAGGAAGTAGTGCCTGCACAAGAGTATCAGGCACTGTTAAAGAAATTCATAGACCTTTTTGCAACATAGGATGAGACCTTTTCTCAACTCAGAGAAGAGTAGGAGAAGGTAAAGAAAGCACAGGATCAGGTGGAACAAGCCAAGAAGAAAAACACTATGGTTTTCTCTCTGTACTTTGATGTGCTAACATGTAGGGCACCAGCCACCAAATATGCCGTATTTATAGTAGAACAGCACCTATTACTGAAGATCAAGGCCGTCAAGGCAAGGAAGCCCGTGACTTTTAAAACCATAGAGGAATTCTTCCATTGCTGCAATGATCAAAATGAGTAGGTCTAATACCTTTTGTGTGAACTATACATGCAAAACTTATTCCTAGAGGAGGACAGAGACAATAATCCCAGCCCCTTTATAGGAGATATTTAGTTCTAGGCTTTCCTCTCTTTTGCTAAGAACCAAACTCGGTGGGCTAAAGCCTAAAACATTTTTTATAAGAGGGAACATGGCCTAGACCCGTGGGTTACAGGGGAGCCTACTAGACCCCTGCATCTATTCACCCAACATAAGAATTTCATGCAGAGAAAGGGAGTAAGGACTAAATTGGGGCCTATCCATAAGGACATTATACAACATGGGTGGGATTATTTCGAGGACATTCAGGAAGCAGCTCTGGAAGCAGACAAACAGAAGTGGATGGCCTCCATGAATAACGTGAAAAAAAAGAACCACTTGGCTACAAAAAATTCAAAGAGGCTGCCTCCATATTCCTTTTATACAACAATCTGGTCTTCAACATGGGCCCTACATGGATAGGATGCAGGTACAGATGCCCTCTCATTTGGTACCCCCCTGAGTGTTATGATCATGATTATGAGCTGCCAGAAGGTCACACAAATGATGCCTTTGCAAAAATTAGATAGAGACATGGCTTCAAAGCCTATAAAGAAGAAGTCTACCCTGCCTATTATCTGACCTAGTTACACGTCAATCATTTCTTTGCATGAGGACCTGCAAATAGGTAAGCGGGCGAGTATGTTGGGCCTAAAATAAGGTACATTTTCACCCTACCTTTACCACGAATTTTTATACACCTTTATGAATTTTTCCTCATCTTAACAATAAATGAAAGGAAGATTAATGTAAAATCAGGACAGAATGAACTAACAGTTAAAGCGATGTCTTACAACGGGAAATTGAATTGTTATATATTTATTTACAGGGAGAAAAAGCAGTTGAATTGATGATGACAAGAAGATAGCTAATGGACAGAGACTAACGGAATCATGATGACTCCCATGGACCAGTGGAAGACGGAAAGGAACCTCCAAGTTTGAAGAACTCAAACGACATCCAAAAGCATCAGAATCCCATATGGAAAAGACCTTTACCACTGTTGTAATCACCTTTAAAAGGCTGAAAATGAACAAGATAGATAGATCAGAATAGAGACTTTCTTCTATAATAGACGTATCGGGACAGGATTGTCTTGTTATATCAATGTATTAACTTTCAGCTTAATAAAGGTCTTGGAATTTTTTATAGATAATCTCTGAGTTTTCCGTAGCGGTATACTTTTGGTGGTTTGGGCCCAACCCTAGAATTTTCTAAGCTAATCTCTATGCTATAATTTCAATTACAAAATTTATGTTTCAGTCATGGAATGCATTTCGTGAGATATCATTTAATTGGTTGAATTGTGAACATAAGATACTACATTTTCCTTTTCATTATAATAGTTCATTATTCAAGCTTCCTTGTCTACAATCAATTTTTTCATAGTTGTTAGATGCTTTCATCATTTCCCAATGCTTTTATACTTGTTTCATTGATTTTAGCGTGACTGATATTCAATTATGTATATAGCTAAGAGTTGGACCTTTCCATCATTACCGTAAGGCGTCTAGTTGTTAATTGATTCAGAGAGATGTCATCTATTTAATTTACACAGATAATTCCATTTCAAAATTAGATAATAAATTGTTGTTCAATTTATTAAATCTGATATTCAATTCAGTAGGATTGTTGTTCAATTCATCAGTGTGTTGTTCAATCGTAGGTTGCTCTTTTCTGCACTTACTTAGAAAAAATAGTTAGACAACATCTTACGATTCCATTTCCCTTTGAATTGATTGAACTTTGGGAACTACATAGCCCTCTTATTGGTAATATAGAGTAGCTATTATTTGATATTACTTGCATATAATGTGCTCAAACTCTTGAAATAATAAGACTTGCCCTGGGTGGACAATAGAATGAGAAGCATCGAAGTTTCTTTTAGCAGTCACATTTATGACACAACACTAGGGGTTCGAACATTGAGTTGGGGCAAGGGATCCAAGCAGTGATCACCACACCCTATAGTCACCCAAAGCCTACAGGGATGAGATTGAAAGAGCTGTTCAGGAGCTCTTGGATTTAGGACATATCCGACCCAACACCATTCATTTTTCTTCTTCTATGGTCTTTGTTTGTGCTCAACCTACTGTTCCTAAATTGAGTTCATTAATTGTCAACCAGGGTTGGTAAACTGCTGAAGTGTGGTGCACTATATGTGCCTAGGTATTTGTTTCTCACTACATTGTGTTTAGTGTTTTATGATGTTTTTGGTTTTATGGTTTTATGTTTGAAAAGGGAAATAACTAAGTGCTGGTGAAAAGAAGCTATTGGTTATTTAAAACAGAACAAAGCCTAAACTATGGATGACAAACAACAAATGAAAATCTTGATAATGACTTCATTGCAAGAAAATAAATCACAACATGAGCTTGAACTTATCCAATTCATTCATTAAAGGTGTGTTGGAAGAGCTTGAGAAATGGACAAGCTAAGTGTAAATGAAGTTCTCCTAAATAAAAAATCAACTCACAATATTACAAAATGATTATTTGTAACACAGTAAGGTTTCTATTCTAGATTAACCTATGATGCTGAAGTTACCCTATTCTGCAACTTGACTTATCACTTCTAGGCTTTATTCATAAGTTTTGAGATCTTCTAAAATAATGCTTGGGAAAAAGGTTATAGGTGAATTTGTAAAAGATTTGCAGAATGATCAAAGCCTTAAACTGATATTACTGACCCCTGTTCATGTGATGATGTATCAATATAAATTCAGAACAAAACTAAGTTGTAAATAATGAAGGCCGAGAGACTAATTTTGACAACTAGCACTACTTGAAATAGACTGGATAACCTAGGCTAGAAAGTGGTCTATCAATCTTAAAATACAGTGACTACAACTTTAAACTAGAATGCCATTAATATTTTCTTGAAACAAAATGAACTGAGACTGAACTAGAGTGCTTCTAATCTACTTGAAGTACAGTGAACATAGTTAAAATAAAATGCCATTATCAAACTAGAAATGTAGTGACAGAGCTGAACTAAATTCAATCAACCTCCGGAGTGTTATAACTAAATTAACATGCAACTAGTCTATGGAATTCTACAACCCATCTCGTTCAATAGGAATGATATTTTGGAAGAGTTTGTAAAACAAGTCTGGCTATATTATTCAATGCAATTGAACATAAACATAAGATTGAAAGAAAATACAACTAGAATCTAAGACACCACAGCTATTTCTTATTCATAGTTAATGATGTTTTGGAAGAGTTTGTGGGAGTAAGACCGACTATGACACTTAGTGTAAACAAGCATAAATCATAAAATTAGAAAGGAAATGCAACTAAAACCTACAATACCACAGCTATGCCTTATTCATCGTGATGATATTTTGGAAGAGTTTATAAGAGTAAGTCTAGCTGTGATAATTAATGTAAACAAGTATGAACATAAACTTCAGAAACTTGCCTAAGCTAGAAATGAAAACGAGACTAAAATACATATCTAAATCGTATAAACAAGGCTGCTCAGGTAGCAGGGGCCCTCTACCATCGGAGTAGCACGAAATCTACTTCAAAATTGACTCAATGCTTCCAAGGAAGTGCTACTTCTTTCATTAAAGAGATATTACTTCAAAAACAGAGTGTTTTCGGACTTTTGAAATCTAGCAATCAATCAAAAAAATCTAACCTTGTCCCTCGGTTTCCCGAGCCATATTTGTAAAAAAATTACATAACTGTCTTGAGATAACCTAGGGATAATTGTATTTCCAAATAAAAACCAAACTAGGACTCTGATGGTGGTTACGTAATATAATTAAGGACACATGGACTGTCCTTGTCCTATTAGGAGTCTCTCTCCTAGTTTGAGTTCCCACGTGCATAACCGCCTACAGAATTTCGTTCAAACTTCGTGGATAGCAACAAATCATGAGGGAATCATGTGGAATACGACCATATGTGTTTTCCTCCGAGATGACACCTGGAACCTGCGTAGACATGAAGACAGCTACAGAATCGGCAACTAGCTACAGAATGTCTACATTCTGTAGCTAAATCTAGTTCAAAAAGTACTACAATGACAAAATCATAAAAACATAGCAAGTAAGTCATGATATTCATTCTTAAAGCAATTTTAACTAATTCTACTGATCATTTGAGCCTGTGATTAATAATGGACAAAGGAAATGGAGTGGAATGTGGTGGAAGAAAGAACATCTTTGGAGCTCAACATACCCCCACTGCTAGATTCTTGCATGTCCTCATGCAACTATTCCATGAACTCTGAGACCTCTGCAAGGACATCCAACCCTCTTCTTCTGCTTTTCCTAGCAGTCAAAGGCCTTCTGGGCTTCCTTATGACTAACTTGAATCTCAAATTTGTGAGTGCCCTAGTTAACTTTTTATTTCTCTTCTTCAATTTTTCACTAGCCTTGTGTAACTTTTGCATTTGTAGAGACAGAGTTGAATTCATATCAGTTTTCAGTTTAACTTGCTCTCTTAGAATTTCATTCTCATTCTTGATATGTCTGTTGAGTATTTCTAACTCATATTTATCCCTTCTTAGGATATCAACTGCAGATTTTGGTGGACTAGGAGTTCTGTCTCTTCCTTCTGAAGCTCTTTTCTCTAATGTTTCAACATAGTTGTAAATTTCTTATTGTGCAGGGTCTATTTCAGGAGCTCCTTCATAAAAATCCTCCTCAGTAGGTGTTTCTTCATCCTCTATGTTTATGACTCCAGTTTTTTTAACCTTTGTTTTCTTTAGTATCCCTCCAAGTCTGTGGCTCCTTCTCGGTTGAGATGGCCCTTCTCCTTTCTCTCTGGAAAATTTTCTTATTATCCTCTCTTTCTTAAGCTGCTTCTTAATCTGAGTCAATTTCTCAAAAATTATTTCTTCACTTCTTTCTTGTATTGTTTTACCAGTTTCAGTTTTGGAGGTTTTCCATTTTCTGCTTCTTTTTGTAGGTTTGTCTTCAGGTGGAGGTTCCTTGGGTTCTTCAAAGTGATTTCTCACCAAGAAATCTTCCCAATTATCTCCCATTTTGCCCAAATGATGTTCAATCAAAATTTTGACTAAACCATGGTGGTATAAGGTTGTTTCCAGAAATTGAATTCTCTTTTGAACACTTGAGGCCATTTTCTTTAAACTATGAAGCAAGAAAAATGGAAAATTGAGTTCTTCTTCTAGGAAATGCATTATCAACCGAATATGATAGACATAGAAAGTACCATATCTTCCTTCACAAGTGATGAATTTTTGCAAGATAAGAAACATGTTCCTCCATTTTTTCTTTAGTGCAGAGCTAGGGATACCCTTTTTAAAAATGGTAACATCCATACCTGGTGACTTGAGTATTTTCTTCCATGCTTCGTTATGAAATTCTCTATTCTTGAACCAACTTTCTCTTTGTCTAGGCAATTCGGTTTATTCTATAATGGAAGCTTCTGTAATGGTGAATTTAATATCTCCTATCTTGACCTCAGCTCCGTTGAAGGATCTTGCAAATGTTTTGGTCACCTCTTTGTGAAAACCACTGAATTTTTCAAAGAATTGAAACCACCCTGCTTGCTGCAACATTTCTCTGACTTGAGGATAACCCTCCAAGTACTTAGTGCCAACCAGTTTAGTCCTCACTATAAGACCCATAAATCCTCTTTCCAACCTTCAAATTGTTGCTCCTCTGTTCACGGTGACATTGGTTGTTACAGAGATGTCTCTGTTTCACAGATCGGAATGGTTAAAAGTTGGCTACAGGAAAGAGTGATATGGAGTGGTTAAGGAATGAATATAATGAGGTGAGGATGATGTATATGAGTTGAAATATATCACAGAAGAAAAGACCGCGGAGATATTTTGTAACGAATTCAAAATCATCATTAAATTCTTTGACCTAGTGACGTGGCTAATCCAATCACTTCATATGGGATTTGAAATGGTGGAATAGAAGGAGTTTTATACAAAGTATTTGTGGGAGGTTTGTTAGGCATGATCAACAAAATTAATTAAAACAACTTTTTGAATTATTCATAACTTAACTATACTAAAATCTTTCATGATATGTCATTATAATCAGAACTTTTACCTTTGCCTTTCCTCTGATTTTTTTTATTTTTTTTTTCTTCATATGCTTTGTTCTCTCCTGAAAATCATTAATTTTTGAGTCTTCATAACCTTCTTGATTTTTCTTGTTGTCATGGATATGCAGGATCATTTTATTGCAGATCAGGTGATTACTAGACAGTGCCTTCAGGATCTCTGGCTGCAGAATGTTTGACTGGCTGCAGAATGTCTGATTGATTGCAGAATGTACCTGTAGAGAACTTGAAACATGAAATGGAATGGTTTGGAGCATGAGTGGAGTGTTGTATGGAATGAGTGAAGATGGATAATGAAATATGGTGTAATGGAATATGAATGAAGTAAATAATGGAGTGGAATGGATCTCAACTTATGAAATGGAGTGAAGTATGAGAAGTGGCCTACAATTGATGATATGTATTATTCAATTGCAGAAAGACATAAAACTTTAAAAATCTGGAATGGAAATGAGGTGGACCATGGAGTGAGATGAATGAAGTTTGGATGAATGAATGAAATGGAGTATGGATGAATGAATGAAATGAAGTATGGATGAATGAAATGAAATGGACCATAAGTGAAATGGATCTGCACTTATGATTTTGTAACAACTGCTTGCAGAAAAACAAATTTGAAAAGCTAAAGTGTCAGAAAGATTCTGATTTTCACTCTACCTTTTCTGTATAAACATGATAATCAGTGATTAGTTTTCATGTTTATACTTTATTTATTTATTTATTTATTTTTCAATAAAATGACTTCAGAAAATTCAATTAAGTTGATGAAGAAGAAAGATTCTTCTTCATTAACTTCACATCATTGTTTTCCTGGAACTTCTTGAAAAATTATTCTCTTGAAAGTGGCTTATGATACAGCTTCAATCTATGACCATTCACAAGAAAAGTGACCTCTTCTTCATCTATTGTCCTAATTTTTATTGCTCCATTGTCAAAAAATTTCATAATTTCATATGGCCCAAGCCAATGTGTTTGGAATTTACCTTGAAAATCTTTGAACTTTGAATCAAACAAGAGAGCCCAGTCACCTTCTTTGAACTTCTTTTCCCACATGTACTTATCATGCCATCTAGTCCTTTGCTGCTAGACTATACTTGTTTTCTGAATTGCATCTTGTCTGATCTCATCCAATTCATTAATTTGCTCCAATCTGTGCTTTTGTGCCTCTGTTAGATCAAGTCCTAGCTGAACTGCCATTTTGAAAGTTTGAATCTGGAACTCTATGGGAAACAAAACTTGCTTTCCATAAACAAGTTCATAAGGAGTATGGCCTGTTGTGTTTCTCCATGTAGTTCTATAGGCCCACAAGGCTTCAAGAAGCCTATCTACCCAATCTCTTCTATGTAAATGAACAATCTTTGTTAGGATTCCTTCAATGACCTTATTAGTAGATTCCACTTGACCATTTTCTTGTGGATGATAAGGAGTAGATTTTCTATGCCTGATTTTGTACCTCTCCATCATTTGCTCCACTAGCCTTGATGTAAATTGAGCTCCTTGATCTGTAACAATTTCCCTTGGGACACCAAAACGAGTAAAAATATCCTCAAAAGAAAAGTAACTACAGATGATTCATTAGCAACAAGTAATGGTTTAGCTTCTACCCACTTAGTAACATAATCAGTGCAAACTAATATATATTTCTTTTTTCTTGATGGAGGACTAATAGGTCCTACAAAATCCAAAGCCCATTTTTCAAAAGGTTCAATATGTACCTAAGGCTACAATGGCATCTCACCTGAAGGAGAAGGTTTCCCTAACCTTTGGCAACTGTCACACCTTTTGACATACTCTTTAACATCTTTAAAAAGGGATGGCCAATAATATCCTAAATGAAGGACCTTATAAGCTGTCCTCTTATCAGCAAAGTGTCCTCCACAAGGTTCATCATGACATGCTTTGAGTATCTTAAGCATCTCATCTTCCCGAACACATCTCTTAATGATAAAATTTGGACCTGTCGTGTACAACTCATTAGCAACCCATGAATATTTTTCACTGTCATAAATAATTTTTATTTTGTCTCTTGCATTCATTATTGAAGGAAATTTCCCTGAAACTAAATAATTGACAATGTCAGCAAAACAAGGAGTTTGGGTAGAAATTGCAAAAATATATTCATCAGGAAATTGATCTTCAACTAGAGTGTCATCTTTGATTTTTTGGAGTCTAGATAGGAAATTAGCTATTGTGTTTTGTTTTTTAGGCCTATCTAGAATGGTAATGTTGAATTCTTGTAAAATCAATAACCATCTTATGACTCTGCCATTAGTAATTGATTTGTTCATTAAATATCTAATTGCAGAGTGATCTGTGTGAACAAAAGTTTCCTAGCCTGTTATATAGTGTCTGAATTTGTTTATGGCATGAAAAATAGCTAAAAACTCTTTCTCAGTTATAGTATAGTTTAACTCTGAAGGAGTCAAATTTTTACTGGTATAGTAGATGGCATACGAAATCAGGTCTTTTTGTCCCAATACTGCTCCTAGAGCTGTATCTGAGGCATCTGTTGAAATATGAAAAGGTAGCTTCCAGTAAGGTCCCCTTAAAATAGGTGCTTCAGAAATTTTTGTTTTCGGGGTCTCAAAGGCTAACTGGCAGTCAGAACTCCATTTGAATTCACAGTCTTTGGTAAGTAATTTGAAGAGTGGAGATGTTATTTTGGTGAAGTTTTCTATAAATCTTCGATAATATCCTGTAAATCCTATAAAACTCCTAACATATTTTTGACAACTTGGAATAGATAAGTTAGATATGACTTCAACTTTTGACTCATCAACTCTAATCCCATCCCCTGAAATGTGATGTCCTAAAACAATTCCTTCAGTAAACATCATAAAACACTTCTCATGAATAAGTGAAATATTTGCTTCTTTACATATTTTTAAAAAAATTTCCAAGTTTGCTAAGGCTTCTTCAAATGTGTTTCCATAAACTGTGAAATCATCCATATATACCTCTACACAATCATGTATTAGATCTGAAAAGATTCCTAATACCGCCCTTTGAAATGTTGCAGGTGCATTGCATAATCCAAATGGCAATACTCGGTAAGCATAGGTACCCCAAGGACAGGTAAATGTGGTTTTGTCTTGATCCTCAAGTGCTACTTGAATTTGATTATAACCACTAAACCCATCTAGAAATGAGAAGTACTTTTTGCCAGCTAAGGTATCTAACACATGATCTATGAAAGGTAGGGGAAAATGATCTTTAAGAGTAGCTTTGTTTAATTCTCGGTAGTCAATACATACCCTCCATTTACCATTTTTCTTTGGCACAATTACCAAAGGAGAAACCCACTGACTATCTGAAATAGGATAAATGAAATTGACATTCAACAATTTCTGCAATTCTTCTTTAAAAATCTCCCTAAGATTTGGATTCATCCTTCTTTTAGGTTGTCTGATTGGTTTACAATTTTCCTCTATATAGATGTGATGAGTGCAAGTCTTAGGACTTATCCCTTTCATATTAGTGTACTCCCATGCATATGCAGAAGAATGTCTCTGTAATATCTTGACTAACTCTTCTTGTTGAGATTTTTCTAGGTTCTTGTTTATGTTCAAAGTTTTCCCTGGAAATATCTCAATTATAGAGCTGCCAAATTTATCCATAGAATAAAGAGACATCTGTCTTGATGACAAAAACTCAATGTTGGATTCTTCTTGAAATTTTTCATGTTTGTATTCCGAAGAGGATTCAAAGTTTTCTAAAGTATTCAGAATTTGACTATCTTCACTAATTTCTGAAATTGTGAAGAGAGGTTGTAAGTATTCTTCATCCTCTATCCATTGAGTATCATCTAAATCTGTAATTTTCCTTGCTGGAGGATACAAAGTGAATTTCTTAGTTGAACTACCATCAGAGATGTACATATCACCGGATCTACAACTAATGAAAGCATCAGCTGTAGCTAACCAAGGTCTTCCTAATATAATAGGGTGTCCTCCTAGATTATTCTTAGGAGTTAGGATCATGAAATCCACGGGGTACTCCCAAGAATCTAGGGACACTGGAATGTCTTCTATTACCCCATCAGGTTTAATCACAGATCTGTCTGCTAATTGTAATAATGTGGGTGTAAAGAGAAGATTAGGAAGTTTCAGTTTATCCATGATTTGTCTACTCATGATATTGATTGCTGCTCCTAAATCAATGAGTGTGTTTTGGATCTCAATTCCATTGATGTGAATTTTAACAACTAGATTTCCTGGGTCTAGATACTTTGGAATAGCAATCTTACCCATCATGATATCTGCTATTTTTCCTGTCAGTTGAATTTTCTTTGTCTCTCTTATTCTTTTTCTTGTTTTCTTCATGCTCAACTCCTTTATTGTCTTTGCTAAAATTGGAATTTCCTTGATAGCTTGTAATAATGGAATCTTAATGCAAACATTTCTCAGCTCATCTAGGAAATCATAATTAAGCACCATAATTTTTTTTTCTACACCCCTATCAATTTTTAATCTTTCTGGAAAGGGAGGTGTAGAAGTGGATGTTGATGGCTGCTCTAATACATGAGTTGAAATGATTGGTTCTTTTTGTTTTGATTTTTCAATGTTTGGGTCCTGAAAAGATGTGTCTTCTTTAAGACTTTTATTTTCCCGTAGAGAATCTTCCTCAGAGTTGTCTTGTTCTTGTATGATCAATGAAGGTTTCCTCTTTTCAAGTATTCTTCCAGACCTAAGTTGAACATCACTAAGGTCTAGAGGAGTAATTAAATAAGTTGGAAACTTTTGGCCTTCTATCATGTATGTATTCTGAGGATTTTTATTGTTGGGGTTTGGTATGGGTTGAGCAGGCAACTGATTTGATTTCTGAGGAAATGGTAATGGAAGTGGTTGATTTTGATGTTGTGGGTTCTGAGTATTCTGTTGAGGATTTTGTTGAGGACTTTGAGGAGAAAAATGTTGGTATGGTGGATAGGATGTTGGATACTGATAGTACTGAGAGTATCTTCCATAGGGATTTTGTGCTCCTTGTGCCCAAGCTTGAGATTGATTTTGAAATTGGAGCCAAGGTTGCTGCCAGGAATTCCAATTTGGTGAAGGTTGGTTATAGATTAATCATGGAATCCTTGTGTTTGAGGTCCTTGCCAAGGCCTTCTAGAGACAAAATTGAGAGATTCTGTGGAGTTTGTAGGAGTTTCCTCTTGAAAGACAGCTTTAAGACCAGGAAGTGAAGGACAACTCTTGGTCTCATGTTTTTCTGAACAAATTACACAAGTCTCTACAAATTTTGCATCCAAAGGGCATTCTCTCAAGGCATGCTTCCTTCTACATTTGGGACAAAAGATTGCTAAGGCATCAGATTAAGCTTTTTTCTTGTTTTGTAACTTAAGGGTGTCTATTTGTTCACTAAGACTCCCTATGATGTCAAATTTGAATTCATCAAGCATATGCCCTATCTCTGCCCTACTTACTGTCCCAGAAGCAGACTTACTTACCCTTGCAAAAGCAGGGTCTCTTGGACCTTTTACAGTTTTGGATTTCCCTCTTGAAAGGTTGACACATAACTCACATATTTCAGGTAATGTGAGCTAAGATATATCCCCTTTTCCCATCATGTTAAGGATATCCAACCATTCATCCCTAATTGTCTTCAACAGGAGAGCTTTTAAGGTGTCTTGGTCTAAGTTCTCCTCTCTTTTGATGTTGTAATGAAATCTCTCCAACAAATCTTCTAGGTTTTCATATTCTTTTTGTTTCATCTTAAACACTTCCTCCTTATGATTGATTGGCATACAATAATCCAAATACCTCTCTAGAAATGCTTGTTTCATGTCTTCCCATGTCCTAATAAAACTGTTGATCAAACTCATAAACCACTTCAATGCTTCTCCTTTCAATGTTGAAGGAGATAGTTTAAGTTTTTTAGCATCTTGGAAGTAGTCATAATTTCTACATAGGACTTCAAATTCAAATAGGAAGGTTTCAGGATCTTCAGTTTTAAGTCCATAGAAGTTTGGAAGGACAGAGGGTGAATTTTTTTTCATAGTTGTATTGGTTTCTTCATCTACTATAGGAAACCCAAAAGAGTTTCCCATTTATCTTCTACCTCTTCCTCTACTTCCTTCTCCTTCTGCACCTCTACCTCCTTCTCCTCTACCTCTACCTCTACCCCCTCAAAATAATGTGTGTTCTCCATTAAAGACTCCTCCTCCCCCTTCTTCTGCCATAGTTGATTCTTCTGTGGAAGTGGAAAAATTTGTATCTCTAGCAGGGGTCCTTGAATCTTCTTCTAAGACAGGTTTAATGGCTGAAGTGGAAGGTATTTCTAATGGAATATCTAATCGTAAGTCTTCTGGAATTCTAGGATCAGTAAAGGATGGAGTGTGGGTCTGAGTTGGAGGTGTACTGGCTCTTGGTCTAGGTGAAACAAGTGATGTTCTAGGAATCAAACTTTTGCTTCTTATGAATCTAACCCTTGAGTCTCTCTCTCTACGCATATCATTGTTTTTAAAAGTTAAGAAACAAGGCTACCTAGTTACACTTCCCCGGCAATGGCGCAAAAATGTTTGTGCTCAACCTAGTGTTCCTAAATTGAGTTCATTAATTGTCAACCAGGGTTGGTAAACTGCTGAAGTGTGGTGCTCTATATGTGCCTAGGTATTTGTTTCTCACTACGTTGTGTTTAGTGTTTTATGATGTTTTTGGTTTTATGGTTTTATATTTGAAAAGGGAAAGAACTAAGTGCTGGTGAAAAGAAGCTATTGGTTATTTAAAACAGAACAAAGCCTAAACTATGGATGACAAACAACAAATGCAAAGCTTGATAATGACTTCATTGCAAGAAAATAAATCACAACATGAGCTTGAACTTATCTAATTCATTCATTAAAGGTGTGTTGGAAGAGCTTGAGAAATGGACAAGTTAAGTGTAAATGAAGTTCTCCTAAATAAACAATCAACTCACAATATTACAAAATGATTATTTGTAACACAATAAGGTTTCTATTCTAGATTAACCTATGATGATGAAGTTACCCTATTCTGCAACTTGAATTATCACTTCTAGGCCTTATTCATAAGTTTTGAGATTTTCTAAAATAATGCTTGGGAAAAAGGCTATAGGTGAATTTGTAAAAGATTTGTAGAATGATCAAAGCCTTAAACTGATATTACTGACCCCTGTTCATGTGATGATGTATCAATATAAATTCAGAACAAAAGTAAGTTGTAAATAATGAAGGCCGAGAGACTAATTTTGACAACTAGCACTACTTGAAATACAATGGATAACCTAGGCTAGAAAGTGGTCTATCATTCTTAAAATATAGTGACTACAACTTTAAACTAGAATTCCATTAATCTTTTCTTGAAACAAAATGAACTGAGACTGAACTAGAGTGCTTCTAATCTACTTGAAGTATAGTGAACAGATTTAAACTAAAATGCCATTATCAAACTGGAAATGTAGTGACAGAGTTGAACTAAATGCAATCAACCTCCGGAGTGCTATAACTAAATTAACATGCAACTAGTCTATGGAATTCTATAGCCCATCTCGTTCAATAGGAATGATATTTTGGAAGAGTTTGTAAAACAAGTTTGGCTGTATTATTCAATGCAATTGAACATAAACATAAGATTGAAAGCAAATACAACTAGAATCTAAGACACCACAGCTGTTTCTTATTCATTGTTAATGATGTTTTGGAAGAGTTTGTAAGAGTAAGACCGGTTGTGACACTTAGTGTAAACAAGCATAAATCATAAAATTCGAAAGGAAATGCAACTAAAACCTACAATACCACAGCTATGCCTTATTCATCGTGATGATATTTTGGAAGAGTTTATAAGAGTAAGTCTAGCTGTGATAATTAATGTAAACAAGTATGAACATAAACTTTAGAAACTTGCCTAAGCTAGAAATGAAAATGAGACTAAAATACTTATCTAAACCGTATAAACAAGGTTGCTCAGGTAGCAGGGGCCCTCTACCACTGGAGTAGCACGAAATCTACTTCAAAATTGACTCAACACTTTCAAGGAAGTGCTGCTTATTTCATTAAAGAGAAATTACTTCAAAAACAGAGTGTTTTCGGACTTCTGAAATCTAGCAATCAATCAAAAAAATCTAACCTTGTCCCTCGGTTTCATGAGCCATATTTGTAACAAAATTACATAACTGTCTTGAAATAACCTAGGGATAATTTTCTTTCCAAATAAAAACCAAACTAGGACTCTGATGGTGGTTACGTAATATAATTAAGGACATCTGGACTGTCCTTGTCCTATTAGGAGTCTCTCTCCTAGTTTGAGTTCCCACGTACATAACCGCCTACAAAATTTCGTTCAAACTTCGTGGAGAGCAACAAATGATGAGGGAATGATGTGGAATACGACCATATGTGTTTTCCTCTGAGATGACACCTGGAACCTGCGTAGACATGAAGACAGCTGCAGGATCGGCAACTAGCTACAGAATGTCTACATTCTGTAGCTAGATCTAGTTCAAAAAGTACTACAATGACAAAATCATAAAAACATAGCAAGTTAGTCATGATATTCATTCTTAAAGCAATTTTAACTAATTCTACTGATCATTTTAGCCTGTGATTAATAATGGACAAAGGAAATGGAGTGGAATGTGGTGGAAGAAAGAACATCTTTGGAGCTCAACAGTCTTGATGAAGAAGAAGGATGGTACATTGAGGATGTGAATTGACTATAGAGCCTTGAATAAGAAGACAATGAAGAATAGGTACATGATTCTCAAGATCGATGAGCTGATGGATGAGCTTAGGGGATTGAATTTCTTTTCAAATATTGATTTGAGGTCAGGGTACCATTAGATCAAGATAAGGGATCAAGATATCCCCAAGACCACATTTAGATGTCATTATGGAAACTTTGAGTTCTTGGTGATGCCCTTTGGGCTGACCAATGCTCCGACTACTTTTCAGTCTTGTATGAACCACGTCTTCTGTGGTCAGTTGAGGAAATTTGTGCTGGGTTTATTTGATGACATTATTATCTACAGTCGCACATGGGAGGATCATCTGAAACATATTGAGATAGTATTACGCATTTTGGAGGAGAAAAAATTCTATGCTAAACTCTCCAAATGTGTTTTTGGGCTCACAGAGATGCTTTTTTTGGGCCACATAATTGGAGTGGATGGAATAAGGTTCCATGAGGAGAAGATCTTCCCTATTCAGGATTGGCCAGAGCCAAAGAATGTAACATAACTTCAGGGATTTGTGGGCATCTGCACTTACTACTAGAATTTTGACAAAGGGTTCTCCCAACTAGCAGCACCAATCACAGATCTAACCAAAAAGGGAGCCTTTTGTTGGACAGATATTGCATAGAGGGCCTTTGATAGGCTCAAGGAGGTTATGATAATTTTTTCGGTGTTGGTATTTCCAGATTTCACCCAGCCCTTTGTGTTGGAATGTGATGCTTCAGGGGAGGGCATTGGAGTAGTCTTGATGCAAGGGGTCCACCCCATAGCTTTTGAGAGTCAGAATTTGTTGTGTCATGAGAGGTTGTATCCCATATATGATAAGGAATTTTTTTCCATTATGCATGCATTGGCCAAATTCATACAATATTTTGTGGGCAACAGATTCTGAGTGAAGAATGATCACAACAATGTTCAGTATTTTCTTGAGCAGAAGCGGTTACAAGAGAGGTAGAAAAAATGGGTTAGCAAAATCTAGGCATATGACTTTGACATTGAGTATGTCAACGAGAAGATAAATGTGGTAGTGGATGCCTTATCATAGAGACCGGTAGCACTTTCATTAATGAGTGTGGACATAGATTGGAAGGCCTAGATGTTGGTGGAGTATTCCAAATATCACTTCACATGTGAGATACTGGATGGGCATGTGACCAATGAGAGGTATATAGTGATGGATGATATCATATACTACCGAGACCAGATCTTCTTGACTATAGATTCTAAGCTCAAGGAGAAAATTTTGCATGCAACACATGATTCACCACTCTCACGCCACCAAGGTTTCAAAAAGATATATCTAACCATTAGGGAGAGATTCTCATGGAAGGGTCTCAAGGAGGATGTGCTCCATCACATCAAGGAGTGCATAGTTTGCTAGCAGAAAAAATTAGATAACAACCATCCTATAGGGTTGTTACAACCACTTCCTATCCCAGAGGGGAAATGGGAGAGCATTTCTATGGATTTCATTACCAATTTTCTAGTAGTACAAGGAAGGATTGTATCTTTGTGGCCGTTGATCGACTAAGAAAGTATTCACATTTGTTTTCCATTTCTTTATAGTACACTGCTTCACAAGTGGTTGTGCTCTTCTTTAGAGATGTTTTTAAACTTCATGGTATTCCTAAGACCATATTCAATGATAGAGATACATAACTTCAGGGGTGGCTTTTGGCAGGAGTGATATCGAGTTGACACCGAGTACCATTTATCACCCCTATACAGATGGGAAAATAGAGATAGTAAACAAGTGGCTGGAATGCTACTTGCGAAACTATGTTTCGAGGCAGTAGAGAGCAAGGATGTGCTAGCTCCACTTGGGATAATATTTATACAATACTAAATTTCATATGTCGATCAGTATGTCTCCATGTCTAGCTCTATATGGTTATGATGCTTTATCATTTTTTTATGTGATGTTTGGAGCAAGCAAGGCTCCTAGAGCCAAAGAGTGGATCCAAGAGAGTGAGGATATACTCCGTGCTCTTAAGGAAAACATTGCTACAGCCCAAAATCATCAGAATTTGTATATAAATTGTGGTCAGGTGGAGATAAATTTTGAGGTGGATGATTTGGTATATCTCTGTCTTCAGCCTTACAAGCTATCTACGCTGAAGATGGAGATAGACCAGAAGGGGGTGAGAAGTTTAAGCCCTGTTTCTATGGGCCATACAGGCTGATCCATCGTGTTGGGGAAGTAGCATATTATTTTTAGCTCCCCATTGGGAGTAAGATCAATAAATTTTTTCATGTCTCATGCCTCAAGAAGGCCATTGGACGGCATGTAGTTTCCACTATGGATCTCCCACCTATTGATGATGATGGCCATCTGGTTTTACAACTGGAAGCTATCTTGAATAATTGGGAGAGGAAGCTAAGGAACAAGGTGATTAAAGAACATCTGGTTCGATGGAGGAATCTACCAGATGAAGATGCTACTTGGGAAGGACAAGAGATTTTGTAGCATCCATCCTTGTAGTTTCTTGAGGAAAAGTAGAATTTGAGAGGGGAGGAGTGTAATATTCCTAATTAGTGTTTAGATATTTAAAATATTAAATTTTGTTTTTGTCAATAAGATAGATGAATAAGAGTGTAGAGGGACCCATAAATCTCTTTAGTAGGAATAAAACCACTTCTAATGGGAATGTGGATCAGTGCATCTAGATAGGATCAAGATGAATAAAGCACTCCTTGGTGTCAATGTGGGTCAATGCATGTGGATGAGGTTGTTACACATCAATTTGTCATTGTCCCTATAATACCCATTCCTTGATCCTGGAGGACCCATATAGTGACCCTTATGTACTTTCCAAGCATGGAATACATACCCCTGAACCACACTTTGTCTGCCAATTCAACTCCCTTTACAACTTTTCGGGAAAATCCCTATAAAAACCTAGTTTTCAAGGTCAGATATTTGTCTCAGTGTCTGACCCATGCCGATAGCAGAGATTTTCACTCGGACCTGCGTCGATCCTCTTTTGGAAATTTTTAAAAATAGAAATGAAGTTTCCAAGACTAGAAGCTTCGTGAAGCGGAGAGTTGGAAGTTTTTTTTGAGGATATGGCCGAGGAATTCCCCTTTGGGCTTCTTATTCACATAAAATAGGAACTACTCCATTATTTGAGGGCCCATATCCTCCTCCTCCATTGTTATATAATGAGACCTCTTTCACCTCTTCTGCCTTAGCTAGCTAGTTACAAGTAGCAATCATAAAGAGAAGAAGCAATTATAGTGCTTCAGGAGAATATAAAAGAGTGTGATTGTTTTTTTTAGGAACATAGTGAGATCTTAGACCTTTTTGTATGAGGGTGTCGCAAATGTGCTTGGATATGGACTTGCCGAAGGAGAGCCTCAAAATCAAGGCTTGGTTGTAAACTCCCCTTGTCTTTATCATAATAAAATGCAGCTGATGTTTATCTTCCACTCTTTTTGACATTCATAATGAGATTTCTAGCATTCCTTGATCAGTTATATTGGTTGTAATTGTTTTATGTTTGTTGTGATTTTACGCTTGTCATGGTGTCTTAACTATTTGTACATGTAATCGAACATTGGTAGCAGCCTGCATCGAGATTGAGGAGAGCGATAGATCAAGAATCTTTGATGGAAGACGAAAACATAGCATCAGAACAAGGTAGATCATATTCCTTTCTTTGAATTTCATTTACAACCTAGGAAGGTATATGTTAGTATGTTCCCGTAGTTGCTGGACCCACCCTTGGGCTAGAGGGATTGCCTCTGTCCATAGAGGGGATTTTCCTGCTCAAAAATTTGAAACCTCCACTAGGAGTTTCCTTTGAGTTTGTCACTCTTAGTCATTCGAAGAGCTTAGTCGAACAACCATTTCCCTGTCTATTCCTATGTTTTTCATCTATTATAATATTTTAGTTTTTTCTTGAAGTGGTGAGTCTAGTCTTGGTTAGGAGAAATTATTTGTTTTTTCTCTTTTTTAGGAATTGGCGCTTTTATTTGTCTGAAAGTTGTGCCTATTAGGCCAATCAACGCTATTTTTCAATTATACATTTGTGCCAGTTGGGCCTTCAACACTAGTTTCATCCCTAAAAGTCGCACCCATTCCTGTGTGTGTGAAAAATTAAGGTTTTTTCCATAATTCTTTCACCAATGTGTCTTGCCCTTTTGGTCCTTTTCTTTGTATGATTTACATGTTCTCCCCTTCACTCAAGTTGGTTTGATTCACTCATAAGCTTGTTTTTTTGGTTGATTTTTTTGTTATTTCTATTGGGACGTGAATCCTACCACCCTAGTTTTTTCTAGGATTGTACATCAATTTCTTGGTTTCATGCTTCGCGGGACATCGCCTTGCTAATTGAGTCAGTCTCCTTTCTTGGTGAGCCATCTCTAGTTGATTTCCTTTTACCTTTTGGTTTATTGAGTGATCAAATCTCAAGTGTCTGTCTGAGTTCATTTGGTCTGCTTGTTTGCTTGTGATCATAGATTACATTGCTCATTGTTCAACGGAAAAGTCTTCTTTGTATGATTGCTTGATGTAAAAGGGAATGAATGCCTTGTTTTGAGCCCATGCTTTGGAAGTCCTCCTTGTTCTTGAACTCATATGTCTTGTAGCTTTTTGAGGAATTTTGTTACAAAGTGTTCAAAACAAGATTGTATTATTAATGTTTGTTGCATCCTTCTTCCATTAAGAAAATGTGCGTTCATTTACTTTTCATCTCAAAGTTTTCTTTTCACTAAAATTTATTAGATCAAGTTGCATTGAAAATTCATGTTTAATGATTGAAAAATAAAGGCCACATTGAGAGCATTCTATTTCTTTAAAATTATTCATTAAGTAGATTCTCATTTCATAGAGAAATGCAATGAGTGCATTCTTATTCATTCAAAAGAAAAAGTAAATTGTGCATAGATTACAATTGTGTAGTTTTCAAAAAGAGAATTTTGCATAGATGACATTGCATGATTCGCATTTTTGAATGTTTTATATTATTTTGGGATAGTGAAAGTAATCTAGTTAGGAAACATTTTTGGTTGCAGTATTACTTTTTGTTGCATCATTGCTTGAGACTCTTCCCTTAACTATATAGCATTCATCGAATTGAAAGATTTCGTTTCTCATATAGCTGCATATAAAATCCTCACATGACAGCAGTAGGGCCTTGGAATTGAAACCTAATTCAAGATAAACCGTTAAAATTTATTAAATAAATCTAAGGAAGCATTGAAACTTAGCACTCACACTTAGAGGTCTAGGCTAGTGCTCTGTTCCGTTGTCATTAAAACTAGCAGTTGTCACTCGCAATCTTGCAATAGGCAGCGCTAGTACAAACTTGTGCTCCCCATACTGTAGCGTATATAAAGGGAGACCCTCATAGGTTGCAATCCTTTATCCATAGGAAGCCAATTATATCACCCTATAACCATTATGCACCAAACACAACATTCAGGGAGACTACCTGCACGTACATTAAGTCCTTGGTCATTTCTCTTTCATTTGATCACCAAGGTGCATATTGCAGTTCACGGGAGCTTGGTACACCCTCTTGCCTAGAGTTCCTGAGTAGTCATTTTGATCTTTCCGTGACTCTTTGAAATTTGAAAATATCATCTAGCACTTGTCCTTTTGTACTCATTCAAACTGAAAGTGATTAGAGTCACATTTTGTCCTTTTCTTGACTCTTAAAACATGAAAATGCAGAGTCTTATTTCAATGTTATAAAATTAACTTCCCATGAAAAATTCCTAGTTAAAGTTACATTCCTTAGTGATTATTTAGGGTTGATTCCAATGGAAATGTTTCTAGAGTTCACTAACCAAGTGTTGGTGAGGTAAATCCCCTCTGCGGACAGATGCGATCCCACTAGCCCTAGGGTGGGTCTAGCCACAAACAAGACACACTATAATATTGATTCCTAGTTAATGAATGGATGAATATTTGATAGATGACTTATCGAAGATCTTATGTTGTTTTTGTTGTCGAAAAGAGTGGCTCGCTCCTTGCTCTTGGTTTGACAGATCACGATCCGCTTGCTTTCACGCTCGGACACCTACACAGAAGAAAAAAATGACAATATACAACATAGTAATTCACATTCGTAACTATCAGTTAGTCGAAAAGGACTAAATCAGTTGCATTACATAAAAAACATAACACAATGATGGAACCAACACCATAGTCGAGTATATTAATAAATGGAAGGAAGAGTACAACCAAGCTTCGACGTTGTGATCTCCTCCAGCAGGGTTCAAGTGGAGCATGTCTCACAAAGGCTCATTCAGGAATTCGGATGGGACTCTCTCTACGGAATTCTCCGTGGTTATACCTTCTCAATAGCAATTACTCAAATATAGTATTCTTCTTCCAAGTTCAGCTCCTTGGCTATCTGTTTAGCTGGCTTTCATAAAGGGAGAAGGCCTGTTTATATAGAGGGAGAGGGAGAGGTTAGGATCCCTATAATCATGGAATGGAGACATATCTTCAAGGAGTGTCCCATGGGAGGTAAAAACCACTACCTAAAGAGGGAGATCCGTGGCTGATCAACTTAACAAATTCCAGTGACTCATCCCTGAGGTGGTTAGAAGGAAACTTCTGCCTCTATTTGTTAAAAAACATTCCTAAAACAACTAGCGTGGGCACTACACTGAGACAAAGTGCTAGGTGGCACAAGCTCTATTGAAAATCTTCCACATCGATGCGAGGGATGAACTGGCTATCTGCACCAAAGCCAAAACATAGGTTTTGTGTGCTTTTTTGAGGAAATGTCCAATAGGAGAAATGATTTCCTTATGCAGAAGGATGCAAAGAAGGTGTTTTCAAATTATGACACTGTTCAAAATTCATGGGAATGATCCTCCAATATGCGTGACGAGGGATTGCAGGGACGGTGACAAAATGTTGTGTACCAGATGCCCCCTAAAGCATGAGGTCCGAGAGAGAGGGAGGGGTGAAGTGCTTTCTGAGAATGTGTTCGACCCAAACACTACTGTCAGAAAACCTACAAGTACAAATACAACTGATATCTTTGATACATGATATGTGCCATAGGCGCAGCCATCCATAATAGAGAAAGTGAGATCCGAGGTATGGACACAGCCATCCAGTAATAAGGATCAACAAATAGACTCAGGTATGGTCATATCCATCCAATCAGAAGAGTCATCTAATAAGTCATAGTAATCCACAAAGAACACGCATCCTAGATTTCATTAGACAAAACCCAAGGTCTTGTGCTCCATCTCAACCCAAAAAAAGTACAAGTTCAAGAATGTGAATAGACGAGTTGAAGTCTAACATGCAAGAACATCGTCTGATTACCAGCCAATAATGAGAGCTATTAATAGACATGAGAGAAACCACTAGTAATGGCAATGGTTCTCAAGGTACAAGAGGTACAATCCCCAGAATGTGAATAGTGATCTAGCGTTGAACATCTGCAAAATCATCCGATCAAAGGCCAATGATGTAAACCTGGTGACGGATATAAAGAACCTACCATTAAGGCATGCAAGCTCCAGGGTATCTAAAGGGAGTCTCTAGATCAGCTTCCTGGAAAATGAGTTGAAGTCGACAGGAAGTGACTTGGTCGAAGGAGGGCCATGATGTTTCCCACATCATCAAGATGAGACAGAGGAATATGATGATTTTCGAATCAGGACCAACAAAGAATCAGAGGGAGGTTGAAAATTGCAGAGGCAAAACTTATCTTGAACATATCGGCGGCATGACACTGGATTTGGCAGTATTTGACATCAATGGATCTGAGGTCATGGTGACATGGCAAAGAGCAGATGATCGGTCAAAAGAGATTATCCAAACCCATGGAGGCAAACGAATGACGAAGTGAGATGTCCCCAATCCGACACGAATGCAGACAAGTGCCATGTTCAAGAGTGACATACTGCCGACTAAAGTCTGGTTCCATTTTCCCCCACCATTTATGGAAAGTACCCCAATTATTTTTTGTAAACAAGCTTGAAGGGGATAGAATATGGTTGCGATGTAAGTTTTTCCTTCGGACAAATTTAACCTAGTACATTTTACGAGCCCTAGGAAGGAGGAAATTGAGTAATGTCATAACAACGGAGTCCGATGTCATCATTTTTTAATGAGTCTGACAAAGGGACAACTCGATGTATTTTCATGTTTAGAGAGTTTGAAAAGAAAGTGGAAAAGAAAACTCCAACAAGGCCCTTTTCGTAAATAGTCTCTCATATCCAAAAAGGTAGAAAACAACATCCGAGAGAACCTCTTAGTTGCAATAGTCTAAGGTATTCCTTTTTCATAAATAATCTATCCCAGCCCGAAGAAGGGGTAAACATATACTGGGTAGAAATCATTTCGCAACCATTTAACGAGTTCAAAACGACAAGCGTCTCGACAATATTTTTAGTTTTAGAGAGTCAAAAAAGAGCTGAAAGGTGACTCCAGTAATGAATTTTTCGTGTTTTTACCGAGTCCGAAAAAGTATAAAATACAACTCGTTTCTTCGTCATAACCATGTGAAAACCTGTCGCTGCACAAAAATACGTGTGTAAAGCATATTCCTCGAAAATAATATGATGAAATAATCGACAAATATGTTTTAAAACCTAATTTGAGATTTTGAAAAGTTATAAAATGCCATAAGTGGTAAAAATTATTTACTTTTCACTTTTACCTCTTTGTGGAGCAACAATGACCTATTTTCCTTGCGATCTTGCGGCAACGATTGTGAGCGATCCAGTGAGCCAATCTTGATTCCACCAGTCTCAGGTAAGAGCCAACATAATTTGCCATATTTTAAGCTATATTTTATTACATGTATTTTTCATTTTGAATCCTTTAGGGGAGGATTTATCAAAACTAGGGCATCGTAGTTGGCGCGAGTTTCGGGCACGAACACGCACCAATCGCCCATTTTTTACATAGAGGGTGTGACTGTTTGCGAAACAGTCGCGCCAACCATGCAAATGTTTGTGAAACAGTCGCGCCAACTGCGCAACCCAAAAATCCACATAAATTTGAGAAAAATGAATTCAATTGCTTGCAAACTTTGATGCCTAAGTAGACTAACAATGCTCATATGAACAATGTGTAGGTACCAAGAAGAAAAAATGGTGATTGAGTGGAAAGAGAGAGAACACAGTGAGGAAGATTAACTCGCCATGGAGAATGAGAGATGCATGAATGCCTTAGAGATTGTGGGCTAAATAAATTCTTCCTCACACCGTGCCTCCGGGCTCAGCCGAAATTGCTTCAACATTTGATAAGAATTTGGGACAAGGATCAAGAAAAGATTGTTCTTCGAGATCAGGAACTTGAACTTGAAGTTTCTGATGTGTATTTTATCACATTATTGTCATGGAGGGGTGCATTCCCTATGCTGGCCGGTTACCGTCCCTCTGGGGAGAGTATGGGGATGGTGATCGATAGAGTGTGCCAAGGGGCACGCAAATGAATAGGGAGCGGGAAGGTTGACATCCAAACCATCCTGGATCTAGCACTAAAATTAGTGCTACACACTATCACGTGGGCTGCAAGATCGCAAACACCGCATGAGGCCAAAAAGACACAACTGCTTCTTGCCATAGACTACCTGACCCTTACTCTCTAAAACTAGGCAGAGGCCGTGACTATTAACATCAAGCGACAACTCACCAAGTGCAAGAAGGTAAAAATAAAGTAGTTTGGGTATGGATCCATTTTGGTATCATTCTTCTTGGAACGAATACTGATATTCCAGTGTCAGGAGGTCATTTTCCCGATGCCACCACCCAGAGAACCACGGATGGCCCGATGGGCTGCGTTGATGCCTAGAGCAAGGGGTGGCCAACAGATGTACTGTAGGCCAGAGTTTTTTGATTGGCTCCGTTGGAAACTTATTGTCATGGAGGACTGGCCTTACTCTTGTATAGACTTCACCAGTGATCCAGACCTCCCTCTCCTGGAGGGAGAGGATTGGGATGAGGAGCTAGGTGAGACTCATTTTTTTTATTTTCACGAGTTTATGATTTTTTGGTATATATTCATGTTATAACAGTTAATCTTATATGTATGCAGATGTTGGCCCTGAGAGGCCTGTAAGTATGTCACTGATAGCAAGGCAAACTCCTCGCGATTTCAATCCTCCTGGTGAGGGCAGCGAGGACGAGATAGTACAAAATCTAGAGGGGATTTCCCGTGGGATCCCGGACTATGCTCACCTAGATGATGTTCCTCGGGCCTACCAAAGGCATACTGTAGGGGTGCCGAGTCGTATCCACTGATTGCTGAGGCAATTGGTACGGGTGATGATGTGCTATCATGATCAACATGCTAATTAGGCACCTAGGATTTTTATTTCCGCATATTTTTGAGAGACATGTTGTCTCGGGATGTAACTGAAACATACATATATATTTTTTTGGGTTTTTATGATGCACACACTGCAAACAATCGATATATATATATATATATATATATATATATATATATATATATATATATATATATATATATATATATATATATATATAGATATCTGTTTTCTACATGGGTCTATTTACATATGATGATGTTTTATAAATTGTGCAAATGTATGTCTAATAAAATGTTAGCCACTGCATCAGTTAATGTATTCATTCGTCCTAGTATATGTTGATATGTGATGAAATCAAAATGTATTTCAAGCAAACGAATACATAAATACAATCTCAAAATGCATGGGTTTTGAACCAAATAATGACCATTAATTTGAAGAACAACAAGCTGTGAATCTAGATTTACAAGAAATGCACGTATGCCGAGGTTAACTTCCTCGGTTAATAGTTCCACAACAACACTATATTCAATGACATTGTTTGTAGTTTTTCCTAGACAAATACCTTCTAGGTTAGTCAACTCACCAGCAGGATTATAAATTACTCAGGCTATCGAAGACAAGCTCCTGGTACTGCGGGAAGCACCATCCACGAAACCGACATAAGGGGTTATAGACATCTGCAGAACCAACAAGACCCAATAAGCATAAAAAATCTTACAAAGCACATCAAACCTAAATATGCACAAAAATGAAAAAATCACCTATGCACACATATCATGCATGAATGACTCAAGCATAATATTTTTTCAGATACAACCCATTTTTGGGTTGTTCTAAGGGATAACCTTCATAATCAATAAGCTCATAAGCCCCATTCTGTAACACACGTTTGATGATGTAGGGCCCATGCCACATGGGTTGGAATTTACCTGCCCCCAACTTGTCATGAGCTTGGTCGTACAGGAGAACGAAGTCACCTTCGATAAAAGAACAAGGGGAAACTGTTTGGTCAATGTGAGATTTGACTTGCTTCTTTTATGCTTCGATGAACAAAGCAACTAAGTGATGAGTTTCATCCAATCTCTCTAAATAGAGGAGATTCTCTTCCTCAGGTGAAGTATTAGGCAGTAATTCCATAGCTAATTTGAGTGAAGGAATTTCACACTCAATTGGAAGATTAGCTTCCAGACCGTACACCAACCGAAATGGGGTGAATCCAGTTGCACTCTTAATCGAGGTTCAGTAAGGCCATAGAGCTGAAAATAACATGAGATGCCAATTTGATTTATGGATCCTAATTTTTCATTGAAGAATTGTAACGAGAACTTTCTTTACGGCTTCAACCTGGCTGTTAGCTTGAGGGTAATACAACGTTGAGCTGTCGTGTCGTAGACCCAACTTAGACGTCAGCTCCGCCATCATGTAGTCTTGAAAATGTGAACCATGATCAATAACGATGGCTTGAAGGACACTAAACTGAGCAATAACATGATTTAATATGAATTGCATTGCTGTCTTACCATCCGCAGCCAGTGTAGGCATTGCTTCGGCCCATTTCATAAAATAATCGATGACGACGATGATATAGGCATGCCCCCTGATCGAGCGAGGGTTACACGTCATAAAATTGATGCCCCATTTTTAAAAAGGACCAATGGTAATGACAGGGTGTAAAGGAACAGGTGGCGCACACATCTTGCGTTGATATATCTGGCATGCATGGAATTTGCGTACTGCGACAATGTAGTCTTTAAAAATAAATGGCCAGAAATAGCCAGCACGAAGGATCTTCTGTGTGGTGGCATAATCGGACATGTGAACACCACAGGCACCACTGTGGTAGTCATTTAAAACTTTCTCAGGATCCTCAAGGGTCAGACATCGGCAGAGCACAAAATTGACTCCAACATGATAAAGGGTATCTCCGACGATACGATAAGGTTGCGACTGATGCCGAATTCGGCGCCGGGCATCTTTCGTCAACTCAAACATAAAATTAGACATCTAGAGATACACGATGATATCACCGTACCATGGATCGAGGGTGATAATCAAGAAAAGAGTTTCGTCCAGAATATGATCCTCGGAATAAGAAGGAGCAGAGTTGGCAGGCAGCGAACAAATTAGGTCAGCGAAAATGAGTGATTTCTTTGATTTGGCAGTAGTGGATTCCAAATCAAACTATTAGAGGATACTGATCCACTTCGATTACTTTCCCCTCAAAAACTGTCAAGATAGAATATAGGTCATGGGGTTACAATCAGAAATCACGGTTACCATCCGTAAAAGGATATAATGACGAAAACGTTGGACGGCTTGGACCGTAGCCAGCGCTAACTTCTCAACATGTGCGTAACGCGTTTCAGGGTCGAGAAGGTTTCGAGAAAAGTATTAAATAACATGTTTGTTACCATCATCATCATCCTAAAATGAAACCATGGCGATCGTACTGAAGGCGGTAGCTAGATATAGGGTGAAATCACGAAGATAATCCAGAGGACGTAATAGAGGAGTGTTGACAAGCAACGTCTTAAGCGTATCAAAATACTGCTGAGAAACCTCATCCTAACAAAAAGGGATGTCTTGTTTTAAAATTTGTGTGAACCCCTTAGCTACTTCAGCATAGTTCGGGATAAAACGTCGTAAGAAATTTTCTTTCCCTTGGAGACTTTGGAGCTGGTGTAACGAGGATGGAGAGGGGAGATTAACAATAGCCTCAACCTTAAGTAGATCAAGGTGAATTCCATATTTGGATACGATAAACCCTAAAAGTCTACCATAATCGATGTAGAAGATGCATTTGCGCAGATTGAGCCGAATGTTGTAGCATCTACAGTGAAGAAAGATCTAGCGGAGATGGTCCTGATGGTATTTTCGCATAGCTGAATGAGCCAGAAGGTCATCCAGGTATGGTTGAAAAATATGACGAATATCGTGAAAGTCATAATACATCATGCACTGGAACATAGCCCCATCATTCTTCAAGCTGAAAGGGAGTTTCTTATACGCGAATGTTCCCCAAGGACAGATAAAAGCAGTCTTGTGTTGATCAGATGGGAGAATATTGGTCTGATTATAGCCAGAGAATCCTTCCATAAGGGAAAAATCTCACTCCTCGCACAATCATCAATGATCTAATTGATGAAAGGGGTGGGATAGTTATCCTTAGGGTAGGCCCAATTAATATCGCAATATTCAACACAAATGCGAATTATTCCATGCTTATTATCTATAGGAACAATGTTAGAAATCCACTCTATCAGAGGAATCAGATAAATGAAACCTGCTTTGAGAATTTTTTCAACTTCAGCTTTTATGGTGGCGAATTTCCAAGGATGCACTGGATGAAGATGCTGGCAAACATGCTTCGCACCAGGGTAGGTGGGAATCTCGTGCACCACAATACTGGGGTGAATTCCAGGCATCTCTTCATAAGACTAGGCGAAGACATCACAGAATTCACGAAAGAGGCTAGTGTACACTTGGACTTCATTGGAAGAACAAGTGACTCTGACATGGATGTTCTCAAAAATTCCCGGTTTTATAGAAATGTCGATAGGTATCGTCTAGGTGATGTTACTCAAGTTACCTTTAGTGAAGACTTCGTGAGTTAAGATAGGCATTTGAAGTGGCAGAGAAGGAACTTGAGACGCAAAATGCTCAAGACATTAGAAATTGCCCCGAGGCTAGGAATAAATGAGGATGATGCCCATCGCTCCACAGTAGGTCCTCGAGAGACATGGTTTCCACGTTTGACTCATCATATGGAAACACTTCTTTCAAAGGATCAAGCGAATCTGCATCACCGAGCTAGGGGAATTGAGATTAAATGTTGAGAGACATGCTCGAAGGAGCATCTTCAGAAGGGGGAGGATCTGATGCAGCTACAAGCTCGCAATAATTGATTTCAATTGGAGTAAAAGGAATCAAATCCCCAAATCAATCAACATGTTCAAGTAAAGGGACAATCCATGGGTCATCCAACCGAGATATCATATTAACTTGAACGGTATTTGGTGGCAGAAGGGGAAAGATACCAATGAGGGTGGGGTCTTTGAAAAGACCTGACCCTATGCTGTCGAGGGGAGAAGGAATTTGATCCATGTATGGAACGTTGTTCTCAGAAGATGAGATAAAGAATGACAACTGGTCGACAGTAATAATTTTTCCCTCGTGCGGAAATTTCAGAAGACGAAATATGGTGGATGGAATGCACAGCATAGCATGAGTCCAACTACGACTGAGTAGAAGATTGTAGTTGAATTTAGTGTCAACTACTTCTACTTTGACATTGACCATCTTTCCTTGTAACGTGATCGGAAAGCTGGCGAGAAAACCTAAGGGTTTCGATTCCCTTCCATCAAATGCCTCAAGGGCATTGGGTGACAAAGTTAGGGCTTGAGAGCCAATAACCTTCCAGCAAGCAGATGACATGACACAAGTGGATTCAACTTCATCCACAATGGCTCTATGGATGTTGAGACCGTTAATGCCAACTTGTATGACAAGCGCAATCTGGTGCGGAAGTCGGGGGATAAAATTGTCTAAATCGAAAGAGAGAAGGCTAGAATCAACAGGATCAATTCCGCTGATCGCAGATAATAACACTTTCTGTTGAGATGGAAAAATCTGGAGTACTTCTAACATGGACATCGCGGATGGCGCCTGTGCTAGATCCTCAAAAATACTGTAATGCTAAGCAGCACGGGCATTAGGATTATAACAAGATTTTGGGAGAACACATTTAGAAGGTGGTCGTACGACGGGTTCAACACTGGGCCTTTCAATATCAAGAGGACAACAGACAAGTGGGGGAGGAGGACCATCAGTGATCTCTTTCCCGGCTTCCTGTTGTGATCTAGTATAATCTTTCAACCTATTAGCAATGGAAACGGGTGCAAAACCATTCACCATGAACACTTGAGAGCCAAACGATGCAAATGGCACAGGTTGCTCAACCATCAGTGTTTCCTGAGATGAAAAAGGTTCTTTTAGGACAACCGAAGTTCCCTTAGTGCCTTTGAGAAATTTACTAACATTGGCATGTCTAGGACAATCCTTAGTGTAGTTTTCCTCATCACAAATCAGACAGAGATACTTCGGCTTGCGCTGTGAACCATCATCAGCACGAGGTTTAGACGACTCTGGTTTTGGGGAATCGGCTTTGGCCATGCCTTTTCCCTTATTTTCCCCCTTGGATGTCTTGTCCATAGGATTGGTTTGAACGGCATTGACCTCCAAGGTTTTGCCAAAATACGGGGTAGGCTGAGAAGCAGAATCATTGGAAGGATTTGATTTTTTCTTCCCAGTGTTGGAAGACTTATGTGAAGTCTGAGACACAGAACCAATAACACCATCAAAAAATGGGGTGGCTAGTGATTTAAGGGTCCCAGGTCGCGGGGCATCAATCAAGATATCATACAAAATGCCCAATTGAGAGTACACTAAATGAAGGTACTGGGCACGAGCGATGGCCTGTTCCTCGGTAACACATGCCCCCATGGCTATATGTTTTGCAATCTGATTGAAAAAAGAGCTGGTGAACCAATGGGTAAGAACCTAATCAGGGATTTTGAATTTGATCAGATGAAGACGACGTCTCCATTCATGAATATGGTCCGAGATATGGGTAGTTTGGTCATGTTTCAAGGATGTTAGGAGATGTGTCACGGCTTCATAACGAACCGGTAACTGGAAATGAGTAAGGAACGCCATAGCGAGAGAGTTGAAATATTGAAAGATGTTGTGAGATAGCTTGATGTACCACTTAGCAGCAGCTCCAATGAGGGTTCGCTGGAAAAGACGGAGTCAAAAAGATTCATCCACCCAAGAATTCGAAGAACACCATAAATTGTATGTCATGACATGTGTTTGGGGGTCTTCTCTAGCCTTGCCCTCAAAATTGGGGCAATCACCAGGAACCTTAGTTGGAACCGAAGGCCAATATGGATTATGAAGAATTGGATCATTCGTTAATTTGGACACATCCGGTAATTCCAACGTGGCGAGAAAGGGTAATTGAGGGTTGAAATGCATAGCAGGTCCTCGATAAGGACCAGTACCCACATTCCATCTTGGTTGAGTGTAACTCTGCCCCCATTGGTTCTATCCTAAAGGATTCGGACCATAAGGGGAATAAGCCAGATAATTGGGTTGATACGGTGGCTGAGGACCAGGATACAGAGGTTGAAGACCAGGATACCGATTTTGAGTATATGAAGGTCCTGATTGAGTAGCATAAATATTTTTCTCTGGAATGTAAGTATAGCCTAGCGGTTGAGGGTAATAAGCAGAGCCTTGAGGCGCATTGTGAACCGGTCAATATTGACCTCGCAGGTAATAGGCGCCTTGGGGTCGAACGGGCTGCTGATAAGTAGGGCCCTACTGAGCTTGATAAGTCGGGCGCACTGGTTGACCTAACTATGGTGTAGAGTAGAGCGGTGGCTGAGCAGGGTGAACTGTCTGTGTAGGTTATCCCTACTGAGAAGGTTGACCTAACTGATGGGGGCCACTAGGTTTCCCCTGCGGAGCAGGTTGGCCTGATGGCTACGATGGGCTAGGCTATGCCTGGTGACTAGGTTGACCTGGAGTAGGACCATAAGATGGCCCTGGCTATGATGGGCTAGGT
The DNA here is from genome assembly GCA_034641835.2 of Pinus albicaulis. NCBI lineage: Eukaryota > Viridiplantae > Streptophyta > Pinopsida > Pinales > Pinaceae > Pinus > Pinus albicaulis. The sequence continues at coordinate 593,540,595 of CM076570.1, forward strand.
TGTACCTAATGAATAGGTTGACTTGGAGTGGGACCATAATATGGCCCAGGCTGTGATGGGTCAGGTTGTACCTGATGACTAGGTTGACCTGGAGCAGGACCATAAGATGGCCCTAGCTATGATGGGCCAGGTTGGATCACAGGCTGACCTTGTAAAGGTTGGCCTTTTGGATTGTACGACTGTCCTTGCGGACCATAAAATAATCCTTGTTGGACTGAAGGTTTTCCCTGAAAGGGTTGTCCTTGTGGGTCATAAGTATACCCTGGCTGAACCGAAGGTTGTCCCTGAAAGAGTTGTCCTTGTGGGTTGTGTTAGCCCCCCTATGAAATTCTTGACAAGCAAGCTGGGGGCTAGTTTGTTCTCGAGCCTCCAAGGAATGCATTTCCCCTGAAAATTCATCCTCCTTGGAGTCTCTGTGTGTTGTGCCTAAAATGTAGTCCCTCTACTGATCCATTTCTCAAAAATCCCATTATTGCCCTTTATACTCTTGAAAAGCACCACATTGTCACCTCTGTTTCCCCTTTGTCTTCTCCCCTAATTCCTCCCCTAAATCCCCCAAAAACCCCTTTAAATTCCCCCATCTCCCTCATTTCCCTAGTTCCCCCCCCCCATCTCACTACCGTTACCTTTGGTTGGCCCCAAACTGCACTAAAAACGAATAAAATCCATATATTTCTTTTATTGGACCTTAGCCCCCGCTCCTTTTCCTCCCATGAGACCCAGCGCTGTGACCAGCGCTAAATCCGTCAGGCGCTTAGCCCCTCCAAATCTGCCTCCACGCGAAAAATCATTCAAAACCTTTTGGCAAACGCGCATTGGTGGGTTTTAATACATTTTGTTTGATCAACGGATCTCGACCGTCCATTAAAGATTCGGATCGACGGCGCGGAGCGCTCCCGAAACAGTGGACCCCGCCTGCACACGTCACCCGCTTGCACTGTTCCAAACCCACGTGGTTTTTTCCACACCACCATCTGCGAACTGGCGGTATCCATCCGAAACCCAGCGATTCCACACGTCTTTCGACACGCGTCCCCTGTACAATCCTAAAACCGCTTCTATTTCACGCATTATCGTTCAGATGATAGACGAGCAGTGGAATCAATCATCACCATCCAATCCTACGTGCTAAATCCAACGGCTGTCATCTCCTAAAGCTACTCACCATTTAATGCCTGTCCATCGTGTCTGTGGGTCCACCTTCCGCCGCTCCCTGCCGTCGATCTTCGCCCGATCGACGGCCCAGATCTGTTCATGCGTTGTCGACCATTCCACGGTCTCTCCCGTCAACCATTCCATCGAATATAATGTCCCTTTCTCGCATTTTTTAATGTTTTTCATGCATTTTTCATTCTGCAACGTCCGCCAACCTTACCAGAGCATTTTTTCACCATTCTTTTGCGTTTTCTTCCGCCATATCACCGATTGCATAATCCTCCCATCCGTTCACACCACCTTCGTCTCCCCATCTGTGTTTTCTTGACGATGTTTGTTGTTCTTGCAGGGTTTTCGAGGAGAAAATACCACCTTAACACACAGTCTCTGTCGCAATAAGAAATCGCAGAGAACCATTTTGCTTCGGATTGTATTTATGGAAAAGGACCAGGGAAGGTGGAGATATGGGTTCCTATTAAATGAGCAAACTTCGAGCCCTGTGAGGAACTTTTCGGCATCATTTAAAGCACAATATGGCATGGTCAGAAAAAAAGGAATGGTCCAGAGCGAGGACAAGGGATTAAGGCATGAAAATGAAGATCTTGAGCCTTAATCGGTGTTTAAGAGGCAAAGCATCAGTTCACAGACCCCGAGGATCGATCAAAAGATCCTGAGCGCAGGCAAAAGGTAATATCAGGGTTTTTCGTGAGGAGAATGTTTTTTATTCATCAAGTACATGGCGCCCAAACAAATTTTATTATGCACCGTGTCCCTGAAGAGTTTTCCACTAGACTACAGCTCAAAAAACAGTCAGACACTTATGAGACAGACCTTTCTAGTAGTTTATTTCATTTTGTTCAAATCATCCAGGAGTACTTCAGCCAAAAGATGTCAAGATCAAATCTGGAGCAGATCATTCTCTCACAAGGAAGGTGACAAAGATTAAATATACAACATGTCAAGCAGAATGGGTTTCGGCTCTACATTCATTGTTGTGATTAAAGATACGTTTAATTTTCACCTACCTTCTCAGTCGATCTTAGGTTCATCCTTTGCTATAAAGCACAGAAGGAAACATTGTAATGGTTGTTGATGAGAAATCAGTGGAACGCAAGTATTCTCCTCTTGAGACAAGTTCTCTATGTATATTGTGAGATAGGTTGATATTAGATGTATTCAGACTGAATGTTCAAGCTATGGGCTATGATGTACCTGATTGGTGTTATTTTTAATATGACAAGCATGTTTCTTTAGATCCTGATCTAAAGCAGCTGGTGATGTTTCCTTTTTCTTTGTATTTGTGATTGACTTGCTCTTATGTTATTTCCCTTTTCATTTCATTTCTGCTGGTAGGCAACAGAAGTATAATATAGGATTCACCCTTGATAGGTGCCCTATGTTTCCTGCTCTCCCGACCTCAGTGTTTTCTGCTTATATGTGTATCTGAATGTTGATTTCAATTGATTTAACCAGTGTAGTGGATGATATTGCCTGCTCTCTGATGTATGAATTAATGAAATATGTGTTTAGATGTTCTTGGTAGGATTTATTTGAATGTGTTGAGAACCTGGGAAGTCTAGAACCCTGTATCCGCCTCGCTAGGAGCTTTTCATCCCAATTAAACCTTTCCAAGATCCCTTGTTTCACTTCTGATTCTATCCAAGCAGGCCTGGAGTTAAATGACCTCTGGCCTGATCTATAGACAGAGTTGGTTGGTTCTCCTCCTTCATTTTCTGTCCTTAATGTCCCGTTCCACCAATCATCCTTTAAGATCTAATGATCTAGATGACTAGCCCAAATGAAATCTTGCACATTGATTACAAACAAATCCTTTCTTGACTCCATAGCCCAATGGCTTTGATGTTCTCTAAGTCATCTATCTCTGCCTAAACTTCCTCTTTGCTCATCCTTGTCTTATATTGGTCCTTCTCTTCCTGTTTCCTTCCAACCAAACATAAACAATCAAACCAATAACCCTGAGCCTACAACTAGCCTAAAATCGTAACTTAGAGCTTCAAAGACATATCCTTTGACTTGTATAGAGAGATCCCTCTCTGGACCTAGGAGGGCTAGATCCTAAGGTCTGAAAGTGGTTCTATGTTGTCTCATCTTTTGGTCTCTATCAACCTGGCCAAAACATGGGAACCCCAACATAATGGCAACTCCGTTGGGGATTATGAGTACATTTCACCTTAAACATTCGTAAAGACTCAGAAACTTAGAACTCTGGTTAGGTTGACAGTAATTCACCCCTTTCTTGAATCAACCTCCATTATTGAATATCCACCACACTCTTAGATAGAGCCTAGAAAGGGCCAGGTAGCCTCCAGATCTCATCCTCTTTTCAGAGGTGACATATCTGGTAAACGCCCTCCCAGTCAATTTCTGGTTGGAGCTTGTTGTTGTAGAGGAGATTCTTGAAAGTTGATAGTGCCTAAGCACTGTGGTGGACAGTGTACCCCTTAGAAACATCTTGAACCCTCCACCTGGCGACTCCATTCTTCCTAAATGTTAAAAGACTCCACTGGTGATCAGTAGGCCTGCTGATCATTTTGGTTTCGCATCAGACTCCACTGGGAGACCAGACCCGAAACATAATGAAGACTCCACTGGGAGACCAGTCCCTGAGACAACATTAACCACAGTAGAAGTAACAAGTAGGGCTAAGCTACTTGGCTTATAAACAACATTCTGGCTTTCAAAACCATCCACACAAGAGCTTATCCCAACCCTGACCCACCGGAAATAGTTGAAAATCCAGAGAGTATCCTCAAAAGAGATCCTACACCTAAAAGACCAACCATTTCCAACCACTTTCTTAGAGCTAATTCTGCACCAGAAAACCTAACAGCTCTGACACATTTCCTCCCTGACCTAGACATACCCAATAGTCTACCGAGAACTAGGTCATTCAGTGTTTCAGACCAGCAAAACACTAGGGACAGTGAAACCCCTCCTTCCACACCACCTGATTTTCACTTCCTCCAAAACTTGGGGCTCTCTCACCCTAGATCTGCTCAACATACTTCTGCTGGTCCAAACATCCCTGTCATCCAAATACCAGCTGCTCAAGCTAACCCTATACCCCATCATAACATCATTATGGCAGCCTGGTATGCACCTTTGCTTTTACCTCAACCTTTGTTACCCTTACCCAATGATTACCAATCAAAAATCCCACACTTCACTGCTAAAGATTCCATAACAGCTCAGCAACATGTAGATAAAATGGAGGACTCTTTTGATTATATGGAAATTGATGATGAAACAATCAAAATAAGGATCTTCGCCCAAAGCTTAGGAGGTGAGGTAAAGAAATGGTTTAAGAGTTTGCCTCCTGGTAGTATTCAAGATCTCCCTGCATTATACCAGACATTCATAAACAAGTGGGAGGTTAGAGCAAACCCTCGCCAGCTCCTTGCAGAATACATGTCCCTTAAGAGGAATGTAGGAGAGAGTGTTCATGATTACACCACTAGATTCAACAGCATTTGTAATGCTCTCCCTCCACACATGAAACCTCCACAAGGTATGGCCTTAGCAAAATATCATGATGGATTTGATGCTAATATGGCCTATGATCTTAGAGATAAAGAGCATACCACCCTGGAAGACATGCAGAAAGGAGCCATAACCATAGAAGCAAACTTAATGGAAAAAAGGGCAAGATTAAAAGCTGAAAAAAGGGTAACATATAGGGACGACAATTTAGCTTCCACATCTGATCCCAAATATGACAGACTTTCAAAAAATGTGGAAGAACTTCAACAAATGATAAAGAGGATGGTTGTCCAAAACAACAACCAAAACAGAAACCAGAACCAAAACATTAGAAGAAATAATGCTGCCCCCAACAGACAAAGAGAGTCAGATCAACAAATCATTCCCCCATTTCAAGAGAATTTTTTAGATGAAGATGGGGGAATCATTGAAGAGTATGAAGGGAATACAATAAGCATGTTTGAAATAGAAGACTCAATCCTAAATTATTATTCAAAAGAAGACCATCCCTCCACCACTGGTTATGATGAGGAATGGTTGGAAACTGAGAATTACAGATTAGGATTTGAGGATGCCATGTTACAGGTTCAGGAACAATATGAACTTAGGATCAAGAAAAGCCAAGATACTTCCAAGACGAAGACTCCTGAGGTAACCATCAAGAAAATACTTGACAAAATCTCCAAAGCAACCTCTACGAATAACAAAACAGCAGCTGAAAGTTCTGGTAAGCATAAGGAGAAGGACAACCAGGACACTGGAAAACAAAGTCAACCAACTAGCAGTACTAGCACTTCAGTTAGTACTCCTGATACAACTGTCCCAAACCCTGTACATAGTGAGAAAACACCAAATGACTCACCTACCAAGGCATCAAATAAAATGAAGTCAAGTGTTTCCAAGACACAGTCCACTTTCAATTTAGAGAGTGAACTTGAAAAAATCAAAATCTCTGTACCATTATCTGAGCTGGCCACTCAGGATGTATATAAACGCCAAATTTTGAAAGCGTTGAATTTGGGAGAAATGAATGATTCTGTAAATCTGAATGACGATCAACCAGCCCTACTCTTTGGTCCCAAAATTGAAGGAAAGTTTCAGGAAGGGGTGGTTCCACCTTTTTATATCAGTCTCAACATTCATGACAAAATAATCCACAATGCCATGCATGATTCCAGAGCATCACACAACTTAATGCCTAAGGTAGTGATGGAGAGGCTAGGCTTAGAAATTACCAGACCTTACAAATACTTATACTCATTTCACTCTAGTAGAGTAAAATGCCTAGGCCTCATCAAAGACTTATGTGTGAGTTTAACCCAGATTCCTGCCAAGTGTATGGTCATGGATGTTGTGGTGGCAGATGTGCCACCAATGTATGGCATGCTGTTGTCAAGATCATGGGGAGCCAAACTGCAAGGAACAATGCAGATGGATGGCTCATATGCCACAATCCCTATATTTGGCCAACTTAGAAGATTGTATAGAGAGTCTCAGATGAAATTCTTAGTCAGTAGCCCCGAGAAACCTGAAAACTCACCACTATACTCTATACATACATATCTAGACTCTTTCATTCTCTACAATGACCAATCCGTAGAAGAGCCAAGATCAGATAATGGAAATACAAACATACAGCCCATGGATTTCAACATAATGGCTACTCTGGAAGAATACGAAGAAGAAGACCATGGGAAAACTGCTGAAAATATAACTCTGAATGAAACAGAAACAGGACAAAAATAGCAAGCTAGCCACCTCCTTGATCTCCATGCCCAAAATGACCCCCCTCCTAGCACAAACCTCACAACTCAACAAAATAGTGAATCCAGCTGTAGGGGAGGGGATGAAAACGAAGCAAACAACGAACCCCTATGGGAAATGAACTTTGATGGGTCCTGTACTAGGCAGCGTGCTGGAGCAGGTGTGTGGCTGTGTAACACTGAAAATGATCACGTAGAGAGCCACGTTGTCAATCTGCATTTCAAATGCACAAATAACATTGCAGAATATGAGGCTCTGATCTTGGGCTTAAATCTGTTGAAAAAATTAGGAGCCCGTAGGATAGATGTGAGAGGAGACTCAGATTTAGTGATCAAACAAGTGAATGGTGAGTATTCAGCAAAACGCCCCAGGCTTAGGGCATACATGAATGATACTCTAGATTTGCTAAAAACGTTTGTTGAATATGAGTTAGTATTCATTCCTAGGGGTCAAAATGCAATAGCAAATGTATTAGCTTGCCTAGCTAGCTCATATCCAAGGGCCCCAGTTGACCAACAGATTATCATTCAGACCAAATTCAGGCCTGCAGTGCTAGACAATGAAAAATATTGGCAGGTCTTTGAAGGAGACAAAAAGATCGAAGATTTCCTGGTGGGCAGGAATGAGTTTGAATTTTCTGATTTGGACTCAATTTCTGATGATAGCTACCCAAGCAAGGATCCCCTAGAAGAACAAGAAACACCCTGTAACATAGAAATAAATTATTTTTCCGAACAAACTAGAAATCCAACCGAAAATTGTGGAAACGCAGATACAGAAGAAGTAGAGGTGCTGCAGGCCAAAGATAAGAACATACCCAGAGGCATGGCACCCTTAGAGGACCTCTTTGATTTTGATGACGTAGAAAAAAATCTCACAATTGAACATTCTGATTCTGAGGTGGAAGAATGCAACATAGGCACTGAAGACAAACCCAAAATGATAAAACTGGCTAAGTCTATACCTGCAAACATGAAGAAAAAATACATTGACTTGTTTAAGGAATTCATTGACGTGTTTGCATGGAGCTATGAAGACTTAAAGGCCTATGACACCAACATCATACAACATAAGATACCACTGAAGGAAAATCAGAAGCCTTTCAGACAAAAACTTCGAAGAATCAATCCAAAACAATTTCCTGCAGTAGAGAAAGAAATTAAAAAGATGTATTAAGCAGGCATAATAGTCCCTGTAAGGTTTTCTGATTGGGTGTCAAACTTACTGGCTGTGAGGAAGAAAACAGGGGAGATCAGGCTATGCATAGACTTCAGAAACTTCAATAGAGCCTCCCTAAAAGACAACTACCCTTTGCCTAGAATGGAACATATCCTGCAAAAGGTAGTAGGCTCTAAAAGAATCTCCCTGCTTTATGGTTTTTCAGGATACAACCAAGTTCTAGTACTCCCATAAGATCAACTCAAAACAGCTTTTACCACTCCATGGGGCACCTTCATGTACTTGAAAATGCCTTTTGGATTGATGAATGATGGAGCTACCTTCTAGAGAGCAATGGATATTGCTTTCTCAGATGAGATTGGACACTTAATAGTCATCTACTTGGATGACTTGACTATATTTTCTAAAACTAAAGAAGAACACTTGAAACATCTGAAGAAATTCTTTGAAAAATGTAGAAGGTATGGTCTGTCCCTAAATCCTAAGAAAACTGTCTTTAGGCTGCAAGAAGGTAAAATTTTGGGCCACATTATATCTGAGAAAGGGATCAGGATAGACCCACAGAGAGTTGATGGAATACTTCAAATTACACATCCAAGAAACATCAAGGAGCTACAGTCCTTCATTGGGAAGATCAACTTCCTTAGAAGATTTATCCCCAATCTTGCCGAGCATCTTAGGAAAATGAATGAAATGCTAAAGAAAGATGCAGGAATTAAGTGGACTATTGAAGCCAAGAAATATTTTGAGTCAGTAAAACTTGCTCTCACTCAGGCCCCTGTGCTTATCAGCCCTGACTTCTCAAAATATTTTCTGATTTTTTCATTTGCTTCCCAACACACAATAGCTTCTGTTTTGCTGCAGAAAAATTTAGAAGGTAATGAACAGCCTATAGCCTTCTTCAGTAAAGCCTTGAGATATGCACCCTTAAAGTACAACATCATGGAAAAACAGGCCTATGCCCTGATTAAGGCCTTAAAAGACTTTAGGGTGTACATTTTTCATTCTCACACCATTGCCTATGTGCCAAATATAGTGGTCAAAGATATCTTGTCCCAAGACCCTGATGGAAAAAGAGGCAAATGGATTGCTACCATCTTGGAATACGACCTTGAAATAAAACCCACCAAACTGATCAAAGGTCAAGGCCTGGCCCAATTAATGCTAAAACAAATTTGCAGGCCTTGGACATTAACATGATGAATGCCTTAGATGAGCAGGAAGGATTGCCCCATCCAACTGTTGAGGAGCGGTTTCAGAACTCTCCTTGGTATACTGATATCCTTTATGTGCTCACTAACCTCAATGCCCCTCCAGAACTATCTAAAACAAAGGCCAGATTCATAAAACTTAGAGCTAGAAATTACTGCATTATGAATGAGAGTCTATATTGGAAAAATCCAAATGGCCTTTTGCTGAAATGTTTGTCTGAAACCGAATTTGAAAGAATCAAACAGGAATTCCATGCTGGGGAGTGTGGAGGCCACCTGAGTTGGAAAACCACTACAAATAAGATACTCAGGGCTGGTTACTATTGGCCTACACTCTTTAGTTATGTCCATAAAATGATTCTTGCCTGCCACAAATGCCAAATCTTTAAGGGAAAAAGAAAAATCCTTCCCCTTCCCCTACAACCTGTCACCATAGAAGGTCCTTTCATGCAATGGGGCCTAGAATTTATTGGGGAGATTCACCCTTCTTTCTTTGGGCAACATAAATGGATTTTAACTGCTACAGATTACTTCACTAAATGGATAGAAGCTATACCCACTAGGAATGCCACTGACTCTGTCATCATTAGATTCCTAGAAGACTTCATCCTATCTCATTTTGGTTGTCCAAGGAAAATAATCACTGACAATACTGCTGCTTTTCGATCCAAAAGAATGATTGATTTCTGTCACAGGTACGGAATAAAACTTGGGCATTCAACTGCCTATTACCCCCAGGGTAATGGCCTAGCTGAATCATCAAACAAAAGCCTGGTTACAATCATTAAGAAGCTGCTGGAAGAGAACAAAAGATCATGGCATAAAAAGTTGATACATGCTTTGTGGGTAGACAGGCTCACCGCAAAGAAATCTATTGGCATGTCACCCTTCCAGCTAGTTTATGGGATGGAAGCAGTTTTTCCCACAAGCCTTGGAGTTCCAGTGATCAAGCTTGTTCAGGAGATCCAATCAGAAGAAGATAGCATGGTAAGGAGAATCAATGAAACAATCCATCTACAGCAAACAAGAGAGCAGGTTTATAGCAGAGCTGTCAGAGTACAGGAAGGCATAAAGAGACAGTTTGAAAAAAGAACCAAAGCTTCAGATTTCAAGGTTGGAGACAAGGTTCTGAGATGGGATTCGAGAAGAGAGGACAAAGGTAAACATGGAAAATTTGACAGCTTGTGGCAAGGTCCATTCATCATTCAAGCCACTGTGGGTCCTAATGTGTTTTTTCTGCAAGAACTTGATGGCACAGAATTGTTTGGGGGTCCTATCAATGGCAGGATGCTCAAACATTACTTCTATTGATTTTCCATTTCCAGTTTCACCTCCATTGTATATACCATTGCATGTTTTATTTTCAGAAAAAGAGAAAAGTTCCAAAAAAAAAAAACATAACAAAAAGAGAGGTTCAGACATGCTCAAAACATGAACCTCTGAAGTAAAAAGCATGGCTCAAACGTGATCAAAATCCGAGCCAAAGGAAGCAGAATAGCTGGTCCTAACAAGCTCAAAATCTGGGCCAGTAGTGAAAATAAGAATCAGCTCTAATATGCCCAAAACCAGAGCTGAAGTAAAGGAAAGAGGTGACTCAAATATGCTCAAAACCTGAGTCACCAAAAAGAAAAAAGGATATATCAGAACTGCAGATTTCATGCCTTCACAGTTTTGTTTTCAACATCCCACTCCAGCAAGTCAGACAGTCTAATCCTGGCTTGGCTATTTTAAATTTCCTATCTTAGAATGTAGGTGAAGAAACCTGTTGGACAGTTTAATCCCAACAGGTAGTAGATTAGGTAGAGAAAATAGATGAGGTCAACAGTCTAATCTGGCCTCATGGAGCAATAAGGGTAGATTTAGAATAGGCTTGTTTTGGTTTTGAAAAATAAATGTAAAGGGTCTGCTAGCTAAAATGCACCCAAGGGAAAATGATAGGATTGTAGTTTGGGTAGGTAGATTGGTTGGGAAATGTTTTTGCTGATGTTTATATCACACCGTGGCAGCTAAAATTGAAGAAGAAAGATGGCTTATGACATCAGGCATCTGGCCTACTCCAAAGATCATATCTGGTTTCTTGACTCCTCCAAGGAGAAGCCATCCCCATGTGGAGCCACTGTTAGCCCCCCTATGAAATTCTTGATAAGCAAGCTGGGGGCTAGTTTGGTCTGGAGCCTCTAAGGAATTCCTTTCCCCTGAAAATTCATCCTCCTTGGAGTCTTTGTGTGTTGTGCCTAAAATGTAGTCCCTCTACTGATCCATTTCTCAAAAATCCCATTATTGCCCTTTATACTCTTGTAAAGCACCACATTGTCACCTCTGTTTCCCCTTTGTCTTCTCCCCCAATTCCTCCCCTAAATCCCCCAAAATCCCCTTTAAATTCCCCCATCTCCCTTATTTCCCTAGTTCCCCCCCCCATCTCACTACCGTTACCTTTTATTGGCACCAAACTGCACTAAAAACGAATAAAATCCATATATTTCTTTTATTGGGCCTTAGCCCCCTCCTTTTCCTCCCATGAGACCCTGCGCCGTGACCAGCGCTAAATCCGTCGGGCGCTTAGCCCCTCCAAATCTGCCTCCGCGCGAAAAATCATTCAAAACCTTTTGGCAAACGCGCATTGGTGGGTTTTAATACATTTTTCTTGATCGACAGATCTCGACTGTCCGTTAAAGATCCGGATTGACGGCGCGGAGCGCGCCCAAAACAGTGGACCCCGCCTGCACACGTCACCTGCTTGCACTATTCCAAACCCACGTGGTTTTTTCCACACCACCATCTACGAACTGGCAGTATTCATCCGAAACCCAGCGATTCCACACCTCTGTCGACATGCATCCCCTGCACGATCCTGAAACCGCTTTTATTTCGCGCATTACCGTTCAGATGATAGACAGGCAGCAGAATCAATCATCGCCATCCGATCCTACGCGCTAAATCCAACGATTGTCATCTCCTGAAGCTGCTCACCATTTAACGCCCGTCCATCATGTCCACGGGTCCGCCTTCCACCGCTCCCTGCCATCGATCTCTGCCCGATCGACGGCCCAGATTTGTTCATGCGTTGTCGACCATTCCATGGTCTCTCTCGTCAACCATTATGTCGCATATAATGTCCCTTTCTCGCATTTTTTAATGTTTTTCATGCATTTTTCATTCTGCAACGTCCGCCAACCTTACCAGAGCATTTTTTCACCATTCTTCTGCATTTTCTTCCGCCATATCACCGATTGCATGATCCTCCCATCCGTTCACACCACCTCCGTCTCCCCATCTGTGTTTTCTTGACGATGTTTTTTTTTCTTGCAGGGTTTTCGAGGAGAAACGACCACCTTAACACATAGTCTTTGTCGCAACAAGAAATCACAGAGAACCATTTTGCTACGAATTGTATTTATGGAAAAGGACCAGGGAAGGTGGAGACATGGGTTCCTATTAAATGAGAAAACTTCGAGCCCTGTGAGGAACTTTCCGGCATCATTTAAAGCGCAGTATGGCATGGTCAGAAAAAAAGGAATGGTTCAGAGCGAGGACAAGGGATTAAAACATGAAAATGAATATCTTGAGCCTTAATCGGTGTTTAAGAGGCAAAGCATCAGTTCATAGACCCCAAGGATCGATCAAAAGATCCTGAGCACAGGCAAAAGGTAATATCAGGGTTTTTCGTCAACAGAATGTTTTTTATTCATCAAGTACATGGCGCCCAAACAGCTTTTATTATGCACCGTGTCCCTGAAGAGTTTTCCACCAGACTACAGCTCAAAAAACAGTCAGACATTTATGAGACAAACCTTTCTAGCAGTTTATTTCATTTTGTTCAAATCATCTAGGAGTACTTCAGCCAAAATATGTCAAGATAAAATCTGGAGAAGATCATTCTCTCACAAGGAAGGTGACAGAGATTAAATATACAGCATGTCAAGCAGAATGGGTTTTGGCCCTACATTCATTGTTGTGATTAAAGATACATTTAATTTTCACCTACCTTCTCAGTCGATCTTAGGTTCATCCTTTGCTATAAAGCACAGAAGGAAACATTGTAATGGTTGTTGATGAGAAATCAGTGGAACGCAAGTATTCTCCTCTTGAGACAAGTTCTCTGTGTATATTGTGAGATAGGCTGAGATTAGATGTATTCAGACTAAATGTTCAAGCTATGGGCTATGATGTACCTGATTAGTGTTGTTTTTAATATGACAAGCATGTTTCTTTGGATCCTGATCTAAAGCAGCTGGTGATGTTTCCTTTTTCTCTGTATTTGTGATTGACTTGCTGTTATGTTATGTCCCATTTCATTTCATTTCTGCTGGTAGGCAACAGAATTATAATATAGGATTCACTCTTGATAGGTGCCCTATGTTTCCTGCTCTCACGACCTCAGTTTTTTCTGCTTATATGTGTATCTGAATGTTGATTTCAATTGATTTAACCAGTGTAGTGGATGATATTGCCTGCTCTCTAATGTATGAATTAATGAAATCTGTGTTTAGATGTTCTTGGTAGGATTTATTTGAATGTGTTGAGAACCTGGGAAGTCTAGAACCCTGTATCCGCCTCGCTAGGAGCTTTTCATCCCAATTAAACCTTTCCAAGATCCCTTGTTTCACCTCTGATTCTATCCAAGCAGGCCTGGAGTTAAATGACCTCTGGCCTGATCTATAGATAGAGTTGGTTGGTTCTCCTCCTTCATTTTCTGTCCTTAATGTCCCGTTCCACCAATCATCCTTTAAGATCCAATGCTCTAGATGACTAGCCCAAATGAAAGCTTGCACATTGATTACAAATAAATCCTTTCTTGACTCCATAGCCCAATGGCTTTGATGTTCTCTGAGTCATATGTCTCTGCCTAAACTTCTTCTTTGCTAATCCTTGTCTTATATTGGTCCTTTTCTTCCTATTTCCCTCCAACCAAACATAAACAATCAAACCAACAACCCTGAGCCTACAACTAGCCTAAATCCGTAACTTAGAGCTTCAAAGACATATCCTTTGACTTGTATAGAGAGATCCCTCTTTGGAGCTAGGAGGGCTAGATCCTAAGGTTTAAAAGTGGTTCTATGTTGTCTCATCTTTTGGTCTTTGTCAACCTAGCCAAAACATGGGAACCCCAACAGGTTGTAAGCATACCCTTGCTGAACCAAAGGTTTTCCCTGAAAGGGTTGTCCTTGTTGGTTAGAAGGTTGCACAGGAAAGGTAAGTCTAAAACCATAAAGGAATTGATAAGCTTCTTAAGCAGGCAAATAGATAGGGTTTCCGTACTCATCATAATGGAATGGAAGTGTATAAATGGGGTTACCAACCTTGTCATAAGGAAAAATATAAGGCTCACCAGAATCTTGAGCGGACTGGTAAGTCTGGGAGCTCTGCTGCTGAGTAGCCAGCTGATACTCCTCAAAAGATATGCCATCGGGGGTTGCCATGGAAATTGAAGTCTCTACTGAAGGCGAAGCCCAGGACGACTGAGTAGTGACAACCAATGCCGATGCATCCATGCAAAAAGTAGGTCTATTTGGGAAAAATGTAAGAAAAGGTGTTGACAAGACAAGCGTTGTTAGCAACATCCCTAATGATGGAAGGACCGGACCCCTTGATGGATTTGATGCTGCCATGGAGGCATTACTGGCCATAATCTGACCCAAAGACCTATATCTAGCTAGAAGTGACACCGATGGTGAATATTGAGCAGACTCTTGAGGGATGTTTTCTGGAAAAATTTGGTATTCTTCATCAGAAATAGGAATCCCCTCACTACCAATAGGACTAGATGAGTCCATATTTGAATCTGTCATGAGATCTTGTAAAAGACTACAGGGACTAGGAGGTATGATAGCAGCCAAAAACGACGACCCAATGTAAGAGGGGGAAAATGTTCCCTGACCCCAAACCCAAACCAAGCATTTGAAAGAGGCCAATTCAACTCAACTGGTTCTCCAAAGCGGTACCCTGACGGGAGAATAGGCTACTAAAGCTCTGCAGACCTAGAAGTTTGAGAAGTTCCAAATGAATCATCTGAGAAAGGACTACCATTGGATGAAACTGATGGTTCTGCCACTATGACCGTAGCACACTAGAAAAGAGAAAGAGATCAAGAACGAATACTCTTGGATAAAAACCAAGACAAGCAAAGATAGGCCAAGAAATCAAACTTTAATGGGTGTGTAATCGTAGGTAGTTTATTTTACCACATTGAAACTGAAATTTCACTGTTTCATGTTTTAAGAGTCAAGAAATAGGCAAAAGATGACTCTAGTCACTTTCAATTTTAAGCGAGTGTGAAAGGACAAGTGCTCGATGATCTTTTAAAATTTATAGAGTCAGTAAAGATCAAAAATGACTGCTCAGGTAGTCTAGGTAGAAGGGTGTATCAGGTTTTCGTGAACTTCCATATACACCTTGGTGATCAAATGAAAGAAGAAATGACCAAGGACTTGACGTATGTGCAGGTAGTCTCCCTGAATGCTGTGTTCGATGTATCACGGTTACAAGGCAGCAGACTCGGCTTCCTACGAATAAAAGGATTGCAACCTAGAGGGGTCTCCCTTTATATACTCGATGGTACGGGGAGCACAAGTCTGTACTAGTGCTGTTTGAAGCCGATGAAGAGTGACAACTACTAGGTTTAAAGACGCCGGAACACGTCTCTAACTTAGACCACTAAATGTTTCGTTAGCTTTCAATTTTGCGTTAGGTTAATTAAGTAAATTTTAAGTTGATCTTGGATTTACGTTTCAACTCCAAGGTCCTACCGAATGTTGTATCTCAAAAATCCCTAAATGCAAGCTACATGCCAAAAGATACCATTCTGTTTGATGAAAAGCTATCTACGAGAAAGTTAGGAGTTTTCAAGTGATAGCAAATAATAAGAACACGCGGAAACATCCACTACAGTATCTGATGCAAGCTAATGGAAACAATAAATCTTTCCTAGAATGTCCAGTGCTAGATATGTGAAATACTTTCAATTCCACAATGCAAACAAGAACGCAAACAATTTATTTTATTTTATTTTTCAATGTAATAGAGAAAACAGTGCACTAAATGACATGAAAAACAAACCAACACACTAGTTCGAGAATGTTAATGTGAGAGTTGAAGCGAAATAACTTCAATCAACTCAAAACAAACAAATCCAAACTCAAACCAATGTTGCAATCTCTCAAATCAAAGAAAGATTTTGAAACAAACCCATACAAGTGGTGTGATCTATGCATGGAGTGATAAGAAGAAAAACTGAATGAAAGAGGCAAGAATCATTCAACCAATGCAATCACTCAAATGGATCAAGGGATCTAAATGCAATCAAACAAGGAATGAAGTTGACTGCGAAACAAAAGGGCTTCAACTCCTACAGGAGGCTCAGCATACCAAAGCACTTAAAAACCCTAAGGCTATGATGTTGATAGGAAATGGACAAACAGCTGAAGGAATGAAGCCAATCACAATCAAAAACCATCCCAAAGAACTCAATGCATACCTAAAATATCCCATAAGCACAAGCACTAACCAAAAATCTCCAAAGCAGACCAAACCCTAACACCTACAGGGATTGGCGTGACTTTTTGGCTGTAATCAGCGCCAAACAGGGGATGGCACAGGTGAAAAACTAGCAACAAGCACCAGCTAGCGCAACTATCTGACTAGAAAATGCGCCAAGCCAGTTACTTGAGGTAAAAGGAAAATTTTGAAAAACAGAGGTCAGATCTGATCCTCTGGGGCTAAACAAGGCACTTGGACTTAGAAAAATAATCATAAAAGGCAAAAATAGAAAAAAAATATAAAAAAAAAGACCTAATGGGTGAAAGACAAACTCACAATGTTCCCCAATATGGTCACCAATTTGTTGGTGAGGTAAATCCCCTCTGCGGACAGAGGCAATCCCACTAGCCCTAGGGTGGGTCTAGCCACAAATAAGGCAAGCTATAATGTTGATTCCTAGTTAATGAATGGACAAAGATTTGATAGATGACTTACCAGAGATCCTATGTTGTTGTTGTCGTCAAAAAGAGCGGCTCACTCCTCACTCTTGGTTTGACAGATCACGATCCGCTCACTTTCATGCTCAGACACCTGCAGATAAGAAAACAACGACAATATACAACATACTAACTCACATTCGTAACTATCAGTCAGTCAAAGAGGACTAAATCAATTGCATTACATAAACAACATAACACAACGATGGAACCAACACCATAGTCGATTATATTAATAAATGGAAGGAAGAGTACAACCAAGCTTCGACGTTGTGATCCCCTCTAGCAAGGTTCAAGCGGAGCACGTCTCACAAAGGCTCGTCGAGAATTCGGACGAGACTCTCTCTATGGAATTCTCTTTGGTTCTACCTTCTTAATAGCAATTACTCAGCTATAGTATTCTTCTTCCACGTTCAGCTCCTTGGCTATCTGTTCAGCTAGCATTCATAAAGGGAGAAGGCATGTTTAAATAGAGGGAGAGGGAGAGGTTAGGATCCCTATAATCATGGAAGGGAGACCTATCTTCAAGGAGTGTTCCATGGGAGGTAAAAACCACTAACTAAAGAGGGATATCCGTGGCTGATCAACTTAACCACTTCCAGTGACTCATCCCTGAGGTGGTTAGAAGGAAACTTCTACCTCTATTTGCTAAAAAACATTCCTAAAATAGCTGGCGCGTGCACTGCACTGAAAGAGAGTGCCAGGTGGCGCGAGCTCTAGTGAAAATCTTCCACATCGGCGCGAGGGATGAACTGGATATCTGCGCCAAAGCCAAAACATAGGTTTATGTGATTTTTTGAGGAAATTTCCAACAAGAGAAATGATGTCCTTATGCAGAAGGATGCAAAGAAGTTGTTTGTAGAGTATGACATTGTTCACAAGTCATGGGAATGATCCTCCAATATGCGAGATGAGGGATTTCAGGGATGGTGACAAAATGTTGTATAAAACCAAGGAATCCCCTCGAATGGGAATCTTAGTCCTTTTCCCTCATTCGAGAATGTTGGTGCCCCATATATGGTAACTTTGTCCCTCTCGAGATTAACCATTGGTTTGCCAGTTTGGTTATTTTTGACCCTTGTGGTTTCAAACATTCGAACAGTTTCTCAACCAAGTTCTCCTCCACCTGAACTATGTCAACCCTGTGTTGATTTTAAGGTTAACCCCTCACCTTCTTCACCCATTTCTTCACCTCGTTATTCCTCTTCGCCTAGTGAAATTTTGGATACTAGTACCCAGGTGGCTAAGAAGAATAAGAAGAAGTTGAAGAAGAAGAAGGAAAATAAGCTAGGGGGGGAACCAACAACTATTTCTACCCATGTAGCTAATATCGAGAAACCTCCCACTCCATCTCGCAGAGTCAAATTCCCTTGAAAATTATGCAAGGTTGATCATCTTCTTAGAGATTTCCCTAGAATTCCAAAGGTGTTAGAAGTGTGGTCCGTTGGCCCGATTCATCCTTCATCATCAACCTCTGGGCATCATGCTGATGATGAGCCTTCAGCTAAAGATAATTAGACTCATAAGAAACAGGGTAAGATCAAATTTCCCTATAGGTTGTGTGAAGGGAACCATCCCCTTCATCTCTGTCCTTATATTGATGAAGCTTCTAAGGTATTGGCTACCATTTCAGCTTCTGAGTCTTGTCTTCCCGTCGGTTACCAGAATTTTTCTTCAAGTCCTATGATAGTTGATCAAGTCATTGATCAAGATTCATCTCTGGTCAATTCCACTCTCTCTGAAAGTCAGTCTCCCGAGTCAATTCTGACCAATCATTGGTTGAGAAGAATGATGACCGGGTTCCACCTATGGTCCATTAGGTCTTTTCCATCGAGAGTGGGTCTCATCCCAGTCATGTTCTTTTTGTTTCCTTTGATTTCCATGGTCGGAGGGAAATCGTCCCATTTCCATGATCCAAGAGGGTGATCCTATGACTCCCATTGCCACAGTTCCTAAAAGTGATCCTTCTGCTCTCGTTCCCAAAGCTCAGGAGGATGGTTTGTTCACTCCCATAATGCAAGGGGATAGTCCTCTTATTCCTATGGAACCCCCTCCATGTATTTTAGTAGCTTCCTTTGATTGGAGTCAATTTATGGGATACCGTCTTCCTTCTTACGTGTCCTTTGAGATCACTGTATAGGCCTATAGTATGGTCGTACTAGGCACGATTATAGATGAAGGTTCCCTGTTTAGTATTATATATTCAACTAGATGGCAAGATTTGGGTTCTCCACAACTTGTGCCTATTACTCAGAATCTGTTGGCTTTTAACCGAGGAAAAAATCAACCATTAGGGATCCTTCCGAAGTTTCCTATTAATTTTGGAGGGAAAATCATCTATATATACGTAATGGTGATCCAAGGCCCCTTGTATTTTAATTTACTTATGGGACATGAATATTCGTATGCTATGGGTGCGCTTCTCTCTTCCCTCTTTCATGTGATCTGTTTTCCACATGAAGGTCGGATCGTACCATTGATCAACTTTCATTCTTTGGTTCTGATGCGACATCCAGTCTACTTCCATCCCTTCCTGGTTCTTAGTTTCCAATGATATCTTCTCCACCACAAGTCAATTATGTGGCCACCTATTCCATGTCCGCATCCACTGATAATTCAGTCAGTGAGGTAGTACAAAATTTATTGGGGGCATTGGTTCCTAATTTCTGAGATGTTATTCTCCTATCAGATGAGAACCTCTTGGAAGCCATGACTCTTTGTATGTCTTGGTCAAGTTTTCGGAGCATAGTTTGTTTTCTTGTGTCAAGCTCCTTAAAAAATGAAACAAACTTCTTTCGTAGCATAGTTCAATTTCTTGTGTCAAGCTCCTTAAAAAATGAAACAAGCTCTTATGAGGATAGTTCTTTTACTGTGTCAACCTCGTTAAAAAATGAACCAACTTTCTCGTTCAATTCTATTATTTGATTAGATCTCGTAGAATCCCAGTTGAGTCTTTCGCCTGATCTCGTAATTGAACCTTCATTCCATCCACCTCTTAGTAACTAGTAGTCTACTTTGGTGAATGCCATGAATCTTGGTGGGCATGTACCTCGAATTGAGTCATCGTGTTGGGGGCATGAAAACTTATTTCAAGCATAGTTTGTTTCCGTTTCAATCTTGTGAAAAAATGAAACCAATTTCAAGCAGAGTTTCCTGATTTCAGGCTTGTGTAAAAATGAAACCATTTTTATTTTTCCTCTCGTGATTTCCATTTTATCATCCTATTTTTGCTATATGAGCCTTGTTTTTCTCATTCCATCGTTACCATTTACCTAGTCGATCATATTCCCTAACTTTATTATTTTACCCATTCCTGAGGAACCACTGCAATAATTTGTCTTGTTAGCTAGCCTTTTGACCTTTACTTGTTCTGATTAGTTCCACCATCACCAGAACTAGTTGCTACCCTTAATTCCACTCATTCCTCCAGGAGGAGTCAACTTTCAGCTCTTTTCTGACTCTCATAACACAACAATATTGGGGAGCTCTTTTCATTTTGAACTTGTTAAAGGCTGTGAAACTTCGTTTACTGAGTATATGTTTACACCTTTTTCAGGCCGGGATAAACTATTTACGAAAAAATAATACCTTAGCCAATCACGACTAAAAGGTTCTCTCATATTTTTTTTTCTACATTTTCGGGTATGAGGGACTATTTACAAAAAGGGCCAATTGGAGTTTTCTTTTCGCCTTTTTTCAAACCCTCTAAATATGAAAAGACATCAATTTTTTCCTTTGTCGGGCTCGTTAAAATTTTATGACATTGGATCCATCATCATGACAATTATTGAATTCGTCCTTCCTAGGGCTCGTAAAATGTACTAGGATGGATTTTTCCAAAGGAAAAACTTATATGACAAGAATATGCTATCATCTTCAAGCTTGTGTAAAAATAAAGAGGTACTCACCAAAAATGGTGGGGAAAAATGGAAGTTATTAATTAGTTTTGTCGGCAGTATGTCACTCTTGAACATGACACTTATCTATAGTTTGTGTCGGGTTGGGATATCTTCACTCTGTCACTTTGCCTTCATGGGTTTTGGAAATTTGTTTGCCTCTCATTCGATTATCAACTTTTTCAACATGACCTTTGATCCTATTTGAGTCAAATGTTGCCAAATTCCATAGTCATGTCACCAATATGTTCAAGAGAAAATCATTCTGTAGTTTGTAAATTCCTTGATCCTCTCTTTCACCCTTGATTAACACTCATATTACATTCTTTGTTTCGTTTCGATGGTGTGGGAATAATTATGACCCTCCTTCGACAAATCACTTCCTGTCGACTTCAGCTCATTATCCAGGAAGTCGATCTAGAGACTCCTTTCTAGTACCTTAGAGCTTGCGTGCCCTAATGGAAAGTTCTTTGCATTCAAAAATAGGTTCACATCATTGGCCTTCAATCAGGTGATTTCATGAGTGTTCGACTTCGGTTCCTTATTCATATTCCATGGATTGTACTGGTAGTACCTTGAGGACCATTTTCGTCATTGGTGGTTTCTCTCGCACCCGTTTACTGTTTATATCATTGACTGGTAATCATATGATTTTCTGGAATGTTCAACTTTAGCTCATTTATTCGCATGCTTGAAATTTTACTTGATCGGGTGGTAATGGAGCAAAACACCTTGGAATTTATGCTCTAGATTCCAGGTTGCGAGGCGATATGGTTTTTCCATGATTGGGTACATGTTTGTTTGAGATGGATGGCTACGACCATACCATGAGTTTATATGATATCCTTCTCACATGGATGGTTGCAACCATACCATGATCTATTTTACAGATGGTTGCATCCATACCTTGATTCATGTATTTTCATCAGAGGTTCTAGTTATGTGTATGTATCTATGCTTGATTTGTAGGTCTCACTGTTATGTGCATTTGTTACACAATAATTTATCACTGTCCCTGTACTCCCCATTCCTTGATCCTGGAGGACCCATATAGTAACCCTTGTGTACTTTCCAAGCAGGGAATACATACCCCTGAACCACACTTTGTCTGCCAATTCATCTCCCTTTACAACGTTTCGGTAAAATGCATATAAAAACCTAGTTTTCAAGGTTGGAGCTTTGTCTCAGTGTCTGACCCGCGTCGATAGTAGATATTTACACTGACACCCACGCCAATCAGCGTTCCATATTAATGTCTGGCCCACGCTGATCCTCTTTTGAAATTTTTTTAAAATAGAAATGAAGTTTCCACGACTAGAAGCTTTGCAAAGTGGAGAGCTGGAAGTTTTTTTTGAGGATATGGCTGAGGAATTCCCCTTTGGGCTTCTTGTTCCCATAAAATAGGAACTATTCCAAAGGATAAGCTTCTTTCCCATTATTTGAGGGCCCATATCCTCCTCCTCCATTTTTATATAAGGAAACCTCTTTAACCTCTGCTGCATTAGCTTGCTAGTTAGAAGCATCAATCATATAGAGAAGAAACAATTATAGTGCTTCGAGAGAATAGAGCAGAGTGTGATTGTTTTTGTTAGGAACATAGTGAGATATTAGACCTTTGTGTACAAGGGTGTCACAAACGTGCTTAGATATGGACCTGTCGAAGGAGAGCCTCAACATCAAGGCTTGGTTGTAAACTCCCCTTGTATTTATCATAATAAAATGCAACTGATGTTTATCTTCCACTCTTGTTTACATTCATAATGATATTTCTAGCATTCTTTGATCAGTTAGATAGGTTGTAATTGTTTTATGTTTGTCATGATTTTATGCTTTTCATGGTGTCTTGATTGTATGTACAGGTAATAAAACATTGGTAGTAGCGTGCATCAAGCTTAAGGAGAGCGATGGATCAATAAGCTTCGATGGAAGACGAAAACATAGCATCAGAACAAGGTAGTTCATATTCCTTGCTTTGAATTTCATTTACAACCTAGGAAGGTAGATGTTAGTATGTTCCCATAGTTTTTAGACCCACCCTAGGGCTAGAGGGATCACCTCTGTCCGTAGATGGGATTTTCCTGCTCAACAGGGGTCAATTTGACCAAATCAATAGCATAGTCATGGAGGTAGTGGAGATAGTGGAGGAAAACGCATTCATAATGGAGGGGAGTCTCCATGAGGGTAGCATCATTATTGAGTGGGACCAATGGGGTGAAGGCGCACAAATAATATAAGTAAGGGGATAAGAGCCATAGAGAGCATTCTAAATATTTTGTATGGATTGTCTTTTATGACTTTCTGCATGCTTCAGCTATTTAGTGAATTTTGTTGTGATGTTTAGCACAAGGGTGTTTACAAGAAGAAATCCCACCCTCGTCCTCGAGGTACTTTGAGTTCCCACTTAGGAGAGGTTATTTGAGCTACATTTCATCATCCAGAATTAGGCCAATATTTAGCCCCTATCAGCAACGCAGTCTCCTTCAGGAATTGCACAGTCCAGGAGGGCAGATTCAGCGGAGGGTTAATAACCCAAATTTTTGAGGTTATCACCTAGTGAGGGGAGCAACCCTTCATCCAGGAAGTCAGTGGGGAGGAGTAGCAGCTATTTTCTCATCATGTCACCACCTCCCAGTAGTCTCCCAGCCATAATGAATAATTCAGCCCAAGGGCTCCATTTTTCATCATTGTCATTTTCGGAAACCCTTTTTGGGTTATCTTGGAATTGTGCTAGAAAGCCTATATCTCTGATCCCAACATATTATGAGCACCCAATCAGTATATCTACACATTCCTAGTTTCCAGCAACAGTATATTCTAGCAACATTTTGCAGTCATAGCCTCCCAACAGTTGTTGCGGCAACAACATTTCATGTCTTGATGTCTAGGGTCATTTCAGGCTTGTTTTTCCTAGCTTGAGTGTCTCTTTCTCAAGCTCTTGTGCTTCATTTTTTCTATTTCATATAATAAAATGGCTCAGATGATCTATTCATGTATTTGATGTAGTTATTTTTTCTGCATTTTCTAGTTTTATATTCTACATTCCTATTTTTCCTATTTTGGAATATTACATAGGATGTGGCATGAAATAGAGATGGTGTGAATGATTCTTGTTAGTCACCCTAGTGAATATATATGCAATTCTTTTCTCTTCACTTCAGTGAAATTTAACTATAGTAGGGTAAGAGTTTTCACAACACATCAATGCCTCAGTTGACCTCTCACTCAATTCTTAAATGAAAATTATCCAAAAAAAATTTAAAAATTTGACCCAAGACTCAAACCAAATAGGTAACTTGAGGTAACCAAGAAGAGACCAAATAAAAGTCCCCAAGCAAGCACATAAATCACTCCAAAAGCGTCATAACTAGGAGAAAAAAGCCAAACAAACAAACACACTCAAAGTGATCAAACCGAAAGCAAAAAGTGAAAGAAGGAAGGTCATGTCAATAATCCTAGGGCTATACCACAATGGCTCAACCAAAGCCAATGTTCTACAAAGGTCAAAACCAAACCCTAGAGGTAGGAAGGTGTAAACAAGATCAGATGAGGGTGATAAGAAGCAATGAAAACCCACTCAAAATAAATTTTCTAGATGAAAACTGCACAACCAATCACAACACCACCAATTGTGACAAAAATAACCAAAATAAAAAGATATCACTCAAAAAAAAGTGAAAAAAGTGCACAAAGGCAGCAACAATATAAAATTAAGATATAGAAAATGTCTAAATAGTCACTAAAAATAACCAAACAGATATGAAAATGAGATCTCGAGGCAAAAGTCAAGCCTCAACCCAAAGCATCAGAAAAAAAACTTCAAGAATGCCTTGAAAGACAATGATGATGGGAGACCTCACATAAAACAATCAAATATGGATCAAACGAGACATAAACATTGGTTGATCAACAACATAAAACCATATACCTAAAAGATCTCCAATAGATTAGCAAAATAGAATAATATTAATGTCTAGTAGAAGACAAAACCCTCTCCCCTTTAAGGATGAGAAATATAAGGAAACCGAACAAATGCAAATAGATATGGACCAGATCCAGTGAGTACGTAGGAAGCTTAGACTGATTAAGAACAGAAAATCGAACTTCAAAATACAAAAGTTGATTTTTTAGGGGTAGAAGCCTGGTTGCACGTATAAGACATAGAAATTTCTTCGGTTGCGCTTCTTCTGCAGTTGCTTGTTTCTGCAATGACCTCGTACCTATTACAGTTGGAGGTGTAAATGTAATGATTCTTATTAATCCCTTCTTGATAAATTTCCTGGAAATTTATTCAAAATCCCTCTCAGACATACAACCAAGTTCTCTATTATCACTTAGACACAAATTAATAATTTGAATTCTTAGGAGGCAAAGTGTCAAAATGTGGAGCATGACCTTGATTTTATAACTAATTGAATTTATAATCCCATCAATGTCTTATATTTGGTTCCTTTAATGCAAATATGGCAGCATATTCAACCAATTTTTCTTCATAAATGCATTTCCCCTACTCCTTTTAACGGAAGCTTCCCTGTCACGTCAACATTTTCCTTCCAATGGTGATATTTGTGGCAAACTTCGATGAACCTTCCCTTCTGTCGCAAAAATTCATCCTTTAGAGAATTTCCTTTGAAGTTTGACATACTCCTAAATGTTGCGTAGTGATCTTCCTTCATGAAGCCCCTTCCTGCATAGTAGTTTATAGTCCAGTGCCCACTTTCAATTACAAGTGTCACTAATAATTTCCCCTGTCATTTGTTAGTACGTGTTAGTTTCAGTTAGTTCTACCTATCACCAATGATAAAATGGGCTCTTTCATAATTTTTTATTGGGGTGTCGAATCAAATATTCATGGTTTCAGTAGGTCTTCAAATAAAAATTTGGTCACTAGCTAGTGGTGTCAAGGATTATTACTGCTCCCAAAAAATATCACCTGCTGGTAATTATCATATATTAGTTGGATGAGTCATCATTTCTAGGTATCCATATTCATTAATTAAGTCATGCCATCATAGTCTTCATCCAGCTCAGTGTCCCCACTAGGTAATTAGGGTTTCAGCCATCAAAATTAGTCATTTCATGCATAAATATGGCAAATGAAGGAGTAGTAATAGGGATATTGCTTAATCAAGTTTGTTTCAAGTATAATTTTTATCAAAGATGATGTAATAAGCTCCTAATTTTCCTAATATTCATTGAAATTTCCAAAGCTACATAGTGTTTAAAAGAAATAGTGAAAAACATGTGGTGGGCCACCCCACTACTATGAAGAAAATTTACTATCACAAGCTATAAAATACCATTGCAACCCATTTTCTCATTCATATCATTGATAAATATCTCTCAATTATCAAAAAGTGCTTTCTTAGAAATTTCAATATCAAAACATACTCCAAAATTGATTCCAAGCAGCCTCACTACGTTCACCAACCTCTATGCTAAGTTTTCTCTCCAATGTTGTGTTTTCTCTCCAAGTGGCATCAAATAAGTTTCCAAGGGTTTCTAAAGGCTATCAAAGTGTTCATCAGTGTTTTTCAATTAAGTTACAAATACTTGACCCCTCCTATCAGCTCAATTTCATTGTTTTTAGAGTGTAAATCTCCCATTTGTCCCCATACTACGTTTTGGTGGGTGACCCTACTTTTCATGTTTGCAAGGTAAAAATACCTATCCCATTTTATTTTTACCCTACCTCACATTCAAAAGAAACTCCCATAGCATTCACACCCCCTCACTCTCCTTCCCTAAGATCCATACCCTAAACCCTAGCCTAACGTTGTGTTTTTTGCAGTTTACCTAGCTACGATTGTGTAAAAATTCTCTAGCCTAATTCCCATACCTATTTCATCTCATTTCACTTAATATAGTTCCCAATCCCATTTCCCTTCCCTAACCCCTTCAAAATATCCCCTCACTCACTTCCCCTATTCTTTCCCACTAGGGTTTCCCCCTTGCAAGCTATCAAAATGGAGGAGAAGAAGCCCTATAACAAAGGAGGCCACATGTCTAGGTAAAAAGAACTCAACATATATGAAACAATGTATTCCGCACTTTTCAAACAATGCTTTCAAAATGTTGGGTGCATGGAGTTTTGAGAGAAAATTGAAAGGGTCCAATACCATGTCAAGATGACTAGTTTGTTTGCCACCCACTTCAAAGGTGATAAATTCACAATTGCAGGGGCCAACTTGACAATCACGGCTGAAGCCATAGCTAGAGAAATACAGATACCAAACAATGGTGAGAAATGGTTCAAAAACCTAGATTTGGATATGCAATATTATAGATGTTACATCAAATCTCATTACAATTATGGCATCAAGAAATTTTTTCCTGTTGATCAGCTTCTTGACAAGTTTGTTCCATTGATGAGGGTCATTATGGGGTACTTCACATGTGAAGGTAGATTTAATATGTTGTACAAGTATCATATTAGATTTCTCATGCACTTCACAGGGATAAAATCTCTTAAACTATCCTATTATCTCCAGAATAGCTTGACTAAGATGGTAGGGAAGGTACAACATAGACAAAGTAATCATGAATCAAGTCTCTTTCACCATGCCATCATCAAGATCATTTTATTGCACTAGCTTTAGGAGAATAAAATCACTTGGGAGACATTCATTCAATCTCATGACTTTTTGTCTTCTTCTAGTTAAAGAACTAGCCAGGATATATCATCAGCTAGACAATCAACACCATCCAGACATATGGAGATTGGTTCATCTAGCAGAGTTTCAGTGAAGAAGCCCTTGAGGTCTGAGGTGACAAAAACCTATCATAGAGGCAAGAGGCTTGTGTTTTATCCACAAATTTTGGAAGGGGCTAAGCCTACATCAGCAGCACAGAGATCACCAACATAGCATAAAACACTTTTGCAAAGTGAAGGACCATCCCATCCTTACAGTGACATGGCAGATTTGGAGAGGGATGAAGATAAAAAATCAACAAAGCAGGTAATGATGGAGAAAGATAATGATATTAGAGAGCTTAAGGAACCCTTTTCTAGGTCCAACTTCATTATTTTCATTCCTTGAGTGGGAAAAAATGCAATTTAAGGTAAAACAATTGATTTTGAATAGACATAAGGTGGATGCTAGTAAAGAGGCAGTAAAAGGAAAATAAATAGTTCATGTTGATGATCTAGATGAGCATGAAGAATAGGTTAGAAGGAAGAGGCCAATAACTGAAGGCCTAAAGAGGGCACTTCAACTGCAAAAAGATGCATTTCCACCTAAGGCATAGATGACAATGGATAAACTTATACTAGAATATATTGAGCATGACAAAGAATATTGGCTAGATAGAGTCAATGTACAATTGGAAAAGCTCTTGAAGATGGCTAAAATAGAAAGCAAATTGCATAGACACGTGGCTACTCATTACTACACAAGGAATCAAGTCTCCAAGGTCAAGGTCAAATAGTTGAAAGAAAAACTCAAGGAAACCCTAATAAAGCAAAAGGATAAGGGAAAGTTATATATTCTTATTGATGCTTCCCTCATTGCTTGACATACCATATTAGATCTTCATGGAGCAAACCTACACCAATGTTGAGGAAATTTGAAGAAATTTTGGTGAAAAGTTGATTTTTGTGAATTTTGGCAATTTTGTGAAACAATCACACTTTAAAAAACGTAATGTGGCCGACGCTACATTTTTTATGGATGCCTCAAAATGACATAAGTTTTGCATCATTGGATTCCTTTTGACATCTACTTTCATCCTAGAAAACTGTAGCTCCACTTTAGCCACTTTTGGCATGTAAGAAAGTCAAAACACCACTCAAAAATGACCTTTCTACCTCCTTTTTGAAGAGCATGCTACATTTTCTGAGTGTCTATGGGAGAATAAACTTTTGAGGCGATAAGCTTAGTCCATTTCAGTGCTTGAAGAATCCATCATGTAGAAAACAGGGAGATCTATCTCCATCAATATTCAGATCAACATTTGGAATACGTGAAGGCTTCCAAAACTCAATTTTCACTCACACGCTACTTTTCTCCTTAGCATAATATGTTTTCAATAGAATTCACTAAATTTTCTCCTGAGGGTCATTTTATGCAGTTGAATTAGTCTAGTTTCGCCTTTTCTCATGTAATTTTTCAATCTTGATGGTGTAATTATGTTTTGCGATGTAATTAAGCTAATTGAAGGTAAATATGAGGTAGATACATGCTTTTAAAGGTCATAAATGGTCAAAAGAATTAGTTTTTCTATCTTAGGGAGAGGCTTGTTCACCTCCCTAGTCTTTAGGGTTTGGGCGAGAGGTTCATGTGATTAGTTTCTTGACTCATATATTAGACCCCTGAGAGTGGCGAATTGTTATTTTGTCTATATGTATGTTTTTCTTGGTCATGTGAATGGGCGAATATTAGAGGTTTGAGACCATTGTAGCTTGTGCTTCAGCTTTAATTCAAAAATTCATAGGAATAGTTGCATCTATTATCTAGGAATTCATGTTCAGTGAGGTTTTGATGTTGTTTCTTCTCTGCTATAGTACTTTATGAATGATATATATATATATATTATATTTCCAAGCTTTTCTTTCCTCAATGATATTCCTAAATTTTTTATAAGCATAATTCTTTCATTGCTCTCTTTTGTTTGGGAAAATAATTTCATGTTTATTCCTTCAGTTTTAATGAATTCATGAATTATGCTCATTAAGATCCTCCCCACTCTTTCAAACCCTACACTACACTGAAAAACCATAATCCATCAGTAAAGACTTGCTACCTTGCTCCTTTATATATTTTTAGTTGTAACCCTTTGCTACATTTGACCTAGCTACCTGGTTTTCTTCCCTGGTCTAATAGTAAAATATCAAACTTTCAAAACCATAGACCTAACCTAACTAGCCTAAAAACTACTCCTCATCCAGTCAAATCTTTTAGCTGTGACTTCAGAGAGAGAGCCGTCTCTGGTTTGGTATGGCTATCTACCAAACTCAAATCTTGGTTTGAGGTTACCTCCGTCGACGTCCATTCATCAGCCTTGGGACATTGTGGAGGCTAAAATTTCTGGCGACGTTGCTGGGGAACGAAGTGACCAATCTTCCTTGGGTGTACCATACTTCTTCATCAAATTCTAGGCTTGTGGGCGATAGGTTCTAGATTTCGCGAAGGCTGATTCATGTTGCAGAGAGCCAAAGTGCAAAAGCAAGAATACATTAGCTTCAAAAGGATACATATGATCAAATCCTCATCCACATCTAGTTTCTCCCATTGAAGATCCGGAGAAACTCATCAGAAAATAGAGACCTTATCATTCCAATATTCAATTGAGTTCATCTAATTTGGTAAAGTCTACATATGTTCCCACCAAGTTTTTTTCCCTAGAAGATATTCCTTTCAATTTGAAATTTGAATCATCTCTGTTTAGATCAAAATGATAAATATCCTTGTCTAAAATTGTGTTTGATCCCTTGAGGTTGTCTAAAGTAACATTATTACCTAAAGTAGTAATTTATTCTCTAAATCTTGAAGATAGTATATTGTCCGTAGAATCCAATTCAAACTCAGATTTTGATAGGAAGGTCTAGAGTCGGTCTGATAAACTTCAAAAATTAGCCAACTATATTCAATATACCTCCAAGAAAGCCTTCATATAGTATCAGCAAGATCTCTTGTATGCTAATCCTCTTTCAGACTCATTCATCCTTACCATTACTTATATTCCATATATTTCCTTTCCAACACAAACATCTTCAATACCATCACTTCCCGTTGCTACTACAAATTTTCCTCCTAGAACAACCATGGCTAGATTTTCTCCATTATTTCCATCAGGCTAGCTTACTACCTTACCACAGAATTACGGACAAATACTTCCTCTCTTTGATGGAACCACTGATGTTACAACAAGATAGTACATTGGCAATATTACCAATTTTATTTATTTAGAAGAAGTAGAAAATGATGATGCCAATATGAGAATCCTCACTCAGATTTTCTCAAGGGAGGTAAAGAAATGGTTCAGAGCTTTAGCAGCTAGTTCAGTGCAGAATTCATAGTAGTTGACGGATCTTTTCCTTGCCAAGTGGGAGGAAAAGAAAAATCCACTCCGGATTTTGGTTGAGTATAATTCAATGAAAGGATAGCCAAATGTTGGTCCAAGACTATACCACTCACTTCGATAATACAACTCCATTCCCATTAATATCAAACCTCCACCATATTTCGCCTTATTTCACTATCCAAATGCGTTTGACTTGGAAATGTCATATTAACTTAGAGAAAGGAACCCTAATTCATTGGAGGAGATGCACAAAAATGCCTTTAGTGTCAAATCTAATCTTCTGATTAAGAATTCAAAGAGTAAAATGGGGAAGAGAGTCACAATAAAAGAAGAGCCATCAATTTCATCCGAAGGAAAGCTAGATAGTTTGATAAGAATTGTAGAGAAGATGGTGGATAGAATTTCAATTCCATAAAAACAATAAGATAATCCACCCTGGAATCATAATTTCCGAGGACAACAACAACATCCACAATTTTGGATAAAGTAGAGAGAACAAAGAGCTCCAGATCAGCAAGCTCAACAAAAAATCCAGACTCCATTACAATAAAATTATGCTCAAGCACCAAAAGAAGATGATAATATTGTTGAAGAGAATCTTCTCTTTTCAAAATATCAGGGACCTATTTATCTTATAGAGGATTATGAGTATGTCGAAGAAATCATGTTCTGCATGATCATGAGCTTGTCCTTGCAAATGATGATGGGTTTGAAGTACAATATGATGACTATCAAGGGGGGTATATAAATTATCTCAGCTCATAGCAGAGACTATACACATTGAGAAAAATATATGTTCCTATCACTCCAACTCAAAATAGAACATCTCAACAAAAATATACTCAACCCAAATAAACTCCTCAAGCTAGTCAAAAAAAATAGAAGGAGCCTATTGCCATAAGTCAGAGCCTGAAGAATGAAGCATATACAATTACATCAAGAAAAGATAAAGAACTGAAAAGGAAGGAAATTCCAACAAAATATAAACCTGAAATGAGGGATAACATCTTCAACGAGGCAGAAAAACAATCCAGTTTGTTTAGATTAGAGAGTGAAATTTCTAAGTTAAAGGTGTCTATTCCTCTTACTAAACTTGTTAAAAATGATAGATATAAATCTCAAATTTCCAAGATGTTGAAAGTAGACCACATTTTGGACATGGTCAATGTCATTGATGACCATCCTGAACTCCTTTCTGGTACAGTCGTAGATGGGAACCTTGAAGATAGTGAAGTCCCTCCTTTTTATCTTAGTTTGAGAGTCCATGATTACATTCTCCATAACGCCATGTTGGATTATGGGGCTTCACATAATTTAATTCCAAAATATATCATGGATAAGTTAGGGTTGGACATAACTCGACCATATCATGACCTCTATTCCTTTGATTCTGGTAGAGTCTATTTCCCTAGTCTTATCAAAGACTTAGTTATTTCCTTCGATCAAATCCATGCTACAAATGTGTTTATGGATGTTGTAGTTTCTGACATACCTCTAAGGTATGGCATGCTCCTTTCACAGTCTTAGGGAGCCAAATTGAGAGGTACTTTACAACTTGATTTTTCATATGCAATAATTCTGGTATTTGGCCAGCTTAGGAAGCCATACCGAGAGGTGAAAATGAAGTACATGATCACTAGTAAGGATAAGCCTAAGAATCACCTGATTCACTCTGTACATACTAATCTAGAATAATTTATATTTTTTAATGATAGTGGTACTAATGATTTAGATATTTAGCTTGTAGAAGGTGAAGAAATTTCAGAGTTGACAAATAGTGTACAAGCAGTATTGAAAGAAGAAAATGTAAATCAAAATTCACAAAACTTGCAGCAAAACACTTCAGAGAAAAAGACAGAAGAGTCACATTAAGGATCAGTTGAATTAGAGAAAGGTAAATATCATATTGAGGCAGCTGATCAGAAAGAAGAATAAGTCCAGCCCGCATAATTTCAGTTTCCTGATGATGAGGAAGGTCTTTGGACCATGGATTTTGATAGTGTTTTGGGTAAAGATGGAGCTGACATCAGAATCTAGATTTGTAGCCATATACATCAGTCAGAAAAAGTCCCAAGGAATGCAATATTATGTTACTTCAAGCTAGCCTTTGATTTCTCTAACAATGAAGCAGAGTATAAGGCCTTGATCACCGATATTTGAATTTTGAAAAGGTTAGGCACAAAAAAATCATAATATGTGGTGACTCTGAGTTGGTAATAAAATAGGTAAAAGGGGAGTACTAGGCCAAACATCCTAGGATGAGAGCTTATCGAAATGTTGTTCTTGATGTTTTGAAAACTTTTCCAGAATATAACTTGTATTTGATTCCTAGAAGTAAAAATTTCATGGTTGATTCACTTGCCACAATGGCTAATAATTTTAAGATTCCAATTCATTCCACTAAGGATTTTGAAATTCTGGTGAAGCATCATTTGACTGTCCCTGGAAATCTCAGATATTGGAAATTATTTTGGGATGACTATCAGATTAATAATTTTATGCAGATGGAAGAGGAGTTTTCTAACTCCCACATGGATGAAGTGTATAATAAAGAGGATCAAGTAATTTAGGTTGCTGAAGTTGAAGTGCTACAGTTGAAGGAAAAAAACATTCCATGAAGTTTAGTTCCTTTGGAGGAGTTGTTTTATCATGATTATGTGGCCAAAAATCACATGATGGTCCCCAATGAAACAGGTGTCAAAGATGTGAAAATTGGTACAACGGAGAAACCCAAGATTGTCAATTTATCAAAATCCTTGTCCCTGAGTTGAAAGGTTAATACACAGCCCTCTTGAAAGAAATTTATAATGTGTTTTATTGGGAATATTGAAATCTTAAGGTGTACAACAAATATATCATCCAACACACCACCTCAATCAGGCTGGATCAAAATCCTTTCCACCATAATTTGAGGAGAATCAATCCCAAGTTGTTGCCATCGATTGAAAAAAAGGTAAACATACGTTACATGGCTAGTATCATAGTTCCTATTCGATTTCCATATTGGATGTCTAATATTGTGTTGGTTATAAAAAATACAAGAGAGATTTGTCTCTGCATTGATATCATAAATCTCAATAAGTTTTCACTAAAAGACAATTATCCTTTGCCAAGGATGGATCACATCTTGCAGAGGGTTGTTGGAGCTTCAAGGATGCCACTTCTTGATGGATATTTTGGATACAATCAGATTTTGGTGCATGAAGATGACCAAGAGAAGACATCATTCACCATGCCATGGGGTACCTTCATGTATGCCAAGATACCATTTGGGCTCAAGAATGAAGGGGCTATTTTTTAGCGAGATATGGACATCACTTTCTTGAATGAGAAGGATGTGTTTCTTAGTATTTACCTTGATGATTTCAGAGTCTTTTCATAGTAATATGATGAGAACTTGCACCATTTGAGGATAGTATTTGAAAAATGCAGAAAATTCGACATCTCGCTGAATTTGAAGAAAATTTTATTTTCCATGGAGGAATGTAAATTACTTGGGCATATTATTTCAAAGGATTGTGTTTGCATTGATCCCTTCAGGATCGAATCAATTAAGCAATTAGATTTCCCATGGAACAAGAAGGAGATTCAATATTTCAATGGAAAGATAAAATTTTTGAGGAGATTAATTCCCAATCTCGCAGAGCACCTAAGAGATATGACAGATATGCTAAATAAGGATACCGAGGTAAGATGGTCAGAACATGCTAAGAATTCATTTAATTCAGTGAAATTTTCTTTAACATGTGTGATCCAAAATATTTTACTTATAGGTGTATTAATGATTACATGAAACATGACATGTTAACCATAAAAACTCAAAGTGCACATGAAATAAGAGAGGAAGACCATGAAAGCCTAAAAATATGACAACAAGGGTTGATAATGGAGTTCGCCCAATTTAGACTACGTCTCCGAGCCCTGCTTAATAGTGGGGAGGTCTTCATTCATTAAGTGGCAAGAAGAATAAAAAGTACATGTAAAATTACATAAAGCACCCTTATACCTCCAAGCTGGAAAGCCGCCGGAAAATGGAGAGCTCTGATGCAGAAACATACATCAAGTTTGAGTTCCTGTCACCGAGAGGTGTAAAAACGACATAAAATTTGTCCAAAACTGACACTGGAAAGTTCTGCACCCCAGGGAATCTTTATTATTCCCCTCAATATTCCCTGGGCATGGTTCCACCCCTCTTCTTGCTCGTGGTTCCACTCTGCTGCTCTACTCTGCCTCTTGGTGCACTGTGTGAATGAAAGGTTTTATATCTGCAGGAGGATGGAGTGCACAAGGAGCCTCTGCTGGTGTAGTGGTAAGATTCGGCAATGGCGGAGGATGGTTCGGGGGATCAAATCCCGCCCCTCCCCATTTTGGCTAAACATTGATTTTTTTTAAAGGTTTGGCCGGTGGGCAGGTCAGCTGCATGTGGCCTGACCCAACCGTGCCCTGCCAAAATGTATGTCGTGATATATATATGGAGGTGGTTTTGGGTGACGGGGCTGACAACCTGCCCCCAACTCGTTTTATTTATGGTGGTGTCGGTTCCCCCAAATAAAATTAATCAATGAAATTTTGTGGGGTGGCAGCGTTGGTGGCTTGCCACCCTTTTAATATATATTTTATGTTTTTAAAAACAATAATATTGTTTTTGGTTTTCTCGAATTTAAGGGTTATTGGGAAAATTAAAGAGGCCATAATTTTACCCTATTCTCAGGAGCTAAGTTCCCTACTAGTTGACGGTGAATTTGTGGGACACTTAAACCTGGCCCACTACCCAACTTTGACCAAAACTTTGAATTTCTCTAAATTCTCCATACAAGCTCAGATTGGAGATTTGTTTGCATCGTTGGAATCAGGGTAGCGAACACTTCAATCTTATCCTAGTTCGAGAGAAATATGACCACTTTTAATTTTGACCCATTCCTAATGCCACTTGTACTTGTACCTGAGAGATCCTCCTGGATCAACGTGCTCCCACACTGATCAACCCTCATTATACTTTATATTTCATAATCTTTTCATCCTCTTTCAAGCACTTTTTGGCTTCCATACTAATGCAGAAGAAATATTACAAGAGGGAGAAATCAATTTCAATTTTCAGCCAGACTATAAGAGATGCAATGCTAAGATATAAAATAATTGAGAAGCAAGACTTAGCCTTGGTGAAAGTGTTAAAGGACTTCCGAGTATACATTTTACATTCTCATATTCTAGCCTATGTTCCAAATGCAGTGGTAAAGGATGTACTGATGCAAACAGATCTAGAAGGGAGGTGAGGAAAATGGATTGCAACCATGCTTGAGTATGATTTGGAGATTAAGCCAACGAAGCTGATCAAGGGGCAGGGTTGGAAAAAATAATGGCGGAATCAAATCTACATGCGCTGGATATAAATTTGATTTATACACTTTCTGATGAAGAAGTTGGTGAATTGATAACACATGTATCTCAAGTTTTCCTCTCATCACCTTCATATGCTGATATGGTTTATGTTCTGCAACATTTAAATCCTTCGACAGGTGTGTCTAAAAGAAGAGTGAGATGATTGAAATTAAAATCTTCGAAGTATTGTATTTTAGACAATGTATTATATTAGAAAGACATGGGATGTGTCTTGCTGAATTGTCTCATCGAAAGTGAAGCGAAGGAAGTGATGTGTGATTTCCACAAGGGTGATTATGGCGGTCCCTTATATTGGTAGACCACAATAAACAAACTCTTAAGGGATGGTTTCTATTGGACCACTCTTTTTTCTGATGTGTACAAGGTCATGATGAGTTGTCATGAATTTCAAGTTTTCCAATGAAAGAGGAAGCTGCTTCCACTTCCTTTACAACCCATATCAGTTCAAGCACCATTTAAACAATGGGGTCTTGATTTCATTGGTGAAATAAATATTTCATCGTCTGCCCAACACAAGTGGATTCTAACGACTATAGATTATTTCACAAAGTGGATTGAAGAAATCCTAACCTAGCAAGCAAATGATTTAGTTATTATTCAGTTTTTGGAATCTAATATCTTGTCCAAATTTTCTTTTCCATAGAAGACCATCACAGATAACACATCCGCATTCAAATCCAAAAATATGGTGGATTTTTGTGAGAAGTATAATATCAGTTTGGGACATTTGAAAACATACTACCCACAATGTAATGGTTTTGCCAAGTCTTCAAATAAATATTTGGTCAACATTATTAAGAAAATGATGGAGGTAAATAAGAAAAAATGGCATAAGAAGCTCATCAAAGCCTTATGGGCAGACATAGTAAGCAGGAAGAAGCCAATAGGTATGTCACCTTTTGAGTAAGTCTATGGGGTCAATACAATATTTCCTACCTCTCTCGTTGTCCCGGTCATGAATATGTTGCAGGAAATTGGTAGTGAGCCGAATTATCTTCAACTTCGGATAAATCAAATGATCCATTTAAAACAAACCAGGGAGGAGGTGTTTCAAAACACTTCCAAATTTCAGGAAAGAATCAAGAAAGTGTATGATCACAAGACAAAGGCAGATGACTTCATCATTGGTGATGTAGTCCTCCATTGGGATGCAAGAAAGGAAGGCAAATGGAAGCATGGTAAGTTCAAGAATTTATGGAAAGGACCATACAAGGTTTCAGCTTCAATAAGAAAGCATGCTTTCCTGTTAGAATAAATGAATGGACAAGATTGCAGAGGAGGACTAGTCAATGGTAGGATTCTCAAGCACTACCTGTTTTGATCAGAATTCTGAAACATTTCACTATCATTGTACATATGAGTTTACTTTTTATGCCGAAGTGTGAAGGAGTTGATCATCGAAGTTTGGAGCCCAAAGTGAAAGCCATAAAATTTCTGTGATTTGTTGCTGATATATAAGAACAATAGGCTTTTTTTTTTAGTCTGAGTCAATTCAGTTTTTCAGTTGGTTTTTTGTCTCGAGTTTAGTCTTTTGATTTTGACTCCATGCCCTATGGTTAGGCTACCTAGTCTATGGTGTTATTGACACCTCCAAGGAGATGCCACCCCTGGTTGGAGCCAATTTTAGTGTTATCTAGTTCTCCCTGTCACGAGTGATCGAATGGGATTTTTCAAAAAATTTATTAGGGTGTCGAGTTAAATTTTCATGGTTTTAGTATGTCTTCAAATAGAAATTTGGTCACTGGCTAGTGGTGTCTAGGACTATTACTGCTCCTTCCAAAAAATCTCACCTGCTGGTCATTATCATCTCTCAGTTGGATGAGTCATCATTTCAAGGTCCCCATATTCATTTCAGGCATGCCATTATAGTCTTCATCCAGCTCAGTGTCTCCATTAGGTCAGTAGGGTTTCAGTCATCAAAATCAATCATTTCATGCATAAATATGGCAAATGAAGGAGTAGTAATAGAGATATTTCTCAATAAATTTTGTTTGAAGTATAATTTTTATTAAACATGATGTAATAAGTTCCTAATTTTCCTAAGCTGCATTGAAAATTCCAAAGCTACATAGTGTTCAAAAGAAAAAGTGAAAAACATGTGGTGGGCCACCCCACTACTAGGAAAAAAATTGACTATCACAAGTTATTAAATACCATTTCAACTCATTTTCTCATTCATATAATTAATAAAGAGCTCTCACTTATCATCAAGTTCTTCCTAAACAATTTCAAGCTCAAAACATACTCCAAAAGTGATGCCAAGTAGCCTAGCTGCGTTTTCCAACCTCTACATTGTGTTTTCTCTCCAACGCTGTGTTTTCTCTCCAAGTTGCATAAAATTAGTTTCAAAGGGTTTCTAAATACTATAAAAGTTTTCATCAGTGTTATGCAATTAATTTATAAGTACTTGACGCCTCATATCAACTCAATTTCATTGTTTTTAGAGTGTAAATCCTCCATTTTTCCCCACGCTATGTTTTGGTGGGTGACCCTTCTTTTCAAGTTTGCAAGGTAAACATACCTATCCCATAGACTTGATACCCTTCTTCATAGTCAAAAGAAACTCCAATAGCCTTCAAACCCCCTCCCTCTCATTCCCTAAGATACAAACCCTAAACCCTAGCCTAGCGTTGTTTTTTTGGCAGTTTACCTAGCTAGGACTGTGTAAAAATTCTCTAGCCTAATTCCCCTAACCATTTCATCTCATTTCACTTCCTATATCTCCCTAGTTCCCATACCCACTCCACTAAAATTTTACCACTCCCATTTCCCTTCCCTAACCCATTCAAACTATCCCCTCACTCACTTCCTTTGTTTTTTCCCACTAAGGTTTCCCCCTTGGAAACTCTCAAAATGGAGGAGAAAAAGCCCTATAAAAAAGGAGGCCATGTGTCTAGGTTTGAAGAACTCAACATAGATGAACTATTGTCTTCCTCACTTGCCAAAAAATTCTTTGAAAATGTTGGGTGCATGAGTTTTTGTGAGAAAATTGAAAGGGTCCAATACAATGCCAAGCTCACTAGTTTCTTTTCCACTCACATCAAAGGAGATAAAGTCACAATTGCAGGGGTCAAATTCACAATCACAACTGAAGCCATAGCTAAAGAAAAAATGATACCAAACAGTGGTGAGAAGTGGTTCAAAAACCTATATTTAGATATTAAAAATTACATACCTTACATCAAATCTCATTACAAAGATTGCATCAAGAAATATTTTCTTGTTGATCAACTCCTCGACAGGTTTTCTCCATTGATGAGGGTCATTATGAGGTAATTCACACGCAAGGGTAAATTTACTATGTTGTAAAATTATCATATCAGATTACTCATGCACTTCACAGGGATAAAACCTCTTAACCTGTCCTATTATCTCCACAAGAGCTTGGATAATATGGCAGGGAAGGTGCATCATAGACAAATTAATCATGAATCTAGTCTCTTTCACCATGCCCTCTTCAAGATCGATGTCTTGCACCAGCTTGAGGAGAATAACATCACTTGGGAAACATTCATTTAGCCTCATTACTTTTTTCCTTATTCTAGTCAAACTACTAGCCAAGATATATCATCAGTGACACCATCAGCACCATCCAGACATATGGATATTGGTTAATGTAGCAAAGTTTTAGTGAAGAAGCCCTTGAGGGATGAGGTGACAAAAAAAATATAAGAGAGGCAGCAGGCTTGTGTTTTCTCCACAAATTATGTAAGGGGACAAGACTACATGAGAAACAAAGAGATCACCAGCACAACATTAAGCACTTTTTCAAAGAGAAGGACCATCCCATGCTGACAGTGACATGTCAGATTTGGAGAGGGGTGAAGAGCACACATCCAGAAATAATACAATGATGGAGAAATATAATGAGATTAGAGAGCTTAAGGATATCTTTTCCAAGGCAAACTTCATCATTTCATTCCTTGAGCAGGAAAACACGTCAATCGAAGGTAAACTAACAGATTTTGAATAGACATAAGGTGGATGCTAGTAAAGAGGCAGTAAAATGAAAAGAAATAGTTT
Source organism: Pinus albicaulis (assembly GCA_034641835.2). NCBI lineage: Eukaryota > Viridiplantae > Streptophyta > Pinopsida > Pinales > Pinaceae > Pinus > Pinus albicaulis. The sequence continues at coordinate 593,580,717 of CM076570.1, forward strand.
CGGTTGATGATCTAGATGAGCATGAAGAATAGGTTATAAGGAAGAGGCCAAGAAATAGAGGCTTAAAGAGGGCACTTCAAGAACAAAAAGAGGCATTTCCACCTAAGGCACAGATGAAAGTGGATGAGCTTATACTAGCAGATATTGGAAAGACATAAAATATTGGCTAGATAGAGTGAATGGAAACTTGTAAAAGCTATTGAGGAGGGCTAAAAGAGACAACTAATTGGAGAGACACATGGCTGCTCATTACTACACAAGGAATCAGGTCTCCAAGGTCAAGGTCAAACAGTTGAAAGAAAAACTAAAGGAAACCCTAATCAAGAAAAAGGAGAAGGGAAAGTTGGATATTCTTGCTGATGCTTCCCTCATTGATTGACATACCATATTAGGTCTTCATGGAGAAATATTGGACCAATTTTGAGGAAATTTGAATAAATTTTGGTGAAAAGTTGAATTTTGTGAATTTTGGAAATTTTATGAAATAGACACACTATAAAAAAATGTAGCATGGCCCACGGTACATTTTCGATGGAGGCCTCCGAATGACATAAGTTTTGCATCATTGGATTCATTTTTACCTCTACTTTCATCCTAGAAACCCACAACTCTACTTTAGCCTCTTCTCGCAGGTCAAAAAGTCAAAAAAACATTCAAAAGTGACCTTTTTGCCTCCTTTTTGAAGAGCACGCTATGTTTTCAGAGTGTCTGTGGGAGAAGGAACTTTTGGGGGGCTAAAATCAGTCAATTTCAGTGCTTGAAGACTCCATCATGTATCCAACTAGGAGATATATCTCTAGCAATTTTCAGATCATGATTTGGACTCTGGGAAGGCTTCCAAAACTCAATTTTCCCTCACACACTGTGTTTTCTCCTAGCATGCTACGTTTTCAGCAGAATTCACTACATTTTCTCCTAAAGGTCATTTTTTGCAGTGGAATTGGTTCAATTTTTCCTTTTCTCATGTAATTTGTAAATCTTGATTATGTAATGATGTTTTGAGATGTAATTAAGATAGGTGAAGGTAAATACGAGGTAGATACATGCATGTAATGGTCATAAATGGTCAAAAGAATCAGTTTTAATATCTCAGGGAGAGACTTGTTCAACTCCATAGTATTTAGGGTTTGGGTGAGAGAATCATTTAATCAGTTCCTTGACTCATAGATTCGACCCCTAAGAGTGGGGAAATGTTATTTTGTCTATATGTATGCTTTTCTTGGCCATTTGAATAGTTGGACATCAGAGGTTTGAGATCATTGTAGCTTGTGCTTTAGATTTAATTTAGAAATTCAGAGGAACAATTGAAACTATTATCTAAGAATTCATGTGCAGTGAGTTTTTGATGTTGCTTCTTCTCTGTTATAGTATGAATGATATATATATTCTCTTTCCATGCCTTGCTTTCCTCAGTGATCTTCCTAAAATTTTGATATGCAGAATTATTTCGTGGCTTTATTTTGTTTGGGAAAATCATTTCATGTTTATTTCCTTCAATTTTAATGAATTCATGAATGTATGCTCATTAATATCCTCTCCACTCTTTCAAACCCTACACTATACTGAAAAAACCCTAATCCATCGCTAAAGAATTTCTATCTTGATCCTTTATATATTTTCATATGTAACCCTTTGATGAATTTGACCTGCCTACCTCGTTTTCTTCCCTCATCCAACAGTAAAAGTATCAAACATTAAAAACCATAGAGCTAACCTAACTAGCCTAAAATCTACTCCTGATCGAGTTAAATATTTTGGTTTTGATCTCATAGAGAGAACCCTCTCTGGTTTGGTAAGGCTAGCTACTAAAGTGAAATCTTGGTTTGAGGTTACCCCATAAATGTCCATTCATCAGCCTTGGGATGTTTTCAAGGATAACAGTATGAAGTTCCAAGGATAGATTCGTTTGTATATGTATTCAATATTCGTATTTATAATCATCTTGGCACCAACTCACAATCCAACATTGCAAGCTGAACTACGCCTCCATCAGAGACATGCCTGATGATATATGGCCCCAACCAATGTGTTTTGAAATTTCCTGGGAACTTCATGAACTTGCTATCATACAGTTGTACAAGGTCTCCTTACTTGAATGTATCTTGCTTTATGTGCCTATCATGCCAAGCTTTCTCCCTTGCCTTTCGTACTTGTTGATGAAAACTTGCGATAAAACTGTCTTCCTCCAAAGAAAGAAATCGCTCCATCCTTTATTCCATTGTATCGTGGTCGGCCATGTCTGTGAATGTTATGATTCTTAAACTTGGCACAATGTACTCCATAGGCATGACTTCTTCTTGTCCATAAACCAACCTAAAATGTGTTTTTCCTATAATTTTATTGCATGTTGTACTGTATGCCCATAACACTGCTAGAATTCTCATATCCGAGTCATTTTTGTTGACATTGCACACTTTGGTGAGTGCATTCTCCATAATCTTATTGAAAGCTTCGACTATCCCATTTTCCTGAGTATGATATGGTCAAGCCCAAAAATATCCAACAAATGGTTTCGTTGTTGGGACCGGGATCTGTTTGAGGGATAAGTAGATGTGGCATTCGACAAGAAAGGAAATACAAGAATAGGTATATCTGAAAGAGAGATAGTTCACAATTCAAGAAAGCAAATTTTTTTGATTGAACGACTGAAGCTTGGCTACATAGGTATCATTTCACAAGAAAACATGATATTTTCTTAGCAATGTTTGCGAATGAACTACATGAATGGTTATCAAGGTTGGCTCAAAACAAGACATGTTTTAAGAACACCGAGACTACTGCATGGAACCTTGAATTTTTACAACGACTCAATGTGATTGATAACAAGATATCAAGAGTTTTTGATTTCTGGATTGATAGTATTTGGGGAGGATTAATCGTTTAGTTCGTGATAGATACGTATATATCTTATAGTGAATCTAAGAAAAAATGTTTCAAGGGTCTGAGAGGTAAGTATCTAAATTCTCACAATATGTGGATTGAAACACTTTTATGTGAAACGGGTGTACTATGGATGCAATCATATTAATGTTTGGATGAAGTAAGTCTGGAGCTACGCGAAATGGATCAAGAAAAATTCATTGAGACTAATTACATTCTATTGTTAGGTGGATCTGAAGGCGAAGAAGAAAGCAATAACCCCACAACCTCTAGAGGTGCGTCAGAGTTAGGAGTTGAGAATAATATGGGCACCTATGGGATTTTGAATCCCACTACTCCCATTACCCCGCATCCCCCTCCCCCTCCACCACCCCCTCCACCACCCCTAGGAAGGATGGCCAATGATTTCAAGTAACCTATATTTAGAGGACTCAGATTAGAGGATCCTGAGGAATTTTGTTTTGTAGTTGAAGCAATAAAGAAATCAAGACATATTAATGATGAAGCTATAAAGAAGGCACATATTTTCACCGTGCTAAAGGAAAGAGAACTGACATGCTACATCAATTATTTTACGAAAAAATAGTTTCCTTCACTATATGATACGAAGAAATAACTGACTGCATAATTTAAGAAGCGAAAATCGCAGTTGCAGTGAATTACTGAAATAAAGGAGATCAAGCAACTAGCAAATGAATCTAATTGGGAGTTGGATCAAAGGTTCAAAATTCTAATGGGACAAGTAAGCTTCAACATTCTTGAATAGTATCATACCGAGCGGTTTATAGCTACATTATTAGCACATATAAGGCTACCTTTGACACAGCAAAAGATGTCAACACAAGTTGAAGCTCTGCAAATTGCGATGAAGTTGGAAGCTTCGACAGTCACAAATACACATGTAGGAGTACAACAGATTCAAAGCCAACTAGCAAGTTTTCATTTGGAGCTACAGGACTTGAAGAAAATTAAGAGAATTAGGAAAAATATTCGATCATAAGTATGGTGTATAAAGTGTAAGTCAAAAGGCCATTATAAGGATAAATTCCCTGTGTTCAGAGAGTACCTCATTAGTGGAGCACCGAATCCATTGAATCCATGATAGAGCGTATGGTGTGACATATGTAAAATTGCAGGTCAACATCGCTTGGAAGCGTGCTATATGTTACAGAAGTATCTATAGGCTCTGAAGTAGCTTTCGTTATCCTTGATAATGATTAGGTTTTTCTAGGTTGGTCTTTTTGAGTTAGGTTAAGTTGATATGGTCAAATAAAGTCATGAAATTAATTAAATTTCATGTTTTGTATATAGTTTTAAAGGGTTTTTAGTGGTCATTGGTCATGTAACTAAGGTCTTTTAAAAGTTAAAATTAAAAAATTTGAATGCATGGGTTAATAAAGTCACTTCTTGACACTTGGCACATTTTACTTGAGTCTATAGTGTTCTCTGTGCAGAACAACCTGTTTTCAATACAGACTCACCTGATAGTTCTGTAGCGAATCTGTCATCCCACTAACTAAAATTGCTATGAACTCGGGTTTTTCTGCTAACAGTGAGGGGATCGGTATGTTGTCATATTTTTAGTGGTTAGCGGTCAGATTTTCATCGTGTACATATCTGTTATGAGTCATCATTCAATGTATTACATGCTTAGTAATCATCACACCACATCATTCCATTTTTCCTCCCACTTTTCATTCCTAATTTATCCTTCATCCATTCGAGAAACAACACTTACCTCTCTATCCTTTCGAGCTTCTTGATCCAGTGCCAACACTTTTCACTTCTATCTGTTGTCTAGTTGTTGTCTTAGGTTAGCTCTCACCTCTCCCAAACAAGCATCTTGTTGTCTTATACATTTTTGTAGGTGTCAATAATTAAAGCAGGGCAACGTTGTATTGGAGGGCATAGTTTCACACAAGAAGACCAACAAAGGAGGTTGTGTAGTCAGATACGAGCCTATGGACCTGAAACTGGTTATGAAGGATCCAAGTTTTGCACAAGCCTTCAAAAATGTTGGTTGTATGCGATTTTGTCAGAAAATGTAGGGGTACCATGCACAAGTATCAAAGTATTTTTCTATCAACTTTGTTGGCACAAATTCAAAAGTGGGAATACTAAGTTTCACAGTTTCCCCTGACACCATTTCACAAGCAACACAAATTTTGAGGTTTGGGGAAGAATGATTCAAGGCCACCAAGTTCAAACTTTAGAATTGCGATGAATTTCGAAGCAGGAACATATAGGAGCTTATATGAACTCAGGTATACCTAGGAGCTACCTTAAGGAAAACTACTCAAAGTTGTTGATGGTAATCCAAAATTATTTTACATGTGAGGGTATATTTCACATGATCTACCAATATCATTTCAGGCTCTTACTCCATTTCATAGGTAAATAGCTCCTTGATCTTCCATTTTTTCTTTTCAGAAGCTTAGGTAAGATGTCTGACAAAGTGCAAGACAAAATTGACATTAGTGAGAAATCCATATTTCATCATGGCTTAATCAAGTTGTTGGTTATGGACTAATTGAAAAAATTGAGTAGGGATTAGGAAACCTTTCTATTTTTAAGTGGTTATGATGTAGATGTGCTTAATCCAAAGAAGACACCCAATTCAAGGGCAAGAACTCCCAAGAAGGGTAAATAGCTCATAGACAAAGCAAGGGTTGAACTTTAGGAATAGGTGCAGTGTATAGTAGAGCCCATGGTGGTAGAGATTGAATAGTTGCAGGAGCCAGTGGCACCCCAAAAAACACCTACCAGCAGCAAACCCAAGATTGATACAAGGGCTCATAGGAGAATCACTGGGAGGAAAATAGAGGGAAAGGGTAAAATTGAAGACATTATGCAGGCCATTAATATTTAAGAAACCCCTGTGGTAAAACCTGTATAGGTTAAAGGAACAAAAATGAAGAATAAGGGTCTCACAGCAAAAAAACTTGAGTTTTCCAGTGAGGATTCAGGTTTTTTCCTCAAGCCTAGAAAACCATTTAATAGGTCACAACTCTTAAAGGGAGGAAACCCTGATAAGATGCATAAAGAGACAGAAAAGAAGAAGCATCCTATTATGGAAAATATCATTTAGTGATCCCCAGATGAAGCATAAATCACTAAAACCAAGAAAGGCAAAGAGAAGGTCCAAGAGAAGTCTGAAGTGGAGTTTCTTAGAGAAGCCAGACTTGAAGTTTTAGAAACCAAGCTGGAGTTGGAGGATTTTAAACAAGAAAGGAAGGATCTGACAGATTTCAAGAAGGAAATCAACAAGCAAATTAATTTTTATGGTGAAGTGGAAGAAAGGTCAAGGAAAATGCTAAAACTAACACTACCACTACACAGGATGATGAAGCATACCATGAGGAGAAACAAGTGGTTGCAGGAAGAGAGAAGAAAGCTGCAAAATCAAGTCAAAGAGTTATAAATTCAAATGGAAATGGTGCACACAGAGTTAAAGAAAAAGGCTTGAAAATGATAGTGGTGGATGAACCTTCTGCCTCTTGAGGAGGGTAAGACATTTTTTGAGCCAATTTTGTCTTAGGATGCTCCCTCTCATCATTTCACATATCTTTGGACAATGTTTTGGAGGTAAGAAGTGGAAATTTCAAATTCCGTAAAATATAAGGCAAGTTCATAGTATGCTCCAGGCTTAAAGACGAGTTTTCGCTATGAACTCGTTGAAGATTACTTTAAGGTATAATTTCCAAAGTTTATCATGATTATGTGTCGGTAAAAGAATGCATTTAAGTCTGTTTTCCTAATGAAGACCCTCCAATGAGAAAAAAATTCAAAATGGTTGCAGAAATTGCCAAGTGGAGAAAACGCTCAAAACCTTTGCTACGAACTTGTGTTAAATGCTCTATTTTTGGAACGAGGGGAAATTTTGGCATTTTTGTAGCATTTAGTTTTTTTTTGGAGCACGAGTCATCAGGAGAGGCTAAATTTTATCAGTGGAGACACCTATTGGTAGTGCCACTCAGCAAGGAGGGTGATTGGGCTGCTAGCTCATCATTTTTGCCACATCATCAAACAAAACAACACATCCTAAAATTTCAAGAAGCAAAGCCTAGATTCCAATATGGATATTCATCACTTGGTCATGGTCTTTTCCACCTCAGGAAAACATGTTTTGTTCAATAAGAATCATCATGTATGGCTCATTTAAAAGTTGTTAATGAAGTTAATGGTGTTAGATTCCTATTAGGTTTTAAACTCCTTGTAAACAGAAATATATCTATATTCTCTCCTTGTAATCAATTCCCTTTTGGATAAGATGCCTTCATCAGTTTCGAGGGTCTAGCTAGGTGGTAGAATTCATGTAAAAGGTGTTTAATTCTATAAGAGAGATGAGAGAATTATAGAAGGTTGATCGATGTTATGCCTCTTGGTACTAACTATTATATTTCCCATTCAGTAATATACAGTTGCAGAAAGATTCTTTCAGACCTAAGATTATTGATTTACTCTTATGTGTTTTTTTTATCTACCTTTTTGAATGTTAATTCAGTTTACTATATGTATAGTCACTTGGAATTCATACTTAAGCATGCTCCAACTTCCTTTATCCATCTATTTTTTTGCCCAAGTCATTTTTTTATGAGAGTACACATGCCTCAGCATCCACAAAAGATTTTTTATGTAATTGAGTTTCACATTGACTCTGTGCTCAATGGTAGCCATTAACACACATCCTTAACTTGAAAAAAACCATCCAAGATACATTTGAGAGTTATCCATCTTTGTTCTAAACATTGTTTATTTAAGATGATACATTTCCTTTAGAAATCCCTCTCATGTTCGAAGGGCTAACTTACAACCATAAGTGGTTTGAAAAAGTTACACTAAATTGACTGTTGAGTAGCCCAATCAGCCTCTTTTTGGTGATAACATTTTGGTGCGTTTGCCAAGTGCCTGAAGCTACATTTTCCCTAAAAATATTTCTCTATAAAAACTACTAAACTCTTGAAGGTAGTGAGAGATCAGATAATTTGAAGGTTGTACTTCTACCTTGGCGAATCCATTGTTAAAGAATTCAAAAATTTAAAGCGTCATGGTGACTCCACTGCTTGAATATCAATAGCTTGATGAAGTTCCTAGATGAGTTTGATTACAAGAATAAATCCCAGGTATGCTCCTATGGATCAGTCTCACATCTATGGTTTTACAAATCATATGCCTCGTGTTGATTGGTAAACCCATCTTCCCATTTTCAAATATGAAAAGAAATATGATGCTGTTCTGCATTTGGTTAAAGTCCACATACATGTATGTAGACTGAGGGTTGAGTTTCCTAAAGATTGTCTCATTAATATGTTCACGGTTACCCTAGAAGAGAAAGCTAGAGTATGGTATGAAGGGTTGAAATCATGAAGCTTGTGTTCTGTTAAAGATTTCCTTAGAATATTTTTTGAACATTATCGGAAGTCTCATCCTTTATCATCACTTTTTCAAGACTGTTGTGATCTTTGGAAAGGTTTCATTCAATATATTAAAAACATTCATGATGATGTAGAATGGATGGATGATGAGGAGATATTAGAGGCACTTTATGAATTTTCTTCACAAGCTAAATGTTATGATGATCATGTAGAAATTATAAAAAAATAATGTATACTAATGGATTCAATATGATCATGAAATATGCTAAAGCAAGATACTAAATCCTTCTACAATTAATTTGCGGAAAAGAAACACGATTGCACAATTACATCAAGTAAAGAAAGAAGAAAATAAATCCACAACACATATATTTTTCCTGGGGAAATATTTTTGCTCGAAACCCCTTTATCTATATTGTATAATGACCAAGGAATCATGAAACAATACAATGCACTCTTCTCACAAGAGTCTGTTGCACTATCTTGATTGTCTCACACTGATCCGAAAAAAATTGGGCTAGTACTTCACCAATTCTCAGCCTTTGCTCAGCCTGCCTTGGTCATGCAATCCCTAGGAAATTAATTCATATTAAATAGAATAATTAGCCTTTCTTGACTACACAATACATCATGGGCATCCTATGGTGTATATAATTGTGCCCGGGCAATTTGCTATAAATACAACTGATAGATAACTTCCCTTTAACCTCTGTCTCAACTCGGTCTTCATCAGAACTCACATGCATGCAACTATTAATATTAAATCATAAGTCACTTGACAGACCACTGCATGTGAATTAAATCTAATTTAACTCACTTGATATCTCACTAGTGCAACAATTAGTTACAACTAGTTAAACTGATTTTAACTCACTTAATTGAGTTAACTGATTTCTCATGCATTAAACTAATACAATAATTGCAACTTGGACTCTAAAACAAATAGAATCGCTCTACATGCCTCATCAACCACCCTCAACTCGAATTTCATGAGCTAAATGAGTCTATCGCACTCAGTTAACTATTACAAGTGATTATGAGATAATATTACAATTTATTGTCGAATTTATTTAAGGGATGAATAAATTTGACACAAATTTCTTCTATTGAAGAGCTTCCCGGATTATCCATAGTATCAAGAAACATTTTTCAATGTTTCTAATCCCAACGGGGATCTATATTCAGGAAAATGGAATGAAGAAATTGAAGAAGGGTCATAATTCATTAATAGTGAAGAAGGGTGTGACAGGAGCCGACCATAGAAATTAATATTTAATTTTTTAATTTTTAATTTTTAATTTTTAATTTTAATTATAAGTTATATTTTTAAATTGATTTCTAGTTTTAATAATTTACCCACTCTAGAAGCGACTCAAAGAGCACGGAGCCGATATTAAGTATGAACGACTTCGCACCTCTGCCCTTGCGGAACACTCTTCTAAAACTAAACACCAAGTGCATCTTGAAGATGCAAAGATCATTGCAAGAGAAGATCACTATTATAGAAGAAAAGTAAGAGAGGCCCTTGAGATTAAAAAACATCCAAAAAACCTTAATAGGGATGGGGGATATGAAATTAGCGACAGTTGGCATCCTCTTCTTTGACAAATCTGTTCCTCGAAAGCACATTCCTCCCAGGTATAGTTTTTCAGGTAAATAGTCTCAGGTTTGTCTCTTTTCTTTTAGTGATGGTTTAATAAATAAGAAACTTACTTTTAATAATTATTCTCATTAATTATTATTATTAGCAAATACTTATTTTTCCTCCTAACATTATTAATTTTATTAGATTAGATGTATTTTATTAGATTAAAATATTAACTAATTAATGAAAATTAATAAATAACTATTTACAAAATAAAAATTAATCGCAAATTAACTTTAATATTTTTTATTAGATTTAACAATAAACATAACTAATGCATTAAAAAAAAAAATTGTTTACTGTATTAATATTTATTTACATTTTAAATAAATATTAATACTTATTACTGAATTATTGGTTTATTTTCGTTTTAAAATCAAATCAAATAAATTCATAAATTAATATTATTTATTAGATTAAATAATAATCATAGTTAATATAATAAACATGATTAATGAAATAAAATAAATATTAAAATAAATGTCAATACAAATATAATTAGTTACTTTATAGATTTTTGATATTAAAATATAAATTAAATTAATTTATTAGATTAAAAAGCATAAACATTAAACATAATAAAATAAAAAAGTATTTGGAAAATAATAAACCTACTAGTTAGTAATAAGTTTACTATTGATATTAAAATTTATAACTAAATTTATTCATATGGGTAAATTATTAAAATTAGAAATCAATTTAAAAATATAATTTATAATTAAAATTAAAAATTAAAAATTAAATATTAATTTCTCTGGTCGGCTCCTGTCATACCCTTCTTCACTATTAATGAATTATGACCCTTCTTCAATTTATTCATTCCATTGTCCTAAATATGGATCCCCGTTGGGATTCGAAACGCCGACAAATGTTTCTTGATACTGTGGATAATCTGGGAAGATCTTCAAAAAATGATAACCACGGGAACTTAAAAACCAAATTTCTTCTAATTTAATTAAGAAATAATTAAATCAAAAGCCTCCATGGTAGCCATTTCTAGATTCCATTTTCTGGATGTTGTTTCTGAATGCCAATTTCATTGTTTCTGGTTGCAAATTTCAACACTCCCTCTCAACAAGAAAGGAATCGATGTATCTCAATATAAAACCTTTGGAATGTTCTGCATGCAACACTTCTCAAATTGAATAGCGTCCAAACAACTGAATCAATATAATGCATCAGTAATGAGAGTCTCCTGACTGCTGGATCCTACTACACATGTCTACTGGACTCTCTGTGCTGCTGACATCTACATCCATGCACTCTGCACTGCTGCCAACATTGATCTGTGCTCCAATATCTTAAACCTATCACACTGATTTCTATTTTCCTGACATCTGGCTGCATCAATATAACCGATCCTTCATGGTACTATTGTATTGTGGGATCCTCATAGCCAGGTTCAATCCATGAGACACACCATCTCAATGGAATTTGCACAAATTTCTTCTAGGGATTAATTCTGCACATTGCCCCACCTCACACATGGATGTATAGATTCATGTACTCCCTCTGCCCACCTGGCTCAAAATTTCCCCCTCCTAGAGGTCTCTGCTTGAGTGGAATATTCCACTTGGTCTCCTCTTTGCTTCTCCAATTGTGGCTTCTCTACAAACTTCTGTGACTCCTTCTGAGGCTGCATGTTGAAAGATAATTTATCCCTCTCAACCACCAAGTCATTAACCACTGCTTTTCTCCTCAAATCCTTGCATGCATCCTCAACCTCGAGAGCATACATGTTCTTGACTCTTGAACCGATCTATTTCACCTGTCCCATGGCTAAGTGTTTAAGTAACACCTTTCCTTTTTTAAACATCACCTCATAACCACAGTCTTCCAATACCGGTATGGAGACAAGATTATTCCTTAGGCATGGAAAATACAAAACATCTGCTAGTCTGAGCTGGGATCCATACTTCCTCTGAAAGGTAACTGTACCTATTTCGGTAGTGCTATACCTCTCGTCATCTCCAAACTCCATGTTCTGCTCGAGTTCCTTCTCCTCCAAGTCACTAAAGAGATATTTATTCCTCGTTATATGGAATGAGGCACCGTTGTTTAAATGGCACATGCATCCCATTACAGTGTTGGCCATGCATGTAATGAGAGTAAAATCAAGATTGAACTGTGAAGCCAATGCAACTGTAGGCTCCTTCTTACTTTCCTTCTTCTTTGGATAATTTGTAGCATAGTGCCCATGCTCGTGCAATGAAAACATCTAATCTTGGAAAAGTCTCTCTTGCCCTCTTCGCCTTGGGATTTCTTTCCCTTGGCTTTCTTTGCCTCATTATCCAAGGAAAAATATTCCTCATCATTGGTCTTGGATGATGATCCATCCCTGATATTCCGCCTGAATTCTTCTTGTACCAAATCTGACCAAATTCACTCCCAATCTGGTAACTTATCCCTCCCATTCACCGAGTCCTGGTAACTATGCCAACCCTTGGGAAGGCCTAGAAGTGATAGTCTCACCAAGTCATTATCTACTACAGTCACATCAACACTTCCAAGCTCATCTCGACATTGATTGAACTTTTCCAAGTATGTTGGTACCATCTCACCCTCTTCCTTCTTGATTTTCCTGAGCTTTTCCTTCAACACCAACTTCCTTTGGTCAGTGTTATTATGAAACAGATCTATCAAGGCCTTCCACATTGCATATGGAGTCACCTTTCCATGAAGACTTGAGATAATGTGATCTCTAAATCCCTCTAATAAGATCCTCCTCGCCCTTGCTACCTTATTTTTCCAAGCATCAAGAAGAGCGGTGTCTGTTGTTGTGGGCTTTGGAATATCATTATCAATGATTCTTTCAACCCGTTGTCCTCCATAACTACCTCCATTTTTACTTTCCATCCGATATAATTAGAACTGGCCTCAAGTGCATATTCCAATCTTAATCCACTGAAAGCCATCTTGATCCACTTGTCGCACCAGCGAAAGTATTTGCAAATTTGAATACTATCCAACACAAACTCAATTTATTCTCCACTATTGTGATTTCTGGCACTTGAATACCATGTAGAAATTGTTCAAAAAATTTGTATACAAATGGATTCAATCCAATCATACGATATTATAAAGCAAGATACTGAATCCTTCTACAATTAATTTGTGGAAAATAAACACAATCGCACAATCACACCAAGTAAAGAAAGATGTAAATCAATCCACAACACAGATATTTTTCCTGGGGAAAGCTTGCTGCTCAAAACCCCTCTATCTCTATTTTATAATGAACCCAGGAATCATGAAACAATACAACGCACTCTTCTAATAAGAGTCTGTTTCACTATCCTGACTGTCTCACACTGATCCAGACAAAATTAGGCTAGTGCTTAGCCAATTATCAGCCTCTGCTCAACCTTCCTTTCTCACGCAATTCGTAGGCAATTAATTCCTATTAAATAGGAAAATTAGCCTTCCTTGACTGCACAATACATCATGCGAATCCTATGGTGTATATAATTGCGCCCGGGAAATTTTCTATTTATACAACTAATAGATAACTTCCCTTTAACCTCTGTCTCAACTAGGTCTTCATTAGAACTGGAATGCATGCAAATATTAATAGTAAATAATCAGTTACTTGACAGATCAATGCATGTGAATTAAATCTGATTTAAGTCACTTGACCTCTCACTAGTGCAACAATCAGTTACAACTAGCTAAACTGATTTTAACTCACTTAATTGATTTAATTGATTTCTCATGCATTAAACTAATACACTAACTGCAACTTGGACTCTAAAACAAATAGAATCACTCTACATGCCTCACCAACCACCCTCAACTCGAATTTCATGAGCTAATTGAGTCTATCACACTCAATTAACTATTACAAGTGATTATGAGATAAGATTACAATTTATTGTCCAATTTATTTAAGGGATAAAAAAAATTGACACACATTTCTTCTAATTTAATTAAGAAATAATTAAATCAAAAGCCTCCATGGTAGCCATTTCTGGATGCCATTTTCTGGATGTTTTTTTTGGATGCCAATTTCACTATTTCTTGTTACAAATTTCAACACTCCCTCTCAACAAGAAAGGAATCAATCTGTCCCGATCATTTACCTTTGGAATTCTCTACATGCAACACTTTTGACACTGAATAGCCTCCAAAAAACTGAATTAGTATAATGCATCTGTCATCAGAGCCTTATGACTACTAGATCCTACTGCACATGCCTACTGGACTCTCTGCACTACTGGCATCTGCATCCGTGCACTCTACACTGCTGCCAACTCTGATCTGCGCCCCAATATACGACACTTGTCACTCTGATTTTTGTCTTCCTGACATATGACTACATCAATCTAACCAATTATTCATGATTTTGTTGTACTGTGGGCTCCCCGTAGTGAGGTTCGATCCATGAGATACACCATCTTAATGGAATCTGCCCAAATTTCTTCTTGGGATTAATTTTTCATAGCACCCCACCTCACACCTTAAGGTATAGCTGCATGTACTCCCTCTGCCCATATGGCTCGAAATTTCCCCCTCGTGGAGGTCTCTGCTTGAGTGGACTCTTCCACTTAGTCTCCTCTTTTCTTCTCCAATTTTGGCTACTCCAAAAACTTCTGTGACTACTTCTGGGGCTGCATGTTGAGAGATAATTTCTCCCTCTTAACCACCAAGTCTTTAACCACTAATTTTCTCCTCAAAGCCTTGCATGCATCCTCAATCTAAAGAGCATATGGGTTCTTGATTCTTGAACCGATTTGCTTCACCTATCCTATCGCTATGTGTTTAAGGAACACCTTTCCTTTTCTAAAAATCTCCTCATAACCACGGTATTCCAATACCCGTATGGAGACAAGATTCCTCCTTAGGCCTAGAGCATACAAAAAATCCGCTAGTCTGAGATGGGAGCCATACTCCCTCTGAAAGGTAATTGTACATATGTCAGTAGTGTTATACCTCTCGTCATCTCCAAACTCTATGTTCGGTTGGACGTCCTTCTCCTCCAAGCCACTGAAAAGATATCTATTCCCCGTCATATGGAACGAGGAACCGTTGTATAAATACCACATGCATCACGTTAAAGTGTTGGCCATCCATGTAATGAGAGTAAAATCAAGCTCAAACTGTGAAGCAAATGCTTCACCTGTTGCAACTGCAGGCTCCTTCTTGGTTTCCTTCTTCTGTGGACAATTTGCAGGATAGTGCCCATGCTCATGACAGTGAAAACATCTAATCTTGGAAAATTCTCTCTTTCCCTCTTTGCCTTGGGATTTATTTCCCTTAGCCTTCATTTCCTTATCATCCAAGGCACAATATTCCTCGACATTATTCTTGGATGAGGATCCATACTTGGTATTCCGTCTGAATTATTCTTGTACCAAATCTGACCAAAATCGCTCCCAATCTAGTACTTGTCCCTCCCATTCACCGAGTCCTGGTAACTATGCCAATTCTTGGGAAGGCCTAGAAGTGCTAGGCTCACCAAGTCATCATCTGCTATAGTCACACCAACACTTCCAAGCCCATCTCGACATTGAGTGAACTTATCCAAGTATGTTGGTATCGTCTCGCCCTCTTCCTTCTCGATTTTCCTGAGCTTGTTCTTCAGAACCAAATTCCTTTGCTCGGTGTTGTTCTGAAACATATCTTTCAAGGCCTTCCAAATTGCATATGGAGTCTCCTTGCCATGGAGAATTGATACAATGTGATCTCGAAGTCCCTCTAATAACATCCTCCTCACCCTTGCTACCTTATTTTGCCAAGCATCAACAAGAGCAGTGTCTACTATTGCGAGCTTGGGAATATCATTATTAATGAATTCTTTCAACCCGTTGTCCTCCAAAACATTCTGCATTCTGTATTTCCATGAAATATAATTAGAACTACCCTCAAGTGCATATTCCAATCTTAATCCAATGAAAGACATCTTGATCCGCTTGTCACACCAATGAAAGTATCTGCAAGTTTGAATATTGTTCAACAAAAACTCAATTTCTTCCCCTATTGTGATTTATGGTGCTCTAATACCATGTATAAATTATACGAACAATATGTCTACCAGTGGATTCAATTCGATCATGGGATATGCTAAAGCAAGATATTGAATCCTTCTACAATTAATTTGTAGAAAATAAACACGATCACACAATCACACCAAGTAAAGAAATAAGAAAATAATTCCAAAACACAGATATTTTTCCTAGGGAAATATTGCTGCTCAAAAACCCTCTATCTCTATTTTATAATGAACCAAGGAATAATGAAACAATACAATGCACTCTTCTCACAAGAGTCTGTTGCATTATCCTGACTGTCTCACACTGATCCGGACAAAATTGAGTTAGTACTTAGCCAATTCTCAGCCTCTGCTCAGCCTTCCTTGCTCACACAATCCCAGGTAATTAATTCCTATTAAATAGGATAATTAGCCTTCCTTGACTGTGGAATACATAATGGGAATCCTATGGTGTATATAATTGCGCTCGAAAAATTTTCTATAAATACAATTGATAGATAACTTTCATTTAACCTCTGTCTCAATTGGGTCTTCATCAGAACTGACATGCATGAAAATATTAATATTAAATCATCAGTCACTTGACAGATCACTACTTGTGAATTAAATATGATTTAATTCACTTGACCTCTCACTAGTGCAACAATTAGTTACAACTAGTTAAACTAATTTTAACTCACTTAATTGAGTTAACTGATTTCTCATGCATTAAACTAATACACTAACTATAGCTTGGACTCTAAAACAAATAGAATCACTCTACATTCCTGACCAACTGCCCTCAGCTTGAATTTTATGAGCTAACTGAGTCTATCACACTCAGTTAAATATTACAAGTGATTATCAGATAAGATTACAATTTATTGTCCAATTTATTTAAGGGATAAATAAATTTGACACACATTTCTTCAAATTTAATTAAGAAATAATTAAATCAAAAGCCTCCATGGTAGCCATTGCTGGATGCCATTTTTTGGATGTTGTTTATGGATGCCAATTTCACTGTTTCTTGTTGCAAATTTCAACAGATCAAGAAATTTTCCAACAAGCGAATGTCTCTTCTTCTCTTGAAGATAAAATAGATCATCAATTTGAAAACCAATTTATATCCCATGAAATTTGTGAAAATTTGCAACAACTTTCACAATCTTTAGATGATAAATAGGAACATAAAGATGGTCAGTTACAAGGCTCTTCACTTAGTTCATTTTTTGAACCTTCAAATGTTGATGAACATGAAAATGGGCAGGAGCAAGGAAAAGCTTATGTGAAACATGTTTCTTTTCATCATGAGGAGGAGGTTGATTCCTTCAGTATGCTTGAAGGCTCTCATGAAGAAGCACTAATAGACAATAATCAAAAACTTTTTTTATCTTCAAGCTGATGTCCTAGAATTTCTTGTTGCATATTTAAATAATGAAAAATATATGTTTGTGCATAGTGCTATGATTTATCCTATTGAATATTTTCAGGAACATTCAAAGTTATGTCCTGAAAATGATGTTACAAATCAAGGTATGAAACATGGAAAAATTGCAATTGTAAATAAATAAGATGTTTATTTTTCTGTTGGTCTTCAAGATGAGCTTATATTTCATGATTTTGAAGATCCTATGGCTAGTAATTTACAACCATCAAGAAAATTTCTTTTCACAACAGTTTTGGATCATGGGCGTCTTTTCAAATGGAATTTTGAGTTTCCATCTTTCATGTTTATCTTTATTTTTGAAGAAAGTATGATAAATTTTTTGTTGAATAATCATCTAATTGACTGGTTATATTGGAATTTTCATGTCATTTGAATCCATCATTTGATTTACATATCTTAGAATAGGTTTCCATGTACAAAAAAAAGCTCATAGGAATGAGGAAGTTTGGTTTTCAACTCTTAGTTTCATTAACAGTTTGTATAATTGTTGTTTTCAGTTTGGAATTTTGTCTTTAGTTAAAGAGAAAGTTATAGGTCAGCATTACATGGTCTAAGGAAAGTATGTAAAATCTTCTGGACAAGACCAAATGGTCAGGCACTAGAACTACGAACCTCAGGTTCTTTGTTGGACCGCAGGGGGGACATCATCCCCATTGGAGCCACTACTATCCTTGATAACAACTAGGTTTGTCTAGGATGGTCTTTTTGAGTTAGCTTAGGTTGTTATGGTCAAATAAATCCATGAAATTGATTAAATTTCATGTTTTTTATATAGTTTTAAAGGGTTTTTAGTGGTCATTGGTCATGTAACTAAGGTATTTTCAAAGGTAAAACTTAAAAATTTGAATGCCCGGGTTAATTAAGTCACTTTTTGACACTTGGCACATTTTACCTGAGCCCACAACATTCTCTATGCAAAACATCCTATTTTCACTACGAACTCACCTGACAATTTCATAGCGAATCCATCATCCCACTAACTGAAATCGGTACGAACTTGGGTCTTTCTACTAATGGTGGGGGGATCGGTATGGTGTCATATTTTCAGTGGTTAGATGTCATATTTTCATCATGTAAATATTTTTTTGAGTCATCATTCGATGTATTGCATGCTTGGTGATGATCACACCACCATCATTCTATTTTCTCTCCCACTTTTCTTTCCTAATTTAGCCTTCATCCATTCGAGAAACATCACTTACCTTTCGATCCTTCTGAGTTACTTGATCTGGTCCCAATGCTTTTCTCTTCTATCTCTTGTCTATTTGTTGTATTAGGCTAGCTCCCACCTCTCCCAAACAAGCAACTTGTTGTCTTATATAGTTTTTGCAGGTGTCAAGAATTGAATCAGGGAAACGTTGTATTGGGGAGCATGGCTTCACATAAGAAGACAAAAAAAGGAGGCTCTCTAGTTAGATATGAGCCTATGGACCTGAAATTGGTTATGGAGATGCAATTTTTGCAGAAGCCTTCAAAAATTTTGGCTATATGAGATTTTGTCAAAAATTGCAAGGGTACCATGCACAAGTATCCAAGGATTTTGTTGTCAAATTTTTTGGCATAGCTTCAAAGGTGGGCATAGTAAGTTTCATAGTTTACCCTAAGACCATTGCACAAGAAGCAAAAATTCTGAGGTTTGGGGAAGAATGGTTCAAGGCCACCAAGTTCAAACTTTAGAATTGCGATGAATTCTTAAGCAGGAACATATAGGAGTTGATATGACATCAGGTTTACCTAGGAGCTTCCTTAAGGAAAACTACTCAAATTTTTTGATGGTAATCCAAAATTATTTTACACGTGAGGATAGATTTCACATGATCTACCAATATCATTTTAGGCTCTTACTCCATTTCATAGGTAAACACCTCCTTGATCTTCTAATTTTTATTTTCAGAAGCTTAGGTAACATATCTGACAAAGTGCAAGCCAGACCTCAAAGTAGTGACACATCCATATTTCATCATGACTTAATCAAGTTGTTGGTTATGGAAGAATTGAAGAAATTGAATAAGGATTAGGCTACCTTTATATTTTTAAGTGGTTATAATGTAGATGTTCTTACTCCAAAGAAGACACCCAAGTCAATGAAAAGCACTCCCAAGAAGGATAAAGAGCCCATAGGTAAAGCAAGGGTCGAACCTAAGGAATAGGTGCATCCTATAGTAGAGCCCATGGAGGTAGAGATTGAATAGTTGTAGGAACGAGTAGCACCCCCAACAAACACCTACTAGTAGCATTCCCAAGATTGATACAAGGGCTCATTGCATAATCAGCAGGAGCCAAATAGAGGGAAAGGGTAAACTTTAAGACATTCTGCAGGCCATTGATATTAAATAAAACCTTGTGGTAAAATCTGTAGAGGTTAAAGGGAAAAAAATGAAGAAGAAGGGTCTCACAACAAAAAAGCTTGATTTTTCCAATGAGGATTCAGGTTTTGTCTTCAATCATATAAAACATTTTACTAGGTCACTACTCTCAAAGGGAGGCAAGACTGATAAGATGCATAAAGAGACAGAAAATAAGAAACAACCCATTATAGAAGAGATCATTGAGTTATCCCTAGCTAAAGTAGAAATCACCAAAACGAAGAAAGGAAACGAGAAGGTCCAAGAGAAGTCTAAAGTGGAGTTTCTTAGAGAGAAACTTAAAAAAGCCAGAGATGAAGTTTTAGAAACCAAGTTGGAGGTGGAGGATTTTAAACAAGAAAGGAAGGAGCTGAAAATTTTCAAGAAGGAATTCAACAAGAAAATTAATTTTTATGATGAAGTGGTAGAAAGGTCACGAAAAATGCTAAAATGAACACTACCACTGAACATGATGATGAATCATACCATGAGGAGAAATGGGTGGTTGCAGGTAGAGAGGAGAAAGTTGCAAAATCAAATCAAAGAGTTAGAAATTAAAGGGAAATGGTGCAAACAGAGTTAACGAAAAAAAGCTTGAAAATGATAGTGGTGGATGAACCTGTTGTGGATGAACCTTCTACCTCTTGAGGAGGGTAAGACATTTTTTTAGCCAATTTTGTCTTAGGATGGTCCCTCTCATCATTTCACATATTTGTGGTCATTTTTTTGGAGGTAAGAAGTGGAAATTTCAAATTCTGGAAAATATCAGGCAAGTTCATAGCGTACTTCAGGATTAAAGCCAAGTTTTTGCTATGAACTCATTGAAGATTACTTTAAGGTATAATTTCCAAATTTTATCATGATAAGGGTGGGTAAAAGAATTTATTTAAGTCTTTTTTCCTAATGAAGACCCTCTAATGAGTAGAGAAGTCATAATGGTTGCAGAAATTTCCAAATGGAAAACGTTGTAATCTCTTCATTATGGACTTGCCTTAAATGCTCTGTTTTTGGAACGTGGGGAAATTTCAGTGTTTTTGTAGCATTTAGTGTTTTTTGGGAGCACATGAGTCATTAGGATATTCTAAAGTGCATTAGTGGAGACACG
Organism: Pinus albicaulis; assembly: GCA_034641835.2. NCBI lineage: Eukaryota > Viridiplantae > Streptophyta > Pinopsida > Pinales > Pinaceae > Pinus > Pinus albicaulis. The sequence continues at coordinate 593,601,485 of CM076570.1, forward strand.
TTTTCGTAAGTCCACTCAACAAGGAGTGTGATTGGGCTGCTAGCTCATCATTTTTTCCACATTGTCAAACACAACAACACATCCTAAAATTCCGAGAAGCAGAGCCTAGATTCGAGTATGGTTTTTCATCACTTGGTCATGGTCATTCCCACCTCAGGAAAATATGTTTTGTTCTATAAGCATCATCATTTATGGGTCATGTAAAAGTTATTATTTAAGTTATTGGTGTTAGAGTCCTATTTGGCTTTAAACTCCTTGTAAACAAAAATATCTCTATATTCTCTCCTTGTAATCAATTCCCTTTTGGATTATATGTCTTTGGTAGTTTCTAGGGTCTAGCCGCATTGAATACTTCATGTAAAATGTTTTTAATTATATAAATAGGGATATGAGAGAATTAGAGAATGTTTATCGATGTTATGCCTCATGCTACTATTGTAATATTTTCCATTCAATAAGATACAGTTGCAGAAATATTCTTTCAGACATGAGATTCTTCATGTACTCTTATGTTTTTTTATTATCTACCTTTTCAATGTTAATTTAGTTTACAGTATGTATAATCACTTGGAATTCATACTTAAGCATGCTCCAACTTCCTTTATGCATCCAGTTTGTTGTCCAAGTTATTTTTTTATGAGAATACACTTGCATCACCTTCCATGAAAGATTTTATATGTAATTGAGTTTCACATTGACTGAATGCCCAATGGTAGCCATTAACACACATCCTTCACCTACAACAAACCATGCAAGATACATTTGAGAGTTAGCCATATTTGTTCTAAACATTGTTTATTGAAGATCATACATTTCCTTGAGAGATCCATCTCAGGTTGGAAGGGATAACTTTCAACCATAAGTGGTTTGAAATATTTACACTGAATTTACTGTTGAGTAGCATAATCAGCCTTAGTTTGGTGATAACAAATGTTTTTTAAATTCTGTATATTAGAGAGGAATGATGAGAGGAAATGCCACAGTTATGATTTAACGATAGAACAAACTACAGGAGCTTATAGAATGCAAGCTGAGGGACATGCACATGAGGATCAAGGTCAGCATGTTGGTCAAGTAGGATTCCAAGAAGGAGGAAAAGGATGAGGAGGATTTTTTGATCGAGGAAGTGGCCAATTTATTTGTTACAACTACAGAGATTCAAGACACTTTGTGCGAGACTATCAGAATCCTACCTCCACCTATAAGTACTATAAAGCTTTTGATAATTTGATAGAATAATGTTTGGTCCTTACGGAGAATATGCAGGATAAATGAAACCAAAAACCCACGTAAAATATGTAGAGTTTGACCGATGAACCAAGGGAATTTCCCCCATGCATCAACATAGTAACAAGTAGTGGTGCAACGACAGGAGATTGTAAAGCAAAAGGTAAGAAGCCGATGGAAGACACATGGGTTAGGAAGAATCTAGAAAGAGCCCCTAGGTTTAGTATTCAGGCAGAAAACGAAGCATTCCTGGAGGCGAAGCGAATTTTTATGGATCCAAGAGCTTAAACATCTAACACGTAGCTGCTACAAAAGTTGATACCAAAGAAGGACAATGCTAAAGTAACTACTTAGTTGAAACAATTGGATCCAACTATATTAAGATCATTCTTGAAGACCGACATGAAGTTGTTAAGAGATCAGAAGCATTGTTCAAAGACTCCAAGGGTTTATAGATTCCTACGCTGGTAAAGAAGAGTCATGCAGTAAACAAGTTGCATCGACATAAGAAGAGAACAGGAAGGGAGATGAGACTAACTATGAAAATCGGGGAATATTATATGGACAGATAATCCTATATTTGGGATTTGATTACAATTTATTACCTAAGAAAACTTGGGAGTGAATGGGAAAACCAAAGTTTCAATGTTCATCGATCCAATTGAGGATGGACAACAGACAGAATATCATCCTTATGGGAAGGTTACCTGGTGTTGTAGTAGATATTGAGGGAGTGCGCGATGTTGCATACTTCAAAGTAATTGAAATTGTAGATGATAGAAATCCATATCTGGAATAGATTGGATTGGATTGGGCTTTCACTATTGACGTGATAATGAATCTGAAGAGGACAAAAATGGTGTTTGAAAAAGGCGACCTGAGGGCCATTGTTCCTTTAGACCCATCACAAGGAGTGTGGTATACAAAGCCTTCCACGATGAGTACTTTGACAAGGATATTGACAATATTTTCAAGATAAAAGCTAAGGAGGAAGATTGGATTAATCCAACTACGTATGGAAGACTAAGCTGGTAACACGATAGTTTCTGTACTTTAGATTATGAGGAAGAGCTAGAAAATTGGCAGAATATGCTACATGAATTATCCTCCAGATGATGTAATATAATCACAAGATCACTTACCTTCATAACTTCATAGGTATGTGATCTACCTTATTATGATGGGATAGGTGATGTAATTATTTTTCTTGATAAATTTGAAAAGGAAGTACCAAAAGAATAGAGATTTCAAGCTTTGGATGTGGCCCTGAGGTCTACACCTGGTAGATGGTGGGTACTCATAAAGAGAATATAGGGAGTTGGAAATTGTATCACAGACTGATGAAGATCATATTTTCACCAGTAAAAACCAAAATAGAGGTAAAATATGATGGCAAGACTGAACCCTAGGAGAATATGTTTCTTTAGACTTCAGCTTAGGTAGAAGATCCAGAACCAGAATGGGTACATGTGTTTTTTAATACATTGGACCTGATACCTATGAATTGGTACCTTGAAGTAGAATTTCGACATGGAACAATAGACTGGAATGACTTGGTTGAAGGGTTCCTGCTAAAATTTAGTTTTGAAGAGGATTGTTCATGCATTGATGAATCCCTTCAGGAAGTAAGAGCATGGTTTTAAGGACATAACTGCACTAAATTGGACATGGCTAGATTGGACCATGTAGTTACAGCACACAATGGAATGCTATAATGTGACAATAGAAGAGAATGATGAGGATCCGCGTAATATTTATATCCTAGAATTAGAAGGACATTGCAAAGTTGTTGAAGTTGCACCTAAAATACTTGACATAACGCACCCCGCGAAGATGAAGAAGGTGAATATTGGGTTAGAAGAAGAACCAAAATTTTCACTGATTAGAGATTATTGGGATGAAGACATAGTTAGAAAAGTTGCAGAGTTGCTACTTGAGTAACAAGAGCTCTTCCCCATGAAGTTGTCTGAATTTACGGGTATAGTAGGAGACCTAGGAGTTATGAGGATTACTCTAAAATGCGACGTGAAGCTTGTAAATAAAAGTCCCTATCGATTTAATCTGAAATGATCAAAGTTGGGATCATTGAATTGGTTGAAGAGTATAAATGGGTAACTCCTATGGTAGTTCAGGAAAACAAGACAAAATGTGAAATCAGAATATGTGTGGACCTAAGGAAGTTGAACGATTCATTTTTTCATGACCCCTTTACCACACCATTCACGGACGAAGTATTGGACAATGTAGGAGGATAGGAGGCTTATTATTTCACATATGGATTTTGGGTTACCATCAAATCATAATTACGGTAGAAGATAGACATAAGACCACCTTTGCTACAGAATGTGGTTGTTGCCAGTACACGATAATACCTTCTGGTTTGAAGAATTATCCTGCCATATTTTATAGAGTTGTATTCGAAGCTTTCAAGGAGTATATACACAAATTTATGGAGGTTTAATTTGGTTATTGGATGGTCTTTGGATGGTTGAAAAAGCATGTTTCAATCTTGAGGTTGATGTTGGATACATGTAGGCGATATCGGATGTCATTGATTTTGAAGAAGTGGATATTTTGTGTACCTTTTTGTATCCTATTGGGGCATGTTTTTTGTAACCAGGGATTGATAGTAGATCCTTTGAAGATTGTTGCTATTGTGAGCCTGGAACCACCCAAGATAGTGAAGGAACTTCCCATGAAACTTGGATATACTGGCTACTATGAAAATCTTATAAATGTGTATGTGTAGATAACTGCACCAATGGAGAAGCTATTGAAGAAAGATGTTACTTTTCACTGAGAAAAATAATTGCAAAAGAACCTTGAAATTTTGTAGGAGAATATGGTAACTATGCTGATTTTAGTTTTCTCAGACTGGAATAAGGAATTTCATGCAGATGTCGATGCCTCTTGCATAGCATTGGGTATAGTATTGGCACAACTAGGAGAAGGAGAAATTGATCACCCCATATATTTTGCAAGAAGAAAAATGTCAAAGGAAGAGAAGAACTATCTACGACAAAAAGAGAAGGGTTGGCACCGGTCTATGCATTACAGAAGTTCAGGGATTATTCATTGGGCACGCACTTCAAGATGTTCATTGATCACTCTACGCTAAAGTATTTGGTAAATAAGTCTATTTTAGGAGGAAAATTTTATCAATGGTTGTTACTATTCCAGGGGTATGATTTCTAAGTTGAAGTCAAAACATGAATATTGGACTCCGGGTCTGGTCATTTATCAAGAATAGAAACAAGATAAGAACCCACACGTTTCAAGGATAACCTGCCATATGTTCAGTTATTCGCAATAAGGGTCACATATAATCACTTCGTAGACATTATTTAGTTTTTAGCACAAGAATGGCGCCCGCAGCGTACACTATGCAGTAGAAGGAGCTGCTAGTCAAGGAAACTGATTTTTCATTGATTACAAGACATTTGTACAAGATGGGACCAGATGAAATAGTGTGCCGATACGTATCTGAGCATGAAAGACAGAGTATTTTAGGAGAAGCTCATGGAAGAGTTACAAGATGACATGATGCAATAAAGGCCACTATGCAGAATATTTTGAGAGCTAGGTTATGGTGGCCCATAGTGCATAAGGATGCAAAGGAGTTTTGTAGAGATTGTGATGCATGTCAAAGAACAAGAAGGTCATGTAGGAGGGATGAAATTTCATTGAATCCACAAGTAACATTGCATGAATTTGATAAGTGGGCGTTTGAATATTTTGGTCCTATCAATCCACCAGGAAATAAGATGGGTGCAAGGTATATAATCACTTAAACTGGCTATTTGATGAGATGGGCCGAAGAACATCCCATGAAGGATTGCAATATAGACACCACCCCAAATTTCATATTTGAGTTTATTTTTTCTAGATTTAAGTGTCCAAATATATTGATGAGTGACAGGGTTTTGCATTTCTTGCATAAGACTATTGAGGTGCTAACAGAAGAATTTCAAGTGTATCATCAAAAAAGTACACCATATCATCCTAATGAAAATGGGATAGTCAAAACTTTCAATAATATTATGGAGAATGCGCTCAATAAAATATGTAATATCAAAAAAATTACAGGGATATGAGAATTCTAGTGGTGTTATGGGCATACAGGACAACATGAAAGAAACTGATAGGAAAAACACCTTTTAGGTTGGTCTATGGACAAGAAGTAGTCATCCCTATGGAGTACATTGTGCCAATTTTAAGAATCGCAAAATTCAGAGACATGGAAGACTGCGATACAATGGAAAGAAGGATGGAGTGATTGCTTTCTTTGGAGGAAGATAGGTTTATCATAGGTTTTCATCAGCAAGTACGAAAGGAAAGGGGGAAATCTAGGCAAGGGAGAAAGCTTGGCATGACAGGCACATCAAGTAGAAGACATTCAAGGAAGGATAAATTTTACTTTTGTATGATATCAAGTTTGAAAATTTCCCAAGAAATTTCAATACACATTGGTTGGTGCCATATATCATCAGGAATGTCTCTGATGCAGGTGAAATTCAGATCGTGAAGTTGGATGGTTAATTGATGCTAGGATAAGTAAATAGAATAATATTTAAGACATATAAGGATGGATTTTTCCCTAGAAATTCTCACTAACAAATGACAAGGGCAAGGCCTAGTGCCACTTGCAGTTAAAAGTGGGCACTAGACTATAAAATACTCTGCAATAAGGGGCTTCACTAAAGGAAGATCAATGCACGACATTCAGGAGTATGTGGAAGTCCGAAGGAACCATGATGAAGGATGAATTGTTGTGACACAAGGGAAGGTTCATCAATTTTTTCTAGAAATATGACCATTGGAAGGAAAAAGTTGACGTGACAAAGAATTTTCCATTAAAAGGAGTGGGAGAAATGTATTTATGAAGCATAGTTGGTTGAATTTTCAACCATATTTGCATTAAATGAACCAAATATAAGGCATTCATCGGATTCAAAATTCAAATTTGTTATAAAATCAAGGTCCTACTCCACATTTTGACACTTTGTTTTTTGAGAATTCAAATTGTGAATTTTCACCTAAGTGACAATAGAGAAATTGGTTGTATGTCTGAGAGGGATTTTGAAGAAATTTCTAGGTAATTTATCAAAAAGGGATTAAAAAGAATCATGATAGCTACACTTCCAACCATAATAGGTCTAGGGTCACTACATAAGCAAGCAACTGCAGGAGAAGAAAAACCGAGGAAAAGGAAGGTCAAGAGACCAATTGTGTCTCTTGGAGTTAGAAAAATCTCTGAGGAAGAAAATAGTTGAGTAGTGCACCAAGCAACGATAGGAAAAGAAATAGAAGAAACCAATGGAAATTAAGGATACTGAGGAAGAAACCGACATCCCATAAACATAGATACCAGAATATATGGAGGATGAGGATGTAGAAGTTATCTCTATGTTGCCACCATATGTACCACCAAGGAAGCCAAGTGCTAAGCCAGTGAAATACCCTGATAATGTGAAGTACGGTTTATTCACTCTTTCGCTTCCGGAAGATGTACCTTTTGAAGGAGAACCATTGGAAAAAGTGCCACGGCTTAATATTTAGGATTGGGAATTTAATGACAGAAGTAAATACCCACAATTCGATCCTAGCTGATAGCTATCCCAAGTTTATTACCCGGAGACTAAAATCACTAGGCTAGAGCTACACTAGTGGCCAGAAATTTTATAGCAAGCATGGTAGTTAAATATGCTAAACGTACCACACTTCGGTCATATTTCTATTAACACGAAATGTGTTAGACAGTTGTTAGCGTTATTACATGATGGATACCTTTTTCTCGGAGAGAGGATCCCCATAGATGAGAGGTCGATTTGATGCATAACCATGTTGCCATACTAGGGCGAGAACCCCACCCAAGAGTTTGTGGGAAAGATTCAGGATAAGGCAGTTGCTGATGAGATGAAGAAGAATTATTACCTAGTCAAGAAGTTAAGGGGATATGACATTATTTCTATAAATGACAAAGAAGAGCACTTCACTGTGCACGTTCTTGCAGGAGAAATTATGCACAAGTGTAAGGTGAATGAATTCCTAGTAGTCATGGTCTCTTTGGTGATGCAATGCAGTAAGGGGGTCCTGTTTAACTAGGTCGAATACTTATGTAAATAATTTTTGGAAGACTTCCGCGAAGTGCGGGAGGAAGGGAAAACCTTCCATCATGTATGGTTGATGTTTATTATTGCGTTGATGGCATGGAAGGAGAAAACATAGTCACAATTCCATACTATGGTACCATATGTTTGTGAAGCTACGAGGTACGCCTCACTTTTCTTTACCAAGGAATTAACGCATGCTAAGGAAAATAAGACTTTTTGGGTTTTGATTGAGATGGATCTACACACAGTGGTGAATTAGCATCCTAGGTTGTCACCTACCTTGTTTGAAGTATACCAAAATATCACAGATTTTAGGCCCAATTTCTATAGAGCATACATAAAGGCATGGAAGGACCCTACAGGAACATGGCATTCTTTTCCATATTTAGTCACATAGGTTGAAATTTTGGATGTATTGAAGACATGGACGTCATATTGTATGACTCCACCAGTTGGAGGCACCGAGACAATAAAATATACCGAGCAACATGTAGGAACTAGCGGTAAGGACACACAGATAGGAAAAGACACTGAACAAGAAAAACATAATAACAGGGAATAAACTGAAGGCCCAGAGCTAGATCAGGGTGTTCAGGACCCTCCTAGGGATACAAAGCTATTCACTTCCCCATTTACCATAAATAATAGGGTGCCTACAGTGTCTACACCAAGTGCAAGGAAGAAGCACAAGGCTGATAGATCCACAGATCCATGCGTGTAGAGCCACTGGTCCTCACTGAAGGGGACTTCGACGAAATTGGCGACAAGGTACAATAGTTCACTGAGGAAACATGGAACAAGATCAAGGATCATTACAAAGAAGTTTTGACATAGGTACAGGAAGGTATGTAGGAATTCAAGGTGCTGGCACAAATAGCACGACCACAAGAGAAACCAGTTAACCAAATAGTGCAGAAAAATCAATCAGCGCAACTAGAGCGCCGACATCATACATGGTTTAGTTTGGGAATTTTGCAGATACCTAGAGGAGTGCTACAACTTGAAGCAGTTGAAGACATGGAATATGCCAAATGATGGGAAAGAATTAACATGAACCTCACTGCACTCCTTAATCCAACATTCCATGGCTTCTACCAGGGGATCGTCGAAGAGTTGAAAGGGAGCAAATAGTTTATGTTGAAAACTAACAAAGAAGTGAAAAAGGATATAACTACGATCGTGACTATGCTTGAGTGAGTGCTCAAGGAAAGAGATGAGGTGTGTCAACAACAATATCAGTTGGCCAAAGTTATAAGTAAGACTTGTAGTAAAGTTTTGGACGTGCAGGTCCATGTAGAGGAACCACCATTAGCAAAGGTTGTGAAGCTCGCTCTTGCAATCAAGGAATCAAAGGAAAACACTAAAAATATGAAGTTTGAATATCTGGTCCATATTTTTGAGTTGCAAATGAGGCTACAACCAGCCATGCCACTAGAAGTTAGAGAATAGAGGGAAGTGGACCTTAAAACAACATTGAAAGGAATCAATGACTCAATGGAGAAGTGTGGATATTTGCTGAATGATACACTGGATATTTTTACCCCACTACAAGAGAATCCAAACATTCTAAGGATTGAGGAATAACTACATGAAAAATATAAGCAATTAGATGAAATCCAGGCAACTGTGAGGACCCTAGTAGTCTCGCAGAGGCTCGCAATGATAACAGAAGGTAAGAATATTCAGAGCCAGATTGAAGATCTTCAGAGGAAGGAGAAGCTCATGAAAGTGAGGACTCATCCATGATAGGAAGAGGCCATTCAACTTCACAGACAGTGGATTGCAAGCTCAACAAGCTATGGTAGAGGTAGAAGGATGTGCTCCAGAAGACAACCAAACTGACAACAGAGACGTTATTGGAAGAGATGTGCCAAAAGGATAAGAATTTTGAAAAGATGGTTCAACATTACAATTCTACCTACACCAACATTGTAGATAAGGTTCGGGGTGCACCAGTTGAGTGACTTAGGACGAGTCACATGTGTGTGTTGGAGGCCTGTTGGGCAAGGCCCAACTTCGTCCATTTTTTATCAAAATACTCCACAAATTCAGGAGCAAAGTGCATGGAACAAAGGAGTTAGTACTACCGTGTAGTTTTTAGGGGCTTCGAGGTGGATTTAAGCCCCTCATTTTGTAATGGGAAAAACATTCCTAGTCTGTTATTTTTTGTGCCCATGGTATGTGGACCATGGTTTTGAGTTGATGTAAATTATATATAAAAAATGTAATGTTTTGTCGAAGTGGTACGTAGAATTCAATAGTTTATTATCACAAGTACTTGATCTATATTTTTGTGTTTTGGACCTAAGGGAATGATCTGTAATTGTGTGCACAAAGGCCTTGAAGAGTCAGCAGCTTTGTGCGTAGGTTGGAGAAGTAGTATGTACAAAAGGGACTTATCATAATAAAGAAGAAGAGTTTTGAAGACATCTTTGTTTTTATGTTTTGTATTTTCTTAATATATGAATTTTGAAGTTGTTTATATGCTCTATGTTGTGTTTTAATGATAAATGTGCAGTGCGAACAAGTATTGATTAATGAATCAAGTATAAATTGTTAAAGTATATAAAATCATCCGTGCAGTTCCAAATAAGCATAAGGAATAATTTTAACAATACATATACACTTCATTGTCCCTTTGGATGTAGAAACCTGGTTTTCATATACTCCAAAATTTCCTCGAGTGATACTATGATCTACATAGTAGGTCGTTGCCAAAAGGGCCAATAATAAAGGTTTTTGTTGGTGTGAATTTAACTCTGAACCTAGGCCAAGCCCAAACATAGCCAACACTATGTTGCTAACTATAAGGGAGTGAATGGGGTGCTACAATAACACAAATGACTCCTTGTGTGAGCGACTAGAGAAAATATAAAAAATTTCCAAAAAAATTTCAATCAAGCCAAAAAAAATGAAATATTCAGAAATAAACCTTAAAACTAGCCACAAAAAATCAGATAAATGGGAGAATTTTTAGCAAACTGGGATCTAAAATAATTAATCAAAATCAGAGGAAAAGCAAACACAAAGCAAGTATTCTCTCATTTAAAGCACCACTTCTGTTGCATCTAAATTCGCATGCAATGATCTATTTCTCTGTGATCTCATGTCTAAATTAGATCACTATACAACAAAAGGAAATTCCAATAGAATTATAATATAATCCCAACCTAAATGATCCAACATGCATCAAGTAGTCAATTCTAAAATACAAGGAAATATGTTTTCACCTGGCCTCCTCACAGGTTGGGGAAGGATTTTGGGTCTGATGCAGATTCTCGTGCTCCACTCGAGCAATCTACATCATTTGCACCTTATTTTCATCCCTAAACACAACCACAAACAAAAGGAGACAACAAATTACCTTCCTCGGAAAATCGTTAGATCAAAATATCATAGAATCAACCATATATCATGTTGAAGAAAAATACATATGGGGAAGGAACATGTGTTTCTATTAATCATGAAAATAAATCATATTACAAGCTTATAAATTCACCTCAAAGCTTCCTCTCTGCAATCCAAAAAATTATTCCCAGTATATGAAGGAAATGATCATGAAGAGCAACACTCAAGTAGCAAGGACCTTACAAGCTCTCTCTCTAGAAAAATAGCAGCATAGACTCAAGATCTCTAGCTCTCCAAAACTTTGGCTCTCCAAAACTAGCCTGACCCTATCAAATGGTCCAGTATAAGTAGGCAGAAGAGTGGTCCCAAGAGGATGTATGTAGATGCTCAGGACAACAAGAAGACATGGAAAATTTTAACTGATAAGTCCTGTCCAGTTCGAATAGGTGATAATTCAAACTAATCTCCTAGGGAATAAGGCACTCTAAAATACATACCTACTGGGAGGCATAGAAAACAGGTAAAAATTTCCATAATTGGATGCATAAGGAAGGGTTGGGAGCGACTTAGAGGCTCTAGTCACTCTCATATGCATACATCCATGCGACTGGGGGGTAAAACTAGAAAACAGTAGGTCTAAGTTCTGGAAAAATTCAAACAACCATATGTAATAAGGAACACTGACCCTAGGCGCTAAAATAGGTTGGTAACACTAACCATGCAATATTAAACGTGTCTCTCAAAAGAAAAAAATATTCTATGGAAGCAAAACCTAATTTTTTCATGAACACTACTACATTTAAACTATTATAAATAAGTAAAAAAACTACAAATTTAAATGAAAAATTTGTCAACAAGGAAAATACAACGATTAGTTTATAAACAAAGAAATTTGTGAAAAGTAAAAACATATGCATATTTTCACATTAAAACTAAACATAAATGAAAAAACTAATAGATATATACCAACTCTTTTTCTACAGGAAATCACTATTATCCACAATGAAGAAGATAAGCATGTATTTTGACAATGGGTGCCCTCCAATGCCTTAACTTGCACACTTTGAAACTACTAGTTGAAGGAATTAAAAGAGATTGCATAAATTAATGAAAATGAAGCTTGAAAGAGAGCTTCAAGATAAAAATTTTGTGAATATAAGGTCACAATAGAGATTAAAAACTTCAAAATCTAATTATGTTCCTCAAGTTTCACTTGCTTGTAATTTATACAAAACAAAATCAAACAAACCCCTAGTAATCATTTTCCTAGCCAACCAATTTCAACTCCAAGCATTCATTTGGATTATATTTGACCTCCATAGAGGCCAAAAATAAGGGAAAATGATAATATCTCAAATGTGGGTAGATTCCCTTGCCAAAATCATGACATATCCTATTGACTAGCTGAGTTGACTGCACATTGACCAACCTATGAATAGGCTTTCTTGTTGAACCAATAGGAAACTCACCACCTAAGGAACACAAGGAAAATAAACCATGTTACAAATTTCACACAACTATCCTACAAGCATATCAATAAATGATGAATTAAAATTCCTAAATTCTTGTAAATTATTGTAAAAGTAAATTGCAATGCATAAAAGTTAATAAAATTCAAAAATTAAAATAAAATTATATAAATTCATATGAAAGGGCTTTATTAATCAAAAGATAATCAAATTGTGGTAAAAGTGGAAGAAAATGGGTTTATTTTGGTTGAAATAGTGTTTATTATCATGGAAATGTTTCACCAAAATTGAGGATTGACACCCACAGGAATTGAATCCTTTGTGCAAGTATACATATTTTTTCCTAGGGATTCTTAGGAGAATATACCATCAAGCCATAAATTTGAGTCATCGTGCAGTTCTACCTCTACTACTTCATAACAGCAAGATGACAACCTTCTACAGAAACAAGAAGAAATGGAAGTGCAAGGAGTCATTTTTGAGGTGAAAGAGGAAGTTGTAAATTTTGACTTTGAAATCAAGGAGATAGATGGGCTAACTAAAAATAAGAACATTTTACACTCCTCTATACCAAAATTTTGTGGGTAAGCTACTAAGGACCTATACACATTTCTATTTGAATTTTATGTCATTTTTATGAGCTATGATTATGTCTTTAATGCCCATAAATTAAATATTTTTTCCTACTGATTCTCCTTTCTAAATCCCATTGGAAAGAGAATTTATTTTATTATATAATTCCTCAAAAGTTACCAAGACAACTACAAAGATAAAAATTGGAAATAGGAAATATTCAAGATGGTGTAGAAAGAAGATGAGAGTTTGGAAGATTTTGTATAGTGCTTCAAGAACAATTTACAGAGGTCGAGACAGAACCAACTTGGAAGAGATACCTTAATCAGGAATAAGGGATGAATGCATTGAAATCCTTAATCTAAGGAGTGGATGATATATATACCAACATGAATATCATGTCATTTTAGACTTATGCCATATATATTCTATAGAAACTTCATAGCCAATAAAAGGCCCGAGAGATATATTGTCAATAACTAATAAGACACCTAATGGAGGAATTATTTGAGTTCAAATTGGTAATTTTCTAGAGTATTTCAAGGGAATTTTCTAGGGTCTAACATGGTTAACATACTCAGTTTCCTAGGCTCCCAATTAGATACAATGCAGTTATAAATAAATGATAGGAGATAGAATTAGCTTTAGCCATTTTCTTCCCAAAATGTAGAAATAAGTAGCTATTAAAGGAGTTTCTTTTTAATCTTATTGAAACATGTGGGATCTATGAAGAAACAAAATACACTAGCCAGTGCCCTTATTTTTTTGTCCTAAAGGAATTCTTACAAGAATTAAATGGAGAAGCTAATATATTGTGCCTTATCATACATAGTTACCATGGAAACCCATCATAAGATATGTCTCCCAACCAATATTAGTATTTTAATGCGCATTATGCATCCTCACCAATAATGGTATCCACATAATCCCTATGATCCATAATGGATGTCTCCATCACTTCTAAGCAATCCAAGGAAATAGGGATGGGGAAAACTACGTTTTGCAGAAACTTAGAAATCATTACCCCAACTGTTGAATTGTCTTTTCAATGATGCCAACATCAGTTCCTAAATTCTCTTAATATTTTTCTAGATTGCGTTGATTGGAAGCTCTAAGTGACAAATAGGATCAAAAACCCTAAAACCCCACCTTTGAATATAAATATGACCAAGAAGATCAAGGTTTTTGGAATCAATATCATCGTCATATGATTCTCCTTTTCCTGTCAATTTTAACGATATATAGAACGTCATGATATCCTTCACAGTTTCAGATATATGCTCAATCAAAGTTTGTACCCCCATCCTATGGTCAAAATCCCAAAAGGGATGATGATGTGGCAACATATAATTGGATAATATTATGGCTCATATCTTAAGAATACAAAGGGCCTCATTAATAGTTTATTAAGGGGTTAAATTTATCAATGTATTCAAAAATTTTATGGTCCAAATCTTGGAGGGAAATTCAAAAGAAAAATTACTAATAAATTCAAATTTATTATGGTCCTAATATAGGAGGGAAATTTTGGCACCATTTAAAATTTAAAATTTAAATTTCCTCCTATACTACAAAGTAGGCTTCCTTATGAACCCCCTCCAATATTTATAAAAGGCACTAGCTCCTCTTAATAAGGGTATGAATTGTGCATTGATCTAAAGCAAGAATTCATATGTGACCAAGGATTAGTTGCAAAATTTTTAATTTGTTTGGGAAATTTATGAAAGAGATGATCAAGGTAAATTAATCTCTTCTTTAGGGATACTGATTGTTTTCTTTTGTTAAGGGTTATTAGAAAGGAGGATCCATGGTTTTTGAAGCACCTAGGGCTCTTTTATAAGAACAAACGTGAAGGGTATTGCTCTAATTCCCTTATGGACTTGGCAATTCAGGGTTGTGGTTTTCATGAAATATTTGGGATACTAAAGGGAATTATCTTATTATTATAATTAAAAACTGGAGAGACCAGAAATTCACACACAAATAATTATTTCTATATTTCATACTCAGAGATACATCAAATATATATAGTTGAACTAATGCTAATCTTAGAGAGAGAAGTTGAGAGAATCTCTCAAATTCCTCAACAACACAATCCAAACTAAGTAAGCATAATAATTGAGGCATTATCTCAATACCCCCTCTTAATGCCTACATTATAGAAATGGAGAACACACTAAATCAATACAAACATTTGTCTGCCCTGGTCTTCATTAACATTTGTACCCACTCTGAGATCTCATAGACAACGCTCTTTTCTCCACCATTTTCGAGCTACCATTCAACCCATTTAAAATACATAATGAACTTTGCAAGATCAACAGTATTGAGAACTCGGCTCGTTGGGGCTTCCGCGATAAGAGATGACAAGTGATGAACCATCCTATGGACCAATCACCATCTTTCGGATATTTTGCTTTCGGCTATCCATCAGTGGCTAGGCAAATGGTCTGAATAGTGAATGTGTTCAAGAGCTAATCTAACAACTTGACCTGCTTCACACTAATACCTGTAACCTATAACTGATGCTCTTGGCCCGTAGCACAACAATATCAGCATATAACAAACCCACACAATCAAATTAGCCAATTGTTCTCTCGTCCCTGTAGAACGTAGAGAACGACTAATTTAAATAATGCTAATTTGTTCAATAATTGGTTCTCTTCTACACAACTCTCATAGCAATAAATATAAGGCTTAAACTCCACACTATATTCCACACACTTGCAAATCACAAAACATGTTTTAGAAAAGTTTAAGAGAAGGATCAGGAGGTTCATCCTCACTTGAAGAATCTTCAAATATTGCATCGGGTGAATTGTCTGAAAATGTTGCATAGGCTGATTTTTTCAATTGTCCATTCAAAAGATCTCGAGCCCGAATTTTGCAATTGAATGTTGTATGTCCATATTTATGACAATAGAAACATTCAGTCTTATTTTTATTCACCCTTCCTTTGGAGTGTAGTGCAATTTCATTATGTGAACTAGTCTCTGGGCCACCTATCCTCTTTTATTCTGCCATAAGAGCTGCTATCATTTCATCAAGTGATTGATGTGGCATTTGACTTAGAGTAAATATGACATTATCATATTTTGAAGACAAACTATTTAATAAGATTGCCTTTGCATCATCATCATCTACTTTAGAATTAATTTCTGATAACTGTCTCATCAAAGCTCTTTACTCATTTATGTGTGTTGACAATGATGTCTCACTCTCCATTTGGAGTTTAAACAATTGTAACTTTAAGAAAAAAATTTCAATAAAAACTTTTGCCCCAAATACCTTATTCATTTCTTCCCATATTGCTGCAGAAGATTTCTTTAAGTCAATAAGATGTAGCTAGGAATCTGCAAGTGATAGTCCAAGGATAGACTTGGCTCTTTCCTCTCTTTTTTCCCATGTAATTAACTATTGAGCATCTATAGGTGCTATTTCTGAGCCTTCTACGATATTCCATAAATTTCTACTCATCATTTGCAACTGAACTTTTACCTTCCAAGTGTAGAAATTAAAGCCATTAAACTTTTCTAATACAATAGGCTGCTCCATGTTAAAAAGAAAAGAAGCTGATTTTCAAACTCTGCAAATATAAAACAGGTTGCAATTAAACTGAATAAAAAAAAATAAATTTATTTGAGGCAAACCAATCTGGCAGAAATCGGTAAACACCAGCTCCAGCGATTGATTGATTCCACTCTAGCTAAGTGTATGTTCGGAATGCGAATTAGAAGAAAGGTCTTAAAATTTGGGCCATCACAATGACTCCAGCAATGCAAAGTGTATGTATGTATCACAACGCTGACGCCGTCCTATCACAACGCTCCATTTAGAGATTTGACTGTGCTCAAAACTTCGGAATGTCGTTTTTGATGATTTCAATTATGACGCGAGGCTGTTGCAATGGCATGAGGCTGGATTAAAGCTAGCATTCTTGAACTGGAAACTCGATGTTCTACTCAAAAAATCATCCATAGGGAACTTTCTGAACCAGATGACCCTGCTTACAGTACCTTTCTAATTATCTTTGCAGTCTGACCCTTCGCTGCATCGTATCTCTAAAGAATCAAGAATTGGCTCTTCAAAAGGGTCCGATGATAGTGGATTGAAAACGCTTTTAAACCACGCAGGAGATTAATCGTCGATTAAGATCTTAATGGGTTTGGGCCAAAGAAATTCCCTATTACCCCCAAAACTTCGCCCTGTTCAATCAAATATGGAAATGCCACTCTCCTAATTGTAATAGTAGCACAACTCTATTGTAGAGCAACGGGAATGCATAATTCAGAGAGCATCTCCACAGCGAGTCAACAGGGTTACTCTAATACCAAATTAAAAACTGGAGAGACCAGAAATTCACACACAAATAATTATTTCTATATTTCATACTCAGAGATACATCAAATATATATAGTTGAACTAATGCTAATCTTAGAGAGAGAAGTTGAGAGAATCTCTCAACTTCCTCAACAACACAATCCAAACTAAGTAAGCATAATAATTGAGGCATTATCTCAATAATTATTGGGGTTTCACTTGGAATTTTGAATATCAATCTCCTCTCCAAAGGAACAACATAAAACATATCTTTTGAAATGGTGTTTTGAGATTTCGACCTGGTATATTCAAGTGTATCTTAGAAAAGGTTTAATTTTCTCTATCTTTTGTATATTGGGCTTCGTTGGACTTTGGGTTTCTTTTATAGATGTATTTCACATGAACACTTCTATCATACTCTGGTTTTGAAATCACATTGAAAGTGTTGAGTAGTTGATCCATGACACTTGGGGAAAGCTTCCAAGTCTAATGAAATGTGAGACTTTATTTTTGTGGGTTTACCTTGCTCTAAGAATCTCCATCGAAATAGACAATGTCACTATATAAAAAATAAATGGGAAGAAAGGAGTATCGACTTGCAACACCATATAAAAGCATATCATGGATCACAACAAAAAAAAGGAAATTTTGTGACATAATACTTTCTATATTCATGAGGAATAATTTGTGTTATGGCACTGCAATTATATGGAGGTCAACATAGATAAATATATTGTGATTTTGTGTGTTTTTGTATCTCCATTAAAAAGTACAATGTAGCGATGAAACACATTTGAGATTTGCGATTAGTAATTGATTTTATGGTGTAGTAAGTCTCTAGAGTTTCATAACTTGTAAATGATAGGATAGGGTTTACCAATTCCTGAACAAATCACTTCAGGTAGTCATGAAAATAGATCAATGATGGAGACTTATTGAGGAGAGAATCCATAGAGGTTTTTGGGAAAATCAGAAAAATCTAAAACAATGAGATTAGGATTGGTTTATGTATGGACCATAATAGCATCTCTCAACAAGATTATGTGACATGTCAACACATGGTTGATGCCTAAACCATGCATTTAATTTGAAGCATAGGTAAAGCATTTGGATATCACTATTTGTAATATAATTTTGGTGGTCCTTTTGGAGATTACCATTTTTAGTAGAAGTCACGAAGTAACATGATTGATAAAACACATATATATAGTAAGAAATGTTGTCAAATTATCCATGATCCCACAAATACATTGGTATACATATGGGTATATATATAGAAGGGTCCCATACCTTAAAGTATCATTCAATGAGCATAAAAGAAGTGTATTCATAGCATGAAAGTCCTCACTAGAAAACGTATTTGGTGCCGGATCATTGTATGTGTGTCTTAACAACACCAATACCAAGACAACTTGAAAAATGTTAAAAATAGTGTTATGTTTTATGTTATTAAAATTAAACAAGGGAGAGGAAAATGTCATTAAAATAGTAATATTAGGGTTAAACAGTAAAATCAATAAGAGGAAATAACATTTAATATCAAGCATGTGAGGTTGTTCCACTACTCCTAAGTATGAATAGTACCTAGAGTTTAGTATCTAATGTACTTAAGAGTTTCGGTATCTTCACAATATGTGTGTGTGTGTGTGTGTGTGTGTGTGTTCCTAGCAAAAAGGATCTTGTATCTTATTGAGAAGCTAACGTATCGATCAAAGTGTTGTTGTTTCTTAGGTATGGACAAAGACTTATTGTGTTGAACAGTGAATCTAGATCACTGACCTATGTTGATAGGGTTGGTGTATATGATTTGAGTATAGATGTTGTAGTGGTCTTAACAGAGGTTTTGGGTATGTATATGTTGTTGATATGAAGTCAAAGGTATTGTTGAGATTTATAGTTTGACAATACAGGTTGATCAATAAATTGAGTAAATTTGACTTCTTGAGAAGGTCTGTAATGTGAGATAAGTTATTGTTGAGATAGGGTTTTTGCGTATGTGGACATATGATATGTGTCAATGTTTATATTGATTGTTGAATAAGGGTGAAATGGATAAATGGTTGATGATAGGATGATGCTAACTAACTTTTATGAAGCTAGGGTTTGATGTTTTGAGCAAGAGAAGACCTGGTTAAGCATAGTTTGTATTACAATTTATGTTTTATTGATATCAGACACAGGTGGATCCAGTATGAGAATTGTGAAATGTGGTCCATCAGTTGATTAGGGTGGAATGGTAGTGGAAGGAAGGATATTGGATTCTCCTTCTGTTTGGAGCCTGAGAATACTTCATTCCAGTAGGGTGGTTCTAGGGAAGGTTGGAGTCTTCACAGGGTTTTGGAGCATCCTTCTATTTGAAGATGTTAAGCTAAGGCATCGAAGCATCCTTCAAGTTGGAGCCTGAAAAGTAGGGGGTTGAGGTCTCCTTCAATTGGAGTTAAAAATCTCAGAATTTCGAGCTTCCTAATCGTTGTAAATTTATTAAAGACAAATATTAAGAAGTGATCGGTGGCTTTTCTCCTACAAGGGTTTCCACCTAAAAATATATGGTTTATTGTATTTATTGTTTTATATTTTTGAATGGTATTGATGATTCCTTTATATTTATATGATTTTAATAAAAATTAATGCTATATGAAGTTAAAATTAATTAATTGAAGAGAAATGTTAATTCATCCCCCTCTCAATATTTCCTACACCCAACAACATACAACATCTCAAGCACAAACACAAATCCAACATCCCAATGTACCTTTTCCTCAACCTCAAATGCATCCATAAGCAATTCCTAACCCCAATAATAAAGCACCACAATAGGAATGGTTTTTTGGGCTCCCATTTACCCTACCTACTCTATCTTTTCCTAGAATGCCAATATATACATTTCAGATTTAGGGATACCATAAACCCAAAAGCCTCTCCACTAATAATAAAATACCATGAAGAAAAGGAATACAAATAAGGTCCTTTAGTAGAACAAAACCATGCTTCTCCTTTGAAGAAAGGTCAAAATAAGAATTAAGGACAACATCTGCCATTCACAGAAATATTAAACATAAGCAACACACGTACTCAACTAGAATTCAATTTTGTAAGGGAATTTTTATTATTATTATTGAATAACACTTTTCCAAGACATTAACTATGTTCTAATATAATTAAAGGATGTTAAGTAACTATTTTTACAAAGATTATGTAGAAAGAGAAAATATCCCCAAACAATACATGTGATAGGACAACTAGTAGACTTAATGCATGGAGGGTTTTGAATTGAAAAATACTTAGACCCATGAAGCCCCATAGTCAATTTTAATATTAACAAAATTATTATTCCCAACACATTAATTGAGTTAGGGGCCACCATCAATTCCATGACTTAAGATACCATGTAAACATTAAGGTTGTGGGGCCTTAGAAAAACTCCTACAATGTCACATCTTGCAGATTGTTCCATTGTAAAAACATAAGGAATCCTATATGATGTGGTAATACCTAAGTTTTCCTAGTAATAAACAACTTATTTCAAGATCCTATAGCCAAAATCCTCCTTGGTAGGCTACCCCTTGATTGTAGGATGACCATGGGTAGAAACCATCAATCCTTACATTGGTTTTTAATCATGGATAATGACCATTTCTCGTTGAAACTTAATAAAGAAACTCACCTTGTACCCTCCATCCAAGCCTTAAATAGATTTAAAAACATATTTTTTGGGTAGGATATGGGGAGAGAGACGATGAGAAAATTTCCCAACAATTATTTTCACTAGAGGAATATATTTCTATTAGAGAAAATACAAAATATGATGAAGTTAATGATTTCATAGCCTCTACCTCATCATCTTCCAAACACAATCTTAATCAAATATTAAGTATATATGTTAAAAAAAACTTATAATGGTTGATGTATCATTCAAACCACATGATAATACTACTATATAAAGTCTAAATTCCCTCAATGAACCTATAGATACTAGCCCAATAATATTTTTGAACATTAATCACAACCTTTTTGAGTCACAAAATAAGCAACTCATTGAATTCCTAAGGAAAAAAAATGATTCGTTTTCCTAGAACTGCATATATATGAAGGGAATTCACCAAAACTTATGCACACGTCATGTATGTGTGTGTGTGTGTGTGTGTGTATGTATGTATATATATATATATATATATATATATATATATATATATATATATATATATATATATATATATATATCAAGGAAGAGTCTAGACCCATTCGCCATCCACAATGAAGGATGAATCCAAGAGTGAAAATTATAGTTAAGGAGGAACTCCAAAGTTTACTTTCCAAAATTTTTATATATCCTATATCCAGCATCCAATGGGTCTCTCCTCTTGTCATTGTCCTTGAAAATAATGTAAAAGGGAGAATTTTTATTTATTATAGGGAATTAACAAGCTAACAATAAGTATCTTTTTCCCCTACCCTTTATCAACCAAGTATTAGACACATTAGTAGGGAAGAGGTAATTATATTTCCTTTATAGATATAGTGGCCATAACCAAATCAATATCACTCATAAATACCACGAAAATAATATCTATTGGAAACATGTCTATATTTTTGTTGATTTCAACTGAAGTTTCATTGATGTCAAATTCAACCAAGCAGCAAAATGAGCATGAGAGACTAAATGAAGTTTTAGTTTGGGTAGCCTATATTTGAAGGGGATTATTTTATAGTTCCATGGTAAAATTAAGAATAAAATATGAATATTTGAATAAATTTTTCTAAGACCTTTCCAATGGTATATGGAACTTCCCCTAACTCTAAAGGAATGAGAAGAAAAATGTGTTTGAAGTAAGACAATTCAAGATATTTTCCAGCATGATCAATGTTCTAGTACAACATATTATAACCTAGGATGATATAGATTATGCCAAGAACCTGGGACCAATGTAAGCTTGATTAACAAGGTCGATTATATGAACTAAACTAGGAGCCAGGGACTAATAGAAGGGCCCACATTCATGGTATGAAATTGTAATATTCCCATTTTAGCACCCAGCTAAATGGAATATTAAAATTTTGTTTTTATCACCTAGCAGCTAAAATAATTGGGTAAGGAAACCCATGCTTATTAAAACATGAATAAAAACCCCCATATTATGAAAGGGGATCATTATTGGAGCTAGATTTCACACCGTCATGTGTGAACAGGATCATTTGCAAGTGGACAAGGTCAAGTTTGACCAAGTCAACAGTGCTGGCATAGGAGGTAGAGAACACTTAGAGAAATAGTGCAGTATGAATGGGAAGATGTTTCTTTGGTGAAGGAAACCCTAATGAGTGGGACCCATGGTGAAAGGGCTCTCACTCGTGTTACACAACATTTTGTCACCATCCCTGCAATCCGCATCCGCGTGGGTAGTCAGTTCATCCCTCGCGCCAACGGGGAAAATGTACACTAGTGGGTGCGCCAGCTAGCGCTCTACCCCTATGTACCACCCATGCCAAGCCTATTTGGGAGTGTTTTTTAAAATAAATGGTAGAAGTTTTGTTCTAACAACTTCAAAATGAATCATCATAAAGAAGTTGGGTTGTTTGGCTCTGAATCTCCTTGTTTAGGAAGTGGTTTTCCACCTCTCATGGAACCTTCCCATGAGATAGGACTCTATCCCATGATTATAGGGATCCAAACTTCCCTTCCTCCCTCTATAAAAGCCTACCCTCTCCATTTGATAGCTAGCTAAACTTTGGGGAAGGAAATTATGGCTAAGTGACAATCAAGAGCAGAGATAAGGAGAACCCTGTGAGACACAGAGTTTTTTCAAATCCCTGATGAGCTTTGTGAGACACGTCCCGTTGGAGCCATGTCGAAGGAAGATCACGATGTCAGAGCATCGGTTGTAATCATTCTCTTGTATCTTAATATACATGACTCTTCTATTGGTTCCATGATTGCTTTTGTCCATTATATAATGCAATTTCATTCATTCCTCTCTGATTGATTGATAGTTATAGATTGTGAAATATTACGTTGTATGTTGTCTCTCTTCTTTGCATGTGTACAGGTATCTAGATGTGACAAGCTCATGGATCGTGACCTATCCATCTAGGAACAGAAGTGCCACTTCTTCTTCGACAATAGCAGCGAAGGAATCATGGTAAGCGATCTATCACGATTCTATTCTTTGTAACTAGGAACCAACAGCTTTGCGTGTTTCGATTGTTGCTAGACCCACTCTAGGGCTAGTGGGATTGCCTCTGTCCATAGAGGGGATTTACCTCCATGAAAATTTGGCGACTCCGCTAGGGAACAGTGGGAGTTGGTTCTTCCTCCATTGGGTTGTTTTTTGGCTTTTTTTTGATTAGTCTACTTTTCTGGTTCACCTTCCTTGGTGTTAAAACCTTGTTCAGCCCCTAGAAGACTAGATCTAGCCTCTGTTAGTTCATTTTCATCATTTTTCTAGGGTAAAATTTATTGGAGCAGTTATGCCTCTGACAGTCACGCCAACTGGCGCTAGTTGCTAGTTAGGCACCCGCGCCATCCCCTATTTGGTGCAGATTACAGCCAGACAGGTGCAACAACCTTGCTTGGTTTTATTGTTTGCCTGTTCCTGGACTCTCGGAGCTTGAGTTTTGGTCCTGGGTTGTTTTTTCTGATGGTTTGAGTGCTTTGAAGTCATTTTTTACTATGTTTAGCCCTTGTCCTCCGATTTTTTTCCCTTTTCTATCAGTTTTTCATTTTACCCCTAGGGCTTCTAGGTGCTTCAGTGTGCTGAGCCTCTCATGGGATTTTTGGGTCTTTGCTTTCCCGGTCAACTTTGTTTTGGCTTATTTGCATTCATATTGCTGAATCCAATTGAATCATTGTGTTTATTGAGTTATTTTCCTCTCTTTCATTCAGTTTCAATTTGTGTTGCTCCAAGCCTAGATCACACGGTTTGTTTGAGTCTCTTTCAAGATTCTTCTTCACTTTGAGGGATTTCGTCATTGGTTTGAGTCTTGATTATGCTTGTTTGAGTTGAGTGAACTCATTTTGTTTCGGATCTCTCTCTATCATTCTTAAGTTGATGTTTTCATTAGTTTTTCATTTATTTAGTGCATTCGCTCTAATATATTAAAAAATACCAAAAACAAAATCTTTTGCATTTTGATTGGCATAGTGAAAATTAAAAACTTATTCTCATTACTAGCATTGTATAATTCTAGAGAAAAGTTTTCTAGTTTCATTAGCTTGCATTGAAATTGGTAGTGTATGTTTTTGTGTGTTCATTTCGCTATCATTTGAAAGCTCTCAACTCTCCTGTAGATAGCTCTTCATTGAATGAAATGATTTTTTGTGGCATGTAGTTTGCATCTAGAGGTTTTATGAGATCTAACATTTGATAGTGCCTTGAAATCAAAACGTAAATTAAATATCAACTTTAAAATTTACTGAAATAACCTAAGGCAGCATTGAAACTTAATGGAACATATAGTAGTCTAAGGTAGAGACATGTTCTGGCGTCTTTAAGCCTGGTAGTTGTCACTCGCCATCTGGCTACAAACAATGCTAGTAGAGAGTTGTGATCCTCGTACCGTCACATATATAAAGGGAGACCCCATTAGGTTGCAAATCCTTTATCCATAGGAAGCCGAGTCTGCCGCCTTTTACCCGTGATACACCATACACAGCATTCAGAGAGATTACAAGCATGTATGTTAATTCCTTGGTTGATTTCTCTATCATTTTTACCAAGGTGTATATGGAAATTCACGGATATCCAATACACCCATTTACCTAGATTACTAGAGCAGTCATTTTGATCTTTACTAACTCTTTTAACTGAAAAGATCATTGAGCTCTTATCCTTTCAAGCTCGTGTCCAACCTAAAAGTGATAGAGTCACCTTTTTATTGTTTTTTGACTCTTAAAATATGAAACAGCAGAGTCTGGTTTTAGGGTCTTAAAAATTAATTTCCCATGAGATATTCCTGGTTAGAATTTTTTTCCTTTGTGCTTTTTTTCAAGTTCGTTTCTGATGGAAACTTTTTTGGAGTTTTCCATTCAAGGATTCCCCTCTGGAGGGAGTCCTAGTCCTTTTCCTGCTTTAGGGAATATTGGTGCTCCTTATATAGCCACATTATCCCTACCTGGTTTAACTGTTGGGTTACCTGTTTGGTTGTTTTCAACCTCTATGGTCTCAAGTGTTCCGGCTACCATACCATCCACTCCTCCGCCTGAGCAACACCATGTTGATTCAAAGGTGGACCTCTCCCCTTCTTCACCTGTTTCTTCGTCCTCATATTCTACTTCACCTGGTGAAATTTTGGATTCTAGTACCCAGGTGGCTAAGAAGAAGAAGTCAGACAAGTGAGAGGCTAATTCTGCAGATATTGCTTCTAAAACACATGCTCTCGATAAACCTTCCCAACCCCCGTGGAAAGTTAAGTTCCCTTGCATGTTGTGACAGGGAAACCATATACTTCGAGATTTCCCTGGCATTCCCAAGGTGCTCGAAGTATGGTCCAATGGTCGTCCGTCATTTCCTTTGGCTTCCGGGAGTTAGGTTGGGGACATGTCTTCAACTAGTGCTGGTAAAGCTCCTAAGATTCAGGGTAAGCTCACCAATCCCTGTAAGTTGTGTGAAGGAAATCATGCCATTAATATTTGTCCATATATGGATGAGGCCAAGAGAGTTTTGGACAACTTGACTATTTCTGCACCGTGCCTTCCGACTAGTCACAAACCGCTTTCCTTGAGTCCTTCACCAGTTGATTCAACGATCAATCAAGAGTCATCCTTGCTTGATCCCACTCCCCTGGAAATTCACCATCATGAATCCATCCCTGACCAACCATTGGTAGTGGGATCGGTTGAGCTGGCCCCGTCTGTGTTGCACCAGGTATTTTCCCTTGAGAGTGGATCTCACATCCCTCAGGTTCTTCTTGTTTCTTTAGATTCCTCGGAGTTGGAGAAAGATTCTCCCATCCCTGTATCTCAGGAAGATACTCCTCCACCTCTCATGATGGAGATCCTGGAGGATACTCCTTCTGCCTCCATGATGGAGATGGCGAAGGATGCTCCTTCTTCTCCTGTAACACCAGGGGAATATCATCTTGGTTCGATGGTAGCTCCTCCAAGTAGTTTGGTCGCTTCCTTCGATTGGGGTTGATTCACAGGTTATTGCCTTCCTTCTTACGTGCCCTTTGAGATCACGATACAGGCCTCCCATATGGTCATACCCAACACCATTATAGATGAAGGCATGTCTATTAGTATTTTATCCTCAACTATTTGGCAAGCTTTCGGCTCGCCGCCGCTTGTACCTGTTACACAGAATCTGTTGGCGTTTAACAAAGGAACTATTAAACCATTAGGGATCCTTCCAAAGTTGCCTGTTACTTTGGGAGGGAAAACTATCTATATGGACATGATGGCTGTTCCTGGCCCCTTGGACTTTAATTTACTCTTGGGCTGCAATTATACTTATGCCATGGGAGCACTTGTCTCCTCCCTCTTTCGTGTGATGTGTTTTCCACACCAAGGTCGGATCATGACCATCGATCAACTTGAATTATTTGGTCCTCATATGGCAGCTAGTCCACCATCATCCATGCCGAATATTTGTCCGCCAGTTGTGTCATCCCTGCCGCATGTCAATTATGTGGCTACCTGTCCTATGCCCGTATTCAGTGATAGTGTCGTCGTACATCGTGTGCTGGGGGCATTGGGTCTAGACTTCCAAGATGTTTTCCTTCCATCAGACAGAGAGTCCTTGGAAGCTATGACTTCTTATTCATTATGATGAGGTCTTTCAGAGCATGGTTCATCTAATTTTTTCAAACTCCTTAAACCATGAAACAAGGTCTGTTGGATCATGGTTCATCTGCTTGTGTCAAGCTCCTTAAAAAATGAAGCAAGGTCATTCCGAGGATGGTTCGTTTACTATGTCAACCTCGTTAAAAAATGAATTCAGTTTTCAGGACGGTTCGTTTTCTATGTCAACCTCGTTAAAAAATGAATTAGGTTATGAGGATAGTTCTATCAGTCTGTCAACCTCGTTAAAATAATGAAACATGGTCCTGTTCAATTCAAGTCTTTGATATGATCTAAATCTCGTAATTCGAACCTTAACTGCATCTGCTTTGCATATGCATTGAAGCTTGGGGGGAATGTACCTTGAATTGAGACACCATGCTGGGGGCATGCCTGGTTTTTCTTGTCATTTTCAAGCATACTTTATTTTGTGTTTTGAGCTTGTGTAAAAATGAAACCCATTTTCAAGCATAGTTTGCGTTTGTGTTTTTAACCTTGTGTAAAAATAAAATATTTTGGTGTGATGCATTTTTTGAACTTTTAACTTTTCCATTTGGGTCATTACTTATGTAGATTATTTATTTGATACATTAGATAACATTATATTAGACATTTTCATAACATATTAAAACATCTTTATATGTAAGCAAGATCCATGTAGAAAATATATGTATATATATATGTCGAGTGTTTGCAACGTGTGCATCATATAAAACCAAAAAGATACATGTTTGTTTCAGTTACATCCAAAGACGACATGTCTCTCAAAAATATGCAAATAAAAATCCTAGGTGACTAATCAGCATGGTTCTCATGGTAGCACAACACTGCCCGCACCAACCGCCTCAATAAGCAGCGGAGACGACTCGACACCCCTACGGTATGCCTCTGATAAGCTTAGGGAACATCAGCTAAACAAGCATAATCCAGAACCCCACGAGCAATCCCCTCTAGGTTCTGTAAAAGCTCGTCCCCCTCGCCCCCCTCACCTTGAGGGTCATAAGAGAGAGGGGCCCTCCTCACTATTAGTGACATTCCGGTGGGCCTCTTTGGGCCGACATCTGCATACATATAGGATCAGCTGTCAGAACATGCATGTATACCAAAAAGTCATAAAACTCATAAAATTAAAAATAGTCTTACCAATTTCTTTGTCCTAGTCCTCTCCCTCCAGGAGTGGGAGGTTCGAGTCTCCAGTAAAATCTGTGCCGGCATAGGGCTAGTCCTCCATGACGATGAGCTATTGTCGGAGCCACCCAAAGAACTTAGGCCTCCAAGACATTTTTTGGCCGCCCCTTGCCCTCGGCATCAATGCCACACATCGAGCCATCCGTGCCTCCCTCAGTGGTGGATTTTGGACTATGGCCTCCTGGTGCTGAAAGATAGGTAGTCGTTCTAGGAAGAACGACAACAAAATTGATCCATATCCAAACTGTTTCAGTTTGGTCTGTTTGCATTTTGTGAGTTTCTGCTTGATATTTATTGTTACAGCCTCTACCTAGTTGAAAATGGTGGGGCTCATGCACTTTGAAGCAAGCAGCAATTGCGTCTTTGTGGCTTTGTGTGGTGCCTGTGACCCCGTAGCCCACGTAATGGTGTGTAACAGTACTCTGAGTGCTAGATCAGGGAAAGTATGAATGTCTACTTTTCCGCTTCCTATTCCCTTTCATGCCCCTAGGTACACCCTATTCATGACCATTGTCATGTTCTCTCCAGAAGGCCGTGTACTGGTTAAAATAGGGACTGCACCTCTGCATGACAGTCTGGTGATGAAATATACGTCTGACACTTCGAGTTCAAGTTCCTGATCTCAAAGTCTAAACTTCTCCTGATCCTCGTCCCAGATACTGATAAGATATTGTAGTAATTTAGGCTAGGCCTCGAGACACGGTGTCATAAATAATCTCTTGAGCCCGCAATTCTTGAAAGCCCTCATACATTGTTCATTCTCCATTGCCTGCTCATATTCTTCACTGTGCCCTCTTTCCTTCCATTCAATTACCGTTTTGTTAGAAAATTATATATTATGGAGAAATGAAACACATAAAATATGCAGAAAATACAAGCACACAAAACACATAAAACCAGAGAGACACATATATACGTGGTTCACCCAGTTTGGGCTACGTCCACCTCGAATAGCCAGTCCTTCCTTTCTATTATCCAGCAAAATGAAGAGACAAAACATACAACAGATCCGCTGTAATATCCTCTGTTCTCTCTCACAGTCTCCCTCTCTGTTTCTCGCTCTGAGAATACACACACAATACATAGCTGCAATACAATACCCTCATAAAAGCAAGGGGTTTCCTTCTAGGGCAAAAAACCCTAATCTAAACATAACTTCTACCGTCAGATCATCCACCTTTGAATGGCCCAGATTGACTAGAAATTACTATACTTTTACAAGGCAATTTTACATATGTTTTTAGCTTCGGGAGCGCTACCCCCGAAAGCCCCCTCCAAGGGTGGGCTCTGAAAAGCGTTGCTGCCCCCCCTGGACCCCCCATGGCAGCGATTAATTATGGGCGGTGTTGCCACCCCTTTTAAGGTACAAGGGTCCAATGCTATGATACAACGTAAACAAGATAATCAGGCTCCACACCCAACACGTTTTTTATTTGTACCTACATCAATTTGGTCATAAACACATTATAAGATCCCTTGGGTACTTAAAACAACAATTAATTGGCTTTATTTTTGTTAAATTTAAATAGAATGTTGGGTTGCATGATTGGTGTGGCTGTTTTGTTAACAGTCGCGTGACCTGGCGCGGCCCCTATGTGAAAAAGGGTCAGCTGGCGTGGGTTCGTGCCTGAAACCCATGCCAACCGCGGAGGCCCTAATTTTGCAATTCCTCCCCTCAGGGATGCCAAGTGACAATTAAAAGCTATGAAATATGACTTAAAAGATGGCTAATGGAAGCGGATCTTACTTGAAGAAGATGGAATCCAGATTATTCCACTAGATTGTTCACAATCATCACCTCAAAATCGCAAAGGAAATGGTCCACTATCACTTTGCAAAGAGGTAAGAAGGTGAAAAGTGAATAAGTTTTTACTATTGGTGATATTTATAACTTTTCAAATCAAAATTAGGTTTTAAGTCTTGTTCTTCCGATATTTTATTATATTTTTGTCGAAAAATGGGTTTTACACTTGCTTTTTGTGCAGCGACAGGTTTTCACACAATTAGGACAAAGATACGAGTTGTATTTTATACTTTTTCGGACTTGGTAAAAACATGAAAAAGCCACTACTAGAGTCACCTTTCAACTCTTTTTGACTCTCTAAAACTGAAAATATTGCCGAGTCGCTTGTCGTTTTGAGCTCGTTAAATTGGCTGTGAAACAACATCTACCTAGTATACGTTTACCCCCTTTTTGGGTTGGGATAGATTATTTACGAAAAAGGAATACCCTAGCCTATCGCGACTAGGAGGTTATCTTAGATATTGTTTTCTACCTTTTCAAATCTGAGGGACTATTCACGAAAAGGGACTTGCTAGAGTTTTCTTTTCTTCTATCTTTTCAAAATCTCTAAACATGAAAAGACACGAAGTTCTTCCTTTGTTAGACTCGTTAAAAACTGATGACATCAGACTCCTTCGTAATGACGTTAGTCTAGTTCCTCCTTCCTAGGGCTCGTAAAATGTACTATGTTGGATTTTTCCAAAGGACAAACTTACATCGCAAGCATATTCTATCCCCATCAATCTTGTTTTCAAAAATAATTGGGGTACTCACCAAAAATGGTGGGGGAAAATGGAACCAGTATCATAGTCGTATCGGTAGTATGTCACTCTTGAACATGGCACTTGTCTGCATTTGTGTTGAGTTGGGGACATATCATCTCGTTATATGCTTACCTTCATGGGTTTGGGTAATCTCTTTTGAGCACTCATCTACTCTTTGCGACATCACGATGACCTCAGATCCCTTGATGTCAAATACTGCCAAATCCTGTGTCGTGTCGCCGATATGTTCAAGAGAAGTTGGCCTCTACAGTTTTCAACCTCCCTTTGATTCTCTATTGGTCTTGATTCACAAACATCATGTTCCTTTGTCTCGTGTCGATGATGTGGGAAACATTATGGCCCACCTTTGATCAAGGTCACTTCCTGTTGACTTCAGCTCATTCTTCGGGAAGTTGGTCTAGATAATCCCTTCAAGTGCCTTGGAGCCTGCATGCCTCAATGGCAGGTTCTTCGTGTTCGATGCAAGGTTTTCATTATTAGCCTTCGATCAGATGATTTTGTGGATGTTCAATGCCAACTCACTATTCACACTTCGTGGATTGTACATTTTGTACCTTGAGGGCCATCGTCATTATTGGTGGTTTCTCTCGTTTCTGTTGACGGATTTCATTATTGGCTGGTAATCAGAAGATGTTCTTGCATGTTCAACTTCAGCTCACATATTCACATGCTTGAACTTGTACTCTGTTCAGGTTGAGATGGAGTGCAAGACCCTAGATTTTGTCTCATAAACATCCAAGCTGCGGGTTCTTGGTGGATTATTTTGATTTATTACATGACTCTTTTGATTGGATGGCTGCGACCATACCTGAGTCTACTTGTTGATCGTTATTTTTGAATGGTTGCATCCATACCTTGGATCTTGGTTTTGTACACTTTATTATGGATGGCTGCGCCCATACCACATATCATGTATCATAGAAATCAGTTGTATTTGTATTCGCAGGTCTTTTGACGAAAATTTTTTCAGTTGAACATGTTCTCATAAAGCATTTCACCCATCCCTCTCTCTTGGACCTCATGCTTTAGGGGTCATTTGTTACACAGCATTTTGTCACCATCCCTGCAATCCCTTGTCCCGTACATTGGAGGAATATTCTCATGACCTGTGAACAGTAAAATGTCCTGAAAACACCTTGATGGTATCTTTCTGCATAAGGGCAAGAATTCTCCTCAAGAAAATTTCCTCTGAAAAACCCTAAAAACCCATGTTTTGGCATTGGCACGGGTAGCCAGTTCATCCCTTGTGCCAATGGGGAAAATGTACACTAGTGGGCGTGCCATATGGCACTCTGTCTCTGTGTATTGCCCGCGCCAAGCCTATTTGGGAATATTTTTTAAAATAAATGGTGGAATTTTGGTTCTAACAACTTCAGAATGAATCATCAGAAATAAGTTGTGTTGTTTGGCTCCGGATCTCCTTGTTTAGGAAGTGGTTTTCCACCTCTCATGGAACCTTCCCATGAGATAGGACTCTATCCCATGATTATAGGGATCCAAAATTCCCTTCCTCCCTCTATAAAATCTTTTCCTCTCCATATTATAGCTAGCTGAACCTTGGGGAAGGAAATTATAGCTAAGTGACAATCAAGAGCAGAGCTAAGGAGAACCCTGTGAAAGAGAGAGTTTTGTCAAATCCTTGACAAGCTTTGTGAGACACATCCCGCTGGAGCCCTGTCAAAGGAAGATCACGATGTCAAAGCATTGGCTATAATCATTCTATCATATCTTAATATACATGACTCTTCTATTAGTTCCATGATTGCGTTTGTCCATTATATAATGCAATTTCATTCATTCCTCTCTGAATGATCGATAGTTATAGATTGTGAAATATTACGTTGTATGTTGTATATATTATTTGCATGTGTACAAGTATTTGGATGCGAAAATCTCACGGATCGTGACCTGTCCAGCTAGGAATGGAAGCACCACTTCTTCTTCAACAACATTAGCAAAGGAATCATGGTAAGAGATCTATCACGATTCTACTCTTTGTAACTAGGAACCAACAACTTTGTGTGTTTGGATTGTTGCTAGACCCACTCTAGTGCTAGTGGGATCACTTTTGTCCATAGAGGGGATTTACCTCCATGACAAATTGTTTAAAAGGAGGGCAAGGTAGCCATTGTTTCTCATGTTGAAGATTATTGATTTATTGTCTATTTAGACTTTGTGCATTCTCCTGTTGTTCAACATAGTTGCAATGCTGCTTAGCACAAGGCATTCCTTTTTTGGAATTCCTTCTCCTTCCAAGAGAGGCCTCTTGAAGGAGTTTCTCTTAATTTTCTCCACATCCAGGCTTGAGGCCAAGCACTTCCTCCAGCTACAGCATTATTTCTGCTCAAGTGTAACGTTGTGTTGTAGGGTGTTGCAGTGGAGGTTCTACAACACCACTTCCAGAGCTATTTTTCAGAGGAGGGACTCTCCTTGCCTTTGGAGGATCAGTGAGGGAGCATTTGAGCTGATTTTCATCATATTTGGCATTAGGCCAACCATTTTTCATCACCTACAGTGTAATCCCTCTCATTGACTATGTTATTTTCACTGAGTATCTGCAGTGAGGGTTGCAATATTGGTTTGGAGGGTCAAATCTTCAGTGTTAGGATCAGCCTTTCACTTGAAGGATCCATTGGAGGAGATATATTCATCATATGCAGTATCTTCATCCTTCTCCATTCATTTCTAGTTCTTGAGTTGCAGCTGCTGCCCAACGACTCCGGCATTTCAGCAGATTTTCCATTTTGTGTATATTTCAGCCAATCCTTCCAAGGATTGTGTATTGTTGTTTCTAGGGGTTGAGACCTTTCTCCCCCTATTTTTTTGGGCTATATATTGTCATATTTGTGTATTTACACTATTTTATAGCAGTCATCTTCTATAGATAGTGTTTTCATAGCCAGGAGTTTTCACATATGTAGCATTAGTCTTCCATTTCTTGTACATATTTTGTTGAGGCTTGTATTGCCTATCCTGAGTGACTCTTTCCTCAAGGGATTGTACTCTTTGCTTCTATATTATAAAATTATTGTCTATCTACATCTTCATTTACTCAGGCTTATAAAAATAATGTTGTCATTCCATTATATGTGCTTGCATTTGCTGCAATCCCTCCATCGGGCATTTTCTCAAGACAACTAGGTGTGGGAGACCTGTTTAACCCACCTAGAGGGATTTATTTGGAGCCTCCTCTTGGATTTAGGACTTAGACACATTGATCTAAGGGATCCAAGTCTTGGTTTCAAATCCTATAGCAGCCATTCCTGGAAAATGAATTTTCCAGTCATGCCTTGCTAGCAGTTCCCAATTTGGAATATTACAGTGGTATGAAAGCATATTTCTTGGCTCAGCCTGTGAGTCTCAGACCAAGAAGATAGAAGAAGATCAATATGATGAAGAATATGAGCCTTCTCTCATCAGTTTTCAAAAATAAGGAGAGCCTCTTCAAGGAGGTCAAGAAAAAGGAGAAAAAAGAAGAGGAAGGACTATGCACTTCCTATTCTCATCAAGAAGAAGACAATGAGAATGAAGGATACTTGGATCATCAGATTCTAAGTAATTACCTTGTTGAGTTAAAATCTCAACCTAGAGCCTTCATGGAGACTCTAGCTTTTCCACAATTCATCTACTGGAAGGAAGAGAAGAGACCATGCACCAAAAGAGATATCAAAGGCAATAGATTCCTATTGTCTACATTTGATGGGTCAACTACCACAAGAGCTTGGGAAAGGAAGCTTGAGGCATTATTCCTAATACATCCAGTGATAGAGAGGGAGGCAGTAGAATTTGTAGCACTGCATCTGGAGGGTGAAGCCAATGCTTGGTGGTTCAGCCACTTAAGCCATATAAGAGTGACTTCTTTTTCTAAGTTCACTCAAGGGTTGATTAGAACCTTTGATAGAGAAATATCAGAGTAGAAAAGGTCCACACCACCATGGGAGGAAACATGTACCAGCACTGTCATATCCTTGGGAGAGCAGCCTTCTACATCTACAAATGGGGTAGCCATACAAGAAGATCCCAAGTTCCATCAAGGTATCAATGAAGTTCCACTTTCTATTTCAGCAAATTCTTTTGAAGATTGTGGAAACTCACATTTAAATGACCAAGAATAAAAACACATTGCTAACCTAGAGCAGCAAGATTGTATTGCACTGTGCAACATGAGAACATTCAAGGAGGAAATAAACCATCATCCTCATGAGCCATTGTTGGATTTTGTGTCACACTTGAGGTTGGGGTTTGAAGACTGGAAGGGGAAGATGGAAGATAGTAGACATCTTGAAGTGAGAAACTCTTTGTCCTTTCTAGATGACCCTTTCTCAATGAGTTCCTCTTAGCTCAAAGAGAAACTTCTACTTTCAGAAAATCCAAGACCTCATTGGTTTTGGAGGAATATTGATGAGAAAGAGATCTCATGGAGAGATTTCATTAGAGGTGGACTTCAACACATCATGGAGTGCAAGGATTTAATCCCTTTCTCACACTTGAATCTTCATGTATTCAAGGAGGAGTAGATAGAATATGGAGGACATCTTAGGATGGATAACATCTCTCATGCTTGTGTTGGAAATTCCTTGAGCCACACACATCATGATGGGAGGTTTTTTCCTACCACCTATTTGGCTCCTTATAGGATCAAATTGATGCTTGAGAAGATTGCATTTCAGAATCCCATGAAGTGCAAAGACTAGAATCTGATTTGGGAGGATGGTAGCCCTCATGGGAGTACTAGGATGAAGAGAAGAAGGAGACATCCAAAAGTGATTGAGTGGATGTGGTTGATGAGCAAGGAGATGGGAGGCTACTTGAAAATTTATGATACCGGGCAGTAGAAGGCTTGGTTGCGCTGGTTACTCTTGAAAGAGTTTGGTCATCATCCTCTTTCTAAGGGTATGTGGCAGGATACTTGCATCTTTGAGTAGCAAAGTGTATGGATGCATGGTGCTGGTATGATATTCATATCATTCATTGTGTTTTCATCACGTGATTTGTATGATGGAAGTATGGGGAAGCAACAAAATATTTTTTTTCTTTACTTGTTCTTGGGAGAGCAACAGCAGATTTGCTCTCACACCTTGCATGATGTTGTAGGAGGAGGAGATGGCATTATCTCCTTGGCCTTAGATGATCAAGATGTACTTCCACCTTGGGAGGGTCTTATTATGTGTAGCAGAATTATGGGATATATCTTTGACAAGGATCATGTCAAAGAATGGAGCTATGACTTGGAAAAAGCTTATTTGCAGAGGCCAACAACGTTGTCACTTGGGAGCTTTGGGTTATTGATGGAGTATACCTAGGATCACTTCACACTTGATGCACTTGGTGGACAAGGAGAAGGTAAGAATGATGGAGTAGTGGATGGAAACATCTATTACATTGGTATGATCTTACTTGCTATAGTTCTCTTGACTTGGACTTCCAAGTATAAGGAGGGTGATCTTCATGCAGCATATGGTTCATTCCTCTTCATGGGAGTGTGTCATACCACTATGGAGGAGTCATACATATACATATGCATCATATTACTCTCAACACATGGTAAGAATATTGTTTTTTCATCCATCAATTATGCAATACAACATTTGGATACTCTTACCACTCATTTTCAGTGCATTTCTCCACAAGAGGGCAAGCTTTTCATTAAGCTCCATGGACAACATTAGGCCAATTTATATGATGGAGACAACCATATTTTATATGGCCTTGGGAAAGTGTTTCCTTGAATTTATGTTTAGTTGATGTACCTAGCCACTTGCTACTTATCAGTAAGTATCATGACATACATAATTATCCATGTGACACAAAACAACTTACCATATGATTTTCTAAAGTAGCAGTTTGGAAAACTGCATTGTCACTATTGGGAAAACTGTTGGTACTCTCCTCCACTATATGAAACCTTCAACATTTTCCTTATTTTTTTTCTGATCATGATTTCATTTTCTGATATGGATCTAATCTGTATTGGAAGCATGATTGGGAGAGAGAAACAAGAGTTGGATGTGTCCCTTGGGGAAGGCGATTCCCACGCTTTTTGCAATGCATGCTCTAATGGGGGCATGAGAGGAGATATGGTCACCACAACAAAAAAATTGTTTTATTTTTTTGAGGTGGGCCATGTGATTGATGGGATGCCATACGGTGATGATTTCCTATCCATCACATATGGAATGATTTGGGCTAGCTTGATTCACAGCATTGAGGGAAGATCTTTGGGGATCTAATCTTCATCTTGCCACTTGAGGGAAACTATTTTGCAGCCTAGGATCAGCATTTTCTATACACTTATCATGAGTGGAGAAGAGTACAGTGTGCGGTAGGCTATGATGCTTACCATATTCATATTTTCAGCCCACCTTCATTTCCGGAGCTTGAGGTGGAAGGAGATTTTCAGGAGTTACCATGTTGGGAGGTAACTCATTTTGTACGGATGATTGCTTACGGGATGGAGGATCCACATGGGGATGATGTTCTTCAAAACATCTCAGACTCCATGCCTTGGGTGGAGACTTTCCAGTTCTATCTTTGCAGTTGCTTGAGGACAAGCAACCTTTGGGAGGGGAGGACTATAATATTTCCGTTTTAGCACCCAACTAAATGGAATATTATTTTTTATTTTTTATCACCTAGCAGCTAAAATAATTGGGTAAGGAAACCCATGCTTATTAAAAAATTAATAAAATCCCTCATAGTATGAAAGGGGATCATTATTGGAGCTATATTTCACACCCTCATGTGTGAACAAGATCATTTGCAAGTGGACAAGGTCAAGTTTGACCAAGTCAACAACGTTGGGATAGGAGGTGGAGAACACTTAGAGAAACAACGCAGTATGAATGGGAAGAGGTTTATTTGGTGAAGGAAACCCTAATGAGTGGGACCCATGGTGAGAGGGCTCTCATTTGTTTAAAAGGAGGGCAAGGCAGCCATTGTTTCTCATGTTGAAGATTATTGATTTCTTGTTTATTTAGACTTTGTACATTCTCTTGCTGTTCAGCACAGTTACAGTGCTGCTTGGCACAAGGCATTCCTATTTAGGAATTACTTCTCCTTCCAAGAGAGGCCTAGTGAAGGATTTTCTCTTCATTTTATCCACATCTAGGCTTGAGGCCAAGCACTTCTCCAGCTACAACGTTATTTCTGCTCAAGTGTAACGTTGTGTTGCAGGGTGTTGCAGTGGAGGTTCTACAACACCACTTCCAGAGCTATTTTTCAGAGGAGGGAGTATCCTTCCCTTTGGAGGATCAGTGAGGGAGAATTTGAGCTGATTCCCATCATATTTGGCAACATGCCAACCATTTTTCATCACCTATAGCGCAGTCCCTCTCATTGACTGCATTATTTTCATTGAGTATCTGCAGTGAGGGTTGCAGTATTGGTTTGGAGGGTCAGATCTTCAGTGTTATGATCAGCCTTTCACTTGAAGGATCCATTGGAGGAGATATATTCATAATATGCAGTATCTTAAGCCTTCTCCATTCATTTCTAGTTCTTGAGTTGTAGCTGTTGCCCAACAACTCCGGCATTTCAGCAGGTTTTCCATTTTGTGTATATTTCAGCCAATCCTTCCAAGGATTGTGTATTGTTTTTTCCAAGTGTTCAGACCTTGCTCCCCCTATTTTTTTTGGGCTGTATATTGTCATATTTTTGTATTGAAACTATTTTGCAGCATTCATCTTCTATATACTACGCTGTCATAGCCAGGGGTTTTCACATATGTAGCAGTATTCTTCCATTTCGTGTACATGTTTTGTTGAGGCTTGTATTGCCTATCTTGTGTGACTATTTCCTCAAGGGATTGTAATATTTTCTGCTATATTATACAATTATTGTCTATTTACATCTTCATGTACTCAGGCTTATAAAATAGCATTTTCATTCCATTATATGTGTTTGCATTTCCTGCAGTCCCTCCATCGGGCATTTTCTCAAGAAAACTAGGTGTGGGAGACCTTTTTAACCCACCTAGAGGGATTTATTTGGAGACTCCTCTTGGATCTAGGACTTAGACACATTGATCTAATGGATCCAGGTCCTAGTTTCAAATCTTGTAGCAGCCATTCCTGGAAAATGCGTTTTCCAGTCATGCCTTGCTAGCAGTTCCCAATTTGGAATATTACAGCAATGCTATGGTATATAAACTCACTTTGGATACAATGTTCAATATAAGGTTGGTAGGCGTGGTATGGTATAGAAATTCGCCCAAGAGTTTGGGATCAATGGAAGGGCCCATAGGCATGGTTTGAAGTGTTCTAGTATATGAAATTATAAAAAGAGAATAAAATAATTTATAACTGAAAACTCAAGTTTTATGGTGACCCTGGCTTGTCTTAATCACAACCATTAATATATACTAAAGGATAAGTAATTAAGGTGAAGTACATACCAAGATGAGAATAAGGTAGCTTAACTATACTAGGATACCAGAACCTCAGTGCCAGTATGACATGGAAATCTCACATGGCTGACGTATTGAATTCTTGATGACATGGAAACCACAAAATCTGACATGTGGCATGCAAATTTTGGCATTTGTTTCCACCCAAATGGACATTAGCTAGGTTTTGTGTGGTAGTTACATGTTAGCATCTAGATACATGGAAAGCTCTATTTGGTTACATTAGGTTATGTGGAGTGTGACTTGGAAATTAACGTAGATATGGTAGGTCCCTCCCCAAGGTACCGAGGCACAATATATGAGAGTGTATTTTTGGCTATGAAAGTTAAGGCTAGTATGGTATGACTTGGAAATGTATGTGTGGAAGAAATTAGGTGGAGAAAGTAACATTTGGTTACTAATGGTTGATCCACCATGGACTAATGTGCCAGACATAAAGGTCTCGAGAACTATGTCAAGACCATGTATTATGAAGGTTTTTATTTTATGATGAAAATTCACCTCCAGTGGGGCCCCTATCAAGAAATAAACATTTAGGAATGCACAACCCATCCTGGCATCCAACCATAGGAGCCCAGGATAAGTTAGTGTTACACAACAATTTGTCATTGTCCCTTTACTCCCCATTCCTTGATCCTATAGGACCCATATAGTGACCCTTGTGTACTTTCCAAGCATGGAATACATACCCCTGAACTGCACTTTTCCTGCCAATTCATCTCCCTTTACAAATTTTCTTGAAGATCCTTATAAAAACCTGGTTTTCAAGGTCGACACTTTGTCTCTGTGTCAAACCCGCATTGATAGCAGAGATTTTCACTAATACCCATGACGATAGAAACTCTGTCTTAATGTCTGACTCACACCAATACTATTTTGGAATTTTTTTAAAAATAGAAATGAAGTTTCCACAACTAGAAGCTTCATGAAGTGGAGAGCTAGAAGTTTGTTTTGAGAATACGACTGAGGAATTCCCCTTTGGAATTCTTGTTCCCATAAAATAGGAACTACTCCAAAGAATAAGCTTCTTTCCCATTATTTGAGGGCCAATATCCTCCTCCTCCATTGTTATATAAGGAGACCTCCTTCACCTCTGCTACTTTAGTTAGCTAGTTAGAAGAAGTGATCATAGAGAGAAGAAGTAATTATAGTGTTGTTATAGCTTTGGGAGAATAGTGCAAAGTGTGATTGTTTTTGTGTGTCAGGAACATAGTGATATCTTAGACCTTTGTGTATGAGGGTGTCGCAAACGTTCTTGGATACAGACATGCTGAAGGAGAGCCTTAACATCAAGGCTAGGTTGTAAAATCCCCTTGTCTTTATCATAATAAAATTCAACTGATATTTATCTTCCACTCTTTTTTACATTCATAATGAGATTTCTAGCAGTCCTTGATCTGTTAGATAGGTTGTATTTTTTTTATTTTTTCATGATTTTACACTTTTCGTGGTGTCTTGACTATATGTACCGGTAATCAAATGTTGGTAGCAGCATGTCTCGAGCTTGAGCAGAGCGACGGATCAAGAAGCTTTGACAAAAGACAAAAACACAACATCAGAACAAGGTAGGTCTTCTTTCTTGCTTTGAATTTCATTTACAACCTAGGAAGGTAGATGTTAGTATGTTCCCTTGTTGTTAAACCCACCCTAGGGCTAGAGGGATCGCCTCTATCTACAGAGGGGATTTTCCTAGACAATAAATTGCCTAAAAGCTTGAAACAGAAACAAGTTTTTTAGAGTAGAGTTCATTTTATTGTGTCAGGTTCCTTAAAAAATGAAA
The DNA here is from genome assembly GCA_034641835.2 of Pinus albicaulis. NCBI lineage: Eukaryota > Viridiplantae > Streptophyta > Pinopsida > Pinales > Pinaceae > Pinus > Pinus albicaulis. Next base: position 593,642,247 of record CM076570.1, read on the forward strand.
CAAGCTTATTTCGGAGCATATTTCCTTTTCTTGTGTCAATCTCCTTAAAAATGAAACAAGCTCTTCGGAGCATAGTTCGTTTTCTTGTGTCAAGCTCCTTAAAAAATGAACAAGCTCTTCAGAGAAGAGTTCATTTTCTTGTGTCAAGGTCCTTAAAAAATGAAACAAGGTCTTCTGAGGATAGTTATTTTATTGTTTCAACCTCGTTAAAAAAATGAAACAAGTTCCCTTTTCAAGTTCGAGTCTTTTTTTAGATCTCGTAAAATCCCAGATGATTCTTCCATTTTACCTCTCGTATTTGAACCTTCATTCCACTCGCCTGTTAGTAACCAGTAGTCTACTCAAGCGAATGGACTGAAGGTTGGGGGGCATGTACCTCGAATTGAGTCACCATGCTAGGGGCATGCAAATATTTTTTCAAGAATATTTGATCAAAGTTTCAAGCTTGTGTAAAAATGAAACGAACTTCAAGGAGAGTTTCCTGATTTCAAGCTTGTGTAAAAATGAAACCATTATTATTTTACCTCTCATGATTGCCATTTTATCAGCCTGTTTTGCTAAATGAGCCTTGGTTTTATCATTCCATTTTTTCCATCTGCTCATCCAATCATATGACTTCACTTGATTGTTTTAACCATTCCTGAGGAACCGTTGCATGAATGGTCTTGTTAGCCAGCCTCTTGACCTTTACTTGTTCTGAGTAGTTCCACCATCACCGGAACCAGTTTCTACCCTTAATGCCACTTGTTCCTCCAGGAGGATTCAACTTTAAGCTCTTTTATGAATCTCAAAACATGAAAATAATATCAATATCTTGTCGTTTTGAACATATTAAAGGCTGTGAAACACAATTTAACAAGTATATGTTTAACCCTTTTTCGGGCTGGATTAAACTATCTATGAAAAAGGAATACCTTAGCCAATCGCGACTAAGAGGTTCTCTCATATTTTGTTTTCTACCTTTTAGGGTATGAGGGACTATTTATGAAAAGGGCCATCTAGAGTTTTCTTTTTTCCTCTTTTCAAACTCTCTAAATATGAAAAGACGCTAGGTTTCACCTTTTTCAAGCTCATTAAAATTTTACGACATTGGATCTGACATCATGACGATTATCGAGTTCCTTCTTCCTAGGGCTCATAAAATTTACTAGGATGGATTTGTCTGAAGGAAAAAATTATATGACAAGCCTATGATATCCTATTCAATATTTTGTAAAAACAAAGAGGTACTCGACAGAAATGGTGGGGGAAAATGGAAGTTATTTGTCAGTTGTGTCGGCAGTATGTCACTCTTGAACATGACACTTATCTGTAGTACATGTCGGCTTGGGATATCTTCACTCTGTCACTTTGCATCCATGGTTTTTGGATATATGTTTGCCTCTCATTCGATTACCAATCTTGTCAACATGACCTCTGATCCTATTTTGAGCTAAATGCTTCCAAATTCTAGAGTCGTGTCGCCGATATGTTCAAAATAAAATCCTTCTACAGTTTGTACATTCCTTGATCCATGGTTTTAGTATTAATCAACACTCATATTACATTCTATGATTCATGTAGATGATGTGGGATTCATTATGACCCTCCTTCGATGGATCACTTCCTGTTGACTTCAACTCATTATCCGAGAAGTCGATCTAGAGACTCCTTTCTCGTACGTTAGAGCTTGCATGCCCTAATGGCAAGTTCTTCGCATTCAACCATAGGTTCACATCATTGGCCTTCGATCAGGTGATTTCACGGGTGTTTTACTTCATTTCCTTATTCATATTCCATAGATTGTATTGGCAGTACCTTGAGGACCATTTCCATCACTGGTGGTTTCTCTTGCACCTATTAACAATTTACATCATTAACTAGTAATCAAAATATTTTCTTGCATGTTCGACTTCGACTCATTTATTCGCATGCTTTAAATTTTACTTGATCGGGTTGTGAAGGAGTGCAAGACCCTAGATTTTATTCTCTAGAGTCTAGAGGTTGTGAGGCGATATGATTTTTCCATGATTGGATACACGTTTCTTTCAGATGGATGGCTCCGGCCATACCATGAGTCTATATGTGATCCTTCTTAGATGGATGGATGCGAACATACCATGGTCTCTTTTATGGATGGATGTGTCCATACCTTGATTCATGTATTTTCATTAGATATTCTAGTTATGTATATGTATTTATGCTTTATTTACAGGTCTCCCGACAGGAGCGTTTGGTTCCTTGTAGTACTCGTAAAGCATTTCACCCCTCACTCATGTTTGGAATTCATGCTTTAGGGGGCATCTGTTACACAACAATTTTCACTGTCCCTGTACTCCCCGTTCCTTGATCCCGTAGGACCCATACAATGACCCTTGTGTACTTTCCAAGCATGGAATACATACCCCTAAACCACGCTTTGTCTACCAATTCATCTCCCTTTACAACTTTTCTGGAAGATCCTTATAAAAACCTGGTTTCCAAGGTCGGCGGATTGTCTTAGTGTTTGACCCGAGCCGATATCAGAGATTTTCACTAAGACCTACGATGATCGGCACTCTGTCTTAATGTTTGACACACAACGATCCTCTTTTGGAAATTTTTTTAAAATAGAAATGAAGTTTCCATGATTAGAAGCTTCGCGAAGCGGAGAGATGAAAGTTTGTTTTGAGGATACGGTCAAGGAATTTCCCTTTAGGATTCTTCTTCCCATAAAATATGAACTACTCCAAAGGATAAGCTTCTTTCACATTATTTGAGGGCCCATATCCTCCTCCTCCATTGTTATATAATGATACCTCCTTCACCTCTGCATCCTTATTAAGCTATTTAGAAGTAGCAATCAAAGAGAGAAGAAGCAATTACAGTGTTGTTATAGCTTCGAGAGAATAGTGCAAAGTGTGAGTGTTTTTGTGTGTCAGGAACATAGTAAGATCTTAGAACTTTGTGTATGAGGGTGTTGCAAACATGCTTGGATACAGACCTACCAAAGGAGAGCCTCAACATAAAGGCTAGGTTGTAAAATACCCTTGTCTTTATCATAATAAAATGCAACTCATGTTTATCCTTCACTCTTACTTACATTCATAATGAGATTTCTAGCATTCCTTGATCAGTTAGATAGGTTGTAATTGTTATATTTTTGTCGTTATTTTACACTTGTCATGGTTTCTTGACTGTTTTTATAGGTAATCGAATCTTGGTAGAAAAGTGTATCGAGCATGAGAAGAGCAACATATCAAGAAGCTTCGACAGAAGATGAAAACATAGCATCAAAACAAGGTAGGTCATATTCCTTGCTTTGAATTTCATTTACAACCTAGGAAGGTAGATGTTAGTATGTTCCCTTGTTGCTAGACCCACCCTAGGCCTAGAGGGATCGCCTCTGTTCACAAAGGAGATTTTCCTGGACAATAGTTAGAAAGGGTGTTTAAGCCTTTGGTCCCAACCCTATGTCATGAGGAGAAGAATGGTAAGTCTGTGATTCCATGAAGAATGGAAAAGGTATTTTGGTAGCATCATTGTCAAGTGTCTTCATGGTTTTGGATTCCAAAGGAATTAGTACTAAATGTTTTGGATTTTGGTCTTAAAAAATTGTTTTAAGGTTTTTAAAGTTTAATGTTAAGCACCTAGGTAACCAAGGAGCTGGAAATAAGACTAACCCATGCTATTTAGACTGGATTTCCAGTTGCTAAAATAAAATAATGCTCCATGTTTTCCAGATTGGTTTTCCATAGAATTTCGGCCCTGCCATTATTTTTTTTACATAGTTAAGTAAAAATAAGCCAAAGAAGTTTGAAAACATGGAGAAGCAAATAGGTGTTATTTTATGACATTGATGCATTTTTCATTCCTTTGTGTGAAGACAAAAAAATCCTTGCATGACCAAAAGCAAAGGAAGTATAATAATGAAGTCTACGGAAGATGTATGATTGAGGAAGAATTAGAGATGAAATATGAATAGAAAGGACGATAATGCATGCAAACTTACATTTATACAACTAGGAGTGATATGCATAAGCATAGTAGATATTTAGGAAGAAAAAATATGATCAAAGATCAATAAATTTGTATAAGGAAGATTAATTTTAAATCTTGTGGATCTAATTTGAAAATTTATGAAAATGGGAATTGATAGGAAAATATAGTTGGTTCCAATAGATCACTTTATGGGAATATAATATCCTTATAATTGGTGCCATTAAGTAATTTTTTGGGTTTCTGTTATATTCTTTCCATGACTACTCATGCACGGGGGGGGGGGGGGGCAGGTAACAGGGGGGGCGATAGCCCCCCCTATACGTTGCGTTGGGCACAACATACGAGGGGGTCATAGGGGGGGCCAGTAGCCCCCCCTGTCAGGGTTCACTATAGTGCCCCCAAAAAAAATTTGGTCCTTATTTTTTGGTAGGCAGACCCGCCCATGGTTTTGTGCATGGGTTTGCACATGGTTTTGGGGCATGATGGTTTTTGGCCCCTGGTATTTTGTAGATCTGATCAAGGGAACTATGATTATGTTCTAATCGAGGGTTAATGGATTGGGGTTTATATATGCTTTGACATCTATATATATGTGTTGTAACACTAAAAGTAATATAATGAAAAATCAAGCTGGTTGTCCCGATTTGGGATCTAGGGGAAAATCTCTATGTATATTTGTTTTATGTTTTATGCTCTTTCTATTGTTTATTTTCTATTTTTAAGATTTGTTTACAGCTAATTTCTGTACAGGGCTAACACTTACATTTTCTATCGGAGAAATTTCGGCTTCAAGGGGACGCCTTTGATGCTGAGGGGTTTTTTGTTCAGGCCTGAGGTAGACCCTCTTCAGTGGGAGATTTGCAGGATAGATTCTTGTGGTGAAAGAAGATGTCGAGCAGCGGGAAGATAGAGATCGAGAAATTTAATGGTCAGAGTTTTGAGTTGTGGAAGCTCAAGATGGAGGATCTGCTGGTGGATAAAGATCAGTGGATCGCGGTAGATCCAGGTACTAAATCATCGACAATGTTAGATGAAGACTGGAAGAAACTAGATCGAAAGGAAAAGAGCACAATACAGTTGTGTGTCTCATATTTAGTATTGTTGAATGTATCTGTGGAAGCTATGGCAGAGACCTTGTGGGACAATATAGGGACTTTGTACCAATCTAAGTCTCTGGTGAATAAATTGTTCCTGCGGAAAAAGTTGTATAACCTGAGGATGAAGGATGGAGACTCGATGACAGAGAATCTGAACGCCTTCAATACTATGGTAAGTCAATTTTCATCTTTTGATATTAAAATCTAAGATGAATATAAGTGCATCAGTTTGTTGTGTTCTCTACTAGACTCGTGGGACAGTCTGGTTATTGCAATAGCCAGCAATACAACTACCTTGAATTTCGATGATATTGTCTCAGCCTTGCTGTCGAAGGAAATGAAACGGAGAAATATGGAGGGCCAGAATGGAGATGCCTTATCTGTACGAGGAAGGTCCCAAAATAGAAACAATAATAAGGTTTCGAGTGGGAGATCTAAATCTAGAGGTAGATCTAAATCTCCTGGAAATTTTGTAAAGGTGTGTTGGAAATGCGGAAAGGAAGGGCACTACAAAAGTGATTTCATATCTAAAGATCCTGAGAAAGGAAAGGGATCTGATGATGCTCCTTCCGCAGAGGGAAAAATCACCTCGAATGAAGGTGGGGATGTGTATTTGGCTTCTTCTTCAAATACACATGTAGATCATGAGTCATGGTTGATTGACTCAGGTGCATCCTTTCACTTCACTCCCCATAGGGAGTGGTTCTGCGAGTATGAGAAATATGGTGGCAATGATGTCTTCTTAGGTGATGATAGGAAGGCCATAATCGTCAGATGTGGAAAAGTCAAGATGAAGCTGCAAGGTGGAAGGATTAGAAAACTTCCTGGTGTTCTGCACATTCCTGCATTGGCCAGAAATCTGATTTATGTAAGCTAGATGGATGATGCAGGTGTAAAAATAGTGTTCGAGAAAGATGCTTGTAAGATGGTTTGGAGAGCACTGGTATTAATGCGGGGAGTTCGAATTGGAACTCTATACAAGCTTCAGGGCAGCACTGTTATTGATGGGTGCAATAGTTCTGTGGTTCTCGAAAGTGGAGCAGAAAGCTTAGCAGTCTTTGGAGAAAAGACCATTCTATGGCATCAAAGGCTTGGACATATTGGAGATAAGGGCCTTTGGATACTGCATGGAAATGGTATGGTAGAAGGTATGTCCAATAACTCTCTAGATTTCGATTCTTGTGAACATTGTGTGTATGGGAAGTATAATCGGGCGAGTTTTCCTTCTGGTGCTAAGAGGGTGAACAAGATATTAGAGCTTGTGCACAATGATGTGTTTGGACCTATGTCGGTTCCATCACTGGGTAAGTCTGTGTACTATGTTTCATTCATAGATGACTTCTCAAAAAATACATGGATATATTTCTTGAGAAATAAATCTGAAGTCTTTGACAGATTTAAATAACTTAAGGCTTTGGTGGAAAACCAAATAGAGAAGAATATAAAGGTGCTGACGACATATAATGGTGGGGAGATCTGCAAGAAGGAATTTGAAGATTTTGTAAGAAGTGTGGTATATCACAATGGAAGACTACTCCATACACACCTCAGAAAAATGAAGTTGCAGAAAGAATGAACAGAACACTGATGGAAAATGCAAGAAGCATGCTCAGTGGTACCGGGTTAGGACAAGAATTCTGGGCAGAGGCAGTGGAGATTGCATGTTACTTAGTTAACATATCACCTTCATCAGCGTTGGAGTATAAGACTCCACATGAGGTATGGACTAGTAAGAAACCCTCTCTTTCACATCTGAGGGTATTTGGATGTGATGCATATGTATATGTTCCAAACGAGAAAAGGAGCAAGTTGGATAATAAAGATGAAAGGTGCATATTTATTGGGTATAAGGATAGTTTAAAGGGTTACAAGCTCTGGAACCTAGAAAAAAGGAAGGTTGTGTACAGCTGAGATGTGGTGTTTAGAGAGGTGAAAGATATTGTTAAACATGAAGTCCTACCAAATGAACCTGAGAAGATAGAGTTTGAGCTAAAGGAGGATGAATCAGACTCTACAATAGAAGAAGACTCAGAAGAGGAAGAACCACAAACTCCAGCTGTGAGAAGATCAGTTCTGGAAAGGAGACAACCAAAAAGGTATAGTCCATCTACTTTCTGTTCAAATTTTTCTTTAACTATAATTGATGATGATCCCAGAACTATCATGGAGGCAGTAGATTCAGAGGATGGAAAACTCTGGAAGGAGGCCATGGTTGATGAAATGGCATCCTTTCATAAAAATGAGGCATGGGATCTGGTGGAGTTGTCGGATGGAAGAAATCCCATCGGGAGAAAATGGGTGTTTAAGAAGAAGATAAATGTAGAAGGCAAGGTGGAGAAATACAAAGCTCAGTTGGTAGCAAAAGGTTATTCCCAGGTGTCGGTAATTGATTTTGGTGATATTTTTTCTCCTGTTGCCAAAGTTACTTATATTATATTACTTTTATCTGTTGCTGCTACATTTGATTTTGAGGTAGAATAGATGGATGTGAAGAAAACATTTCTTCACGGGGATCTGGAAGAGGAGATCTACATGAAACAACCTGAAGGCTTTATGGTGAAGGGGAAGAAAGAAATGGTATGCAGGTTAAAGAAGTCTATGTATGGGTTAAAACAGTCACCAAGGATGTGGTATCAGGAATTTGATACATATATATGGGGAATTGAATTCACCAGAAGCAAGGAGGATCACTATTTTTATTTTAAATTAATTAGTGACCATGTTATTTATTTGGTATTTTATGTGGATGATATGTTTTTGATTGGAAATGACAAAGAAGTTATCCAAGATTTTAAGACCCAGCTATTCTCCAAATTCGGCATGAAGGATATTGGTGCTACAAACTATATTTTGGGCATGGAAATTAAGAGAAATCAGGCAAAGAGGAATCTCTGGTTAAACCAGAGGAAGTATGTCAAGACTATGTTGCAGAGGTTCAATATGCAGGATAGTAAACCGGTGAATGTTCCGATTCCTATAGGTACAAAGATGTTTGTTGAACAGTGTCCCAAGACACAAGAAGAAGAGGAGGATATGTCCCGTGTTCCATATGCAAGTGCAATGTGTAGCCTGATGTATGCAATGGTTTGTACTAGACCAGACATTGCACATGCAGTGGGAGTATTGAGCAGGTTTATGTCAAACCTAGGGAAGGAGCATTGGATAGCATTGAAGCGGGTTTTCAGATATTTGCGTGGCACTAGTGATTATGGCTTATGCTACCAGGGAAGACCAAGATTGGAAAGAGTGTTGAACATTCGTGGTTTTGTTGATGCTGACTGGGCTGGAGATCTGGACCAAAGAAGATCTACAAGTGGGTATGTGTTTAGCCTATTTGGAGGTGCAGTCAGTTGGATGAGTAAAAGACAGTCTGTAGTGGCTCTTTCAACTATAAAGAAAGAATACATGGCAGCCACTCATGCAAGCAAGGAAGCAGTTTGGTTCCAGAGATTGTGTTCAAGTATGGGGTTGGTGCAGCAAGCTATAAGGATAGACTGTGATAGCCAAAGTGCAATTTTCTCGGCTAAGAACCTTGCTTATAATTTAAAGACAAAGCACATTGATGTTCAATATCACTTTGTGAGATATATGGTTGAGGCTAAAAGGGTGTTGCTAGTAAAGGTGGACACTTTTAAGAATGTTGCATATGAATTGACAAAGTTTGTGAGCACGCAGAAGTTCTCTTGGTGTAGCGAAACAATGGGTGTTGCAAAGTTGGGATAATGACTTAGCTTTCCTCAGGCCCCCTATGGAAAGAAAACAACAAGCGGGAGAATTTTGGGTTTGTGTTATATTCTTTCCACGACTAGTCACGCGCGGGGGGGTAATAGAGGGGTGATAGCCCCCCTTGTACGTTGCACTGGGCGCAACATACGAGGGGGTCACAAGGGGGGTGGTAGCCCCCTTTGTCGAGGTCCGGGGCAGTGCCCCAGAATTTTTTTTTGGTTCTTATTTTCTAGTGGGCGAACCCACCCATGGTTTTGTGCATGGGTTTGCACATGGTTTTGGGGCATGATGGTTTTTGGCCCCTGGTATTTTGTAGATCCGGTCAAGGGAACTACGGTTATGTTCTAATCCAGGGTTAATGGATTGGGGTTTATGTATGCTTCAACATGTATATATATATGTGTTGTAACACTAAAAGGAATATAATGAAAAATCAAGTTGTTCATCCCGATTTGGGATCCAGGGGAAAATCTCTGTGTATATATGTTTTATGTTTTATGCTCTTGCTATTGTTTATTTTCAATTTTTAAGATTCTTTTGCAGCTAATTTCTGTACAGGGTTAAAACCTACATAATTTTGGGGGATTGGAGTCTCAGTTTGGTTGTTGCCAGTAAATTATTTCATGGGATTGGTCTCTCCTTCTAGTTGGTCCAATAAGTTATTGTAACAATAGGTTGGTTCCTACAATACATTAACATAAATAAGTTTTGTGGGTTTTCTCCTGTAATGGTTTCCATGCATATATGGTGTATTCTTATGTTGATGAAATGATTTACAATGTATATCCATTAAATTGTTTTGAATTTTTAAAAAATTTCTATTACAATGGTTCACCAACCCCCACCCCCACCCCCCCCCCCCCCACCCACCCTTGATATGATCATATTTCCAACAATTGGTATCAGAGAAAGGTTCATGCCATTAGTAATTAACCAATGGTAGGTAGATCATAGGGGATCATGGCCAATTTTCCTCAAGAAAATGATCCACTATTTGTTGGATCAAATTATTCCTTTCGAAAAGTAGGAATGAGTACATATATTATGTCTCTAAGATATGATGTTTGGATGTCTGTAGAAAATGGTTATCTGATACCAATAATGTATTGAACTAATATGAATGGAAAATTATCTATTCAAATAATGCAAAGGAAAAAAGTGGCATATTTTTTGGACTATCAAACACATAATTTGTCAAATTGATGCACCAAAAATATTCCAAAGAGATTTGGGACAAGATTCAATGTATTTATGAAGGAGATGAGAAAGTGAAGAAGGCTAAGCTAAAAACTCATAAAGGTAAGTTTCAAAGTCTCAGAATGGATGAAGATGAAAATCTCAAAACATTTTTTCTTCATGTAGATGAGATAATTAATACTATCAAATGTCTTGGTGAGAAAATTAAGGAATCCAAGTTAGTTCAGAAAATACTGAGATCCCTTCCCTCAATATTCAATCCAAATGTTTCATCTATTGATGAAATGTAAAATCTTCAAAGCATGACGATGGATGCTCTTCGTGGAACTCTAATTGCATATGAAATGAAAATAGAGAGGGATAAGTCAATATCAAGGTAGATAGCATTTAAAGAAACAAAATAAACAAATAAAAAAAATATGTATGAAGGCTCAAGTAATGAATCAAATGAAGAAGTAGCTCAATTACTATGAATGATAAAAATGGGAGCTAGAAAATACAAAGGTAAGCTTTCATTCAAGTTTTTTGAGTGTGGAATAATATGTCAATATGAAATTCAGTTTTGATGGTGAGAGAGGAGAAATACTATTCATTGCCCTGGATGAACAAAAAATTGAAGAATATATTACATGGGAAGTGGATTTTGAGGGAGAACTTGTGATTTCCCTAGAATAAATAAGATGATGGATCCACCTATGGACCCGAAACATATACATTCCTACAAATCAACTGTGCTAAATCCAAGCTTCCAGAATGAGAAATAAGATGAGTAACAAGAAAGGACGATCAATTAGATAAGAAGCCGCAAGAACATAATATTGAAGGATGTGATGAATAATTTATCATTTTTCTGAAAAATTGAGCTAGAAAAATGAAAATAATAAAGGATATTCTGAAAAAATAGTTGAAAGAAAATGAAGTACAATTTGAGAAGTTGGAAGAAGAAATTGTCTCCTTAAGAAAGGAAACATAAAAAGTATCGGATTGGCTGAATAAAAATTTAAAGTTAGTATAAGGTGCTAAAATGTTAGATCATGTCCTCAACTATCAGAGGTATCAATCTATCAAGACAGGTCTTGGTTATGAAGAGAATCCAAAGAATACCACGGGATATTCAAGCTCAACAAAATTTGTAAATGAATGTAAAGAGCCTACTAGTTTTGTTGATGCACTCAAGAACAATTTAACGGGACAAAAAAACAAGATTCTTCTTTGATCAAAATAGGGATAAGACATTTAGAAATTCTAAAAAAATTTAAAAGAGAATCAAAGGAATCAGAAAATGGAGAATATGATAGCGATGCAAATATGATAAAAGGATAAATCAACAATAGGAAAGGTATCAATATAGTTATGAATCGACAAGGTGACCACTATGTTAACAAAAGTAGGTAAAGAAGATTCAATATATTTATTCCTTTCAACATAAAATATACTTCTAGGTACCAAAATTTATTTAATGGTATTACTATTCATGTAATAATTTTGGTCAAAAATCAGTTGATTACAGAGCCTATGCAAAAAAATAATATGGAAGGATAGGATTATGTAAATGACTAATAAATAGCTACATAAGCCCAAAAACCTAGAGGTATGTATTAAAGTGGTATTAGAAAAGGTAATGCTTCTTCTCCTTTGTTAAATTAAATTGAATTCTACAAATTCAACAAACATGCGTACAAAGCATAGGATTGCAGGAGCAGTCTAAACAAGTCTCAAAAGTAAGTCAAGGAAGAATATGCCCTTGGAAATCAACATCCAACAATATGGAAAAATTAATAAGAGAAGCAGGAAGAGTGTGGTCTTATGTTATATGAAAAAAAATAAGAAAAAAAATGGTATATTGATAGTGGATGTTCAAGACACATGATAGGATATCAAAGAAAAATCATTAAACTAAAACAAAAACATAGAGGAAAAATAATACTCAATGCATATATAATAATAGTTAGAAAAGGCATAGTCAACATAGATAATGGAAGATATAAGGAGGAAAATGATTTATATGTGGAAGGAATGGAGCATAATCTCTTGAGTGTTAGTCAAATTTGTGAGAAATCATATCATATCACATTATGCTAAAAAAATGTGAAATTATAAATGTTGTTATAGGAAATCTAGTGGAAAATGCTATTATAAATTCAGGCAATGTGTACATTCTTAATGGAGTGGAAGGATAAAAAATTTGTATAGGAAAGATAGACAAGAGGTGGTTATCGGACATGTGGGGTCCTTCATTTTTTGGGGTCAATTTTGGTCAAAATTTGGTCGCAGAGCAAGTAGAGAAAGTCAGAAAATGTTTTGGGTTATTTGGCTAGAAGACTATAGAAGAGAAGAAAGAATTAGAAAATAGAGGAGCAAGTGGTTATTTTGGAATCTGTAAAGTCAAAAATATAAACATAAATTCATTTTGATTGAAATTATGAACTGTATATGGACCAAGAGAGCATGGACCCTATCAAGGTAGTTAAATTCGAGTCCATCCAAAAAGTGTGGGAAAGTTCAAGGTGCTAATATATATATATATATAGATATATAGACATGGAAAGTGAGCTACGCAAGAGACAAATAATTATAAGGTTCTCAATCTACTGAAATTAGGAACTATATTATGTAAATATACATCTATTTATTCTTTTTGTAATTTTGAGTATGTAATGAGAATTCTAGTAGAAATTTTGAACAGATCTAATTGCCTTGATATGGATCGGTATATGTAATATTAAACCAACTTGAATATGAAAAGAGGAGAGTTTTTCAAGGAAATATTTATGTGTTTTATGTATAAATGTGACCATGCCTTTGTTCCTACTTTAAAAAAATTAAGATTATATGTTAAGCTCTATATAATGTATCTATTCATCTCTTTCTTAAGGATAAGTTAATAGATTTGTGAATGCTAATGATAATGATGCATATTTTAATTGATGAAATGTATTATTTCACCATTTAAACCCTAATAATCACTTATAATTATTGGCATGGCTTCGTTGATACTTTCTTCCCTTGTGAAAGATAAAAAATATCAGCATTATGCTAGACTACAATGGGCCTTTTGTTGGCACCCTGTGGTATAACCCTGGGATTCTATAATCATATTTTTCGTGAACAAATAGTTTCGTTGTCGGGACTGTTAGTGTCCTATAGTCACAATGATCAAATTTACTCTTTCCACTTTTGTTTGATTATTAGGTCCAATTATAATATTGGAAAATTAAATTTGACATGCCATAGTCACAGTGATAAAATTTACTCTTTCCACTATTGTTTGAGTCTTAGGTCAAATTATAATATTTTCAAATTAAATTCGCCATGTGTCTTGATTGTCTAATGGTTCCAAGTTATTGCCTAGGTGTCATTTCCACTCCCTCCACTTATCCAAGGTAAAAAAAAGCCATCATGGTCATTGTCATCATTTCTTGCCATAAGTCATCAAATGAGTTAGTTGGTCATTATATGTTATGAAACCAGATCACAAAATAGAAGAAAATATAGATCAATGCCTTAGAAATTAGCCTCTTAGAGGGGGAAACCTCCTTAAATTACATAAATGAACAATTCTTAGATGATACAAATGAAAAAACCTCCTTTCTATATATATGAGTCCATGGGGTAACAATTTAATCATACCCGACCTAACAATAATAATCTAAGGGCACCATAATAACAATTGTGGGCTTTTATGGGCCACAATAATAACAATATAGGGACTAAAGGGGTACAACAATAACAATAAGGGGGCTACATTAATTACAATAAGGGAATACACTAGTAATATAGGGACCTAACATGCCCATCTCCTTCAAAAAAGTGTTTTCCTCAATGCTTGATTAGTTTTGGATGCTTCTGTATAACATTTTCATCCTCACATGTGGAATCTTCAGTGGGTAAGTTCTTCCACTTTATGAGATAATCTGAAATTGATTGATTTCATAGATTTCGAGTACTTATTTCCATGACTGCTTCAGGTTCCAATAAGATTTTCCCTTCCTCATAAAGTTCTGACAATATTGTTTTAACTAGAATTTTGTCACCTATAACCTTCTTTAAGCATGAAACATGGAAAACTGGGTGCACTCAGGAAGAAGCAAGAAGCTCCAATTTGTATTCCATAGTACCATTCTTTTGCAACACCTTGTTAGGACCATAGTACTTTGGCGATAATTTTTTATCCTTCTTAGCTTGCTTGTGGGACATTTTTTTTATGGTTGTAGGCGTAAAAATACCCAATCTCCTACATCAAAATTTCTCTCGCTGTGATGTTGATATGCCTATTGTTTCATTTGATTTTGTGACAAATTTAAGTTATCCTTTAAGAGTTGGAGAACTTGTTGTTGATGCTCGATGTGATCTTCCACTGCTTGAACCTTAGAAGTTTCTCTTAAAGATGATGTAATGGATTGTGGATGACATTCATAAAGTGCCATAAATGGGGTCATTTTTGCTGCAATATGGAAGGAAGTGTTATACCACCATTCAGCCAGAGGTAATGACTTCAACCATTGTGTTTTTTTATCAGATACAAAACAAAAAAATATCCTTCCAAACATTTTTTCACTGTCTCATTTTTCCCATCGATTTGAGGATGATAAGATGAGCTATGAGCTAGTTGAGTACCCAAATAAGAAAAAAATTTCATCCAAAAAGTTCTAGTGAAAATTGGATCTTTGTCACTTACAATAATCTTTGGGTTTCTATGTAGCTTTTGATTTGTTTCCATAAATGAAATACCAACTATACTTGCTTTAAATGGATGAGATAATGCACACATGTGTGCATACTTGGTAATTCTATCAACTACCGCCACGATGACACTCTTTCCTTTGGACATAGGTAAACCTATGATAAAATCCACTAAAACCTCCTCCCAACATTGACTTGGAGTGGATAAAGGTTGTAGCAAACCTGGGGTATTAATTGTCTCAACTTTATTTTGCTGGAAAACCAAACATTCCACCACAAAATTTTGAATATCAGATTTAAGGTCATCCCAAAAAAATTCTTTCTTCACCCTATGGTAATTTTTTTAAAATCCTGAGTGTCCTCCTAAGGGAGAGGTGTGCAATTCAAAAATAATCTTTTGTTTTAGTTGGGAATTATTACAAAAATATAAGCGATATGTGTACCATAAGGAATCATTTTTCCAACTAAATGTATCAGATGTACTGGGATCTTGCTGCAAATTTGGAATGAGTGTCCACACTTCTTCGCATTATTCCATTCCGCCCTTGCTTTGGTTATCCAATCTAGTTCGATAATAAAAATGACACAAAGAAATTCTTCCACCTCCTCATCCTTTCTTGAGAGTGAATCTGCAACAACATTTAGCTTCCCTTTTTTGTAGATGATTTCAAAGTAATAACCCAACATCTTTGTGACCCATTTTTGCTGCTCTTCTGAAGATAGTCTTTGTTCCAAAAAGTATTTAAGACTATCATGATCAGTTTTTACATTGAAGTGTCTTCCCATTAGGTAAGGTCACCATTATTTAGTGCATGTAGTTTTTCCAACATTTCCTTCTCACAAATATCTTTCTGTAAATGCTTCCCTTTCATTCAATTACTTTCAAAAGAAATGGGTCTTACTTCTTGAATTAAAACAACACCAATTGCATTTCCTGAGGCATCACATTCCACAAAAAATGTTTCTGTGAAGTCTAGTGTAGCTAGGACTGATGCTTGGCACATTTCCTCTTTAAGATGTTCAAAGGAATTAGTTTCTTCAGAAGTACATGAAAATGCATATTTCTTCAATAATGTTGTTAGAGGTTCTACTATTCTCCCATAATTCTTAACGAACTTGCAATAATACCCTATTAACCAGAGAAATCCTTGCAATTTCTTTATGGTTGTGGGGACTTTCCATTCCTTAATGGCTTTAATTTTGTTAAGGTCTACCTTATTACCCTCCTGAGATACAATATGACCCAGATATTCCACCTATTGTACTCCAAAGAAACATTTGGAGGTTTTTTCATGTAATTGTTTCTCCTCCAATAGTTTGAGCACCCTATCAACATGCTCAACATGATCCTTCCAAGAATTGTTGTAGATTATTATATCATCAAAAAATACTAACACAAATTTTCTAAGGAAGGGTTTAAAAATGAAATTAATAAAACCTTGAAATGTGGAAGGTGCATTGGTAAGGACAAAAGGCATGACCAAAAATTCATAATTACCCTCATGATTTCAAAATGTTTTTTTTTCAGAATATCTTGAGTCTTCATTCTAATTTGATGATATCTTGAACCCAGATCCAACTTGGTAAAATATGTTTCTGCATCTAATTCATCCAATAATTCATCATGCACAGAAATGAGAAATTGATCTTTAATAGTGAGCTTATTGAGCTCCATATAATCCAAACACATGTGCCATGATCCATCCTTCTTTTGTAGCAAGACTACTAGAGTAGAGAAAGAACTTTGAATAGGTTGAATTATACCACCCTCTAACATTCTACAACCATACATTCAATTTCGCTCTTTTGGACATAAGGATATCTGTAAGGCCTGATATTTGGAGGAACACTTCCTAGAATCAAATGAATATCATGATCATGATCATGAATAGTTGGGAGTCCTTTGGTAGTTTCAAACACCTTGGAATGATTTTCCAATACATTTTGGAGATCTAGTGAAATAGATGATTTTGATGTTGGAACTTATAGTGAGAATAATTGTGCAATTACACCTCATTTTTCTTTATTCAGAAGCTTTGTCATGAAATTATAGCTTATTAACTTTCTCAACTTTCCCACGATACCTTGTAATTCAAATTTCTTTCCTTCCCAAAAAAAATTCAAGAAAATTTCTTAAAAATTAAAATCTACGGCCCCAAAGATTGTAACCATTGTAATCCTAGTACAACATCAACACCTCCCATTGGAATGGAAATAATTGTACTATTCAATAAATTTTCCCCCATGGTTAGCTCGATATTATGGCACTTTCCAGATAAATTTATAGTTCCTCCTTTTGAAACCATCGCTTGACACTATGGTGTTGGGTATAGGAATAAATTCAATTCCTTGGCTACCTTACAATGAATAAAATTATGGGTAGTACTCGAATCAATCAACACTATTACATTTTTATTCTCAATATGTCCTTCTATCTTGGGAGGTTGAGGAGTGGTAATTCCTACGAATGCATTACAAGATATGGACAGATTCATTTATTCTTTATCTAGGGTTGGTTCCTAGTGTATATCATATTCTTTTGAATTTTCTTGTTCATTTTCTTCCTCCTCTTCAAAATCTATGTAAAATAATGTCTTCTCAGCACACTTATGACCTTTAGTGTATTTTCTATCACAATTGTAGCAAAGCCCTCTTGCTCTTTTTTCTTCCAATTGTTGTGGTGTCAACCTTGTAGGTTGTGGAAGTCTAGGAGTAGCAACACTTCCATCTTTATAGATGTGAGTGTAGGCTTCCTTGTTGCCATAATTTTACTTTCATTCTTTCTTTCCAACCTGAATGCCTTCTTCAATGAATCAGGTTCCGAAAGGCAAACCTCATGTTGGATGTTATCCTTTAAAGTCCCTATGAAGACATTAATATTGTGTTCCTTTAGAATATCAGTTACGCTTATATTCAATTTTTTGAAGTCCTCAATGTGCTACACCATTGAACTCTTTTGTTTGAGATTTATCAATTGGCTAAATAAGGTGTTTCTCTTTGTATCCTCATAATGTGTTATCATTTGCTTCGTAAAAATTGACCAAGTGACAATTGTTTTATGAGAGCATAGCCATCGATACCATACAAATGTATTTTTTCTAAGTAAAAAGTTGAAATGTGTACCTTTTATGTGTTTTTCACATTATGGAGATCAAAATATTGTTGCATCTGTAGTATACATGTTATGGGATCCTTGTCATCAAAATTCCTCATACCGATATTTGGAATATGGTGGGTCTCCAATCCAACATTAGAGTTTATGAAATCACGATTAAAATTTATTTTTTTCTCATCATGAGTTTCTTCTACTACCTTTTCGACATTACGAATCATTTATTGTATCAAAATTTTCAAACCTTCCTCCAAACCTTCCATGTCTGCTTTCAGATCATTCTTCATGTCTTCCATGTTTCCTTTCATTTTTTCATCGATGTCATCCATCTTAGCTTCCATGCCATCAATATTAGCTTCCATGCCATTCTTCAAACCATCCATCTTAGCTTTCGTGCCTTTCATCAAACCATCCATATTAGCTTCCACGTATTTCTTCAAACCATCCATCTTAGCTTCCATTTCATTTTTTGTTACTCTTTACAAGAGAGAAATTTGTTGCACTTGGTCTTGTAATTTTGATATATTATGTTTCACTTCTTCCTCTTCATGAGTCATAGTAGAGCCTTCTGAGGCCTTAATGGGCATTGAATTCTTTTCAGGGACCATTTTAGAACCCAATAATGATACCTATGCTTCAATATGCCCTTGGAATCACTTCAAACTGATTTTTCAAGAAAGACTTGTGCAATTAAAAAAACGCACATATTTTTCTTGCTTTTGAGAAGCTCGATATTGAAACTGATGTATCTCTGTAGTTTCGTATCCCCAAGATTTTATCTTTGGTCCTTTAGTATTCCTCTGAAAATTATTTCGAATGCCATTGGTTTGACCTGATCTGGATTCTTCAAGGAAAATTTAAGCCCAATCTACAAAAATTACCTAATTAGGACTAGTTCAATAAAGCAAAATTGTACGGCATACCACGTGTCACTATTTCCTCATTCAGCTCTGAAATATATACACAGGAAACTACAGTTCGTATGCCTTTGGCCAATTTTTACAAAATTCCAATCTAATGCTTAGAGAGAGAGTTATGACTGTTTTCCCAAGGTCACATATTCGAGATGAAATTCGGGAGCATCCAAAAACCCTAACTTCTACAGATCATATTTCCGAAAATATTGTGAACCAAGATCTGCATTTTTTACACAAAGTTCCTCATGATTTCTTCACAAATCAGTTTTTTTAGCTTCTAAACCTTCGTAGAAAAAAAATTATAGTGAAAATTCCATGATGACCTATTTGAAGCAGCGAAACCCTAGAATCCAAATATTTCAGATACCAAATGTTATGAAACGATCTCACAAAATAGAAGAAAAGATAGATCAATTCCTTAGAAATCAGCCTCTTCGAGGGGGAAGCATCCTTTACATTACATAAATGAACAATAATTGGATGATACAAATTACAAAACTTCATTTTTATATGTAGGAGTCCATAGGGTCACAAGATATTATAGCCGACCTAACAATAATAATGTAAGGGCACAACAATAACAATAGTGGGATTTTATGGGGCACAATAATAACAATATTGGGACTACAGGGGTAGAAAAATAATAATAAGGGGGCTACACTAACAAAAATAAGGGACTACACTAGTAATATAGGGACCTAACATCATACTAGTCATGGAATCGTAAGTATTGATACTTTGAGAGTTAAATTTGTAAGTCATGTTCAATAATATGCATATGATGTTTATCATTATCTTAGTCATCATTTTGAAAAAGGCAGCCTTGTCATCCATTATTGTCATAAAAAAGTTTCAATATGGGAGTTAGCGATTAGGAAAATAAAGTGTTTCAAAGAGAATCAAGGTACATCTATGTCACGTGGAGAAAAATACATATGGAACTGAAATAATCATCATATATTTTGTATAAATGTATCATCACACCATATCCTAACTCAAATCATCCAAATGATGGAGAAATTGGTAATCATGAAAAAGGGAGATAAAATTTAAATTTTCAAGTTATAAAATTATTCAAGGAGTTCGATTTGGTTCTATTAACAATTACATGCATTCACGGACCTCAAATTGAGCCTCATAAACTTTGCAACTAAGCCAATAAAGAAGAATTAGAGTAATGTTGCGCATCTGTTGTGCTTCTAGGAAGATGCTAGGGTTTTTGATGCGCTCTCCCTCTTCCATGATTCATAGCTTCATTCAAGAGTCAAAAACTTTCTTTTTATTTTCACACATCTGCCATGACCCTTCATTTAACATCTCCCATCATTCCCCTCATTAAGATCCTTTCATTTCCTTATTTTCCCAAAAAACCCTAGAAATTTGTTGCGCTTTTACCCTAGCTCTGTGTTTTTACCTTTTCACCCATTTTTTCTCAAATTTTTTTAGAAATTACACTGTTATAATTTTCCTAACACCCATACCTACCCCCCATAATTTTTCTACAATTTTTCCTACCCCCTTTCCCTATCATTTCACCATTTTCCCAAAAACCCTAGCTTTTTGCTGTGTTTTTTCCGTAGGTCTATAGTTTTCTCTTTTTACCCATATTTTCTCACTAATTTCAATAAATTATAACTCTATATTATTCCTAACACCTATCCCTACCCCCCATAATTTTCTTAGAATTTTTCCTACCTCCCTTCCCTCTCAGTTCCCTCCTTTGAAATTCGTTGTGCTTTTGACTCGGTTTTTGGTCATCATTTTAAAAAGAATTGTATGACCAAATGAAGATGAATTTTGGAAGTCCAAAAGAAATTTTTGTTAAGGGAAGAACCAAGAGCCATAAATTCCTTCATTTTCTACACAAGTATCATAGATTGGGATATATTCAACTTTCTTGGAGACATATTTCAGAATTTAAAATTCTCTAATTTTTCTTGTTTGTTTTAGAAATTATTTGGTGGCATGGATTCCGAAAAAATGGAAATGAATTTACTAAAACAGAGAGGGGTTTGTATCTGAAATAGTATTATCTACAAAAACCACTTCCATTTTTGTAAAACATGTTATGGTTAAAAATATATCAGTTAATCTTTGACCCTTATGTTTTCACTGTGCTTCTGGAAAATTTTCTGCATTTTTGGACACTTGGTTTTAGAATCATTTTTTAGGGGGTTAAAATCAAGATTTTGGATGACTTAATGATCCCAGGGTATAGTATACATCCTAATATTTCTTTAACATCCTTCAGAAACATTCATAACCTCTTCTAAGTCATCAAAATATCAATCCAAAGTTGTTGTGCTTCTACTAAGGACATTTGTTGTGTTTCTGGGAAAGTTGTTGCATTTTTGTTTGGAGATTTTTCACTACACGTGGAGGTCAAAAGTAAAACTTTGCTGATTTAAATATGTGATCTTCCTAATTAGCCTTTAGCTAGTTATAATATTAAATTTAGTTTTTTTTTTGTAGAGAGATATTTTTGGGTGGACAATTTGGTCTTTTTCCATCTTCAGCCATGAAAACAATCTACATTTAAGGAGAATGGGACTGATAAGTTTTCATAGAATATTAATTTTTTTTTTTGTCAATAAGACATATGAATAAGAGGGTAGAGGGACCCATAAATCTCTTTATTTGGAATAAAACAAATTCTAATGTGGATGTGGATCAGTGTATCCAGTTCAATACAGAACTCCTTGGTGTGAAAGGGGATCAATACATGTGGATGAGGTCAACATTGGCCAAATCAACAACACGGTCATGGAGGTAGTGGAGAGATATTGGAGGACAACGCAATCATAATGGGAGGAAGTCTCCATGAGAGTAGCATCTTTAATGAGTGGGACCAAGGGGGAGGAGGCACACAAAGCATATAAGGAAGGGGATGACAGCCATCGAGGGCATTTTAAATATTTTTTATGTTTGGTATTTTATGAATTTCTACATGCTTCAGCTGTTTAGCGGAGTCTGCTGTGCTGTTTAGCACAAGGGTGTTTACGGGCAAAAATCCCACCCTCATCCTCGAGGGACTTTGAGTTCCCACTCAAGAGAGGTTCCTTTGACCTTCATTCCATCATCAGGAATCAGGTCAATCTTCATCCACCTTTAGTAGTGCATTCTCCTTTGGGAATTGCACAATCTAGGATGGCAGTTTCAGTGGAGGGTGGATAACCCAAATTTGTGAGCTTATTTTCCAGTGAGGGGAGCATCTCTTGATCCAAAAAGTCAGTGGATAGGAGTACCATCTATTTCTCATCATATCAGCCAACTCCTAGCATTACCCAGCTGCAGAGCATAATTCAGCCCTAGGGCTACATTTTTCATATTGGGTATTTTCGGAAACCCTTTTTGGGCTGTCTTGGAATTGTGCTAGAAAGCCCAGATCTCAGATCCTGGCATTTTATGAGCACTATATCAGCATATCTACACATTCCTATTTTCTAGCAATAGTTATTTCTAGTAGGATTATACAGTCATGGCCTCCAAGCAATTTATATAGCAACAATTTCTCATGTTTTGATGTATAAGGTCTTTCAGGCTTGTTTTGCCTAAGCTTGAGTGTCTTTTCCTCAATATCTTATACTTCATTTTTTGCTATCATATATAATAAAATGGCTCTATGATCTGCTCATGTTTTGATGTATTGATGTTTTACTTCATTTCCAGTTTTATGTTCAATATCCCTATTTTTCCTAATTTGGAATATTACAGTGGTATGAGAGCATAATATTGGCTTAGCCTATGAGGCACTACATCTATGTCATAAGAAGAAGAAGAACCTCTCATAGAATGGGAGAAGTAGTATTTTAATAGAGGTCGAAGGTTTGATTATACAAACAACAAAGAATACAAAGGCAAGACTCCAATATCAGGATAAATGGATGAAAATGAGTTTTCGAAGCTTCTTCTCCAAACCATGCAAGATATTTCCAAAGAAATCAAGGAGATGAGGATGGAAATACAAATGGAGACCCCAAGAGGGTTTCTTCATGGAGAAAGCTCTGGCACTTCACATCACTGATGTGAGCAACCAGTAGTGCAACAAGTTTCCCAATGCTCCACCATGCCTACATTCCTAGCAGTGGGAAATGGGGGTGGAGGACCCCAAGAACAAGAGGCCCTTGGTGATTACTTCCTAGAGTATGAATCTCAATCTCAAAGGTTCAAAGAGAATTTGCACCTCCAGCAGTTCTGTCAAATCAAGAATAATAGGAGACCCCATAATAACTATAGAACTAGAGGGTAGATGCAGAACAATGATCTGCAACACACTATGGGTAGATTATTTCTACTTGCTTTTGATGGATCATCCAAGTGCATAGGAAAGGCTTGCGTGGAAAAACTAGACATCTATTTCCAGTTGAACTAAGTACCAGAGACTGAAGCTATTAAGATAACAGCATTTCACCTTGAAGGTGAGGCACACAAATGGTAGTTTCATAGTATATCTACATTGGGGCATGAAAATGTGACTGAATTTTTAGAATTCACTTGTAGGTTGGTAGAAATATTTGACCGAAGAGATCCAAAGGCACACTTTGTTGAGCTAGCCAATCTCAAGCAGTCAGGAAATCTGAAGACCTATATCTATGAATTCCTAAAAATTTCCATCATGGTGCCAGATTTATCTCCAACTAGGAGAGTATATATGTTCATTGATGGGATAGTAGAGCCTCTCCACGGGTTGGTAAAGTCCACCAGACCAACTACACTCCAAGATGACATTGAGAGGGCTAGGGACTTACAGGATGCTTTGCCAATGGCAAGAGCTCCATTTCAGCAAAAGCCCACTTTTCATTCAAAGGGGAAATATGTGAAGGTTCCTACCCCAAATGAGAACCAGAAAAAAGGACCTCTTAGTAATGATGTCTGAAGAGATTTGAGAAGGAGGAAACTTTACTTCACTTGCCAAGAACCATGGGCACTGGGGCATCGATGTGCTGCAGGAAATGCACACTATATTAAGGTATTCTATAATAGTTAAGAGGAGAAAGAAGAGGAGCGAGAAGGATACATCAACACTGTGGCACCAGGAGAGGATCCACCACCACCAGGAGGTGGAAATGGGGCATTTTCTCCAATTGGAGCGGCCCTTGCATCTATGCGAGGAGTATCCAAGTATTTGACCATGAGAGTATGAGGCACAGTTCAGGGGCAGCGGGTGTCAGTATTGATGATAGTGGGGTTACCCAAAATTTTATTGATACTCAGCTAGTGCATAAGAGAACCATACTCACAGATGATTTTGAAGGATTCTCAATTTTGGTTCTAGGAGATAGAACCATGCAACGTGTGAAGTACGTTCCAGCATTGTCAGTAATCTTGGGGACATACACTTTGACTAATCACTTCTTTGGGGTCGATATTACTGACATCAATATGATATTGGGTGTGAAGTGGTTGATTAAACAAGGGAAGGTCACCACATATTGGGATACCTTACAGATGGAATGGACAGATAAGAAGAGTGGTAAGCATCAAGTGATCAAGAGCATTCACACCTATCCACCTCAAGAAGTATCCACACATAATATGGAGACTGATTTTCCTAGAGGAGGCAAGGACAAATCAATCTACTTAGATATGAAGCCTACTCTAGACCATGATTTTATAGTATTTGGAGGCATTCCATGAGGAAGGCCCCTACACCAGAAGTTGGTTAAAGAGTTCTCACAACTAGTGGCACCACTCACATATCTGACTAAGAGGGCAGAGTTTTATGGGACAAACACTGCTCAGAGGGCCTTTGATTGGATCAAGGAGGAGATGAATATTTTTTCGGTATTGGTATTACCAAATCTCACCAAACCTTTTGCATTGGAATGTTATGCTTCAGGGGTAGGTGTTGGCACAATTATGGTTCAAAGAGGCTATTCCATAGTCTTTGTGATTCAAAAGATACTTCCACATAGGAAGGTGTCTTCGATATATGAGAAGGGGTTTATGGCCATCATGCATGCATTGACCAAACTTAGGCAATATTGGATGGGAAAAAACTTCCCAGTGAAGATTGACCATTACAGTCTTCAATCTTTTCTTGAGCAAAAGAAGTTGCAAGAAAGGCAGCAAAAATGGGTTAGAAAAATTTCAGTATATGACTATGACATTAAACATGTCAAAGAGACAATAAATGAGGTAAAAAATGCCTTATAATAGGGAACAACAACACTGTCATTGATGAGTGTGGATTTAGATTGGGAGTCCCAACTGTTGGTGGAGTATTCCAAGAACCACTTCACATGTGAGGTACTTGATGGGCAGGTGACTGATGAGAGGTATAGAGTGATGGATGGGTTCATCTACTACCAGGATCATATCTTCTTGACTAGATATTCTAAGCTCAATGAGAAAAGTATTCATGCGACATATGATTCCCCCCTCTTAGGCCATCAAAATTACATTAAGACATATGAGGCCATTAGGGAGAGATTCTCATGGAAGGATATCAAGGAGGATGTGTTCCAGCACATTAGGAAGTGCATAGTTTTCTAGAGGAATGAAGAAGAAAACAATCATGCTGCAGGGTTGTTACAGTCACTTCCTTTTCCAGGAGGGAAATGGGAGAGCCCTTCCATGGGCTTCATCACTAGTTTGCCAATAGTACATGGTAAGTATTGTATCTTTATAATCATCGATCAACTAAAAAATCACTTACATTTCTTTACAGGTAAAACTACCCTAACGTCTAGGTTGAGGGACCTAACAGAGTGAAAGGCATATCATCACAAGAAACACTCTAATTATCATTTTTAATGCTTAAACTAGAAAATTAAGGATAGATGACCTTACCCATTTATCCTACGTTTGGGGTTGATCCCGGAGGGTGAAAACCCTCTGCTACTCCTCATGCTCCAAAACCTGTAAATAAATCAATACAAAGCACAAAAACTAGTTGTATAGCATATATATCGTAGATTTTAGCATGTTAGCATATACAATCTCATAAAAATAACATGAAATAAACCACTCAAGGTCATTCAACATGTATAGGAGACATAGAACACATAGACACCAGGAACGAGACAAAACTTCTTTTATTGATAATATGTAAAGAGAAAGTGGAGAAATCACCTGAGATCGACCATAGCTCCAAGAAAAACCGTCCTCCAGATCCATCCAGCCCTAGACGCACAAAGCTTCTTCCATAAATGGTGCACAAAGGATGTCACATAAAGTGGGGGTGATCATCTCGAGGAAACAAGGGTTTCCTAAACCTCAGAAGTGCAAGAGGCACAAGGAAATATTAGACTTGATCAGGGCTATAGCAGGCTATAATATCAATAACATTCTCTCTCTCCTCCCTTAGGCCATTCCCTTGAGGCGTATTTATACTTCCTTAAATTAGTTTTTTCATTTGGGGAACAGTTAGGCCATGGGCTAGGGTAGTTAAGTTACAGGAAAAAACCATAAACCCCTCCTCATTAATAAGGAATTTATATATTTTTTAATATTTTAAATAGAATACACGGGTAAAATATGGATGGACCCGTGTCTACACGCAGAAAAAAATGGGCAGAGTCACATATGGATTTTTAAATATTGTTTTTTAAGAAGTGTCATCAAGTATGAATGGAAGGGTTTCCCAAGGCCAATGCATAAGTCATCAAGTATATAGAGGTGATAAATGATGCTATAACATATGTCCCTAATATATCAGGTCAGAATTGGTACATGATGGTAGAAACATATTATGTGCATAAGAAAGAATCTTGCAAGGACTAGAGAGGACTTCACCAGAATTTAGCCTACCAAAAACCAGTGATAGGAATCAGAAAGATAGCTCATTTTTTAGGCGGGAATACCCATGCTCAGTGAAATAAAATCATGTCCACATATCAAATATGGAGCAGATCCAATATGTATACAAGTATAGCTGAATTTTAAATTACATAGTGAATCATCTGATCACTATCCGAAAGTATAAGTCAAAATCATGTCCAAGTATCACTTATAAAAGACTGCTCAATGATGTTGCAAAGATATCTAATCAATGAAGTCACAACTGAATCTCCAAGTACCAATTCATAAGTGGTGGAACAAATGGTACAACACACAACTCGAGTGCCAACATATAAGGGTGGATGGTGTCACTGGCAAAAATTAAAGGAACTATCAAAGTAAATCATAACATGTTGATGCAAACCCGAGGTCTTCACCGATCACCATGGAAAAATTATACACAATGGGAATAAATGAGCTGAGGTAGACCATGTGAGAAATTTTTTGATTACTGGTCATTGATGTATACCATTAACAAATGTGATACAACTCACCGATAATGATGATGAGAGTAAAGGTGCCCCAGTACAATCTAACAAGTGTGAATAAATGAGTTGAATTCAAACACTTGAGAGAATATACCAATCAAAATACATTGATGTATTCTCATTGTCGATAGCGAAGGAGTCTGCCACTGATGACTGCAAACCATAAGGTACTAAAAAAAGGACTCTAGACCTTATTCCCAGAGTAATGTGTCGGATTTGATGGGATAATATCTTCTGGTAGGAAGGCATTAAAGCATCCCACATAGTCCAGCATGAGTGTAACCCGTGGGCCAAAATTTGGAAGGAATCGGATGAAGAAAAGTGAAGTAACCAAACTCGAAGTACCTTTCTGACATGCACAAAATGTACCTAGCGCATGGAAGAAACCCTCTAAACTAACTAATAATGAAATCTGACAAAGAGGCGAGAATTCCACCGATAGGGTCAAATGGAAATCAAGGTACTACACGAATCCCAGGTGTGATAATGTAAGCTGAAGTCAAACACAAGGGAAACCACTCAGTCAAAGACCCATGATGTTGATCAAATTTTGAGTACAAGGTCACCTATCAATGATGTAAATAGGGCCGAGGTGCAGCTCTAGGTTGAATCTCAAAGAAATTTGTCAAAGTTGATAAGAGACAAACCCGATGATATAAGCCAATGGAGACCTTCTCAAACCAGCAAGAGAAAATGACCAAATAGCTTATGTGATAGAAAAAGATAATAACAGACTGGGATGGCCAGCTAAAAAATGTGTCAAGAGACACCACAGAAAGGCTAACTCTTTCTAACTTCCCTTGAACAAAAGCACGACTCATTTTGACTATGGCAGAAAATGATAACTTTGTATAATTTATTCATGCAGGAGTCATAAACAAACCCTCCATATGATTGGAAGAGATAACCAACTGGGGGAGTATTGACTCAATAACAAGGTTATGACTTCTCCTAAGTCAAAAACTAAAACCATCCAAAACAGAGAAAATACTTAGCTTTTTTTTGCTTTGTTCAAGGGCGACACAACTGACTCTTTAGCTGCCATCAAATGTGGAAGTAATGTCCCATTCCCTCTTTTTTTAAATATTAATTTTTTTTGTATTTTTCATATTTCAAAGCCTAAAAAGGAATAAAATAATGCCTATAGTAAAATGGATAGAACGAGTGTCGGTAAATAGATGCACTAGTTCCTAGGATAGGAACAATCCAATGCTCAATGCAAGGTGGCGAAAACTGGTAAGTGACACTCAGAGGAATGGTCCATCCATGGGTAAAGGTGTCAAGTTTTGAAGGCTAAGTGGTTGTATGGTTGACTTCGCAGAAATACATGGTCAAAAGTTGGCTTAAACATGAGTCCAAATGAAGTCAACTAAAGGCCAAGATATACAAATGGTCAATATGAAAGGCAATGATACAAATCAACAACAAAATGGGAGCCTCTAAAGTATATGGACAGAATAAAGATAACGAAGAAGAAGACGAATGAAGCTTCAACACATAAGTCATGACGAGACTAAAGAGGACTCCCAAGCCTACATAAATTGCAGCATGGGCAACAAAATGCTAGCGAGGAACTAACTAAGAAGCCCATGTAAAGGATGGCTCTACCATCATATCATGATTTAAAAATCGGCAAGTGAAATTGGTTAAATTTTCATAATATGATGGGGTTGACCCTATGACAATATTTCAGAATGGAGGCTAGTATGGATAAGTGCAATGGAATGTGAATTCCCTATCCTATATTCCAGTTCAAAATAAAATACCTTCTATGACAGGTCAACGGTCATGGATTTGAAGAAAAAAATGGAATTATCTCAAAATCACCAGAATGGAATGTTATAGGTCAATTTGGGCATCATCCCCATGACCTAGTAAAAATGGATATCATCCCAGGACCAATGAAATAGGTTCTATCATCCCCTTATATTTCAGTTTCTATATTCCCTAAGAGAAGAACAATTCAATCATGGCTTCTATTGTGAGATTTCCAAGGTTTGAAGTATATGTTATATCACATATTGACTCACAAACACAGCCTCTAAAGGGACTAACTGCATTGCAATGCAAGATATTCCATTCAAGGGTGCATTTTAATGCAGTTCCTGACATTCAAGAGTGCGTTGGAAACCTGGGAGTGGAATTATCATTGTTTTGGGAATCTCCACATGGCCAGTGCCTTCTGGAAGAGTCCATATGTGTCAAAATTTGAATCCAAATGTGCATCTAACACCTCTTAACTTGGGAACATGTCTTGACTATTATTATAAAGTCATTCATTGAGAAACTACCATTAGTTTCCCTATAAATTGAGCACTCATTCTAGTGCTAGGAAAGGAAAAAAATTTGGTAAAGTTACACTGTTGGATTCTCATTTGAAAGAGTGAATGTACTGATATGTTGCTAATATGATGTTGGATGTGATGAGGCTTGGATGAAGCTGGAGCTGGTGGCAACATATCGATCATTGGTTGTAAAATCCCCCTTCTACTCTTTAATAAAGATTGTTGTTCATTTTCCCATATATATGTCTCTATTTCTTGTGCAATGGATTCTTGAATGATATATATATTTAATATCTAATTGATTTGATTGAGTAACATAAGTAGATATATGTATATTTCATGTTGTTTTTTATTCTCTGTTTCTATTTGTAGGAATCGACCTCGCAATTTGGGTTGGATTGAGAGAGACAAAAAAACGAGAGAAGGAGAAGGAGAAGCACTTTAATCACAAGTAGTTTCTTTCACCATTCTATATAGCTGCTTATTTTAGAGAAAGTGATTGTAATTATTTCCTCTATTTTTCTATGTGATTAGCACCACACTTCCGCGTAACAAATTGGTGACCCCTCTGGGGAGTATCCTATCATTCCTGGTGTTTTTGCCTCTTCTTATCCACATCAGTAGCATCTACTTTCAGTTATTAGACATTTGAATGAAATAATTGAATTAGGACTTCACCAATCTCATCAACTGGTATTTTATCTGGTACATCTCTAATGAGTATTGAATGACTTGATCCTTTATATACATCATCAGGGTAATATCACGGGTAATATCAAGTTGGTCCATGTGGGTATATTCCATCTAGTACAATTTCCACTAGACTCCTGACATTTGTAGAAAAATATTTTCCATCTTATTATAGTCCTCATGCTAGGGGGAAACCTATGGTCACCCATTTTTACAATACTCCATCGTTATTTGGTCATCCTAATGTAGGAATGAATGTTTGTTAGTGGCAACCCACTTTGCCCATCCAACCATAAATGGTTGTACACTCATATCAACCGCTTCAACCTGTTGCACCTAGATCTACTCCACTTGTTAATACATTCTTACCCCAGTTACATGCTCAAATTGTTGTACCTCAACCATCTCAGGAAGGTCCTTCAACCCAATACCCTCAATTATTGGGCCCACGGACTCCAAATCCTTTGGCTGGCTTACACAACCACTTGTATCTGGAATTATTTATTCACAAGTTGGATTTCCATATTATGGGATATCGCAGCCACAAACAGGTTATACCTATTCACAACCTAATCCAAGCTATTCTATTTTGGGTTATAATATTGGTGGACAGATCCCTTGGCATCCACAAGTGCAAATGCAACAACCATAATTTTAACAAGTAGTATACCCAGGTTTTGGTCAAGAGAATCCTCAAGCATTTTCTTATCAAAACAACCCCTATCTAGGTTACCGAAAACATATTCCTTATGTTGGTGCTCAAAGGCCTATTTCCCAAGCAATTCCATCATGCCCTGGCTATGCTCAACCTGACTTAAATCAATAGTTTCCCTTTGTTGCAACTTTAGAGTTACCAGATTTAAACCATCTTACCAATGACCCAATCAATTACGCTTCTTGGTGGCCGATGATACCTCATAAATTACCCTCGGATATTCCTAAGTTAAATGGAAACCCTGGGGAAGACCTGTCGATGCATGTTATGACTTATAATTTGTGGTGTTCATCAAACTCCCTAAATTATGACTCTGTTTGACTAAGTATTTTCTAGCGTATGATCAGTATTACAGTCACAAAATGGTACATTGAGTTACCAAGAGCTTCATTTGATAATTTCACTACCCTATCTACTGTCTTTTTGACCGACTTCTAGTTACCCATATGATATGAAACTGGAATGGAACTCTTGACTAATTTTAAACAGACTAATTCTACTAACATTTATGGTCATATTCATGAGTGGCGTCATCGTTGAAGAATGGCTAAGACATTTGTTCTTGATCAGTTCCTTGTTGAGTGGTTTATTAAGTCCCTATTACCATCTATACCTGAGGATGTGGCTAAAGGTGGCATCGTCACTGAAGAGCAGGTCATTTCTCATGCCCAATACTTAGATTTGATTTATACTCAGTCTTGCACGCTCTACGAGAAAATTCCCAACACGATGTGATATAATTTTACTGTTCCTACTCCATCTAAGGACTCACATGCCAGAGACAGTATGATCGGTACTACAAGCACACATCACTCTACTTCATTTGATCCTGCACCTTCTTCCAAAATCCATGCCGTCTCATCTGACAAAGGAAAAAGTGACAAGCAACCCAAAAGTAATAAAAATGGGAAATCAAAGAAAAATAAAACTTTTATCCCATAGGAAATATCATATGATAAACCAAATAGAAATTGGAAACCTCGTTACCCTTACATAATGTTAATGAGGAGCACTTTGTTTGATATTTTCCTCACTGCGCCAAAGTTTCAAAATTTATTAAGACCTCGCATGCATCCATTGTGTTGATATATCCATTTCTAAATCCAAACACAAATTTGGTTGTTACGGATCCAGCTTCTAGTTCCCAAATGCTTATTCTTTCTATCATGAAGCCATCAACTGATGTTTTGGTTTCAACGCTTAATAAATATTACGATAGTCAGGCTACTGATCATCCTACTACCTCGACCACGAATCTATCTATGGAATCGATACTGCCAATTTCTATACCTGAATTACTAATAAAGCCACCAAAGGGAGTCGTTCATAAATCGATATTTAATACTCGAGCCTGAGCTGCTGAAAATTATAATATAGTTGAAGATTTTTCTCAATCCCCTTCAACTATGTCGACACTTGAGGTACTTCAAAATTTTCCCTCCCAGAAGTAGGCTTTAGTGTCGATAATTGGTGGAATTGATCCGACATATTCCAATATTGCAGTCTTTAATCATACATGCTATGTGCCACAATTACCAACAGAATTGGCATTCTCCATCCAAGTAATTTTTTTCAATCACCTCTTTCATCATACTATTATTGATGAGGGAGCATCTACCTATATTAATCTCTAAATTTCTAGAAGTCACTTGGATCTTCGTGCCTGTCTCAATCGCCTACGAAGTTGAAAGCTTTCGACGGACATACATATAAGCCTTGCGGTATCATCAATAACCTACATGTTGAACTAGGGGGGAAAACAGTGAATGTTTAAGTTGTGGTCATTGACATACCCCTTGACTACAAGATTTTACTTGGATGACCATGGGTATATGCTATGACTGCGATCATCTCTAAATATTTTTAAAATGATCGACTTTCCACATAAAGGTTTCATCATAGTCATTGTTGGTGAGGTAAATCCCCTTTGCGGACAGAGACGATCCCACTAGCCCTAGAGTGGGTCTAGCCACAAACAAGACAAGTTATAACATTGATTCAT
Organism: Pinus albicaulis; assembly: GCA_034641835.2. Taxonomy (NCBI): domain Eukaryota; kingdom Viridiplantae; phylum Streptophyta; class Pinopsida; order Pinales; family Pinaceae; genus Pinus; species Pinus albicaulis. Next base: position 593,674,901 of record CM076570.1, read on the forward strand.
AGTTAACGAATGGATGGAGATTCAATAGATGACTTACCGGAGGTCCTACACTGTTGTTGTCATCGGAAAGAGTGGCTACCTCTTACTCCTGGTTTGACAGATCACGATCCGCTCACCTTCACGCTCGGATAACTGCACACACACACAAGAAACAACAACGATATACAACATACTATTTCAAATTTGTAACTATCAGTCAATCAAAGAAGACTAAATCAATTGCATTAAATAAACATAACACAACGATGGAACCAATACCATAGTCGAGTATATTAATGAGAGAAAGGAAGAGTACAACCAAGCTTCAACAATTGGTCTCCTCCAACAGGGTTCCAGCTGAGCGCGTCTCACAAAGGCTCATTGGGAATTCAGACGAGGCTCTCTATATGGAATTCTCCTTGGTTCTACCTTCTCTATAGCAATTACTCATCTATAGTATCTCTTCTCCAAGTTCAGATTCTTGGCTATATGTTGAGCCAGCTTTTGTAAAGGGAGAAGGCCTGTTTATATAGAGAAAGAGGGAGAGGTTAGGATCCCTATAATCATGGAGGGGAGTCCTATCTTCAAAGAGTATTCCATAGGAGGTAAAAAACACTACCTAAAGGGAGAGATCCGTGGCTTATCAAGTTTAAACACTTCTAATGAGTCATCCCTGAGGTAGTTAGAAGGAAACTTCTGCCTCTATTTGTTAAAAAAAATTCCTAAAACAACTGGCATGGGAAATACACATTGACAAAGCGCCAAGTGGTGCAGGCTCTAGTGAAAATCTTCCCTATTGGCGTGAGGGGTGAACTGTATACCCACGCCAATGCCAAAACATAGGTTTTTGTGTGCTTTTTAAGGAAATGTTCAACAGGAGGAATGATGTCCTTATGCAGAAGGATGCAACGAAGGTATTTGCAGAGTCTGACATTGCTCACGGGTCACAGGAAAGATCCTCCAATATGCGGGGTGAGTGATTGCAGGGACGATGAAAAAATGTTGTGTAACAGATGCCCCCTAAATCATGAGGTCAAGAGAGAGAGAGGGGTGAAATGCTTTATGAGAATGCATTCGACCCAAACACTATTGTTGGAAGACCTGGAAGTACAAGTACAACTGATTTTTCTGATACATGACATGTGGCATGGGCGTAGCCATCCATAATAGAGTACATAGATAGTAAAAGATCCGAGGTATGGACACAACCATCCAGCAATAAGGATCAACAAATAAACTCAGGTATGGTCACAACCATCCAATCAGAAGAGTCATGCAACAAGTCATAGTAATCCACAATGAACCCACAGCCTGGATTTCATCAGACGAAACCCAAGGTCTTGCACTCCATCTCGACCCGAACAAAGTACAAATTCAAGCATGCGAATATGTGAGCTGAAATCGAACATGCAAGAAAATCATCTGATTACTAGCCAATGATGAAAGCCGTTAACATACACGAGAGAAACCACCAATAGTTACAATGGCTCTCAAGGTACGAAAGGTACACTCCACGGAATGTGAACAGTGATCTGACGTCGAACACCCACAGAGTCAGTCGATCAAAGGCCAATGATTTGGACCTTGCGTCGAATGCGAAGAACCTGCCATTGAGGCATGTAGGCCCTAAGGTACCTGAAGGGAGTCTCTAGATCAACTTCCCAGATAATGAACTGGAGTCGACAGGAAGTTACCTAATTGAAGGTGGGCCATAATGTTTCCCACACCATCGACACGAGACATAGGAATGTGATGTTTGTGAATCAAGACCAACAGAGAATCAGAGGGAGGTTGAAAACATCAAAGTCAAATTTCTCTTGAACATATCGGCGGCACGACACTGGATTTGGCAGTTTTTGACATCAACGGATCTGAGGTCATGGAAACATGGAAAAGAGTAGATGAGTGGTCAAAAGAGATTACCCAAACCCATGGAAGAAAACCAATAATGAGATGCGATGTCCCCAACCCGACATGAATGTAGACAAGTGCCATGTTCAAGAGCGACATACTGCCAACACGACTACAATTTGGTTCCATTTTCCCCCACCATTTCTGGCGAGTACCCCAATTATTTTTGACAAATAAGCTTGAAGGGGATAGCATATGCTTGCGATGTAAGTTTTTCCTACGGACAAATCTAGTCTAGTACATTTTACAAGCTCTAGGAAGGAGGAACTCAGGTAACGTCATAACAACGGAGTCCAATGTCATCAGTTTTTAATGAGTTTGACAAAGGAAGAACTCGATGTATTTTCATATTTACAGAGTTTGAAAAGAAAGAGGAAAAGAAAACTCTAGTAGTCCCTTTTCGTAAATAGTCTCACAGATCCGAAAAGGTAGAAAACTGTGTCTAAGAGAACCTCTTAGTCGCGATAGGCTAAGGTATTCCTTTTTCGTAATTAATATATCCCAGCCCGAAAAAGGGGTAAACGTATACTGGGTAGATATCGTTTCATAGCCAATTTAATGAGTTAAAACAACAAGCGTCTCGGAAATATTTTTAGTTTTTAGAGAGTCAGAAAAGAGCTGAAAGGTGACTCCAGTAGTAACTTTTTCGTGTTTTTACCGAGTCCAAAAAAGTATAAAATACAACTCGTTTCTTCGTCATAACCATGTGAAAACATGTTGCTACACAAAAAGACACGTGTAAAACATATTCCTCAAAAATAATATGATAAAATAATCGAAAAATATGTTTTAAAACCTAATTTAAGGTTTTGAAAAGTTATAAAAGACCATAAGTGGTAAAAAAATATTTACTTTTCACATTTACCTCTTTATGGAGCAACAATTGTCCATTTACCTTGCGATCTTATGGCGACAATTGCAAGCGATCCGGTGAACCAATCTTGATTGCATCAGTTTCAAGTAAGAGCTGACACCATTTTCCATCTTTTAAGATAATATTTATTACCTTGATTTGTCATTTTGAATCCTTTAGGAGAGGATTTGTAAAAACTAGGGCATCGTAATTGGCACGGGTTTCGGGCACGGACCCGTGCCAATCACCCCTTGTTTACACAGGGGTCGTTCCCATTAGCACGACTGTTAGCAAAAGAGTCACACCAACCGCGCAACCCAAAAATATGCCTAAATTAAAAGAAAATGCAACTATTTTCTTGCAAATTTTGATGCCTATGGAGACTTACAATGCCCATATGAACAATGTGTGCAGGTACCAAGCAAAAAATATGGTAATTGAGTGGAAAGAGAGAGAACACAATGAGGAGGATAAACTGGCCATGGAGAATGAACAATGCATGAACTCCCTCAGAAACTGTGGGCTAAAGAAATTCTTTCTGACACCATCTCTCTGGGCTCAGCCCAAATTGCTTCAATATTTGATAAGCATTTGGGACGAAGATCAAGAAAATTTTGTGCTTCGGGATAATGAACTTGAACTCGAAGTCTCTGATGTATATTTTATCACTAGATTGTCACGTAGGGGTGCAGTCCCTATCTTGACCGGTACCCATCCTTTTGGGGAAAGTATGGGAATGGTGATTGACAAGGTGTGACGAGGGGCACGAAAAGGAACAGGGAGTGGAAAGTTTGACATCCAAACCGTTCCTGATCTGGCACTAAAATTAGTGTTGCACACTATCACGCGGGCTGCAGGATTGCAAGCACCGCGTGAGGCCACGAAGACACAACTGCTTCTTGCCTTAGAGTGCATGAACCCGAATCTCTTTAATTGGGCAGAGGCCGTCACTATTAACATCAAGCGGTAGCTCACCAAGTGCAAGAAGACCAAACTAAAGCAGTTTGGGTATGGATCCATTTTGGTATCATTCTTCTTGGAACGATTACCCATATTCCAGCATAAGGAGGTCACTGTCCCGATGCCACCACCCAGAGAGCCATGGATGGTCCGATGGGCCACACTGATGCCTAGAGCAGGGGGTGGCCAACAGATGTCTTGGAGGCTAGAGTTTTTTGACTGGATTCGATGACCATTGATTGTCATGGAGGATTGGCCCTATGCTAGCATAGACTTCACCGGTGATCCAGACCTCCCACTCCCAGAGGGAGAGGATTGGGACGAAGAGCTAGGTGAGACTCATTTTTTATTTTCATGAGTTTTTGTAGGTATATATGCGTGTTCTGATAGTTAATCTTATATGTATGCAGATGTTGGCCCAGAGCGACCTGCAGGTATGTCGCTGATAGCGAGGCGAGTTCCTCACGATTTCAATCCTCATGGTGAAGGTGGCGAGGAGGAGATAGTACAGAACCTGGAGGGGATCTCCCATGGGATCCCAGACTATGCTCGCTTGGATGATGTGCCCAGGGCCTATCAGAGGTGCAATGTAGGGGTGTCGAGTCGTATCCACCACTTGGTGAGGCAGTTGGTACCGGCGATGACGTGCTATCATGAGCACCACACCGATTAGGCACTTAGGCTTTTATATTTCCACAATTTTTTTAGAGACATGTTGTCTCGCGATGTAACTGAAACATATACGTATATTTTTTGGGTTTTTATGATGCACACGTTGCAAGAAATCGATATATATACATCCATTTCCTTTACATGGATATTTTTACATATGATGATGTTTTTTACAAATTATGCAAATGTATATTTAATACAATGTTATCTAATGTATCAATAATTCGCATAATAAGTAACGACCCAAAAGGAAAACATTCACAAAGCACATAAAATTCAAAAGATTTTGTTTTTATGCAAGCTCGAAAACAAAATTAAACTATGCTTGAAAAAACGGGCATGCCCCCAGCATGGTGACTCAATTCAATGTACATGCCCCCCAAGCTTCAGTCCATATAAGAGGAAGATAGAGTGAAGGTTCAAAGCACAATATCTGAGAAAGACTCGACTGGGATTTTAGGAGATCTGAACAAAGACTCGAATTGAACGGGAACATGTTTCATTGTTTTAACGAGGTTGACACATTGAAAGAACTATCCTCAAGGCTAATTCATTTTTTAAACAAGGTTGACAAAGAAGACGAACTATCCTCGGGACACCTTGTTTCATTGTTTAAGGAGCTTGACATAAGACAAGGAACTCTACTCTGGCAACCTTTTATCATGTTGAAAAACAAGGCATGGACTCCAAGAGGTTTGCATCTGATGGGAGAACAACATCTTGAAAATCAGGACCCAATGCCCCCAGCACACGATGCACAATGGCACTATCATTGAATGTGGGTATGGGACATGTAGCCACATAATTAACCTGCGTCGAGGAAGATAAAACTGATAGATAAAGACCTGGAAGGGACGATGGTGGACCAGATGTCATGCCAAGACCAAAGAATGAAAGCTAATAAATGGTCATGATTCGACCTTTGTGTGGAAAATAAATCACATGAAAAAGGGAAGAGACAACTGCCCCCATGACATAAGTATAGTCATGCCCCAAGGGAAAATTGAAATCCAAGGGGCCTGGAACAACCATCACGTCTATATGGATGGTTTTCCTTCCTAAAGTAACAAACAATTTGGGAAGGATCCCTAAGGTTTGACTGGTTCCTTTGTTAAAAGCCAACAGATTCTGCGTAATAGGCATAAGTGGTGGAGAACCAAAATCTTTCCAAGTAGTGGAGGACAGAATACTAGCAGACGCGCCTTCATCTATAATAGTGTTGGGTATGACCAGATCAAAGGTTTATACCGTTATCTCGAAAGGCACATAAGACAGAAGGTGGTATCCTGCAAATCAACTCCAATCAAAGGAAGCGACCAAACTACTTGGAGGGGATACGATCGAACTGAGATGGTTTTCCCCTGGTGTTACCGAAGCAAGAGGAGCACTCTCCTCGACTTCCATCATGGGAGTAGGAGGAGCGACTTCTTGAACTACAGGGACAGAAGAATCTTTCTCTAAGTCCGAAGAATATGATGAAACAAGAAGAACGTGGGGGGAAAGAGATCCACTCTCGATGGAAAAGACTTGATGAACCATATGCGGGATAAATTCGATCGATTCCATGTCTAATGGTTGGTCAAGAATGGATTCCTCAATTTGAATTTCCGAGGGAGCGAGCTCGACTGAAGATGAATCTCGACCGATCGTTGAATCAACTAGCAGAGGGTTCAAAGAAATTTTTGGTAACCAGCCAGAAGGCAAGGTGCAAAAACAATAGGGTTGTCCAACACTCTCTTGGCTTCATCCACATACGGACAAGGGTGAATGGGATGATGCCCTTCACACAACTTACATGGATTGATAATATTACCCTGTTTCTTATGAGTTTTGTTTGTACTAGTCGAAGATGGACATCCAGAAGCCAAAGGCAATGGCGGACGACCATCGGACCATGCCTCGAGCACCTTGGGGATTCCAGGGAAATCTCGAAGAAAGTGGTCACCTTTGCACAACATGCAAGGGAATTTGACTTTCCGTGGAAGGTTGGATGGTTTCTCATGGGAAGGTGTCTGAGGCACAATAGTTGGAGCCTTAGCCTCTGATTTATCTGAATTCTTCTTCTTCGTCTTCCTCTTCTTTTTCTTAGCCACCTGGTTACTGGAATCCAAACTTTCACCAGGCGAAGTACAATAGGAGGGTGAAGAAACAAGCGAAGAAGGGGAGAGGCCCACCTTGGAATCAACATGATGTTGTTCAGGTGGAGGTGATGGTTGAACAGAGGTTGGGGCATTCGAGACCACCAAGGTTGAAAAAAACCACACAGGCAAACCAACAGTTAACCTTGGAAGAGAAAATGTTGCCATGTAAGGAGCACCAACATTCCCAAAAGCAGGAAAAGGGCTAGGATTCCCTTCGGAGGGGATTCCTTGGTTGGTAAACTCTGGGAAGGTTGTCATTAGAAAAAATGATAAATTAACACTAATGATGCATGGCCAACCCTGCAATACCCAGAATCTCTCCCAATACCATGCATGTAAAAATGCATCTCAGTAAATGCCCCAATTAAACTCAAGTCTGGAAATTTCACAACTTTTGCGGAAGCTGATACTCTCACATCTGGTGATTATAACAACCATTTCATAAGTGAAAACTCTCTTTCAATAATTATCTCATGGTTATGAACCCATACACAAACAAATTCCCATTAAATCACATATTCAAGGTTGTTTCTCAAATGAAATTGCTTTTCCAAAGGTCTTTAGAAAAATACTATAGCTAAACCCCATTGGTTCCACCTTCCATCACTCTAAAATTAAATATACTCCTTTAAAAACATAGTAGGATCCCATTTTAAAAATCCAACATTGGTTCAAGGCCCTAAGTGTTCACCATACTATTTATTGACGCACAATCTATGCATATTCACCATGCTTCTAATCTAAAAGTTCGAACCTTGGCAAACTAACACATATTGATTCTTATGCATTCAGTGTTAATGAATGGAGTCTTCACGGCATTATAGTAAAGTGCCAAGTCAACATAAAATTGGCTTACCTTCCCATCCAACGCCATTGAATTCAGCTTTATAGCATCAGCCGAAAGTCTCTTATCGATTCTGCAAATACTGGGTGTCATTTACTCCATGAACATTAACGCAAATCCAATTGCACCTTCACCCTTCATTGTACAGTCAGTTGTAATGCTCTCCTCGCACCAGAAATTCTTCCCACGCTGTTCATTTAACTCCGCACTGCTACTGGAACACAACAATTAACATCGTTCTAATTGAATTCCAAATAAACAGAGTGTTAAAAAAGCAGCCCTGCGCCTGGTTTCCATTGACTTATAAGTCAGATCCAGCCTTATTTCAGAACTCTCTTCTACTACAGTTCACAGAGAGGATTAAAAATCTCTGCGTCCATAATTTTCCCTACGCCATCCTAGAAATCGACTTTCAAAAGCCAATATAAAATACCCATTTGGATTGAACTATGGTTCAAACCTCCTCCACGCTGGTCAATCCCTCTTGCGTTCTTCTCAACAAATGTAGACTCCATTCGACTCAAAACATGAATCGATATTCACTTTAATCGGTTCTCTTTTCACAATAATTCAATTTCATAATTCCAGCAACAGAGTTTTTACTCGAACTCTGCGCCATACATCGACCTTTCCATAGCTTGCGTTCAATACTTCCTTTGATACCCATTCCATTGATCAGTGATTCAATCGATCATTACCACACCAGAATCGATGTGTCCACATGTGGATCAACATTGACAGAAGTCAGTCTTTCAACGCAAATCCTATCTCCATCTTTCATAAAAGGATCAACGCATTCAACAAACACTGATACGTTCTCCATCGAAAGACCCAACTTTATTAACACCTATTTAAACCTTTACACATGATAATAGCGCATTTCAACATTCATCTCAACGATTCTGGATTGAGTTGTAATATGGAAATTGACATTGATTTATAAAATCGAATCTCATAAAAAATACGCAGCAAATTATTACTGCATTGGAAGAGTGTCCATTATAGTTTTCTCTTACAAACCAGAGACATACACCAAGTAAATTTATAATCAATCCCAATTCATTCACACAATCTAAACTAAGAAAGAAGGCGTAATTTCCAGAAAAATTAAATTCTATTTTAATTCACATAGCACTTACATAATAATCTCCTTCCTTGGCCTGATTTCCAAATCATTGGCCCTTTACAAACTACCCGAAGGCTTTCAAATAGAAACCCCTACTCTCTTCTCACACTCTCTCTCTAATCTCAATGCCTTTGAGGCTTGATAATTTATACAAAATTAATAGAACCAATTTTGGTTCTCATACCTTTAATCACTCAACAAACTCCCAAATATCTCAACAATCCTAAAATCACTCTTGAATCTCTAAGGATCCTCTCTCACCCATAATTAATGAAACTAATTTATGAATTAATATTTTAGAAAAATATCTCATCCCTTTACATCCTCAACTAACTTCTCTCATATTCTCAATTATTTACAATATTTAATTAAAAATACATAAAACCCACTCAAATTATTCATAAAAATCTAGCTCCTCTAAAAACTTAAAAACCCCTAACTTTAAAATACAAAGTATTTTCCTCTTCATCTAATGCTCCTGCATCAGACTCCCAAGGTTGAAAATGATCATGATCTCCTAATCATGTGTTTTAAGTCTTTTTCCTTGTTTTCCCGGATCCCATACTTTGTTCTGCAAGTCATCATCTGTTGTTGCTTGCTGCTTTTCTCCATGTTTCCATATCTTGTTCTGCATCCTGCCTCCAGCTATGCTTTCATACTCTGCTTTTGTCTTTCCCTTGCTGAAATCCCTCTTCTTTCTTGCTATTGTCTGCTTCTTTTGAGACACCTTCATCATCAGCCTTCTGATTCTTTCAATCTCTATGTCCAGCCTTTCCTCTGTCTGGAAATTTCTTTGTCTACTGTTGTTTCCTCCAAATTCTGTTGTTTCAGCTACTATAGCTTCTTTTGCTATGACTGCTCTTCTCGCTGCCAACATTGATGTTGCTGCTGTCAATGTTGCCTCAGCTGCCTCAGGTTTTACTCTTGCAGATGTCACCCCACATGTTGCTGCCTCCCGAACTTCCTGTCCCTCTGCAACATTATTTTTCTCATCACCTACAAATTTATCTTCAGAAAATAAATTATCATCTAATTCTCTTCCTGCAGTAACATATCCATTTATCTCTGTTTGTATACTAGTAAGAAAAATCAATTTTAAAAAACTAGTATCTGCTCCTTCCACAACTTCATGCAAATTTACTTCAGTGCCTGCAACTTCTTCCTCTGGTTCAAATGTCTCCAGCAAACATTTCAGCCATTTCTTCTCAAGCATTTCATCAACATGCTGCAAATCAGTTCCATCGTAATCTTCGTCTTCCCCTTTGACAATATTTAGTAATTGTCCATCATCATCTTGATTGATTCTGGCAATCAAATAAAGTTCTTCAAACACTGTAGTCTCATCCTCTATCACTGTAGCAGTTCCAAAATTCTGCCCCACAGTCTTCTCTTGGCTATATAGACAAGCCAACTCTTTCTTGTCACCCATGGTAACAAGCCTCTGCATATGAGACATGACCGTCTCATCTTCTTTCTGCAACATTTCTTCTTCTTCCAAGACAATTCCAAGTGATGGACTGTCTTATGTATCACCTATAAACACAATCAAATTGTCAGCTTCAAAATCACAAGACCCAATGGTCTCACTTGTTGATTCAGTCACCATGTTTTCTCTCTGCAGTTCCAAGTCTTCTTCAGGACTCAGAAAATATTCACTAGCTTTCTCCTCAGCTTTCTCTAGCAACACTTCAGTATGCTGCACTAAGTTCCTTTCCAACTCCTTTGTCAGCACATCAATATGCTGATTTGCATTCATCATGAGACTGTCAGCTAGTCTCTCCTTCTTTCCATTCTCTTCTTCACGACTGTCATTCATGAAAATTTCCTTACCTTGCTTCTTCAGCAAATTATCCTGTGTGTAAGTTCTCTGCCTCTCCAATTCTTTTCTCTGAAGATCTAGTTTCCTATACAATTCAAAAATTTCATTAGGAGTAGAACTTGGAAAATTCACACAATTTTCTATACCTTCACCAATTCTTGACCCATTATCAGCTGGTCCTTCTCTCTCTGCACCAACATTCTGATTAGACTCCTTTGTCTCCATTTCCTCTTGAGATCTTGCTATCTCAGCATTGATATGAACAGACTTCAGATTCAATTCTTCTTGAACAAACTATAAAGGTTGCTCATCTCCCTGTGTTGTACCTGCAAACATACACAACTTATTAGTTTTAAAACTGCAAGACTTTTCTGTCTCGACTGCTTCTTCAAGCACTCCCCTTTGAACAGATCTACGTGTGGAATCTTCAAATTCCATTTCTGGCTCAAGAACTCTAAGTTCATTTTTCAATAAGGCAATCACACTTTGCCTCAAATTAATCTGTAATGGTTGCCAAATCACTCTCTTTCCCTTTAGTGGAAATATCCATCCTCCTTTCTAGTTTTCCTGCTCCTGCAACCATTCCTGTAGTACCTGCAATTGTACCTTCATTACTGCAATTTCTCTTTCTCAGACTTCTTCATTCATCTCACCTCTGTGGAATTTCTTTGAACCTCTTCTTTGATCCTCCATGATCATATTCTCCATTATTTTCTCACTCACCATGATTTGCACTAGCCTCTGAAACAGCAAGCTCTCCTGCTGCCACTTACCTCACTAATCTGCTTCACTGGACCCGGTATTTCGGTAAGTACTGGTTCACTGCCTCTAGAACCTCTTAAGCACTCTCTTCTGCTCTCTCTAGGCTATCTCTCCAACTCACCTTCTCTTCAGGACACTGAAATTTTCCTCCCTATCCAGCCTTTAGCTGAATGTCAGGTTCACTGCCATCATCTTGTCTGCAACCATAAACTCCAATCATAAATTTCAAATCAGAAAATTATCTCACCTTTAAGATCCTGCATGATCTTGTCCTCCATTCATTTCTGTAATCCTGTTCACTGCAATTGTGTAGCTTGCATATCATATTTAGAATCTGATCTTCCTTTCAGTCTTCCTCACACATTCAAATAAAACACACTTCAGTTCTCAACAGAACCTTCCTGCACTCATTCAAAAAAATAAACATCTTCAATTTCAACAGAGCCAAGTTCTGATACCAAAATGATGCAGGGCCAACCTTGCAATACCCAAAATCTCTCCCAATACCATGCATGTAAAAATGCATCTCAGTAAATGCCCCAATTAAAACTCAAGTCTGGAAATTTCACAACTTTTGCGGAAGCTGATAGTCTCACATCTGGTGATTATAACAGCCATTTCATAAGTGAAAACTCTCTTTCAATAATGATCTCATGGTTATGAACCCATACACAACCAAATTCCCATTAAATCACATATTCAAGGTTGTTTCTCAAATGAAATTACTTTTCCAAAGGTCTTTAGAAAAAGACTATAGCTAAACCCCATTGGTTCCACCTTCCATCACTCTAAAATTAAATAGACTCCTTTAAAAACATAGTAGGATTCCATTTTAAAAATCCAACATTGGTTCAAGGCCCTAAGTGTTCACCATACTATTTATTGACACACAATCTATGCATATTCACCATGCTTCTAATCTAAAAGTTCGAACCTTGGCAAACTAACACAGATTGATTCTTATGCATTCAGCGTTAATGAATGGAGTCTTCACAGCATTATAGTAAAGTGCCAAGTCAACATGAAATTGGCTTAGCTTCCCATCCAACGCTATTTAATTCAGCTTTATAACATTAGCTGAAAGTCTCTTATCGATTCTGCAAATACTGGGTGTCATTTACTCCATGAACGTTAACACATTTCCAATTGCGCCTTCACCCTTCATTGTACAGTCAGTTTTAATGCTCTCCTCGCACCAGAATTGCTTCCCACGCTGTTCCTTTAACTCCTGCACTGCTACTGGAACACAACAATTAACATTGTTCTAATTGGATTCCAAATAAACAGAGTGTTAAAACAACAGCCCTACGCCTGGTTTCCATTGACTTATAAGTCAGATCCAGCCTTATTTTAGAACTCACTTCTACTACAGTTCTCAGAGAGGATTGACAATCTCTGCATCCATAATTTTCCCTACGCCATCCTAGAAATCGATTCTCAAAAGCCAATATAAAATACCCATTTGGATTGAACTATGGTTCAAACCTCCTCCACGCTGGTCAATCCCTCTTGCGTTCTTCTCAACAAATGTAGACTCCATTCAACTCAAAACATGAATCGATACTCACTTTAATCGGTTCTCTTTTCATAATAATTCAATTTCATAATTCCAGCAACAGAGTTTTTACTCAGACTCTGCGCCATACATCAACCTTTCCATAGCTTGCGTTCAATACTTCCTTTGATACCCATTCCATTGATCAGTGATTCAATCGATCATTACCACACCAGAATCGATGTGTCCACACATGGATCAACATTGACAGAAGTCAGTCTTTCAATGCCAATCGTATCTCCATCAATCATAAAAAGATCAACGCATTCAACGAACACTGATACATTCTCCATCGAAAGACCCCACTTTATTAACACCTATTTAAACCTTTACACATGATAATAGCGCATTTCAACATTCATCTCAACGATTCTAGATTGAGTTGTAATGTGGAAATTGACATTGATTTATAAAATCGAATCTTATAAAAAATACGTAGCGAATTATTATTGCATTGGAAGAGTGTCCATTACATTTTTCTCTTACAAACCAGCGACATACACCAAGTCAATTTATAATTAATCCCAATTCATTCACACAATATAAACTCAGAAAGAAGGCGTAATTTCCAGAAAAATTAAATTCTATTTTAATTCACACAGCACTTACATAATAATCTCCTTCCTTGGCCTGATTTCCAAATCATTGGCCCTTTACAAACTACCCGAAGGCTTTAAAATAGAAACCCCTACTCTCTTCTCACACTCTCTCTCTGATCTCAATGCCTTTGAGGCTTGATAATTTATACAAATTTAATAGAACCAATTTTGGTTCTCATCCCTTTAATCACTCAACAAACCCCCAAATATCTCAACAATCCTAAAATCACTCTTGAATCCCTAAGGATCCTCTCTCACCCATAATTAATGAAACTAATTTCTAAACTAATATTTTATAAAAATCTCTCATCCCTTTACATCCTCAACTAACTTCTCTCATATTCTCAATTATTTACAATATTTAATTAAAAATACATAAAACCCACTCACATTATTCATAAAAATCTAGCTCCTCTAAAAACTTAAAAACCCCTAAGTTTAAAATACAAAGTATTTTCCTCTTCGTCTAATGCTCCTGCATCAACTAAGGAAACTAAATTTAACCAAAAATATTTCGTGGGCAGTTAATTTTAAGACACTGAAACCAAAATCTACCGTTTCATCTTTTAAGATTCAAGAAACAGGAAAACGGTGACTCTATCACATTCAGGTTGAAACAAGCATGAAAGGACAAGTGCTCGATGATATTTTCAAATTTATGGAGTCAGTAAATATCAAAAATGACTGCTTAGGTAGTCTAGGTAAAAGGGTGTACCAGGTTCCCGTGAACTTCCATATACACCTTGGTAATAAAATGAAAGAAGAATTACCCAAGGACTTGACGTACGTGCAGGTAGTCTCCCCGAATGTTGTGTTCAGTGTATCACGGTTACAAGGCAGCAGACTCGGCTTCCTACGGATAAAAGGATTGCAACCTATAGGGGTCTCCCTTTATATAGTCGATGGTACGGGGAGCGCAAGTCCATACCAGTGTTGTCTGAAGCCAAATGGCGAGCGACAACTGCTAGATTTAAAGACATCGGAACACATCTCTAACTTAGACCACTAAATGTTTCATTAGGTTTCAATGCTTCCTTAGGTTAATTAAATAAGTTTTAAATTTGATCTCAAATTATGTCTCGATTTCAAGGTCCTACCGAATGTTGAATCTCACGAATCCCTAAATGTAAGCTACATGCCATAAAATACCATTTCGTTCGATGAAAAGATATCTAGGAGAAATTTTAGGAGTTTTCTAGCGATAGAAAATAATGAGAACACATAGAATCATCCACTACAGTATCTGATGCAAGCTAATGAAAATGAGAAATCTTTCCTAGAATTTTCCAATGCTAGTTATACGAAAGATTTACAATTCCATAATGCAAACAAGAATTCAAGAAAAAAATTATTTTTATTTTTCAATGTAATAGGGAAAACTGTGCACTAAATGACATGAAAAACAAACCAACACACTAGTTCGGGAATGTCAATGCGAGAGTCGAAGCGAAGAAATTCAATCAACTCAAAAGAAAACAAAACAAAACTCAAGCCAATGATACAATATCTCAAATCGAAGAAAGATGTTGAAATAGACCCATACAAGTAGTGTAATCTATGCTTGGAGTGACAAGAAGGACAATTGAATGAAGGAGGCAAGACTCATTTCACCAAATGCAATCACTCAAATGGATCAAGGGAATCGAATGCAATCAAGCAAGGAATGAAGTTGACCGTGAAACGAAAGACCCAAACTCCTACAAGAGGCTCAGCATACCAAAGCAATAGAAAAAACCTAAGGCTACGATGCTGACAGGAAACAGATAAAAAACTGAAGGAAGGGGGCTGTTCACAATCAAAAACAATCCCAAAGCACTCAAAACATGTCAAGAAATCACCTAGAAGCACAAGCACTAACAAAAAACTCCAAAATCAAGAAAACCCTAAGAGCTACATGAATTAGCGTGATTGTTTGGCTATAATCAACGCCAAACAGGGGATGGCATGGGTGTTGAACTAGCAACAAGTGCCAGTGGGTGCAACTGTCAGACAGGAAACCGCGCCAATCAAGTCAACCCTGGTAAAAGGAAAATTTTGGAAAAACAAAGGTCAGATCTGATCCTCTGGGGCTGAACAGGGTCTTAGAATCAGAAAAAATAATCAGAAAAGGCAAGCTAAGCAAGAAAAGACCTAGAAGAAGACCTAATGGATGAAAGACAAACTCACACTGATCCCCAGCGAAGTCGCCAATTTTTTGGTGAGGTAAATCCCCTCTACGGACAAAGGCAATCCCACTAGCCCAAAGTGGGTCTAGCCACAAATGAGACAAGCTATAACATTGATTCCTAGTTAAAGAATGGATGGAGATTCGATAGATGATTTACCGAAGGTCCTATGCTATTGCTGTCATCGGAAAGAGTGGCTACCTCTCGCTCCTGGTTTGAAAAATCACGATCCGCTCGCCTTCACGCTCAGATACCTGCACACACAAAAGAAACAACAACGATATACAACATACTATTTCACATTCGTAACTATCAGTCAGTCGAAGAAGACTAAATCAATTGCATTAAATAAACATAACACAATGATGGAACCAATACCATAGTCGAGTATATTAATGAGAGAAAGGAAGAGTACAACCAAGCTTCGACGTTGTGGTCTCCTCTAATAGGGTTCCAGTTGAGAACATCTCACAAAGGCTCGTCGGGAATTCGGACGGGGCTCTCTCTACGAAATTCTCCTTGGTTCTACCTTCTCTATAGAAATTACTCAGCTATAGTATCTCTTCTCCAAGTTCAACTTCTTGGCTATATGTTCAACTAGATTTTGTAAAGGGAGAAGGCATGTTTTAAATATAGAGGAAGAGGGAGAGGTTAGGATCCCTATAATCATGGAGGGGAGTCCTATCTTCAAAGAGTATTCCATGGGAGGTAAAAACCACTACCTAAAGGGAGAGATCTGTGGCTTATCAAGTTTAACCACTTCTAATGAGTCATCCCTGAGTTAGTTAGAAGGAAACTTCCACCTCTATTTGTTAAAAAAAATTCCTAAAACAGCTGGCGCGGGCAATACACAGGGACAAAGCGCCAGGTGGCATAGGCTCTAGTGCAAATCTTCCCTATTGGCGCGAGGGGTGAACTGTCTACTAGCGCCAATGCAAAAACATAGGTTTTTGTGTGATTTTTGAGGAAATGTTCAATAGGAGAAATGATGTCCTTATGCAAAAGGATGCAAAGAAGGTATTTGCAGAGTATGACATTGCTCACAGGTCACGAGAAAGATCCTCCAATATGCGGGGCGAGGGATTGTAGGGACGGTGACAAAATGTTGTGTAATAATCATCATTCAACTATCCTTATTTGCCTCAGTTACCAGGTAACTGGAAGCGTTTCATTAGTTCACACACCCCAACTAGCACTTTAGAACATTGGTGTAGGACTCTTAAAGGATTCTTCTCTCGTGGCAATCTTTGCATTACTGCAACCTACGATGTCAACAGAAATTGCAAATATAGAGACCTGCTACATGATATCCACTCCATCTGGCTTAAGGAAGATTACGAGTGATTCTGAAGTTGTTACGTTGGATGAATTTTCATCGCCCAACCCAATTGAGATTACACGACAATCAATCTACATGGCTTGGGCGGTGAATCTAAAATCATCATCACCAGTCATTTGGGTTGATCATTCATTAGATTTTAGTACTCCATCTGATCCTTTTTCATCTATTTTCTTGACAAATGAGAATATTGTGGAATCCATGATGCCGAAAGGAGAACCATGGGAATATCATCATCATCGCTCCCATCTTCAAGATTACGAAGAAGACAATATTATTGAACTATATCACCCATCGAACAAAACATTCTTTTCGAATTCTTTTCCTATTAATGCAATCGAATCCGAGTGAAATTTATCAAATATTGAAGAAACCATTTCTATCGATATTTCGACCAAACCCAGCGTTGTAGAAAACATTCATCTCGGCATGTCTTATTCTCCATTAGAAATCGAAACATATCGCTCTGTCTTTCATGAATTTTGTGATGTATTTTCTTGGTCTTACGAGGAAATTCTAGGCATAGATACTAGTACCATTGAACACACTATTAAAATGTACCATGATGTCAAACTATTATGTCAATGCCTCATCATGTTCATTTGAAGAAGGCTACTGCCATTAAGGTAGAAGTTGAACAAAATTTGCGTGTTGGTTTCATTTACCCTGTTTGGCTTACTGATTGGTTTTCCAACATTGTTCCTGTCATGAAGAAACAAGGGATAATCAGAGTGTGTCGATTATCGGGATGTCAATCTTCTTCTCCAAAAGACAACTATCCTACTCTATTTATCGACTAAATTATTGACGATTGTGCTGGATGTGAAATATTTTCGTTCATGGATGGATTTTCTGCCTACAATCAAGTCAATATCTGCCCAAAGGACCAATATAAGACAACATTCATCTGCCCCTGGGGCACATTTACTTATCGGAAACTCCCATTTGGTTTAAATAATGTTGGGGAAACTTTTCAGAGAGCAATGGATTATGATTTCAATGACATCAAGCACATTGTTCAACCATATCTAGACAATTTACTCGTGCATTCACGAAATCAAACTAATCACTCGATGCATTTGAGAGCTATCTTTTTATGCTGTAAACACTACAAAATACACCTCAATCCACATAAATGTGTGTTTTGTTTTGGTTCTGGTCATTTTCTAGGATTCATTGTCTCAAAAGAAGGAATTCGAATCGACCCACTGAAGGTGGCCATTCTTGATTTGCCTGCACAATCAAATTTTCTTTAGTTACAAAAACTTCATGGAAAGGCTAACTTCATAAGGAGGTTCATACCCAACTACACTGAAATGGCTAAAGGGTTTACTCGTCTCTTGAAAAAATGGATTCCCTTCCATTGGGATAAGGTTTCACAAGCTTCTTTTGATGTTGTCAAGGATACAACCATTGCTATGGTATTGGTCCAAGAAGAAGATGGTATAGAACATCCAATATATTATTTGAGTCGTAATCTCAATGATACAAAAGTGAATTATTCATATGTTGAAAAGCTCGCCTTCACGGCCATTCAAGCTGTCCATATATTTCAGCATTAGATCCTGTTCCAGAAGACCATTTTGATTTTGGATTGCAACCCCATGACTTACATTTTATCATGTCAATTTCTGGAGGGAAATTATTAAAAATGGATTTTCATTTTATAGGAGTTTGATTTGGAACTCATCAAATCCAAGTCAAAGAAGTTTTTAGCTTTTTTTCAGCTTCTCTGTGACCTTCCCTCTTATAGTACTACTACTACATCAGAATCGTCTATTTATAATGAATCTTTTTTTCTAATCGGATCATATGATCCTTGGTATGGGGATTTTATCATTTATATCCAAACCCATACTTTTCAGCCTGATACCTCTCGCTCTAAACAACTACGTATTCGATACCAAGCCAAATATTATCTTATCGTTGGTGGCACACTTTATCATCATGGTGTCAATACGATTTTAAGGAGGTGCCTCACCCATGAGGAGGCCAAAAAGGTTTTAAATGATTGTCATGTTGGGCTTGTGATGGACACTTTTCTAGATACGCTACCACACAGAATATACTCTATGTCGGTTACTTTTGGCCTACCATATTTCACAACTGCATCCTCGTGGTCAAAAGTTGTCATGCATGCCAGATATTTGATCATAAATTTCATAAACCGCTAGCATCGATGCATCCTGTTATCATTGTGGGACCATTTTAAAAATGGTGCATTGACTTCATGATCTGCAAACCTCACTCTTCTGGGGGGCATGGTTATATTATTGTCACAGTAGACTACTTTACCAAATGGGCCAAAGCGATGCCTACATTCAAAAACACAGGCAAAACAACTGCATTATTCTTTTTCAATCATGTCATCTCACGATTTGGTGTTCCATAGGCTATAGTCACAGATCATGGTAAGCATTTTTGCAATCAAATGATGAATGATTTGAATTCCAATTAAGGACTGGCGCATGATATTTATACTCCTTATTATCCAAAATCAAATGGACAAGTTGAGGCTATTAAAGAAAATCTTAAACGAATGATAGGAGTTCATAAATGAAATTGACATTTGATCCTGTACTCGTCTTTGTGGGCATACCAAACCTTGGTGAGAAACGCAACCGAATTTATCCCCTTTCAATTGGTGTAAGGTCTGGAAGCTATCTTTCCTATCCAATGTGAAATATTGTCGTTAAAAATCACAATTGACTTGTAGCCTGACACCTATTCTGAAGAAGCGCATCTTTTTAACCTCATCCATCTTGATGAAATGATTCATGAAGCCGGATTAGCCAACGAAGCACATAAGAGATGTATAAAGGTGAAATACAACAAGCATGTGCAGTCTCACATCTCCATAGAGGGTGACCTGGTCCTTCTTTATGATCAGGAAGTTGATGTAATAGGTCCAGGAAAATTTGAGCCATTATGGCATGGCCCCTGTATTTTCAAAAGAGTTCTTGCTAAGGACACCTATGAGTTGGTACATTATGATGCAATTCGATTGGAAAAACCCCGAAATGGGTTGTATTTGAAACGTTACTATGCTTAAACATGAGTGTAGTATACTTTTGTATTATATTGTATATATGTTGTTGATTTACATTTAATGTATTAGTTTGTTTTTCTAGATTTTTCTTGAAGTTAGTAATCTGGTTTAAATTTCATCGATATGAGAATATTTGGAACCATTCATTGGGTATGATAATGGTGCTAGTCGTAGTACACAGAATATATCCTCTGCAGCGTGGGCCATTTTCACTCCAAATGGTGAGTTAGTGAGTTTTCAAGGGATTTGTATCGGTTGATCTACAAACAATATAGTTGAGTATAGCGCGTTGATCGAACTTCTCTCTGATGCCATTTCATTTGGTATTAATCGCGTCATCATTATGTTAGACTCACAACTTGTGGTACTGCAACTTACTAGTTTTTATACTATCAGAAATCCAACACTGCATCGTATGCTCCTAAGAGTTCGACTTTTGGAAAGACATTTTGATTTCATTCAATATCAACACATTTCCAGAAACTTGAACACATTAATGATTCCTTAGCGAATTATTTTATAAACATACATTTGAAACACATGTAAAGACTTATTTTCAATTCACATCACATAATTGAATAGGATTGTGCAATAAACATAGGAAAACACTGAAAACAAATAGATATATAGTTATAGGTTTTTACAAAATTTTTGCCCAAGAAACTGTTAGCTCCTTGTAATTAGCAAGATTGGAAAAGTCCAACTACAGGAGAAACACTATTTCAACCACTTTGGGATTCTAGGATCTAGCCCTCCTGAATCCGGAGAGGGATCTCTCCGATAAAGTGCAAAGATGGATTTATCTTTAAAGGCTTCTGGGTAATGATATTAGGATAGTTATGAAGACCAAGGTTTTTGTTTGTTTTGGATGGTTGAGCATGATTATTATTTGAGTGGAAAGTTTTAAATGGAAAGAGTTTCAAAGGTGTGAAGTTGCAAGCAACCAGAACAAGCTTTGGCTAAAAAGATGGATATGACGTTGGTTTTTAGTCCATTGGGCTATGGAGTCATAATAGGTTTTAATTGAAACAAAAAGGTTCAAGAGTGGTCCATGGGGCAAGTCATCTATGTCTAAGAATCTCTTTAAAGTTGATTTTATGGAATGAAATGATACAACAAGAAGGGGAATTAAAAAAATGAAGAACAAAAAGCAGCCTAAGATCAGGTAAGTACTTTTAGACTATCCTGCTTTTGGCATACACTTAAGAAAGACATAAAAGTAATCTAAGATCTAGTAAGTACTTCGAAACTAGCCAGATTTTGATGCACTTTCAATAGAAAAACATTAACACAAGGGAAAACACATATGATAACGAAGAATAGTCTAAGATCAGGTAAGGACTTTGAACCTAGCCTGCTTTCAACACATTCTTAGGGAAACTTTCAGATAGTCTTTGGGGATAAATCTAAAGGACAGGGTTCACCATAACTTCCTTAGTTCATATCTACTTAACATAAACTGAAAATAACATTCAAGAACAACATTTTTCTTAGACAGTAGGACGAGGGAACACCAACATTCCTAACTTCTCAAACTGAATTAAATCATTCCTAAACAACACAATTTGGAAGAAAACATGTAGATAAAGCTTATCGGTCAAAGAAGGGTACTGATATACAGTAAATCCTAACTCTATGCTTGTTTTTATTTACTAGAGAAGATGGAAAAAGTGAAAACGGACATAAAATAACGATTTACAATAAGAAAAACATCACCATCGACATAGACCAAGATCCCATAAATCAGCTTGTATTGATGCTTCAAACCAATTACAGCTTTAAGTCCAATGTTTCAGTTCAAAAATCATATTCACTTCTCAGCCTAACTATTCTATCACAAGCAGAGCTTCAAGAGCCTTTGAACACTATTTACAAGTAGAAGTTTCGAGCACAAGTATATTTTAAAGTTCAACAACCAACATTTTCTCATCTTCTATAGGAGTATTTATAGAAGAAAAGAGGAGGTGGGATCTGATAAAAGATCTCCTGGGTCAATTAATACAAACTTTAATACTTCTCGGCCTTTGATGGGCTCGATGGAGAAGTTTATAGATGTTTGTCTATATTAATTGTTTTACTTTTAACAATTAAGCTCAGTGGGAGCTTTGGTGACTTTTAAGGCTCTGTTTTATGTTGTAATAACTCTGCTGATATTTTTGCATTAAGTTCCTTTGGCAGAATTAACTATTCGGCTACGCTAAGGAAAATATCTTCTTTTTTTATCATAACTCGGCCTCTAGTGAATGCTTGAGGCTACAGGTGGCATTGGGTAGTTGAGAGGAATCAATTAGCCTTTGATGTGGTCGTGGAGGCATCCTCTGACTGATAAATCTTTTCATTTGTCTTTAATTGTGTTTTAATTCGAAGGATTAGGCTTTTGATTTTCGATCTTAGCTGTAATCCTCCAAAATTGTGAAAACAGTCTTCAATCCTTTGGTTCTGCTGTGGTGAAGGTCTTCAACACTGATACTCTTTTGTTTGATTTTAATTCTCTATGTCTTGTTGATGTGAATGTTTATAAGAGGACTCATATGGCATCAATGCCCATGAAGCATTGACGAGACGTGAATTTGAACCCTGTGAATGGATATTTATTAAATAAACAAAGCCTAGAGGATCGTCATCCTCGGCTTCATCGTTTCTTTCAAAATATTTGAAATTCATTTGAACCTGCAAAAAACACACAACTATTATGAAATACTGAATTATTTGGTAAAACTACTTCAGAGGTTGTGGGGACGAGCGTGGCCATTGGATGACAGCATCCAACGGTGGAGATCGTGCGTAGAAGTCAAAAGGAGAGTGGTGGGAGATTTTAAGTCAGAACCGTTGATCTATGATTGACCAAGAAGATCAATAGTCGAGAATAGCAGTGAATTAATAATGTGAAGGGGTCACATTATTTTGAAAATAGAAGAAAATGTGAAGCAATAAGGTTAAAAGTTCTTTGGCAGAGGAAAATGCAAAGGAAAGAAGATTAGGGTTTATGGATAATCATGAGCCATCGGATGAGATCGGCCCCACGAGATCAAAGCTAGAGGATGGTCTACAAAGACCCTTTGGAAAAGGTGGAGGGCGATAATATGAAGTGAGATTAAATCTGGGCCGTTGATCTGCAGGGATTAATGGCGGACAATGAGCACGATAAAACATAATAAAAATGGGAAAAATGGTTTCAGAGGCGAAAACCACAGGTTTCGAGCGGAGAAAAGGCGAATAGGTGGTTTTTCCTTTTGGAACGCGATTTGCGTCATGAGGTGACACGTGGCATCAGAATACCGCCTATTTTGTGTAGCCTTTAGGAAATTAGCATTCACGCTTAAAGTTACGTGATATGGAACTTCGGTCGTTAGATATGGGTCCTCAGATTGAACAGTAGGGAATGAGCGCGATATTGATAAGATGCGCGGGCAGAAGCAAGTGGGGTGGATTTAATATGGGCTGTTGATCTAGGATCTGGATGGCTGAGATTGAATCCAAGGAGGGCAGGACCCATAGGAGGCAGGCCCGTCGGAGTTAATATAGACCGTTGATCTGTAGAGATCAACGATGAAGATTGGATAAGAACATTATGAAGCGGAGGGATGAAAATATCAAAGGGAGACAAAAGAAAATCTGGACCGTCCTATGCGGACATGTGGACGGCCCCGATGTAATCGGAGGCATGCAATCAACGGGGCAAACTTTGAATGGCGCCGATGTGATTTAGCGTTGGCCGTCGATCTAAGGATCAGATCGATGGTGGGGAGAAAATCAGAGGGGTTCAAAAGGCGGAGGAAGGGTTTATGATCAGAGCAAATGACGATCGCTGGATCTGGGAAGGCGGGGAGGAGATCAACAACTCACGATTGATTGGGAGATCTCCAAATCGGGGAGAGGTAAATACAACATGGAATGCGCCCTTTGAATTTTTCCGATGTGATACTGCACAAGCTGTTTGATCGGCTTAAGATCAATGACAGATATAGCTTCAAAACATGCACCGGCGGAAATCCCTCAATACTTTATAAAAACCCAAAATTTAATGAAATTTAAAGGTTTCGATGGCTTGGGGCAGGTTATATATATATGAAATGGCTTGGCACCTGGTTGCAGGGCCTGTGGTTTATATGGAAAACAAAAGGCCCAGGGCTTATACATGGAAAGGGCCAATCGGGATCAGGACTTCAGATTGGGCTTTTCGATCTACCCATTTAAAATCTCTGATGCGAGATTATAAGGATCGTTGATCGGGAAACAAAATCAACGGTCTTTCTTCATTAAATAACATTGCACCGGCGGGTTTAGACCAAAACTTAGGATAAAAGGGTTTTATGAATTTACAAAGGAAAATAGCAATTGGGAATGGGTTTATACAATGTTTAAGAGCCGGATGTGGGCCCAAGGGTTATATGAAGCGGTAATGGGATCAGGAGCTATGTAATAAGGGGCCAATCACATTGGAGGCTTCCACCATAAGAAATAGACTTGCGTTCTCTGATTTATCCGATGTGATAAGCGCCAAATGGGCTTAGCGCTTGGTTCCAGCGCTGGGGCATATGTGGGGAAGTGGTTAGGACTTAGCCCAAAGGGGCTTAAGCCTTCAGTCAAAACACTTATTTTTTATGAAATTTTTCAAAGTTTTTGATGGATTTGGGGGTTTCGGTAAAGTTTAAAAGTAACTTTTAAACTTTGTAAAGAGGATCTTATGCAGGGAAAAATGGAATTAGATGGAAAATGGAGGAATGTTATGTGAAAAAGGGAATAAAATGAAGGTTATTTTTGAGGTGAAAGGAAGGGAAAAATGGTGTTTTGCAGTAGTCTTTTCTCCATAAAATCAGCAGAATTTCAGAGCCTTTAAAGTGGAAACAACAGTGAAGATTTGAACAAAGGGCATGATGTCCTCATGAGTCTTCAAGAGATAACATTTTTTGCAATAAAACTAGTTCCTTGAAGGCTCCAAAAAATTTTAGCCACCTTTTGATATAACAAATTTTATAGGTGGCTAATAGTGGCTCCACTTGGGGATGGTGCCTTCTTGAAGGCATCAAGAACTTCAGACTTGCATTCTCTGGGATGATGATCAGTGCCTTATCCATTGGGCTTCCTTTATTTACTTGGATGATCTTCTTTTTCTCTAAAAAATGTTAGCAACCATGAAAAACAATGGATCTTCATCAATACAAGCTTTCTACCTACCCAATCCTACTGATCTAACATTTTTTCTTCTTTAGAGTGCACTTGGATTGGAAAACTCTTTTTACAACATTTTATTCTTTTGAAAACATAAAAGTAATCTAATTATACTCCTTATTTCTCCATGAACTCAGATTAAACAGTTGAGTCCATATGCTTCTCTACCTAATCTACTAATCTTGTAGGATTAAACAGTCTAACAGATTTTTATTCTCTAATTTCTAGAACAGAAATTTAAAAGCATACAAGTCAGGATTGAACAATCCAACTTGTTGTTGATCTATGGCATAAAAAACAAGTTGCACGTAGATCTTTTTTGCAGAAAATTAAAACAAAATGGAAGGCTTAAGATCTGAAAGTTCTAGGCACTTCCCTCATCTTTTTACATCTCTGTTTTTTGCTTTTGTTCGAGCTGTTCTTTCCTTTTTCTCTGGTTCAAATTTTGAGCTGATTAGAACCAGTTTTACCTCCGTTTTGACTCAAAATTTAAAACATATTGGAGTCATTCTTGCTTGGAAACTTAGGTTCAGATTTTGAGCTTGTTTGAACCTTTAATTTCTATCCTAATCTATCTACTGATAAGCCAAGATTAAACTGTTTGGCAAATCGAATTCTCTAACCTATTAGCAGTAAATCTAAAACTAATTAGTCAATATTAGGTTGTATGACTAATTAGGAGTGTGTTTTTAGGAGTGGAATTTAAGCTTTCACACTTTCAGATTTGTTTCTCTTTTCTGGTATGGGGCTGTACCTTTATTGTTTTTACAATCTGCCCTCTTTTATTTCTTTCACTATTTTTGTATTTTTTATTTTTATAACTTTGAAAGCAATGTTGGGTGAAATATTTATAATGAGAAAAAATATAAAAGGCTTTCATAACATGATGGATCAAGAGAAGTAATGTTTGAGCATCCTGCCATTGACAGGACCCCCAAACAATTCTGCTCCATTTGACTCTTGTAAGAAAACAGAATTATTACCAACAGCTGAATGAATGAAGTAAAGGCCAAGCCATAAGTTTTAAAACTTTCCATGCTTGCCCTTGTCTTCTCTCCTGGAGTCCCACTTTAAAAATTTGTCCCCAACATTAAAATTGCTAGCCTTTGTTATTCTGTCAAAAAGATTTTTAATGCTGTCATGCTTCTGTAATTCTTTGTTATAAACCTCCTCTCTAGTTTGTTGAAGATGAATTGTTTGATTTATCCTTATGATCATGTCATTTTCTTCAGAATGAACCTCTTGAATCAACTTCATAACTGGAACACCAAGGCTGGTTGGAAAAATTGCATCAGTGCCATACACAAGCTGGTAGGGTGACATGCCAATAGATTTATTCAAAGTCAATCTGTCAGCCCAAAGTGCATGCACAAGCTTTGTGTGCCAATAATTTTTGTTGTCCTCCAACAACTTCTTGATTATGTTCACTAAAATTTTGTTTGAAGATTCTGCAAGTCCATTACCTTGAGGGTAATAGGCCATGGAATTCCCCAATGTTATCTGATATTTGTGTTAGAACTCAACCATCTTCTTTGATCCAAATGTTGTTGCATTATCAGTGATGATCTTGGTAGGGCAACCAAATCTTGAAATAATATTAGTCTCCATGAATTTTATAATGATAGAATCATTGGCTTTCCTATAGGGGATGACTTCTATCCATTTAGTGAAGTAATATGTGGTGGTGAGAATCCATCTATGTTGTGCAGAGGATGGTGGATGGATTTCTCCTATGAAGTCTAGTCCCCACTGTTGAAAGGAGCTTCAACAGTGATTGGATGCAGAGGTAAGGGTAGCAGCTTCCTTTTTCCTTCAAAAAATTGACATTTATGATAGGCAATGATCATCTTCTGTACATCAAGAAAAAGAGTAGGCCAATAGTAACTAGCCCTCAAGATTGTTTTTCATGTTGTCTTCCAGTATAAGTGGCCTCCACACTCTCCTTTATGGAACTCGTTCTTAACCTTCTCTTCATCATACTCAGGCTAACATTTAAGCAATATACCACTTTCATTTTTCCAATAAAGACATCTATCTATAATTCAATAGTTTACATCTTTTAACTTTAGAAACCTTGCCTTTGTTTTCATCAAACCAGGAGGTGTATTCAAATTAAGCAAAACATAAATAATATCAGCATACCAAGAAGAATTCATGAAATGGTCTTCAACAATGGGTGTTGAGATTTCCTCTCGATCATATAAAGCATTAATCATATTAATATTAATAACTTCAAAATTGGATTCATCCATTAATCTAGCTAGACCTTGTCCTTTGATGAGTTTAGTGGGCTTTATCTCTAAATCATATTCAAGAATAAAAGCAATCCACTCACCTCTCTTACCATCTAGGTCCTGTGTTAGAATGTCTTTCACAACTGAATTTGGGACAAAGGAAATGATGTGTGAGTGCAAGATGTATACTCTGAAGTCTTTTAAAGCCTTAACTAAAGAAAAATATTTCTTTTCCATAATGTTATACTTCAAAGGAGCATCTCTCAATGCCTTGCTAAAGAATGCAATAGGCTGCTCTTGTCCTTGTGGATTTTTCTATAAAAGGACAGCAGCTATTGTATGTTATGATGTGAATGAAAAAATATACAAATCTTTTGAAAAATCAGTAGTTATTAGAACCGTTGTTTTGGTTAACACTTGTTTCACCAGCTCAAATGACTTCTTTGCTTCCAAGGTCCATTTTACCCCTTACTCCTTCTTCAACATGTTTGTAATATTTCTAAGGAGCTCAACCAATTTAGGTATGAACCTTCTCAAGAAATTAATCTTTCCAATGAAAGATTGCAATTCTTTGATGTTTCGAAGATGAGAGATCTGCAATATGGCCTCAATCCTCTTTGGATCTATCTTAATACCCTCTTCTGAAATAATGTGCCCAAGAAGTTTACCTTCTTGGAGACCGAAAAGTGTTTTCTTAGGGTTTAAAGATATCCCAAACTTTCTGCATCTCTCGAAGACTACTCTTAAATTTTTTAAGTGCTCTTCATCTGTCTTTGAAAAAACTGTGACATCATCCAGGTAAATAATGATGAAGTAGCCCAATTCTTCTAAGAATGCTATGTCCATGGCTCTTTGAAAAGTTGTTCCAGCATTCATTAGAACAAAGGGCATTTTCACATACATGAAAGTGCCCCAAGGTGTATTAAATGTTGTCTTTAGTTGATCATCAGGGTGAACTAAAATCCGATTATACCCTAAGTAGCCATCAAGCAAAGAAATTCTTCTAGACCCTACCACCCTTTGTAAAATATGATCCATCTTAGGTAAGGGGTAGTTTTCTTTCAATGAAGCT